>JALIGW010000001.1:44861358-45456358 GCA_023053685.1 Diadophis punctatus similis
TTCCACAGTGCAGAAATCCACTAAAGCATGACCAAGTGGCCATCCAACTTGTATCTGAAAACATTCAGAAATGGCCCACCCCCACCACCCAGCTATCTTTAACTCTAGCATGACAATATTGCTCTCTCTTAAAAGCCTGACATTTTCAGTCCATCAAACAGTTCTTGTTGGGTATTTAAAGTTAGACCCAGAATATTTGATATCCATGTTTCTTCTTCTTCCTTCTGAAAACTGCAGCTATCAGCAAAAGATAATAATTAACAATCAATACCCTTCCCTGTCAAGAAACAAACGCAATTACCGGTATATTTACAAATCTAAGATCCATGATGGTTTTCATATATGAGTAGAAGATATCATCTGTCACAACCAACTGGAACACTGTGAGTCCAGTACTGATGTTCATCCATCGTATTCAAAGAGGACCTTGACATCTATCTGGGGGGGATGTCAAGACTTGTGCGTGAATTGGATTAAAGTGAGGGAGAGGTGCGCATAGTCAGCCTCACTCTCTCTTCCCAGATTCCATCTTGCTCCAAATAGCAGGACAAGAGTCCAGTACTACTAGTGACCACGAGGCAAATGTGGTTGCGTATGCTTTGGGGAGATGTAAGTCAAGAACTGAAAGTATGTTATTTCTTTGATCTTTCTTGTTGTCTACTTATACCCTGCTCTATTGACTTTTGGTAGAATAGTGTCTCCAATTGATATCTCATATCTCAGCATGAAAAAATTGCTCAGCTTGGATCAGCTCCTTAAATTATATCACTGGTGTTTGATTTCTTCAATATGTTATACTCTGATATGCAAATAGAACATTTGAAAGCTTATGATTGAGTATGATATTTTCTCCAGATATTGCTCTCTTGAAAATTTGAACTTGAAAACTTGAAAAAAACCTTTCATCCATTCCATTTGCTGATGTAATATACTGATTCCATGGTGCTGATGCAATATGTAATACAGTGACCCCTCGTTTTTCGCTGGGGTTACGTTCCAAAAAGAACCCGTGATAGGCGAAATCCGTGAAGTAGTAACTTCAGCTTTGCGCATGCGCAGAGGGCAAAAGAACGCAGATGCCGACATCCAGGTGGGCGGGGGAAGCGGGTGGGGGAAGCCCCGCGCCGCAAACGCCACCAGGTTGTTGAGCTGTGTGAACCGGGAGGATTTCACCCCTGGCCTCACGTGTATTTCACTGCTCTTGGCAAGCTGTTTTACCAATCAGCCAATCAGAATGCAGAACACAATGCACGATGCAAATCCGTGAAGCAGCGAGACCATGAAAGGTGAACCGTGATATAGCGAGGGATTACTGTATACACGATTCCATTATTTTTTGGAACTTTCTGAAACTTCAGCTACAAAACGTTATCTATGCATTATCTATCACTGATAGTTGTGGAAAATCTGTTCACAAGAACTTATCAATACATCTATGGTTTATGTGGTTGTTATTAATTGGAAACATTTCTGTCAACTCTGAACATATGTCCAAATTCTATATTAATTTTTTGTCACAGAAAAACAGGCTATTTCCATAAGTGCAGTGCATTTCTGTCACAACTCATTGCAAGTTGTTCAATTTATTGGTCTATTCATGAGTTATTTATTACTTTTATCTTTAGTACTCTAAGAAGTTAATCATATGGCTGCTCCACATAAATCTATGTTCTCAGCTTTAATAGTATGACCTCCAATGCTTACATAATATAAGCACTATCTGGTGTAAGTTCAATATTGGACTAATACAATTCTGTGGAGCTTAAAAGTTAGATTTTTAATAAAGTAGATTTTCTTAGTTAAGATTTTAATTTTTGTGTTTAAGTCTTGTTCTTTCTGTTAACAGTAACAAGCACACCTACCGGTATATGCAGATAGAAATTTGTTGGAATTGGGCATTGCAATTCAGTTCAAAGTGGCCTTGAAGGAAGGCAAATAACAATCATCTTATCAAAATAGTAAAAGGAATGTCTATCTTTTGGATTAAGAAATGTCTACTAGAGTTGACAGTAAGACTATGGCAAAAGTCTCAAGGCTAGGCCTAGTTGGTTACTTTATTGCCAATACAAGCTTGGCTTCTTTCCTGACTATGTAATTTATTTAATTCTCCATGATTGTTGATGCGCCTCTTTGATAGAAATTTTGGGCAGTCTATTGTTGGGATTCACTGGCTCTGTTGAATGTGACCCGGGGACCCTCTTGTAGGGTATATGAATAAATTTTAAAAAATTGTTTTGTTGTAAGGAATATCCTTCTGGGTTCAGTTCCAAGTGGGGGAAAAGACACTGGTAGCATGGGACTGCTTGGAAAGATGGTTTAATGGAGGACAGCCAGACCACACGGTCTGAGGTCCTTGGAAAAGGGGGATCACATGCCTCGAGGATGTTGAAGGAGAGAAAAAGAGCAGAGATGCTGAGAGTTCCTTGTTTTATGTCCTCTCTTGGGCCCCGCCCCGGGGGGCTCCTGCTCCTGTGCAAGAAATGCACTCTGATTGGCTGTCAGACTCCCATGTGGCCATGCAGGGGCAACTCTGTAGGCTGTGTTTTTGAGTTCAAGTTTGGCTGAGCCTTGCTGGGTGATGGTGTAAATGAAAGGGCTTTGGGCAATTCCTAATATGGCTCTGTCTGAAGGAGGTAGATCTTTGTTATGTAGAATTGACTGGTCCAGGCTATTAACAAAGGTGGGGGGATGAGTGAGCTGGGCCATTCCTTGATGGCACATTGACAAAGATGGGGGCTACTAAGAGTGAGTCTTTTTTCTGCCTAAAAGCATGTTTCCAGGGATATTCTATATAATATTCTGCCTTTTAAATATTTCCTAAGATATTTCATTTTTCTAGGAAAGGGGTGGGTGTTAACTTCCTACAGTTTCACATCTCTATTTATTTTGTTACACACTTCAGTGAATTGTTACTTGTCCACAACTATTCCATAAATAGTTTCTATCCCAGAGCAGTAACTATATTGAATTCTACTGTATAGTGTAATACTAATGCAGTATCAGGGTTTTTCAGTTCAATTGTATAGAATGTGAAGGATCTGTGCTTTTGTTTTATTTTTATAGTTTTCTTATGTATGATGTACACTGAAGATGGCATTTAATTTCGTTGTACGAGGTGCATTGACAACAAAGTAAACTAAATTAAACAGATATTTTTGTGGTGTGCTGTCACCATTCTGTGTAGCTGTGGGTTTTGACTTAGCTCTAATAGCAATAGCAATAGCACTTAGACTTATATACCGCTTCATAGTGCTTTCCAGCCCTCTCTAAGCGGTTTACAGAGTTCAGCATATTGCCCCCAACAATCTGGGTCCTCCTTTTACCCACCTCGGAAGGATGGAAGGCTGAGTCAACCTTGAGCCGGTGAGATTTGAAATGCCGAACTGCAGCTAGCAGTCAGCTGAAGTAGCTTGCAGTGCTGCACTCTAACCACTGCGCCACCTCGGCTCCTCGGCTGATGGGGGAAGAGAGAGGAATCAAATCAAAGGAATCCCTCCAATGTGGATTTTTCAAACTGGTTACCCCCACAGATGTAAATAAGGCAATATGTCTGATAGTATGCCCTTTTAAATTCTATTTTGTATTTCTGTCCTCCACGTAATAAAGTCTGACACTGCTGTTAGGATTATTCTTCCTATGCAGGTCTATGTTATAGTTTTCTTGATTGTTTGTTGTCTTCTACCACTGTGGTTTGTCATGACATGAATAAACAGAAAGAATAAACTTCGGTCATTCTTCCACCAAGTCCTTGCTGTGGAATGAAGACAGCAAGCTTTCAAAATAGCTTGCTTCTGTTCCACTAGCAGCACTCAGCTATTTATGAAGCATCAGCATCTCCCCATAATTGTCCATGGTTCTCTTTTAATTTTTCCATTGCTGAAAAATAAAGCAAATAATCCTTGCTTGTACAAATAAAAGTACAACAAATAATCCTTGTCAGGCCCTCTGCTGCATTTGATTTTATTTAGGACATGCATTTGTAAGATAACATTTGATTACACAATCACAATATTCTGAGGTAAATCTAGGTTGTATGGCTCCAACCATGAGTACACTAAAGTCTTGGGGTGGTAAATCTGGTTTCTTTCATCAAGTACCAGAGGGTGTGCCACATATGGAATATGGCTTTCTACTGGTGGTGGTTTGCTGCCATCTAGTGGCAGATTCAAATCATGAAAGCAATGAATGTGATATTTATCTTTGTTAAAGGTAGACTCTCTTGACACTTGATAACTCCATAGATTGTCTTGGCAACAGTATGGAAGTGGCTTGCCCTTGTCTTTTCCCAGAGATTTTTTCTGACTTCCCTGTCTAGTTTCGAATTTATGGATGAACCAGGTGCAAACCTGTAGCTTTGTTGAGATCTGCCAAAGCTAAAAAGGTGATGTCATCGGCCATTTCGGTACATTTCTTACATTGTTACATTTTCAGAAACAGTGATCAGAGTTTTTTAAACATTTTAAAGATTATGTTTAAGTTCACAAGATTGACAAATAATCTCATCTCCCTGTTTCAAGCAAGAGCTATCTGAGGAAAAATGCCCCCATCTCTCCCTCCCTGTCCAAGTATAAAGTTTTTAGGCAGAAGGGAGACATACTGAGGTAAATTAGGATTAGGGAGAAAGAAGGCCTTAAGATTCTAACCTCAGCCAAACTTTACAAAAAGAAGGATTTTCTACTTAACAAAGGTTGCTTCTGGGTCCAGTTCAAGGTGTTGGTTATGTTGTGCCTTGGCCGCGTCCGGCGCCGAGTCTGGAGGATCCGGAGGACGCGGAGCCGCTCATGGTGCAGCAGTACCAGCCTATGTGCCTGGCACCAGAGACGGCTGGTGATGAGGACTCGGTGCCAGAGCAGGACGATCTCCCAGGACCTTCTGCACCTGCGCAGCAGAGTTCTTCATCAGGAGATGAAGAACTCATGCTGAATGCCAGAGCACGCAGAGCAGCCAGAAGACAGGACTGGCTGAGTAAGCGTCGGTCCAATAGGAGGAAGCAGTGAGGGCTAATTGGGCCACGCCCTTCAGTGGCTATATTAGGCCATGGTAATTAGTGCTCATTGCTGAGAACAACAATTCACTGACCGCAGCATATCCAGAGTTTCGTTTCTACGTCTGTTTGGGAATCTTATCACCAGCTTCTGCCAGCTTTATTCCGGGAAGCCAGCCAAGTTGTTCAGATAAGAATTAATGAGTCTTGCTTTGAACTTTTGTCTGTGTGCTATTTAACCCTCACGTAACCCAAAGAACCTTATTCCTGAAGACTTTCCGTTTGTGTTGTTTTGGACTTCTAAACCCTCTGAGTTTTACTAAGAAACTTTATTAGTAAAAGGAACCTTTTTGTTTGCCTCCCAACGACTGTGTGTGTGTGTTTCTGGGGGGTTGCGGTGCTGGGTCACAACAGGTTATCACCTTTAAAGGTCTATATGCATGAGTCCCGTATCTGAGGAGACCCAAGGAACTAGCGTGCCCCATTTGCACCAGAAGAAGAGGCCGCTACAGACCCCATCTGCTAAGGAATTCAGCAGGCAGGGTCAAGGAAAAGAACCTTTTCTGCTATGGCCCTGACCCTATCAACAGAGGTGGGAACTGCCCCTATCTTTTTGACCTTCTGGAAGGGTATGAGGACTTGGTTCTGCCACTTGGCTTGTGGCCATGAGGGAGACACGCAACTCTGGAGTGGTTGACAGGGTAAGAAGATCTCATCACTGTATCGTCTGTCTCTTGGTTCCTGGTTGTTTGTTTGTTTTTTTGATAGTTTTAAAATTATAATGTGCATACATTTAAATTTTTAACTATTTATTTATTTATTTAAATTTGTTTGTATGTTTGTTTTCATATATCAAGCTTCTTAACCACCCATTGCCCTCATAGAGAGGCTCTGGCCAGTGGCAATTTCATCAATACAACAAAGTATTAAAGCCGAATAATTTAAGATTAAAAATTTAAAAATGTACAACAATATTATAAAATTGCAAGAAATCCAAGATTGGGAGACTGGGGAGACTAAGAGGTGGGGTTGGAGTCAGGGGTGGGTTCTAACTTACCTCGCTGCCGGTTCGCTTGCTCCTGCGCCACGTGGCCGCATGGCATTCGCAGTGGCAAAAAATCCACCACCCCCAAATCCAAAAAAAAGATGGCAACGCATGCACAGTGCCAGAAACTTGGCTTCTGTGCATGCGCAGAAGAAAAAAACCCGGGGAAAATGGGGGGGGTAATTGAGGGGAAAAAATCCAAAAATTAAAAAAAAAAACGATGGCGGCGCCCACAGACCGGCACCGACTAAACCAGTTCTGTGACATCATCATGATGTCACCAGCGGTTTGTTACTGGTTCGGGTGAACTGGTCAGAACAGGGAGGAACTCACCTCTGGTTGGAGTCAGTGGTGGGTTGCTCCCAGTTTGGACCAGTTCTTAGAACCAGTAGCGGTGGCGGCGGGACGCTTGTGCGCATGGCAATCTAATTTAGAACCCACCACTGGCTGGTGTTCATAGTCAGGTTTTGACCCCCCACCCCGATGATTTGTAAGTTTGGAAGATAGTTTTATGATTTGTAAACCACCTAGAGTCACCTTATTGGGCAGATGGGCAATGTACAAATTTAATAAATAAATAAAACAATAAACAAAATGCCATAGAAGTAACATCAGTTTTGTAATGGTCTATGGGAATGACTTGGGAGACAGAAGGAAAAGCCTAGACAACCATTTCTCATATCGCCTTCATTCCTAACCATATCTCAGCCTACAGAAGCCAAAGGAATTTTAAAAGCATCTCTAAGGGAGCCTTCCTTGATTTCCTGAAAAATAAGAATAAAGGAGGAGAGAAGTGCTATCAGACTTGCAAAATTCCATTACTGTAACCTTACAATAAAGGTAAGGCTAGTACTCACGGTTTGTGTTTCTTGTCTGGTCTTCAAAGGACTAACACATTCCTAGCAATAAAAAAAAGGTTAGCCAAAAGGTCAGGTTTTTCCTGGGTATTTAAGTCTGATTTCTTGCCTCTGATTATTATTGTGTACCAGTGTATTGTGTATAAATGGAGTCCCTGTGTGCTTTATGCAAATTCATTGCACCAGAACTGTTTCCAAATAGAAGCAGATAACATCTTAAGATCTGTTCCTGTACATGTATTTTTAAAAATTGGTTGTTGTTCTAAAATAGTTTCTGTGATCTGAGCAGCAATATATTTTTATTTCCTTTCCTATTGAGTTTTGGTAGTAACTACCTACAGTTATAAATTATTTATTTTTACTTTCTCTCGTTTCGTTAATAAAATTGGGTTCTACTTATCTGACATGAATCTGGCCTTTGTCCCTTCAGAGGAGGATGGGGAAGAATGGCTGCTTTCCCTAGACCAAGGGTCAGCAACCTTAAACACTCAAAGAGCCACAAAGGTCCTAACCGGAAGTCCCTTGTTCAATTCTGGAGCCAAGCGGAAGTCTACTTCCCTCGCCATAGAGTCTCCTCCTAGCATGGCGTCCTTTTTCCTCTGCCAACCGGAAGTCCGGTTCCCCCACCATAGAATCTTCTCCTAGTGCGGCATCCTTTTTCCTCTACCTGTCCTAACCGAAAGCCCTATCAATTGTGGAGCCAACTGGCAACAGGGAGCCACAGCAGAGGGATGAAAGAGCCACATGCGGCTCCAGAGCCGCAGGTTGCTGACCCCTGCCCTAGACATAGAACTCAGCTCTTTAAGGCCAGCAGCTGGAGATTTAGAATTTACTGCCTTCCTATCTTTTCCCCTTTTACATTTGCCAAAAAAAATCCCTCAGACTGTCTGTTCCTTGTGGTTAGGGAGGAGAAGGCCAGGCAAAGGTATCTCCTGAAAGAAAAATAAAGGGGGGGGAGGTCATCTGGGTTGCTGTACATTGCACAATTAATCTCTACAAGATGAGTTCAAATCACCAGATCCCAGGGTTCTGAAGGACCTGGCGGACATGATCTCAAACCACTGAACCAGGGGTCGGTTCTACTTACCTTCGCAATTGGCTGACCAACTGCACTCAATGTGTAGCCCTCAATGGAACTACCTCTACATGGACAGAAGCATGCAGTAAAGTACCTCAAGGTTCTTTCTTGGGCTAGTACTCTTCAACATTTTCATAAACAGTCCAGATGAGGTGAAATTTGCAGACGACGCCAAGCGGGGGGAATTGCTAAGACATTGGAATATAGACTCAGGATTCAGAACGATCTGAGCCGAGATGGCGCAGTGGTTAGACTGCAGTACTGCAGGCTACTTCTGCTGACTGCCGGCTGCCTGCAATTGGCAGATCGAATCTCACCAGGCTCAAGGTTGACTCAGCCTTCCATCCTTCTGAGGTGGGTAAAATGAGGACCCAGATTGTTGGGGGTAATATGCTGACTCTGTAAACCACTTAGAGAGGGCTATAAAAGCACTATGAAGCGGTATATAAGTCTAAGTGCTATTGCTATTGCTATCTTAACAGACTAGAGAGTTGGGCCTTATCCAAAGAGATGAAGTTCAGTGGTGAGAAAAGTAAGGTTCTGCACTTAAGTAGGAAAAACCAAATGCACAAGTATAGAATAGGCACCATCACTTAAGTATGAGCCAGCAGTGTGCTGCAGCTGCCAAAAAATCCAATGCAATTCTAGGCTGCATCAACAGAGGGATAGCATAAAGATCAGGAGAAGTGATAGTATTGCTCTACGCTTCACTAGTGAGGCCAAGCTGGAATACTGCATCCAGTTCTGATTGTCACAATACTAAAAAATGCTGAGACTCTAGAAAGAGTGCAGAGAAGAGCAACAAAGATGATATGAGGTCTGGAGAGTAAACCGTTCGATGAAGGATTAAGGGAACTAGGTATATTTACACTAAGGAAAAGAAGAATTATGGGTGACATGATACCTGTTTTCCAGTACTTGAGGAGCAGTCACAGAGATGAAGGGCTTGACTTATTCTTCAAAGCACCTGAGTGCAGGACAAGAAGCAACAGGATGGTAGCTCGTTAAAGAGAGATTCTACCTGGAACTGAGGAGAAATTTATTGACAGTGAGAACAATTAACTAACAGAGCAACTTCTCTCCCAGGTTTTCAAGAAAAGAGTGGGATCTGGGATGATATAAGGACTTCTGCCTTGGCAGGAGGTTGGACTAGAAGACCTCCAAGGTCCCTTCCAGCCCTATGATTCTATAGGCAATTTCATTTTCAAGACAAGAGCTAATGTTCTTACCAACTCTCTGGTCCACTGAAACAGCCTGGGAATGGAAAGAATACTGACAGTGAATGACTGCCAGATTTGTCACCTTGGGCCATGTTGGAAATTATGTATTGGGTAGATGTTTGTCCTGCCTTTGCTTCAGGAAGTCAATTATCTCACTGAAGCTTCAGGGGATGGGTTGCAGGCAGGGGTGGGTTCCACTTACCTTTGCCACCTGTTCGCATCGCGATGTTTCGCGTGTGCGTCCCCTCGTGGAATTTCGCTTCCGCGCATGCTCAGTAGCAGGAATCAGGCTGAAACACAGCTGAGGAGCTGATCAGCTGTGCTTCGGGCGAAGAAATAAAGGTCAGTATTAACCTGGGGGTGGGCGGGCGGGCCCTTTTTCAAGCAGCGGAAGAGGAGAAGCCATCCAAACAGGGAAAAATTCGCAAAAAAATAATTTAAAAAAGATGGCGGCGCCCACAAACGAGCACCAACAGAATCGAATCCATGACGTCACCAGAGGGTCACTATCGGTTCGGGCGATCCGGTCCGAACAGGGAGGAACCCACCCCTGGTTGCATGTCATAAAGGTTGGAAAAAGGGTTTAGCCAAAGCATGGCAATGTTGACCAAAAGAGCTCTGATATGAATCCTGGATGCAGGATAAGATCGGTGCTACCATCTTGACATTTCTAGTCATATCCTATAGACACCCCTGATTCATACAGCAGCTTGGAGCACCATTGGATCACCTGCAACTAGCTCTTGCCAAGCTCTTTGCCTCAACTGCAGTTATTCTTTTCAAAATGTTCTACTTAAAAAAGAATCTGATAGTTTGCAAGGAAAAGTGCCAAATTTTTAAATATTCTTCTTTCCAAGAAAGCAGTCGTTCTTAGTGCTTTCTTAACGAATGTGCTTTGAAGAACAAATGATGTAAGTTGGGGTGCAAGATATGTATCCTGCAAAGGGACGGTGCTTGGTGAGAAACTTTGCAGTAAACTTTGGAGTTGCAGTGCTTTCCAAAAGTTGATTTGGACAAATGTGTTTATGAATGTCTTATGGAATCTCTGTGTATATCTGCGCCTATAGAGTTTGACCATATTGGAGAGAAGAAGTGTTATTACTGAAGGTCAAATTGCTTTTCTATAGGATATAAAATACAAAATCGCATCCAGACCAGTTCTGCCTCTTCTTACAAACTTCTGTTTTTCTGACAAGCGTCTATATTTACATCTAGTCCATCTATGTGACAGAAAGGAAAAAGGCACCAGAGCATCCTGTATTTGCTGGCCATCAGTAAAGGCAGCCATTAAGAGCTTATAGCCTATGATTTAGTTTCCATGACAACATGTCACCTGTAATTTATCTAACAATAGATGTGCATTGACAGTAGGATTCAAGCCCATTAAACATTTTTAGAATTTTTGAGTTAGAAGGGTTCCCAAATGTAATTTAGTCCGGCTCCAAATCTTATAATATTATGTTATTAAACTTTATTCATGAAGTAGTTTAACACTGTGCTTAAAAGGACATTTATTTGGAAGTAAATCTTGCTGAATGCCCTAAGTAAGAGTTGTATAGGAATGCAGCATCAGGCGCAGATAAGTAAGTATAAAATGCGTCACCATATTTCTTAAGTGTACAACTTATAATTTAGCTAGGAAATTAGGGGAAGGGACAAGAGGAGGCAAATATATGTCTTGGCCCATGGTGAGTTAAGTGATGCCGTGTCCTTCCTCTCGCAGTGCCTGTAGGCTGTTAGGGGCTGGATGGGGAGCAACTGGTTGAAACTAAACCCTGTCAAGACCGAATGGCTCTGGGTTTGAGGTTCGTTGGCTCAGGGAGAACTGCCACCTTTTGTCTTGGATGGGGTGGCACTACCCCAAACAGACCCTGTGCGTAATCTGGGGGTTCTCCTGGACTCACAACTCCTGCTCGAAGAGCAGGTGGCGGTCATGGCCAGGAGGGCCTTTGCGCAACTGCGGGTTGTGCGCCAGTTATGCCCTTTCCTGGACCAACAGTCCCTACTCACAGTCACTCATGCCCTAGTCCAGTGATGGCGAACCTATGGCACGGGTGCCACAGGTGGCACATGGAGCCATATCTGCCAGCACGCGAGCCGTTGCACTAGCTCAGCTCCAGCACGCATGGGTGCGCCGGCCAGCTGATTTTCGGCTGGCGTGGAGGCTCTCGGAGGGCATTTTAGATTTCTGGAGGGCCTCCGGGGAGGCGTTTTCATCCTCCCCAGACTCCAGGGAAGCCTCTGGAGCCTGGGGAGGGCAAAAAATGGGCCTACCGGGCCCACCAGAAGTTGGGAAATGGGCCGTTTCTGGCCTCTAGAGGGCCTCTGCGGGGGCGGGGGAGGCCGTTTTCACCCTCCCTAAGCCTTGAATTATGGGTGTGGGCACTCACACGTGCATGATAGTGCATGTGCACGCACTTTTGGCACCCGAGGGAAAAAAGGTTCGCCATCACTGCCCTAGTCACTTCCCGTTTTGACTATTGCAATGCGATCTACATGGGGCTGCCCTTGAAGAGCATCCGGAAGCTCCAGTTGGTGCAAAATGCAGTGGCCTGCAAGGTTTCGTGCAGACCCCAGTGTGCACATGTATCACCTCTCCTGCGGGAGCTGCATTGGTTGCCAATTTGCTTCCAGGGGCAATTCAAGGTGCTGGTTGTCACCTTTAAAGCCCTTCATGGCTTGGGATCAGGTTATCTGAGGGACCGTCTCTTGCCAGTCACATCTACCTGACCCATCAGAGCGGGGAGGCAGGGAATGTTGCGGATCCCATCTCCGAGGGAGATACACCTGGTGGGACCCAGAAGAAGGGCCTTCTCCGTGGTGGCTCCCTCTCTCTGGAACATCATTCCCCCAGAGATTAGAATGGCCCCCACTCTAATACTCTTCTGGAAGGCGCTGAAGATCTGCTACTGCCAGCGAGCCTGGGGAACCCAGAGCCATTAAATGGCTCGTGTGGTCTGCTGTCGTGGGGGTGGGGGGGGGTGGGGGATGTGGAGTGGGAGGTGGGGGTGATTTTGTTATATTGTACTATATTAATTTATTTTATTCTTTTTGTTATTTTTATTGATTAAAATGTGGTTTTTTACTCTGTAAGCCACCTTGAGTCGCCATGGGCGAATAGGCGGCAATATAAATTAAACAAACAAACAAACAAACAAACAAACAAACAAACAAACAATATGGTGTTAACCTGCTATGGCTGTCGCAGAGAAATACTTGAACATGGCACTTGTGTGCTGATGTCATTGCAGGTGTATAGTTATTGTCATGGTATCACAGTTTATTATAGATGGCACTGAAGATGTGGCTTCACATGTTGTCAAGGGATTGCTAGAAATCTATGCTCTATATTTGTGATAATCTTTCAAACCCCAGTTGAATTAGAAATCCACACTGGAACAGGATAGGCAAAACTAGACAAAGCATACAAACTATAAACTTTAGGACAGGGATGTCTACTTTTAGTGCAATGTTGAAGAATCTCTCAGGTGACTGCAGAAAAACATGACTACAGAGAATTTCATGAGTCAAATGAAAGCTGGAAAATACTTGCTTATACAAGAGCTAATGAAATGGCAGAATGAGAAGAGCACATGTTCTTCTTAAATGTGTTGTAATGTACTATAGCTGAATCGAATAAGAATCTTCTTCAGAGATAACATTAATCTGATTTATAAAAACAAGGAAAGCCTAATTACTTGCTGACAGGGAGATGCAGTTATGTTGGCAACACCCATCCTCTGGTCTTCATCCATATCTACAGTTTTATGGACTTATTTTCTGGAACAGAATTTAACTAATCAGGGGGCATTGCATTCATATCCTAGAAACCCTGAAGAGTTAACTATAAATGTGCCCTCTTTAAAAGGAAGGATTTTTCATTGAAAATTTAGACCTTTCAACTAAGAGGGCTTACGATATTTACAATTAAAAATGATAAAAGAATCTTGGTCATAGAAGGACATTGTTGGATAATATAGTGCCCTATTCAACACAATGAGGAAACATTATTTTAAAGATTGGGAGTCTTGGAGTGTACTGGATATGCTGATTTATACGTAGAGGTACAAACTTAGAAATTGTTGTATTCAGTCTAGAATCCAGGTGCTAACAAACAAGGGCAAATAAGTATAGAATAGAATAGAATAGAATAGAATAGAATAGAATAGAATAGAATAGAATAGAATAGAATAGAATAGAATAGAATAGAATAGAATAGAATTCTTTTATTGGCCAAGTGTGATTGGACACACAAGAAATTTGTCTTTGGTGCATATGCTCTCAGTGTACATAAAAGAAAAGATACATTTGTCAAGAATCATGAGGTACAACACTTAATGATTGTCATAGGGTACAAATAAGCAATCAGGAAACAATCAATATTAATATAAATCGTAAGGATGCAAGCAACAAGTTACAGTCATACAGTCATAAGTGGGAGGAGATGGGTGATAGGAACGATGAGAAGACTAATAGTAATAGTAATGCAGCCTTAGTGAATAGTTCGACAGTGGTGAGGGAATTATTTGTTTAGCAGAGTGATGGCGTTCGGGGAAAAACTGTTCTTGTGTCTAGTTGTCTTGATGTGCAGTGCTCTATGGCATCGTTTTGAGGGTAGGAGTTGAAACAATTTATGTCCAGGATGCGAGGGGTCAGTAAATATTTTCACGGCCCTCTTTTTGACTTGTGGAGTATGCAGGTCCTCAATGGAAGGCAGGTTGGCAGTAATTGTTTTTTCTGCAGTTCTGAATATCCTTATCTGTGAACTGGAATTGGACTAACAATGTTTAAAATATTGGATGACTTCAAATAGAAGACTATTGATTTTAAGGATGGGAAACTGTCCAATCATTTAAATACTGAGCATCAATAGTTGGGATTAGTTATCATTATGCTGACAAATCCTATGATTATGCTTAATTGTGCAAATCACTTCTCAGATATTATTAATATAAAAACTCTGAAAATCAGATTACATTTATAGGTGGAAAACTAAGGAAGGTTTTATTTGAATATTTATTGTAGTGAATTTATAGCCGAATTGAGGGGTAAACTGTGCCTTCATCACTCCAGAAAACCAAAGGATCTGATAATGATAATACTGCTAACAGTTTAGTAATTTACTGAGTGATGTATTCAGTGATGAATTAAGTGTACGCTGAAAAATGTCTAAATAGCAAGCTGCTTCATTTTGAAATTTACAAAAATTGTACATGTCCAGGTCTCCTTCTCCTCTCCAGTACATAGCAACTGGGTAAGTACTCTTTACTAAGGGTTGAGACTCAACCATGTAACTAAAGTGAAATTGGACTCTGTATTTGAGGGGGGTTTCTGATGTGGAGAGATGCTGTGCTTTCAATCACAACAGATATTACAAGATCTGGGGGACTACAGTGACTAGCTTTTCAGCACAAAGTAAACACTCTGTCCTTTTTTATTAGACTGCCACCTGGTACACATACCTACCACCTACCTCTAGCCAACATTTTTCAATCATACTTTTCATCTGTCGCAGAGGTGCAATCTAACAAGCTTCATTAAGTTCAAGAGGTGCTCAACATGCCCTCCCCCACCTGACAGAAATGTAGCAAAAGCTGCATTGGAGCTCAGCTTGGGTTTGATGGGATTTGAGATTACAGCCTCTCCGTCTCCCCCACTCGAGTTTGATTTAGGCGTTACTTACAAAAGCCCATATCTCTACATAGCATGGGACCCTGGTACTGAATATAAGAAACTGCTTTACAGCTCAGTGAGAGTTTCAGGCTGGGTTAAAACCGATAGATCAGAGAAATGGATTGAAAATGGCAGAAAGGAATTTAACAGAGAATTATGGAAGTTCTTCACTTACAAAATAATGATAATTAAAAAAAACACGAGTATAGAGAGGGGAAATATCTGTTCTGGCCATAAGTACTAACAAAAAGGATGCCCAAATGAATTTTTCCCAAACATGCTAAAGTGTTAGTGCCTTAATGGGTTACATGTTACGTAGCATGCACAGATGATGGTGCTGATGTTTTGGTTGTTCCTCTCAAAGATGAACCACTGCAGAGGAACTTCATCAATGCCCTAATGGGCATTGAATAGAATAGAATAGAGTAACAGAGTTGGAAGGGACTTTGGAGGTCTTCTAGTCCAACCCCCTGCTTAAGCAGGAAACCCTACACCACTTCAGACAAATGGTTATCCAACATCTTCTTAAAAACTTCCAGTATTGGAGCATTCACAACTTCTGGAGGCAAGCTGTTCCACTGATTAATTGTTCTGTCAGGAAATTTCTCCTTAGTTCTAAGTTGCTTCTCTCCTTGATTAGTTTCCACCCATTGCTTCTTGTCCTGCCCTCAGGTGCTTTGGAGAATAGCTTGACTCCCTCTTCTTTGTGGCAACCCCTGAGATATTGGAACACTGCTATCATGTCTCCCCTAGTCCTTCTTTTCATTAAACTAGACATACCCAGGACCATTGGCTCTGGTCCTGCGGATGCCACTAAGACACATATCTTCCCAACAGCATATTCAACATCCAGCATGTCCAGCATGCAATCAGCAGGCACTCACTCCATTTCATTTCGAAGAATGGGAAAGCAAAGGCCTCCACTTCAATCATCAGGAGTTGCAAAATATCAGATATTTTAATTATTTTTAAAAAAACTTGGCCAGATGAAGCTTTTAAAGAGAATATATCTGGAAAAAATGATGTACAGTAACCCCATTTTAATGTCCAGACAGAAGTGGGTCTTTTTGTAGTATTCCTTCTACTTGAAGCTCACTTAGTTTTAACTTTTAGTGTAAGATGAAGAAATGTTCCAGCATTCAAATTTTATTTATTTGATGTTATGACTGGATCCAACTTATTTAAAATATACATTATTTTTTTCTTGACTATTTAAAATGTGTGCTTTTGTTTTTTTATTTTAACTTGTTAGCTCCTCTGATTGCTTTTTAAGAAAAAAAAAGTGGGATGAAGATATTTTAAATAAATACATTTAAATAAAGCTTCAGTCTGTAACCCAAGCCTTACAAAAACAGTTTTTGTACCTGTTTAACTTGTGAAAAGAAGATTGAGGATATATGTTAGCACTTTTAAAATAGCTGAGGAAGGGGCTCACTTTCTTTTGGAGACGTTAGGAAGGTACTGTAAATTCCAATTGAATCATAGAAAAAACATGATTAGAATACTTTACCTTTTAAACCAGCCTTTCCCCAGTTTAATAAACTTTAGATGTTTGGAGAATGTGACCCCAGAATTCCCTAACTCTTATCAATCTGCTGCATATCTGGAAACAAAACAGCTGTTCAGATTTATTGCTGATTCCAGAACTTGTTGGTAAGAACAATGCAAGGATTTTTACAGTTCATCAGCTGCTATTAGAACATTTAAAAGTTTAAGAGGACCAAACTTTGGTCTTCAGATTATTATAAGAGGCTTGCCCTCTGCTACAAATTTGGAATTTTTTTGTACTACACCAGCTCAAAGTCAATGAATACCACCCCACTGAGCAATTAACATTTAGCTGAGAAGGACACGCTTTATCTATATATAACTTTCTCAGCAGCATGTTAATTGTAAGGCATGAAAGTCACCCAGCTAAAGCAAGCAGGCGCCTATATCACACTGCAGTGCTTTGGAAGATGCTGAATTAGAACAGTAAGGCATCAATTCACACTGTGGGGGGGGGGGGGGGGAAGGCAATGGTTAGCCAGTCTTGTATTTTACTAAAGTAAGCACATGGTTAGACAAAATAAAGCGATGATCTTGTGTTAGGAGATGTGTTCTTTAGGTCAGATGGCACTTAATATGCAAGGGAGGAAGAGTTGAAAATCTCTTGGAGTATTAAAAATCTTTATACTGTAGCTAAATTAACCCATTCAGGACATGGATGCTGATGCTGCCAGGCAAGAAGAAACTTAACAAAGGAAGCTGTTAGAACAGCAAGATGCAGCATTACAATATCTATAAAGATATTGATGATGAAACTGGCTGGAAAAACAAGAAATTTTTTCCAAATGATCACAGAACTCAGGAGATTCCAACCTCAAATGTACTAGAAGAGGAAATTTGATCGGTAATCTGGTCATTATCAAATCTCAGGGTTATGAGAACTGATGAATATCTAAAGAACTATGGCAAGTAACAAAAGAAGAATCTGTAAAGATTCTAACTAAACTATGCCAGTCAATCAGGAAAACAACACAGAGGATAACAGATTGGAAGAGGTCAGTCTACATGCAATAGCAAAGAAAGGATATTTAACAGAGGACAGACACTTACATTATATCCTTAAGTTACATGCTAGCAAAATAATGTTTAGGATCATTCAATACAGATTTGATCCCTAAATCGAAAGAGAGATGCCAGATATTGAAGCTGGATTTTCAGAATAGGTTGAGAAACAACGAAGCTTTTTGATGTAGACTGGATAATTGAGAAAGCTAAAGAATACAATAAGGGCTCCACAGATTATAGCAAGGCCTTTAATTGTGTTAACCATAATAAGCTGTGGAATGTCCTTGAGAAAATAGAAATGGAAAAACCTACTGTATATACAGGATAAGCTGCAGTCCAGATGGAACATGGCAAAATTTGTTCAACCTAAAAAAGGCTTTAATTGGAATTAATATGTTCTGGTAATTACATATTTATTTGAATTTGAAACAAAGTTTAATATTTTTAGATGCACACATACTTTTGAACGACATGCCTTCAACCTGGAAACTGCAGCTGGACAATAGAAACAGATTCTCCATACTTTTATTATTATCCTTATTATTGCTAAGAGATTAGTTCTTCAATAGTCAGTCCTTGGTTAACAATGGTAATTAGGATTGGGAACTCTGTTTTAAGTAATGCAGTTGTGAGCACACTCACTTATTACAGTTCCAGTTGAGGTTGTTAAGCAACTCAACATGTGTGGTCATTAGGTGTGATGTCATATGATTGCTATTTGTGACCTCCTGCTGGCTTTCTCATTGGCTTTGCTTGTTAAAAGCTGGCAGGGAAGGTCACAAATAATTATCATGTGACTGCAAGATGCTGCGACCATCATAATTGTGAGCTAGTTGCCAAGTGCCTGAATTGCGATCATGTGACCATGACTGCAATTTTGAGGACAAGCTGTAAATCTCTTCCTTCAGCACTGTCATAACTTTGAATGGTAGCTGAACAAATAGTCACTAACCGAGGACTACTTGCATTGAAAAGACAAAGTGGATTGATGTAATCGATGTTAATTGTATCTTACAAACCAGTTAGCCATAGACATAGATTATGCATGGACAATTGAAATGAATTGGAGTTACTTTTTATTGAAATTGTTACATAAAAATGTCATATAGATGTATTTATATATGCATGAAAAATCCTTATATATACGTCTTATACTGAAAACTTTATTTAAAATGTAAATATTTTTCAATGCAGATTAAATTGGCTTAAACTATTGATGTGTGAAAACATAAAGATGAATTTCCTTATTTTCAAGTATACTTTCGCTAAGATCAATAAAATCTGTGCATTTCTCAATTTAAACAAAAACAGTCTGCAAGAAACAGAACTAAATGTGCTAGTTCTAGACTACTGCATTGTCCAATAGTTTAAAATGTATCATTTACTGCATGTGCTGATGTGTGGAAAAGTTATGGATGCTTATGGCTGAACTGATAAACAACATACCACAATGTTATACAACTACAGGAAATATTTACTCAAACTTTTGCTTCAATGTAGTCAACAGATAATATATACATACAAAAGGTTTTAATATAATGGCTTGGCTATGCTAGCCATCTGGGCAGTAGGACATCAATCTGCTGATGGTTGATTTTTCAGGTACTCTTTCAATTTTTCTTGAGACAACTGATCTCATGTCAGATATTAAACAGCTCTTAAAACCTTACTTGAATCCACTTAAACATATGAAATATAGGTTTAAATTGAAAGCTGGATGAAAGGTAAATAATTCTCAGTCAAGAATCAAATTCTATTTCTTTCCAGGTTTTAGCAGCATTTCTTTTGTACTGTTCTAATTCCTGAAAGGGAAACGGATAGATTGAAACATTAAATCACAAGATCTCAACAACTGCATTGCACTTTTCAGCTTGTGAATATTATGAATCCAACTATGCATCTCATTTTATAGTCTACTGCAAACATTGAATCAGATCCATCCTTTCCCTTTGTATCCTACAAATATCTATATCTATATATACTAAAATTCTTGTGTCTGACTGTTTATAACTATCATTGGGCAAATTGGTGCATCAGTTTCATCTTTGAAACTGCAAGTGGTCCATAGAATAAGCCATGGTTAAAGAAGTTTTCAGGTACATTTTTTACATTAAGCAAACTGTAGTTTTATTTTTTTAATTTCATACTGTTTCTGTATGCCATTCCAATGCCAAGGTTTTCTAGAAAATTACTGAAGTATATTACTGCAAGAGCACTCATACCAACCACTTGCAGTTTCAAAGAGCCCTTACTCAGGGCTATACTGAGGCATGGAAATAGCTTTTTATTTAGTAACTCAACAGTTCAAAAGTGAATTGATTTTGATTATAAATGTGGACTAGACAATTTATCATCATAATAACATGAAAACATTTTTCATAATTATGGGCATTTTATAAATTATTTTAGTTTGTCACATATCTTTCTGTAAATTTTGCAAAATTGCTAATTAACTTCTCAAAACGAGTGCATACATTTTCAGTCCCTTCTTGTTCTCCAGATACATATTTACTTATCTGATCAGGCAAAGCAGAAAGTGACTTGGATACTAACAACTGTGCAAACAACTTGAAAAATATCAACAATTGTACTAAGTGCTAAACAACTGAGCTATAATTGGTTTTTAAAGTAGCCAGAAATTAAATCTTGTGTCATCCATTTCAGGATGTAGCACTAAGATTAGTTTGAATTCTTTTTCAAATGGAAAAGGATTATGTTGCAGCTGTGATCTCCACTGATCAAATAAGCCTTAATTCTGAGTTAACTGATTGTAAACCATTTTGAAGAGTTAGGATCAGGAATGGGGAATTTCCTTATTTTAAGTAAAGGTTACCAAAATTACTTTCTAGTATCAGAGTCTGATAATGATATAAATAAACATTAATTATTGCACAATACCTCTGAAGTGCATAACATTGACAATATAGGTTTAATCTATCAAATTATTTGCATTAAGAAAATCTGAGGTAAACAGTATCTCAAATCATGTGATTGCAAGTATCTTCTGATAGCAGAGCCTCTTCATTGTCACTACAAGCTAATTTCACTGAAATTCAATTCCAGCCTTATTATCATCAAGAACTGGGATGGGGGGGGAATCATCTGTGCTGAATGAAAAAGCCATAAGAAAGAAACAAACTGATATACATGGACATGTGGTGTATTCTAGAATAATGGTAATTTTCCATGGCAGCTGAGCATCAGTGCAAAAAAAGTCCAAACAGTTTCATTCTAGGACAGATTTTTCTTTGACTTTGAGAAAGATTTGGTTAGAAATAGAGATCCCTGGTACTGCTTCCAATCCGTGGTCCTCAATGTCACCAACAATATGAGAAGTATGTAAAACTCTATAGATAGACATTCTGAGTCCAAAGAACAACATGAAATGATCAGGGAAAAATGCACAAACTAAAATGCTACCATGCATGAATACCTCCAAGAAACAGAATACAAAGCATTATATTTGACAGTATACCTTTAGCATAAATGCTCTTCTCTCTATAAATGCTTTATCTTTAAAAGAATGTATGGAACAAAGGACTACAAAAAGGGGGAAAAAGATTAGCTTTCTGAAGCATTTAATACTTATTCTTAAGATAACAGCCATTTCACTCTCAATTTTCATATAATTATGGGAAATCCTAATGCATTTAAAAACTGAATGTAGCTAGGGAATTGTTTTCTTACAGATGTATTCGGGGTTATCTGGCAGCTTTTAAAATCAAATGAAATATAAAAATCCCAAAATGTTTTCATAAAAGCCAGTTCAAATGTTACAATAATCTTATAATAACTGAACTTCAAATGGACATTTTAGGGAAATAACTGCAGATAATTTTCTTTTGACAGAAACTTGCCTATTACGATATTTTCCTGCAATAGTACCAGCAACAAAAGCTGTAGCAACATTCAATGGCATCAATAACGATAACAATCTTTCTAAAAGAAAAGAATGCTGCAACTAAGAAACTCCTGGAAAAAGATTAAATCATATTGAAAATTAATCTTACTGCTACCCTATTTTTCCTATTTTGTTAATAAAAGCAGCACCCAATCACATTTTGAATGAATGAAAAGCAAGAATGTATATGACAAGCAATTAAACTGAATGCTCTATTCTAAGTGACAAAATAAATTTAGTAACATATCTGAGCTCTATGAAACTCATAATCCAGTGGAATGTACACACATTCATACACAAATCAGGATCACAATTAATGACCTAAATCTGTCATTCCAAATTTATTTGTCATCTAGTGGAAGTACCCTAGAATATGTATTTAATTGCAGATGATTTCAGCTCCATAAACAAACATTATATCAGTTAAGATAATAATTTGGTTCAGTACTAATGATGTAATCCCTAAGATGCATTTATATCTTTAAATATAGTGTAGAAATTCAGAATTCAGAAAGTTATATAGAAAATATGCAGTTAAGATTTTAAAATATGTTATATGGACTTATTTTTACAAAACTAGCTTTTATTTAATGCTAATGCAGTCCAGGATATTGATCTAGAAACAGTCAAATCAAGGCTAGGAGACTATAATAGTTCCTCAGAAAAACTGAATTCAAATCTGACATTTGTTCATACAAACAGATACTCATACAGACATTGTTATTTCATACAAATAAGCACACACCTTTAAATCAATTGTTCATTGTAGACCCTCCTTAACAACATTGATGAAACATATACTGCATACATTGATGAAAATGTCTCAAATTAATAAAGAGAAAACCTAGGTGTTGTTATGGAGTTTGACAGAAGATGAAAAGCAATTTGTGAATTGGCTAATTGCCATTGAGTTTATTGCTAAAAAAGTCTAAATATTTAGGAATCTTTTCAAAAATTATTATTTCTCAATTTGGAAACATATAATACTTGATATTTCTAGATAGAAGAAAAAAAGTACAGCAGTTAAAATGAATACTTTAACAAGACTAAAATTTCTATTTCGAATTATTTTAATCTCTATTGAGAATAAGATACTGAATGAATGGCATAGACAAATAATGGCAGTCTAATAAAATATCAAGAAACAAATTCAATAATTTGCAAGATTCGGAAGAAAGGTATGGCCTAGCAATTCTAAATGTCAGACTGTACTCTCATACCAGTTACCCAATGTGGATTTCAGAAGGGAGTATTTTTATTTATGGTTCTATCACCTTAATGGAAGGGACAGACTTTTCACAGGGATTACATAGATGTATTTGGGTTAATATACATATAAACAAACAATTTTCTAGAAACTAATATTAAGCTATCCAATGATAAATATGTCTCAGAGAGATTTTGAGGTCTCCTTGCTGGTCCTTCAATTGTGACATTGAATTTTTTGCTGCTCCTTTGGAGACATGCTAGCTCACAATTCCTCACGGAGAAATCTTTATCTGTTTTCTTTCTATAGTAACTCAAATTGTTGTGTGTTATGTTAGAAAATTATTATTCACAGTGATTTGGGGGGGGGGGATTCTCCTTTGTGATTAAAAGAGGATCTCTGACCAGAAAAGCTCAACTTTATTGGTTTTGGACATATTTATAGTAGCTGAGAAACACCAGATAAATTATCCAGGTTTTATTATAGAAAATATGGCCAAAATAGTAGCATAACAACATACCTCATTTTTTTGACTTCGCATGGCATCAACTTCATATTCAGCATATTGTGGATCCTGAGCTGGGTCCCTAGCTTCTTTGAAAATGTCTAATTTCTGAAAATATAAAGTAAAAAGTATAAAAATTAATTCTATTTACTTGCTTAACTTAAGTGTGTCTTAAAATGTCCCTTAACAAGCGTAGAGAAACATTTTCAACCCAAGTATCCTTTTTTCCTCTGCAGGGATTCAAATAGAATTCATATAAAAACATTTAAAAACAGAATTAAAAAACACAATATAACAATTTATAAAATTTCCAATCATCCAATCAATTACATTTATGGGCCAGCGGCAAGAGATCATTCACTGGCCCCAGGCTTGCCAAAAGAGCCAGGTTTTCAAAGCTTTTCTGAAGGCCAATAAGGTGGGGACGGTCCGGATCTCGGGGGGCAGTTGATTCCAGAGGGTAGGAGCTGCCACAGAGAATGCCCTCTCCCTCGGGCCCGCCAGCCAAAACTGTTTAGTTGACGGGACACGGAGCAGGCCAGCTCTATGTGATCTAACCGGTTGCAGGGAGGTATGCGGTAGCAGGCTGTCCCGAAGATACATTGGCCTGAATCATATAGGGCTTTAAAGGTGATCACCAACACCTTGAAATGCGTCCAGAGACCGATGGGCAGCCAATGCAGCTCGCGCAAGATGGCAGTAGTGTGGGTGTATCTGGGTTCACCCAAAACAGCGCGTGCAGCTGCATTTTGCACCAACTGAAGTCTCCGAATACTCTTCAAGGGTAGCCCCATGTAGAGCGCATTGCAATAATTGAGCCGTGAGGTGACAAGGGCGTGAGTGACCGTGTTGTGGACTTTTTAATTGAAAGGCTCTTTATTTGATATTATATTATGATTAAATATAATGTAATATTATTTTAATTATTATTATTTTATTACCAATCTATTTGATATCCTAATCAGAACTATCTAATGCTGTGAAGGAAGTTACCATTTTTTGCTGCTAAAATAATCAAATTAGAGCCTGCTCCCCTTTCCCTCCACCTCTGAATACAGATTTGTCCATCAAGGACACCAGAACTGTAACATCTCTGGGTTGTTTCAGGCAACTCATTAGTAGAGCTAGAAGGTGGCTTGGGTGTACCACATGTGATTTATGCAGTAATAGGCAGAAAAGCAGCTTTGTCTCCGCAATATTTCAAGCAAAATGCAATTCAGTCCACAGTGAAGTTAATACTCCTATAGGAGTATCTGTTTTTTCCTTTGCAGCTCATTCATATATAGGGTAATTTATGATGAAGGCCCTAGGCTAGGATGGCTGTGGCCAACTAGGCAGTACTTACTGCTAGTAGAACATAAGCTAAAAGGCTGGGTCTCCATAGGGATTCTTAAGTTCCTTTGCTCTTAATGGGATTCAGTTATATTTTATTGGTCCAAACTGTGGTGAACAGAACTAACAATTTGGATTAATTAGAGGTAATTTAATATATTATTAATAATTAATAATAAAAGATTAATATATTCTAACATATAAATTAGAAATAAGCCTACCTTTGGGGGAAATATCTTTCCAAAAACCTTTTTCCATAAATCCAAAGGTGTTTGTGCATGCAACTTTCCAATGTCACTATCAGCAGCAGGAGGCGGTCCTAACAATTATTAAAAATATTTGTAATAATATTCAATCAAAACTTTAAAAGAGAAGTAAGTCATCTGCCATCTGCTGCCTCTTCCCATTTTCTCCAGGACACACCTACCATCTGAATGTTCACTGGATGATTTGAATCAGTTACTTTCTCTCAGCCCATCCTACCATGTTTCCCCAAAAATAAGACCCAATCAGAAAATAAGAGCTGACATGGTTTTTCAGGATGCTTGTAATAATAAGCCCTACCCCAAAAATAAGTCCCAGCTAAAATTCTCAGTTACATGGATGCATTTAGTACCATATTTCCCTGAAAATAAGACCTAACCGGAAAATAAGCCCTAATGCGTCTTTTGGAGCAAAAATTAATATAAGACCCAGTCTTATTTTCGGGAAAACACAGTAGGCTGGACTGAGAGACAGTAACTGATTCAAATCATCTGGTGAACATTCAGATGGCTGAGGCAACTCAGAACATTAAAACTGCTGTACCACAGCTAACACCTGTTACACATCTGACTGAACGTAATTCTCACTGAACCTCAATAAGACTTATTGCTGGCTAGATAGCTGTAGGATTACATTGTAATTTATATAATTAGAGAAGTATTGAAGATGTTTGAATGTTTCAAAAAAATTGCAATCCATTTCAATGATATTATACATAAATGCATTATTTGATGTTTCAGAACCACTTTTATTTTGTCTGTTTCATCCCTGTACTCCAGGGGTATCAAACTTGATTTCATTGAGGGCTGCATCAGGGTTGTGTTTGACTTTGGAGGCCGGGTGGTGGTGGCCGGAGTTGGGCATGGTCATGGTGTGCATTTGATACAGGCTCAAGATACATTTTTTTCTCCTTCTCTTCTTTCATTCCACAGTTCTTTACTATAACCATTTTCCTATCTCTTCTACCAGATATTACTGGCAAACATTTATTACTTAT
The DNA here is from genome assembly GCA_023053685.1 of Diadophis punctatus similis. Lineage (NCBI taxonomy): Eukaryota > Metazoa > Chordata > Lepidosauria > Squamata > Dipsadidae > Diadophis > Diadophis punctatus. The sequence goes on from JALIGW010000001.1 coordinate 44,886,975, forward strand.
TCTTCATATTCCACTAAACTTTTTATTTCTAAATTTATACCCCATTGTTAATAGTAAATTGCTTTTCCAGGCAGAAAAGCTATTTATACTATTGTATTTTATTATTCAACAATAATACAATATAATAGCATAAATAACATAATAATACAAGATCTAACAGCAGAGGTAAATTTCCAGGATAGTAAATAGAAATGGCTGTCAATTATAGATTGTTGATTGTAGATTAAATGGACCTACAGTATGTAAAATCTGGCATTAAACTGTAGTATTAACATAGGATGTTACTTGTTTTCTATCCAGATCAGGCACTTACTTGAGGCCACATAACTGTAATCTAGTCCAATTCAGTCCTCCTGCAACACTCTGCCGGCCGAAAATGGATCACAGGGGGGCTGCCCATGGCCCCCTCACAGCCCATTTTTGGCCAGCAGAGGCACCACGAGCCGGTCCATTGATATTTCCAGGCTGGCCCTGCAGGCCAGATCTAAGCATCCCGCGGGCTGGATTCGGCCCATGAGCCTTGAGTTTGACACCCCTGCTGTACTCTCTACATTCTTAGATCTGCATGGGCAATAACTAAACTATAGTCAACCAAATTAAAAAAGATTACCAACCTATTTGATTAAGGGAGTCCATTCCTGCCGGAATAAAAAGTGGTTTACTTGGATCCACTGACATGGATTTGCTTTAAAAATATGAATAGAATAAATTAGTTATAAACATTGTTCAAGAGTTTAATTTGCAACATGTATGAGCAGGACTATGCAATTCTTCATATTCAGTTCCAAAAAGCACTTTGAAGTATGTGAAGGCATAAATGAAACTCCTGCTACAACTCTTTAAATAAATTGTGGTTTTCCTGGGATTGCACAGTGCTACTTTTTCAACAAATGCCCACTTGTTACAAATGCTTTGCTCATTTAAAGCAGGAAAAACTTCTCTAGACAAAAGCCTAATTTAAAAACATTTTCAGCACTTGCAACTTTGCTTATTTCATAAACCTTAATTGGGTGGCCAATATTTGAGAGCAAGAATCCTTGATCATATAGAAGAGTTGCCTTAAAATCTATTTGCATTTATTTACTGAACATTTTGGACAGGATTGCCATTTGTATAAAATCATATAACTTACCTTCTATCAAAACCAAAGGCCAAATGGTTAATAAGTGCACGTGTTTTCAACCACAGAGCTTCTGATTTGCTAGTAAACTGAGAGAAGAACATAACAATTTGGATTATATTCTTCACATAGTAAAATGCCATTCTCTTTAAAGAGTTAAATATTATCCCCTTTTTAGATACATATTAATTTTTTAAAATCATGATTATCCTAATGTTAATATTTTAAAATAAAATAGCATATGTTACAGGTTCCCTTGAAAATCACAGAAAATGTATGGGAAGAGAATTTGGATGTGAATTCTATAAATGAGTTTGCATTTCTTTGTAGCATAAATCTGCCATCAATTTATTTTGGAGAATTGATCATAAAAATCAATTATGATAGGACATTTGTAATTTGCAATGGCTAAAAAAATAACACGGTGGTAAAATATTTTGAAGAACAATTGCAGCTTGCTTTAATGAAATCTATTTTCTATTTTTAACTATATTTTCCAATATACCTAAAAATGTGTTCTAACGTCTTCATTTATATAAAATTATATAAAATCATTTTGAGTTGACAGCTGGGTATGGAAGAGTCCCAATCTGAATCTTTTTAATAGAAAACTTCAGTAAAAAACTTTAAAATATATCCATTTTAAATGAATATATTTATAATCTTTGTACTTCTTAATATTATATAATCATTTACATACAAATATACAATGGTATCAACGTTGCCAAATGTATACATTTGTTGTTTCTTTTTATTTATTTTTCCTTTTCTACTCTTGTAGTTTTATATTTCTGTATTAATATGTGTCTGTTTCAATAATAACTTTTAAAAGGCCTGGCCTTGAAGGGACCTCTGACATATACTTAAAGGTGACATCAGAGAGAAGGGAATCCTACTGAGGATCTTTAGGGAGAATATGGGTTCTGAAGCATGTCGTGAATAAAATATCTATGCCAACAGATTGATACACTTCACCAAGATTGGTTGGTCAATTAAATATCAATTAGATCCAAACACAATAATGTAATTCCAACTACAATACAGTAATTTAATTCAGAAGCTATCAAGTGTCCACACACAAAAAACTAATTCATTGTAACATAAAAATAATGATTTTTAAAAAATACATTAGAATTTTCTTTATTGAAGAATACCGTATTTTTCAGAGTATAAGACGCACCGGAGTATAAGACGCACCTTAGTTTTTGGGGAGGAAAATAGGGGAAAACAATCTGCCTACCAGGTATTCATCTGGCTAGCATCCTTAGTCTGGTCAGCTTCAGCACATTATTTTATCCCCTGGTTAGGACTTAAAAAAACCTTCTTCTGAGAGAGTAACAATGAAAGAGCCTGCAAGCCAGTAAGAGCTGGGAAGATAGTTAGCACCTGGTTAGGGCTAAAAAAAAAAACTTATTCGGAGCAGCTGCAGCACATTATTTTATCTCCTGGTTAGGACTTAAAAAAACCTTCTGAGAGAATAACAATGAAAGAGCCTGCAAGCCAGTAAGAGCTGGAAAGATCGTTAGCACCTGGTTAGGGCTAGAAAATAACTTCTTTGGAGCAAGTAGAACAATGAAAAAAAACCCTGCAAAGACTTAGGGCTGGAAAACATTCTTCTGAGAGAGTAACAATGAAAGAGCCTGCAAGCCGGTATGAGCTGGGAAGATCGTTAGCACCTGATTAGGGCTAGAAAACAACTTCTTTGGAGCAAGTAGAGTAATGAAAAAAAAAACCTGCAAAGACTTAGGGCTGGAAAAACATTCTTTGGAGAGAGTAACAATGAAAAAGCCTGCAAGGTAAGAGCTGGGAAGATCTGTTAGCACCTAGTTAGGGCTGGAAAAAAAAGTTACATTCGAAGTATAAGACGCACCTGAATTTTCAGCCACTTTTAGGGAGGAAAAAGGTGCGTCTTATACTCAGAAAAATACGGTACTTAAAATAACCATAACCTTTCTACACTTTAGATTTAGACCTATATTATCCATAGTGTTACAAAATTATTTTTGTATTTCCTTTGATTGTATTATATTTTATAAATAAAATGTGCCAATTTTTTCCATCTGGCAAATAATTGAACTTTTCATTAATTTATTGAAGCTTATTTGTACCCTATGACAATCATTAAGTGTTGTATATCATGATTCTTGACAAATGTATCTTTTCTTTTATGTACACTGAGAGCATATACACCAAAGATAAATTCCTTGTGTGTTCAATCACACTTGGCCAATAAAGAATTCTATTCTTCTATTCTATTCTATTCTATTCTATTCTATTCTATTCTATTCTATTCTATTCTATTCTATTCTATTCTATTCTATTCTATTCTATTCATGTTCCCTTACAGCATATCTTTTTCAACCCAGGCAGGCTCAATATTAAGTAGCATTCTATATGTAATTGTATTTGACATTTATATACATATATTTTATAGGACTGTTTTATATATATATATTTTGTAAGATGAGATTTGCTTTTTTCATTCCTGCTACACAGTAAGTTTTTATTTTCAGTGAAACCAATAGACTCAAAAAGATTAAATATCAGTTGGATTGTACTTCTGAAATACAATCATACATACCGCTAAAGATGCACCATAATAATGAGCAACAAATCGAAGTGTCTTGTATATTATTTTTTTCATCTCAGAATCAAATTCCTAAAAAAAATAAATAGCATCCTAGGTATTTTACAGTATATAATAGGTATTTTACAGTATATAATAGTGTTACATTACATATTTTTAAACTAAGAGATAACTATTTAAAAATTAGGTCAAATAATTACTTTCACCTCAGTATCAGCAAAACCATATTATTATTTCTCTGAAAGGTGGCAAGTAACCATGGTGTTGTTATTAAATTATCAACATATCTGAAAGCAGAATTATAGAGATGGATTATTTTTATCAACTTTTGATATAATAAATTGAAAATGTTTTGGTATAATAAATTGAAAATGATCCTAAGCATATATGGACATGTTTAAATCTATTATTATTACTAGAAATAAATTAACCTAATGAATATGCCAATGTATATGGTGAACTTTTCCAATAATGGCCAATTGTTCAAACTACTATAGCTAAATAATAGTGACAGTTTCCAAGCGTTAACTAAGATCTGATCTACATATAATTGTTCTAGTCCAATAAGTTTTGATTTATTGGGCTAAGAATAAATACCTGTACATGAATCAGGAAATTATACTTTGATTATGGAGTACAAACCATAATTATCTCAAACCCAAACAATTGTTTGGCATATTACAATTAAATTGGAATTATTTAACTTAAACAACAGAAAAATATGATTTAATAAATCAAGAGCTCTTCTATTACAGTACAGGTAATCATTGAGTTACAATGGCAATTGGGACAGGGATTGCCATCATGAAGTGAAACGTTTGTAAAGTGTGATGTCATGTGACCACATTGCTTCGTGACAGCAATCTAGCCAAGGGGTAGGCAAAATTGGCTCTTCTATGACTCATGGACTTCAACTCCCAGACTTTCTGAGCCAATCATGCTAGCTCAGGAATTCTGGGAGTTGAAGTCCATGAGTCATAGAAGAGCCAACTTTGCTTACCCCTGATCTAGCCAATCCTGGTTGTTGTCATAATACAAGATGTACTGCTTTTGGGACTCCCAAGCAAGCAGTGTAAGAGGGCCGCAGGAAGGTGGGAGGCCCCGCACAAGCCATGCACAAGTTGGGGGAGGAAATGCTGTGGTAGGAACACAGGGAGGCTGGGGAAGGAGGGCATGGGGTGCATGTGAGGGCAGAAAGGCAAGGGAAGGAGGGCACAGATGTGGGCAAGCGTAGAGATGCCAGGGAAGGAAGGTAGGGATTGTGTGTAAGTAACGGAAAGCTGTGGAAACAGGGTGTGGGGTACATGCAATTTGGAGAACAGTGTGAGTGGTCATGGGAAGGCCTGGCATGGCCAGTAGCTGCCTCACATAAGGCCAGGCTGGGCAAGCCTCATCGCAGTGGAAGACAGTAAAGGTCGGGTGGGTGTGGCACAGCCTGCAGAGTGCACGGTGGTGGTGGTGGCTGGGGCTTTGTGTTGTGATGCTAGGTGGCTGGCTGCGGTGTGAGGCTTAAGGTACAAAGGAGTGCAGAGGCCAAAAGGGTAGAGATAGGGAGACAGATAGAGAGGGGGGGGGGAGATTTGAAGCACCTCTGGGGCTATGTGGATGCACCTGAATTTTGATCATATAACTGCAGGGGGGCTGCAACGACCATAACTTTGGGGACCAGGTGTAAATGTCATTTGTTCAGCATTGCTGTAACCTTGGTTGCTGAACGGTCATAACTCGAAGATTACTTGTATTAGATCATAAGACAAATACGAATAAAAGAGGGATAGCATGGCTTCAAGATGATTGTGCTTTAACTAGTGTGTAAGTGATGGATATTTCACTAATGGACATTTGACCATAATTACCCTATTTCTGCTGAAGTTATAATTCTGATCAACTTCAGCTGCCTGTCTGTTTCAAACTTGTTTTAATCATATCACATCAGAGTCTGTTCATTCTGTTTTTGGAATATGGCTGAGTCATCTTGAAGGAATATGATTTCTAAAGCAAGCTATCGAGGGAACCTAGGTTTGCAATGCTAGGAATTATGTATTGATACAGGTGATTTGGTACGAATGTTTTATCTTGCTACCTAAGTACTAAGAATGAAAGCTTTCTAAAATATACCGAACCCTACCAAATAATGCTTAGAAATTGCACAACATTTAAGAATGCAAAAGGAATGTGTTTATTTTTGTTTCTAAATGCATTAAAATGAGATGATGAAAGGAATATGTGTTGATGGTATATAACTAAAAAACTGAGATTTTATAATATTAAAAGTTTAAGGAACACACAAATTATGAAGCATACTGAGGCTTAAAATATTTCTTTAGGAGGGAATTCCTAGAGAATAGGTCTTCATTACTAATTTATCTCATTTTAAGTCTTATCTTGTTACTAATGTATCTCATTTTCCAGGGCTTCTTAAGCTGATCAAGATGATCCTTCAAAAAAATAATTATGGCTTCAAAAACCTATTTTATAAATCAATTCCAGGACTTTAGAAAGTGAAGCTATCATTCAATTCTGATCAGAGGAACAGATCAATTGATAAGTGATGAAAGTGTGTACATTTGCTACAGAAAGAAGAATATACTAATGATTCATTCTTTTTAAAACAGATACTGTAGTGTTTATTCATTCCCAATGGTAACTGTACATATTACATTCCTTAGCATCAATAAACTAAAGGGAAAATAATATTTAGTACAAAGAAACATATACAGTATAATGTAATTATTTTAAAAAATAAAAATCCAAACTCACCAAATTGTACATAGCAGAAAAGTTTAAATGAGTCATTACTTACATGAAATAGATCATATTTGCTTCCAATTATAACTAGTGGAATTGGAAATGGGTCAATTAGCTCACGATCCTAATAAGAAACAACAGTATTGTTATCATCAATTGCAAATGTAATGACAATTTGCTGAAAAAAACAAAGCTCCATATTATATAGACAACTGTCATTTCTCAATATAAGCTTTGAATAAATAGAATTTAAGTCTGCATAGCAATTAACCTGTAGTGGTCAAATGGGGATGCCAGTAACTCACTAGTGGCTTAAGCTACTGCTTTGAAACATGTGAAGAAAGTTACACAGTAGCAGAAGCTGAACAGGAAGAAACTGAGTAGGTTCTGAGATTGGTGAGAAGGGTTTCCTCTTGTCCAGGAAAACCTTACCATGTGTGATTTTCATAATAGAAAAAGTGGGAAGGTGCTGGGCCTCTTCCCACTCCAGAGTGTTGGTGAATTGGAATCAATGTAATAAATGAAGCAAGACAGGAAATATATTTGTCATAAGAACATATATAGTACTGTGATGGATAGATCTTTAGTTCATCTAGTCAAGCACTGTCCTCACAGTGGCCAGTCAGTTGCTCAAGGAAGCCCAGTAGTCTCGCAGCAGATCAAGTCATACTTCCATCAAGCTAACAGCCACTGATCTCCATCACTTCCATGAAATGAACTGGTCCGTACCTTATTTTTTGAACCCAGCTAACCTTATAGCCAGCACCAAATTTCATGATAGCAAATTCCAAGATTCAGTTACTTGTATAAAAAAATATTTGATTTTGTCTGTCCCAAATCTTCCAAAATTAAGTAAATCTGGTTCTAGTAATTCAGGAATAGGAATATAGCTTCTCTTGTCTACTTTATTTACACCATGCATACCTTGTATACCTCAAACTATTCCCTCATATTTGTGTCCTTTCGCCCTAAAGGTACTAAATATCATAATCTTCCCCAATAGGGAAGTTGCCCTAGTCCCTTAATCATCTTAATTACCCTCTTCTGAATCTTCTGTAGTTCCACTACATACTTTTTGAGATGCAATATTTCAGATGTGGCTGCACCATTGATTTATAAGTGCATTATGACACTGACATCTTTATTTTCAGTGCCAGTCTCAAAACTGGTTCTTCCCCATCTAGACCCACACATTCTCTAGGCACTGAGAAAACACTCTGACAACATTACTTAAATGGCCTGGGGCAGAGATGTACAACAGAGTATCATCAGTGTCATCAGCATAGTGATGATACTTAATCCCACACTGAGGAATGAACTCACTCAGCATATAGAATATGTGAAACCTCTATGCAAGACAAAAACACCAGGTATATTTTCAATGACAGCTTTGGCAATCTATTTTACTTTCTTCAAGAGAGCAAATTACCAATTGAGTGTCAAGGGCTGGTATTAACGTCCCTAAAAATTCATATTTAATTAGTTGTCATGTTATCAAAAGACACTGACTTTGTGATAGACACTTGAATAAGTGCAAAGTATAGAGTTGTATTGAAGGTTGTTGGAACTACATTTTTTCCTTAAAACTATAGCTTCCTTGAGTTGCCTTGCCAGGTAACAAAAATGTATAGAAGTTATCACCCTCATTGGAAAAGGAGATTATAAAACCAATATCAAAGTGCTTCTGTAAAATCGTATCTCCTCATTGTTGTAACATGCCATAACAATAGCATTAGATGTCTAACTCATAAGAAACCTTATCTCCTTTCTGCTCCTGCTAAATTTTCATTAAATTGCTATAATTTTCCATTGAACAACTTCTTTTATATCTAATAAATTTTCACTCATGCGTGAAAATATAAAGGAATTGTTTATGATTCTCAAAACAATTAACTTTGTATGAGATTGTGACATATGAATAAAATACTAGTTCTTACAGGATGATCCTTTGGCACATTGTTCCACATCTTCCGCTTAATTTCAGTAGCTATTTTGGAATGGTTTTGTCCCAGTTTTGATATAATTCTGTCTACATGCTTTCTAGTGATTTGTAGAAGACTCTCCATTGTTGGCCAGAGTTCATTTGGTTTTGAAAGATCCAAGACAAGAATAACAGCAAATGTCCTATAAAAAGAAACCTTATTTTTTTAGATATCACCTTAATATTTCACCCATGAGAACTTCAACATGAATCAAAACATCCCTTCCCAAAGTCTAAGCAGATTACCTAAACATTAAAGGAATAAATTTTCCCTTGAAAATGGCTTAAACTTTACAGAATCCTTTACTATACTATTTTATTAGTTGGATTGATAAAACCAGAGGTGGGTTGCTGCCAGTTCGGACTGGTTCACCCGAACCAGTTGTTCCGATTCTGGTGGTTCGAAGAACCGGCAAATCGGACCACTGGCTGGCCCTGCCCCTGCCCGTTTTCCAGGCCATTTCCAGGTGTTTTCCGGGCTGTTTTCAGGCTGTTTTTCCAGCCAAAAACGACCCGAAAAACAGCCTGAAACGTCCTGAAAACAGCCAAAAAAGCTGACTGCAAGAGGAAGAGAAGCCGAGTGAGTCGAACCCAGATGTGTCCTGGGTCCCCTCGTCCCAGAAGCAGCAACCTCGCACTCTTCCCCTCTCTGCTAGCCCCCTTCTTTCCACAGGATTGCCCAGCAATGGAGACGGAGGGGGAGAAGGGGGCGGCGTTTCTGTGTGCTACCGTTTCTGTGTGGCACTCTCCCCTCAATGCTAGCGGCCGTCACTGCTTCCTTCTTCCTCTCCGCCTCCGTTGCTGGGTGATCCCGTGTGAAGAAGGGGGTTAGCAGAGAGAGGAGAGTGCGAGGTTGCTGCTTCTGGGATGAGGGGACCCGGGAAGCATCTGGGTCCAGCTTACCTAGCTTCTCTTCCTCTCGCAGGCAGCTTTCCCAGTCTAGCTCTCTCTCTCTCTCTCTCTCTCTCTCACACACACACACACACACACACACACACACACACACACACACTCACACACACACATGCACGCACATGCACGCACGCACACACACATGCACGAACACACACAAACAGATTGGATCTTTCTTTCCTTTCACCACCTCCCCACCGGGCACCCCTGGATTCCCTTCCCAACACTGCCTGTCCCATACAGGTATCATCCACACAAGTGACGTAGAGTTGGCCACACCCACTCAGTCACATGACCCCGCCCACCCACCCAGTCATTAGGCAGAGAACCGGTTGTTAAAAAATTTGGAGCCCACCACTGGATAAAACCGGTTACTATGGATTAGCGATCCGAGAGTATCTGAAATAGTATTGGCAAAGATAAAAAGACAAAGGACAAAAATTAGATTCTTTCCAATTTAAGAATATAAATCATACTACATTTTTAATTTCTCCCCCAAATAGCTAAAACTAGCATAGTCAGCTGTATTATAATAAAAATTGATGACTCCTTTGATGATGTTAGAAATTAACCATTTAGACTCTCCAATTCTAACATTGGCAGACAACCTGACAGCACAAACTTCATGTAACTAAATCCAAACTACTATCTCCAAGAAAAATGACTGAGCACTTAAATACAAATAACTTTAAAATTGAAATACTTTCTGTAAAATGAAATTTCTTTTGATAATTAACCCTTTCATTGCTTACCTTATGTTAACTGTCATTATTGGTATAGGGATTAAATCCAACAATGAAGTTCCACCACCTAATTCCCAAAAGTGAGCAATATCTTTAGGCTGAAAATGTAAGAGGAAAAAACCCTCACATTATAATGTCTTGATGCATTAGTAGCATTTTAAAAATTTATATAGCTGTGTTTTCAATTACATAATTTTTCAGGTGTCAAAAATGATGATACCATTAGGATTTTTTCATAAAACCTAAGACATTTTTGGTTCTATCTAAATAGTCTTCAATTAAATATAAATATACCAAAACCTATGATTCCCCGATATAGGTTGCAATATACTTTACAAACAAATAACACTATAAATAAGCATCAGAAACCCCACCATTCTTGTTGGAATCAACATAAAGAAACTGCTTTATTGCCAAGAAAGACAGAGAATATATTTCCAGCTAACCTTAAATTACCTAAACTCATTTGGAACCTACTTAACAGAAAACATATTGTTGCTGGCATATGTAGCATTAGGAAGTAAAGGAAGTGAAGTCAAAAATATATTTCTTCTTCATCTGTAGCTAATATGAGGATCAGAGAGCGAAAATATTACTTCACTAGTCCTATGAGAAGACTTTGTTCTCATATTAGCAGACTTTCATCTGATTCCTGAGGTGGCTGCGTATGTTTATCACATAATAGATGATAAGGATGACACTGGCATCTTTTCTTTGGAGATTTATTGAAATTGAAAATTGTGCCACTACGGTATATATTTTGTGATGTTGATGAGAAAGAGAACTGCCAGTAAAGCAGTCAGGGTTTGTCAAATAACAAATCTACTTCACAGACTTAAAAATAGAAGAATGCAAAACAGAAACAGTAGATTAAGTGAACAACAACTGAAAATGTGACTTATAAATGCCAAAATAGATGAGACAAAAACAAGAAACTAATATGGGCAGATGAATACAAGAAATATAATATAAAAGTGGGAATCAATTTATTTACTTTATTGGAGATAACTATATTTTTGTTGAGAGATGATATAGATACATTGCAATCTATATAGTATATTCATTTACTCATAAGGCAGAAAGAAATAATTACTGTAGCCTACTGACTCTAAATCTGCATTGAGGCAATACTTTCCAGACATAGGAACCTCACATGATTATATCAGACAATAGACAATTATATCAGACAATTTTCACTAGTTTGTTGTCAATTGAAATATGGTCAAAAAGAAAACTACAAACTTACGAAGACTTATTGTTAGAACCCTGTTCAAACGATTGGGTGTGTTAATATATGATTAAGCCACAAATCATTGTTATGTGTATATTGCTTTAAATGCATTGTGGATGATTACTATATAAGCAAGCAAGAGAGTATGCTCAGTGTGGTTGGTGGTTTAGTGTGGTGAGTGGTTTTTGACGGTGTGTTCCGGATTGAAGACTCTCTGCTGCTTTACTGATGAGTAGATTACTTTATGGCTGTGTGGAATTGCTGTGAAGAGTGATAGTATAGAATTAAGTGATAGCTGTAATCTTTGTTTGTGAGTTAAAACAAAGATAGGCAAGAAGGAGAAACTTTGCATTGACTGAATAACTGTGTATGACTTGGACTTCCTATTTAACTTTGCTACTACTCAGGTAAAAACTATTTTGTACATACTAAAGATATTCTGTTTATTGACTGAATAGCATTCATATCAAACTGCAACACCATTACTACAACACATTTCGCTGTGTATGTGCTTAATAGCACAATAACTCCTTAACACTTATGATGCAAATACATAATACTGTTTCCAAGTACTGCAAAGTAATTTACTGAAAATACAAATTTTCCAAAGCTCATTACAATATTAATGTGAAATGGCCAAAGGCTTTTACTGGCTAATGCTCATGATTTTTATGATATGAGATGTAATGCACTGCTCACTATACATCATGCTGCAATTCTCAAACCCTAAAGATTAATACAACAGCACTCACAGAAAACTTTACCAAATCAATATACTTACTGTATTATGCCCCTTTGCTCTTCTTCCAAAAGTATATTCCAAAGCTAGGGTTGGTTTTGGAACTTCATCTCTAAAAGATTAGGATATCCCACCCACCAAATTTGCAAAGTTACTGACAGGCTAAGAAAAATTATAATATTATAATGTTAAATATTATAAAAACAAGTAGTTTGCACAAAACTTTCCACTTACATTCCACAGAAGAAAAACTGGCTGGGAAAAACTATTTCTAATGACTACATTGGAATGAAATCTCTATGTAATAATTAAATTTAAAACTATTACAATTTCCAGTAGATTATTTCTAGTAACTATGCAGTTAAGAACAAAAATCTGAATAGAAACTTAAGGAATCATAAAGAGTTAAATATGTATATTTAGGAATGTTTACTCTTTATATTTGGAGTTTCAAAAAGTAGAAAATTTGGCAAAATGAATATACAGCAGAAATAGAATTTGCCAATACAATGTTTCTGGTGGCTAAAGAAGTAATAGTACTACCATATTTTTCAGAGTATAAGATGCACTGGAGTATAAGACACACCTTAGTTTTTGGGGAGGAAAATAGGGGGGGGGAATTCTGCCTACCAGGTATTCATCTGGCTAGCGTCCTTAGCCTGGTCAACTTCAGCACATTAGTTCACTGGTTTTGAGTGAGCGAGCAACACCTGGTTGGGGCTTAAAAAAACAGCTTCTACATGCACAGCTGATCGTTGGAGGGAGCAGGAATGAAAAAAGCAGGCGAAGCACAGAAGATCGCTTCGCTCGCAAGCGCTTCATTGGGGCTCAAAAACATCTGATCGTCGGAGGGAGCTCCAGTGACTAAAGTAGGTGACGCACGGAAGGGGTAAGAGAAGGCAGAAGCTATTCTGGGTAGCCATTTTGGGCACCGTGTATTGCATATTCAGCCTTCAAACGCATTGCGTTTTTGGGTGGCAATGTGCTTTGGCAATCCCTGCAGCCTCGAGGGGCTCTCAAACGGAGTGTTTGGAGGCTGAAAATGCAATGTGTGGAGCACAAAAACACAAGCCAGTGTCGGTAGCAATCTCTGCACCAAGGAAGTGAACGTGTGGAGGCCGAAGGGTGGGGGCCGGTGCATGGGCGGGGCTACATTCGGACTATAAGGTGCACCCAAATTTTCAGCCTCTTTTGGGGGGGGGGAATTGCTTCTTATACTCTGAAAAATACGGTACAATGACTACCAACAATTTAATAATAAAAAAGCAACATTTAAAAAAATAATCAAATATCTTATGGTTCTTGCAAGATATATTGATTTCATAAATATGTTAGTGCTTAAAATGTCACATATTTTAAAATGCTTTAAAATATTGGTAATTTTAAAGCACAGACTGATATCGCTAATTTGCTGGAAATCAGAAAATATAAGGTTCAAAGCAAGTGGGAAATGGGAATACATTCTGAGTTTTTGATAAGCTCTGAGAGACCCAAAACAAACCATAACACTGAAGTATCACTCCAGTCGAAAGGTAGGTGCATGTTAAATGTAGATGACAAATCCTATAACACTTGTGCACAAACACATCTGATCTGATATTAACTATACAGTGCTCTTTGTATGGTTTCTTCTAGATGTATTGTTTAAAAATAATTTATTATATTGTATTCCTATAAAGATATTGTTGATAAATACTTTGAAAATATGAAATACTTTTCAAAGTTTAAACACATACCTGTCAAGGCACCTCAATATAATACTAGTCTTACCCTAGAAATTAAAAACAAAGAATGCTATTGAAATATCAGTGATGCATACATATTGTATCATTCTACATGCTGTAAAGTATTCTTCAAATTTGAAAATTAAAAACTTAGCCAATTATATATATATATCATATGATTATTGGAAAGTTGGCTTCTACTTTTTATCAGAATGTAGCTGTGCTGGTATTATTACTATTAATTATTCAAAGTATTGGAAATGACATTATTAATAACAACAACAGAGCACTTAAATGCAAGAATGACAGTAGCTATCTGTCTACCAATTACATTCATATGAGGAATCATTGGTAATTGTATATCGAAGGCTAATCAAATAATGTGTTTCTACAGGAAGTGGTTCAAACTGATGAGATGGAAATAAAAAAGAATGCATGTGATACACATAACCTTCAATATATAATTTATTATTTTATGCTATAAGGATTAAACTGTTGGAGAAAACAGTCTATTTATGATGTTCTTGCATATCTATAAAAATAAATACAGGAAGTGGTTTAAACTGATGAGATGGAAATAAAAAAGAATGCATGTGATACACATAACCTTCAATATATAATTTATTATTTTATGCTATAAGGATTAAACTGTTGGAGAAAACAGTCTATTTATGATGTTCTTGCATATCTATAAAAATAAATACACGATTGCTTAGGTTTTAGAGTAACTTTTATTTTTATAATGCTGATTCCATTTATTCTGGGTATTCTTACTTAAAAAATAAGGCCCACTGAGATTGGTTATACTTATTTTTAGTAAGTATGTCTAAAATTGTAAATTCTATCAGTCATTTATGGATTAATATATTTGCTTACTGAGATATAGCAGAATATGTCAGCAGTTCAAGTTTAAGTTTGTTCACTAAGCCAGCCTTCTCCAACCTGATGTCTATCAAACTGACTCAGACACCTCCCACAATGTAAAATATGAGAAACTGGGAACTGAATCCCAAAATATTTGCAGATATGGGCTGGATAAAGTTATAGGAGGCAATCATTGTCACTAGAAATACACTTAGTACAGATAGTCTTTGTTTTGCAACCACAATTGAGACTGGCAACTTAATTAAGCAAATTGATCACTAAGCCAAAGATCACAATTTTACAATTTTATTTCAGCTTCCCTTTGCTTTATGAACTTACATAAAGCAAAATGCAAAAATTGGTCACAAGGTTACTTTTTCATCACCGTGGTAACTGTGAAAGGTTGCGAAACAAGTTGATTGCTAAAGGAGGACTACTTGTTTAATTATATATTTAAAACACAAAGTTTTAAATAAATAAAGTTTCTGCTTAAATAAAAGTCAAATACTGATCATTACCCCATTTTTATTTCCTAAAAAGAATAACGATCTTTCACAATATTCCAGCGTGTCTCTGTCATCTTCACTGTTTTCTCTTTTCTCAACTTCCGCTTTAGCAATATCCCATATAGTGTCACTAGTAACGAAAACAAAATACAAATATTTTCAAACAGAATAATGTCCCAATAATTGCAGTTAAGGAAGCCAGTTCTGAATTACCGTATTTTTCGGAGTATAAGACGCACTGGAGTATAAGATGCACCTTAGTTTTGGGGGAGGAAAACAAGGAAAAAAGGCCTCTGCCTCCCAGCAATTTGGCAAACAGCAAACAGCACAGATGATATACAGATGTGTGTTTCTGTGCATGTGTGTCTGGCCCATAGAAATAGCAAAGAATTGGAGAAATGTACATTATGGCAATTATGCCAGAAAGTTTTCTTAAATGTAATCACATTAACTCCTCCCAATTATTTAAATAGATCTACTCCAAATATGACTAAGTCAGAATTTAACTCAGCTGCTTTATCTTAATACTAAACACTGTTACATTTCAGAATATATTTGTACAGAGCTGTTAAAATTAATTAAAATTTCTGGAAGTATACATTATTCTCTATTATTTAAAAGAAGACGCAATAGCACTGGGCCTCTTCAGATCAAGCGTTTATTTTAAAAAGCTTCTTCATTTTGTTAAGTTGTCTAGAACAATAATAAAGCAGTCTTTAAAAAATAAGTCTAATAATTTGAACATTCTACAGACATTTATAGTTATTCACTTATCCCCTTGCATCCAGTTCAGCAGAAAATAAAAATCTGCTGTGTCTCTCCCAGCTATTTGCCTCTTTGCAGCTAGTTTCAGTTTCAGTTTTGCACGTGGCAAATCAACTGGGGGTCGGGAAGCTGATAATGACTTACTTGGCTTAACAGGCTCTTCCCTGCTTGCTGCAAGGAGGTAAACTGCTGGAAAGCAGAGGCCAAAGGGTGGGGGTGGGTGGGTCTGCATTCGGTGTATAAGACGCACCCAAGTTTTCACCCTCTTTTGGGGGGTAAAAAGGTGCGTCTTATACTCTGAAAAATACGGTAGTAGTTAAGCACCAGACTAGAAACAGGAGATTGTAAATTCTACAGTAGTTCTACCTTAGGCACGAAGCCAACTAGTGATCTTGAGCCAGTCACTCTCTCTCAGCTCTAGAAATGAGGCAATGACAAATCACTTCCAAAAAACATTGCCAAGAAAACTTTATCAAGCAGTCACCAGATGTCAACACTGATTCAAAGGCACACACACACACATAAACAACAAATTCAGTTAATAAGCTTCTTTGGCAAACATTTTTTTCTTCACTGAAATTGGGAACACTAATAAATACCAAATATTTGCATATTTTTAAATTAAAAATTATGTATATTAGTTGGCTATGATATGAGTTACTGGCTGCAAATATGTAGTTACATTAAAACCAGAATAGCACCGAGAGTCATTAAAATCATTAAAATGCATGAGAGTAGTTTGTGAAACTTGAATTCTAAACCGTACAGACTAGCACTCAGTTTTGCTCTGTTTTCACATTAATACATTTTGCCTTTATTGTAGGATAAAGGCAGGAATGCCTCTTTTTACTGATCACTAACTCACAAGGGGTTACTGGCTAATTGAAGTTTATAAATGATAAATGACTATACATGACAGTTTTTCTCAATAAATAAAAGAACAAGAAGAATGCTTTTGACTCATTTGTTTAATTGGATTCTTTATCTAGTTTTAGGCCTTGTGTGGAGAACAGATTGCGTTTTGAGTCAATTTAGAGTTCATAAACAATAACATGGTTGTGTTAAGATGCACACACTTAAACTAATCACCTGTTGAAGCACTTGCTGTTTCTATAACAGCATTCAGTCTTTTGGGGTAGAAGCCTATCAGCATGGCACATCTTGCCTTGGGAATCACTATAAATGAGATTGAATTCAGTAGGACTTCATTCTAAGACAGGGGTCTCCAAACTTGGCAACTTTAAGACTTGTGGACTTCAACTCCCAGAATTCTCCAGCCAGCATAGGAGATGCTGTGCACAGGAGATGACCTTGCAATTTGGAGCCCTTCTGGAAGGATTCCCAAGGCAAGATATGTCATGTGCCAGGCTTCTACCCCAAAAGACTAAATGCTGTCATAAAAACAAGTGCTTCAGCAAAATATTAATTTAAGAGTATGCATCTTAATTAAAGTGACCAGATTTTTTTTTAAGCGGGACACCATTGACGGGGGTCAGGGCCGCCTGGAAGCCGCCATTTGAGTTTTGCCCTCTGCGCATGCGCAGAACGCTGCGCATACGCAGAGGGCAAAAGGACGCTAATGTCGGCGTCCAGGTGGGTGGGAGGGAGGCGGGAGGCCTTTCTTCGCCTCCCGCCTCCCCTTCGGGAGCCGGCAGTGGCTTGGGCTGGCTGGCTGGAAGCGAGCGAGCGGGGCTGGCTTGGGAAGGGGAGCAGCCCGGAGATGGTGCTCCAACCCAGCATCTCTTGGCTCTCCTCCTCCCCCCCCCTGGGGGTCCCGCGCCGCCCGCTGACCTCGCGCACGTCCTGCAGGCACTTAAGGACAGCCAGGTTGTTGGCCCAGCTGTGCTTGGGGCAGACGCGCATCACGTCTTCGCGGCACACCGGCTCTTCCGCCAGCTTCCAGCCGCCGCCGGAGGAGCCAAGGCGGAACGCACGCACGCCGCCAACGCCGCCCACGGCCGGCCCGAGCTGAGACGCCTGCTGCTGCTGCCCCTGCGGCTGGGCCCCCAGTCCCGGCTGCCCCGGCCGGCTGAGCAAGCGCCGGCCCGAGGGCCATCTTGGATGTGACTCCTTCGCTCGGGCCGCCCACCGCGACACCGCCACGGAGACACGCCCCTGCGTCCTTGCACGCGGCGCCACGGGACGGGACGGCCATTTCGAGAGGGTGGGGCTGCGCCTCCCCCGTCGCCGGGGCAACCGCTGGGCCAGCCGAGAGATTTCTCCCAGCTCGCGCGCACCGCCGCTTCCGGTTGCGAGCCGTCAGGGCAACGCAACGGGCAAAAGGTGACCAGACGTCCCGCTGTTTCGGCATTCTTTCCAAAAAAGCATGACTTTTTGGAAAGAATGCGGGACGCGGGACACACGCTTGAAAAGCGTGTCTGTCCCGCCAAAAGCGGGACGTCTGGTCACCTTAATCTTAATGCAACCATGTAAATATAAGTTTTTTATTTTTATTTTTTCTCCCTAAATGATTTGTTTGTTTTTCAATTGAATTGTACAGTTTATGTGTTATATTAGCATGGAGAGCACTTGCCTATAAAGTCACCAAGAATCAGGCACGACTAAGTGGATAAAAACAACATGTGCTATGTTAAAGGTCGAAAACATGCTGAATTGATTTATCTTGGTCTGATTTTTTTAAAATGGAAAAACCTGACATTTTAACAGGGGTGTGCAGACTTTCTATATCCACTGTATGTCCAGGTAGTTTCTATGGAACTGGTTTGCCACTTATTTTTGTGGGGACTTCCCCCTCATCTCATTAGCAGATACAGGTAGTCCTTGACTTATGACAATAGTTGAACCCCCAAATATGTTGCTAAGCAAGACATTTGTTAAGTAAATTTAGTTCCATATGACAACTTTTCTTGCCAGTTGTTAAGTGAATCGCTGCAGTTAAATTAGCAGCACAGTTGTTAAGTGAATCTGGATTCCCCATTGACTTTGCTTGTCAAAATGTTGCAAAAGGTGATGACATGACCTCGGGACACTGCAACCGTCATAAATACGAGTCAGTTGCCAAGTGCCTGAATTTTCACATGACCATGGAGATCCTGCAATGGTCGTAAGGGTGAAAATCAGTCATAAGTCACTTTTTTCAGTGCTGCTGTAACTTTGAACAGGCACTCAATGAACTGTTGTAAGTTCAGGACTACCTGTAATTCCTGCTAATAAGATCATATTTGAGTTTCATGAAATTTCAAGTGCATGTATGCTTGTCCCAAATTCTCGGCAGCATATCCTGTTCCCATCCCATAAGTAGGTCTTTTCAATTGCCAAAAGCACAGCGGCCACTTGGCTAACAAAGCCATGTATGGTGATGACGGCGGACCCTGCAAGGAGGAGCGGACTTCTCTAGATCCTTTTCCTTGGTTGTATTTACAGGTAGTCCTCGACTTACAACAGTTCACTTAGTGACCGTTCAGTTACAACAGTACTGAAAAAAGTGACTTGTGACCATTTTTCAGAGTTACGTCCTTTGAAGGATCCCCATGATCATGTGATCAAAATTCGGCTGCTTTGCAACTTGCATGTATTCATGACCGTTGCTGTGTCCCAAGGTCATGTGATCCCCTTTTGCGACCTTCTGACCAGCAAAGTCAATGGGGAAGCCAGATTCACTTAACAGCCGGGTTACTAACTTATCAACTGCAGTGATTCACTTACCGTGAGAAGAAAGGTCGTACAATGGGGCAAAACTCACTTAACAAATGTCTCACTTAACAACAGAAATGTTGGGCTCAATTGCAGTCATAAGTCAAGGACTACCTGTACAGCTGGGGGGGGGGGAGAGATAAACAAATCTGGATCCGATTACAACAGATCACGGAGCTGGCTTGCAGTCTGTGCCAGTCAGCATCTCACGACCAGTGCGGGAAGGCAGCCCGCACTGCTCCCGATCGCTTCCATTTTCACGCTTTGCACCTCTGACCGTTTGGATCAACTTGCTCGCCCGCTTGAGAGCCAGAGGGTGAGATCCCACTCAGTGATCGCGCAGCACCGCCACTTCTCGTTCACTTTTAGGGCGGAAAAGTATGGAAAAATGCATTTGTGGCTCCTGCCGCCGCCCCAAGACAAGAGTTGTGCGCCGTCAAGATGCCCCTTTTGGCAACAGCACCCTTCCCCGCTGGCGCAGGGACAAACAGCGGCCCAGCGAGCTTCACTCTCCCTCCGAGAAAGAAAGCGAGCGAAAGTGGCAACTTGGTCAACAAACGTCGGGGATTTTAGGCCGCGATCTACTCCCCGATAACCATGGCAACGGCGCCTCAGAAGCACACTTGCCATCGCTTTCTCTCTCGCTGGGACAGCGAGGAGGGATGGGGTTCCGGACACTTTCTGTCGAAAACTGACGCGGAATGGAAAACAGTCCGGGCGATTATTGATATAGGGCGCCGGACACACAAGTCTCCCCAGAGCAGGATTAGCCCGGTCACGGGTCCCCACTAAGGAAAACCCAACCCAATAGGTCTTGTCTTTACCTGGCCCCAGGCATCTCTTCTCAACTCATCAAAAACGGCGGCGAGGATTTTAGGCCTTGATCTACTCCCAGATCGCCATGGCAACAGCGCCTAACCTGCGAGCGGAGCTTTATGGGAATTGCAGTTCTTTATGGGAATTGTAAGATAAATCTGTCTGGTCGCCACCAGAGAAACCGCGGGGCTTACTTTTTTTCTATGCATAGCTCATAATCCTGCCTGCTCACTCGCCCAAATTTGTTAACGTGATAGAATCGGTACTACCGCACTGAAGGATTTGTAAAATGCGGGTCATTAAAAGTTTGTTAAGATCGTTAGGGAAAATGTTTCGATAACGCGCTACAGAAATTTATCTTCAATCAGAAGGGACCTTGGAGGTGGTCTAGTCCAACCCTCCTGCTCAAGCAGGAGACCCTATACTGCTTCAGACAAGTGACTGTCCAGTCTCTTCTTAAAAACCTCCTGTGATGAAGCACCCACAACTTCTGAAGGCAAAGCTGTTCCACTGGTTAATTGTCCTCACTGTTAGGAAGTTTCTCCTTAATTCCAGGTTGCTTCTCTCCTTGTTTAGTTTCCATCCATTGTTTCTTGTCCTGCCCTCTGGTGCTTTGCAAAATAAGTTGACCCCCTCTTCTTTGTGGCAGCCTCTCAAATACTGGAATACTGCTGGAATAATACTGGAATATTGTGTGTTCTGCTTTCAGGATGATTCTATTTTACTAAATGTCTGGATCTCTGAAAGCTGGTCAAGCAAGCCCTTCCCTAGAAACTGTTATACCTGGTTGTTTCTTAAAGTTATGCAGTGCAACACTCTGCAGTCAATCTGGAAGCAAACCTTTTGGATTTACTTGCTCAAATGAACAGAACTAATTACCACTAAAGCCAATCTGTGAAATATTTAGGCTGGACAGTACATTGATGAAGATTCTCAGTCATCCAGGTAAAGTTGTCTGGAAGCTGAGTCATGGCAACAGGATTACTTTTCTTTTTGGTTTGAAATGTTCCGCTGTTTATCAAAGAAACCACTTGGGTAAGCAGCAAAACGTTTCAATAAAAATAAAAAAGTTCAGTCGCTGAACAGTATGGTTTAAATGCTTTGAATAAGTAAAAGGGGAAGGAGCAATGAGAGCAAGAATACTTCGACTAAATAATGCTCTAAAGTAGTCCTTCTCAAACTTGGCAACTTGAATGGACATCAACTCCCAGAATTTCCCAGCTGGTCATGGAATTGAAGTCCACATATCTTAAAAGTTGCCAAGTTTGAAAAAC
Organism: Diadophis punctatus similis; assembly: GCA_023053685.1. Classification (NCBI taxonomy): domain Eukaryota; kingdom Metazoa; phylum Chordata; class Lepidosauria; order Squamata; family Dipsadidae; genus Diadophis; species Diadophis punctatus. The sequence goes on from JALIGW010000001.1 coordinate 44,908,639, forward strand.
GCAGCTCTAAAATATGGCGTGCTATCTAACCCTGAATCTACATGACAAAATACAGACTTCTTCCTTATTTATTTTATTTAAAATGGTGTACAGTTATATAAAAATACCTTATACAAAACTATAACTAGATTAAATAAATATAAATATTCTAATATAAATTAACATTTTGTTAATTTTAAGGACAATTTGAAATAACAGAGCCATTAAAGTATTTCTTGATTAAGTTTATATAAATTGCATATATTTTCAGTTTTCATTATTTTGGGATGGGGCCCATATTTAACATTTGAAGATAAATGTTATGTATGGCTAGTTGTACCAGTATGCATCGAGAGCAATACATAGGGACAGATGTACATTCAAATGTGCAATCCAGTTTAAACTTACAGTTTCCTACAGTAGTGAATGTTGCACACAGTAAGCTGGTTATACATGCACATATCTTTTACAGAATCACAGTGAGAATAAAGGTTGCAAACATATGTCTCTTTTTAATAAAAATGGACAGTAAATGAAATATGATTATACATAGCGTCTATAAGAGTATCATGGTACCACTATTAATTTTACATGGAGACAGCAGCAAATATAGAGCTATGTTGGGCTCTTGGCCAAGTACCTTGGGGGGGGAACAGGTAAAAATTCAAGGTGGTAGAATTTTATGCAGTTTTTATTTTCCAGCATGAAAATGGATCTGCTAATTAAATGTAATGAACTTGCTTTGGAAAATGCTGGTCCCAAAGTCTAAAAACACTTCAAAAATAAATTTCCCAAAATTTGTCCTGAAAATAGCAGCATAGTATGTCAGAAACCCTACATATACAGATTTGCAGAAATTTATTTATAGACATGCTAGTTGGTTATGCAACTATAGTTTCTTTTAAATCAGTACTTTCTTTTTTAACAAAGGGAGAAATTTTGCATAGGTGACGAACTGTGTGAGAAATAATTCCTAGGCTGTAATCATTTGTAGTATCCACTAGAGAATGACTGTCCAAACTTTTGGCTTGTCTGGGCAGCACTGAGTGAAGAGGAATTGTCTTGGACTGCATATAAAGTATATAGTGTAGTTAATATATATATAAATGCATATGATAATTTTCGAAGTTTATGATCTTGTGGGGCTGCATTACTATCTGTCCAGGGCCAGATGTGGCCCATGGTACCTGGCTTGGACACGCCTGCTCAAGAGTCAACCATTATTGTGCTGATGCAACTAAAGAAGAAAAGCTTTATTGATCTTTTATTCTTTCATTCAGCTTCACTAGGTTAAAGGTGATACTCTTAAGATGCTCCAAGGCACCAGGAGAGAGGGGATGAGAATGACTAAAGTACATCTATCAACACTTAAGAATTATGAGAAATAATTTTTCCCTGCTAAAGAACCAGATTGGTTTTTTAATCTCTAGATGCTCAGAACGATGCAAACAAGATGATAAAGCAGGACAATACTAAACTATAGCATGATTGATGGACTACATCTGGCTGAGATATTCAGTTCCTCTTTTTTCTGATTTTTCTTTCTATTTTAGTGGAAGAAAAATCAGTATTACTAATTCCGTCCTCGGATAGTAGCAGCTTTTATAATACTCAAGTTGTCTGTACTTGCTTTTAGTACATATTTTATGCTGTCCCATTCGTAAAGCTCCTTTCTACCAGCAGGATACAGTACTTCCTTCATATCCCAAATAATTCCAGCAAGCATTGAAAGTATGGAAGTTGTGACTATCTACGGCATACCAGGGCATTATGGCAGGTTTTGCCACTAAGACATATTAAAAAAAAGTTTAGAGCAACCATGTGATTCTCTGCTCCACTGAATTCTTTAGTAAAATCTATTAAAATTATTCTTTCTGTAAATTTTATCACATATTTTAAAACTGAAGAATGGCAAGTTTTGCTCAAAGTTTTGATATGTATTTATCAATATTCAGACACTGTATTCATATATATGAAAATATAAGTGGGTAAAATTATTTTAATAAATAATAAATAATAGTGATAAATGGTTTTGTAAAAAATAAATAACAGATCTGTGAATTACCTTAGGAGTCAATAATTAAATCAGTTCGGCCAGGTGTACATTGACTAGTAACTCTAACAGCCAGCTTTTTGAGTGAGTGGATTGGCAAATATTTACTAATAGTGAAAACAAAATAATCTCTCCCTTCCCTACCCTATAACTCTTCATCCGATTATCTACTACACAAATGAAAAATGGAAATGGTAATAATCAGGAATTGATATTTTTAATCAGATATCATGAATTCAAAGTGTAGCTTTTTGCATTGCTGATTTAAACTGTTAATAATTGTACATGTAGTCTTGTACTGTTAACTAATATTAAACCACTCAGAGTTGTCTTTTGTTTAAACAGTATTGCTTATAAATTCAATTAGAATTAATTTATGAGCAACACTGTTTAAAAAAGAAATAAAACTATCTTCATACATGTATTTTCATCACTAAATGATATAACATTATGCTAATTTGCATGTGTAACAATTGAATAGTATTTTACAGTACCAACAGCAGATATTGCCCCTAAAGCAAAATTTCTATCCTGAGAGTTGCAAGCCAATAAAATAGAGCAGAAGAAAAAAATGGTGGACAGAGATCTGTTTGAAAGTACTAGAATGAAAATATAAGATTTTAATAAAGTTTTATCAGGTATTTAAATGCTAAACAGTTTTCTCAATAAGTAGTTTATAAGGTTATGTTTAGATCAATTAAGACTGAAAGCACACATCTTTATGACGGAGCACTCTTTCACCCTAAATGAGTTATTGTATATTTACTATATTCACATATCATTCCAAGATGTAATTACTTGTTTTTAGCTTAAAGTGATACCGTTTCCCCCAAAATAAGACATCCCCTGATAATAAGCCCAATCAGGCTTTTGAGTGCATGGCAATAAGGCCAAGCGCTTATTTCAGGGTTCAAAAAAATATAAGACAGGGAAACACAGTATGCAAATAGGATCAGTGAATAAACCATTAACTTGTTTTAGAGAAGTAAACTACAGATTGAAACAACTATTTGCTGTTGGCTTAATCATTATAACTATGAGTCATGAAGGCTTCCCGCAATCTGGATTATTCCTAATATGTTTTCTGCCTTGCCAAACTCTTAACTTATCAACATAGATCTAAGTGCAGTTAAATGAGAAGAAAAAAACTATGACCTGGTCAAAGAATTATAATTACTATACTCATTGCAAGAATTCTGTCATATTTTACAAGAGATGGTTTAGCATGATATGTGGATGCAGTCACATTTTTTAGAAGTTCTAAGTCTAGGAGCGATTTAGAAAAAACTGGAAGAGTTTAGAAGAAAAGGAGGAAAGCACAGGCTTTGTATGAATCTCTGAATTTAAAGATTATTATTATTTCTCCAAGGTTTTCATTATTATTTCTCCAACTTCTGATTAGTTTTAGTTACCTAATTCACAGTGTTTATTCAGAATAATTCTATTTGGATTACCATATATACTATATATATTATTTTGTACTTTGTATATTATAATAATTATGAAGAAATTGCAATTTCTTGTGTACCACAGCTTTGAGCTTGAGTAGGAGTATTAGTTCTAGGATGCAAAAATCCAGATAGCTACCAAGGCAAAAAAATACCCTTCTTCTATATTTTTACCGTCATCCAGAGGTCATCTGAATTTTTACAGTTCACATCTGAGAGTCCCAAGCTTGGTAGAAGAATAAACGTGCAAGAGATATTGTTAATATCTAATTTACAACAGACTGTCTTTTCAAAATAATATACCTAATATAAATGACATATATTTAGCCCCACTATTCATAGATACTTGAACTTTTCATAATAAAGTAGGTCCTTTGGTTGGTCTGTTTTGCAGTACAAATGAATGACATTCTGTATCATTAGATTTTGGATTTCTTGATTGTGGAGCAGAAAATTCATGAACTGTCTTCTTCTGTTGATGAAAATTGTTAATATAGCTGGCAATAAGTAAAGTAATCTCAAGGATCTGAAACAAAATGCATGAAGTTAATAGTAATGATACATTTAGAACACTTTTAATAGACCTTAATTGTCTAATTGGACTACACTGAATGGGGAGCAAAAAGTAGAGTGTGTCTTAAAGTTCCAATTCAACGCTTTCTCCAATGCATTGATAATATTGTTGTCAAAGTATGTCCATCAATCAAAGGATATGAAAGAGGAGATATGGTGCCTTTGTACCAGTTGATGTAACTATCTACACAAATGGTATCAGTTTTTCTTGTTGGAAATGCCTCCACCAATTTGGAAAACATGCTTTTGCATTTTGAAAATGATACTTCAATAAAGATCAGGAAACACTGTTATAGTTCAAAAAGATTTTTACAACAAATACTGTAAGGGAGAAGACAATTCAGAATCTGACTGTCTGAGGATATTTTCTTAAACATTCTTGATTCTCTCTTCTCTCTTCTCATTTTACTTCATATACTGTATTGCTTTCATAACTATTGTAGCCAATCACAAAATACACATTTAATAAAAGGCCAGTCCTAGTCCTTCCTGCATGCTTTTTACAACCCTTCCACTCACCTTTACATTTTGTTTAGGTTTAAGCAAAGGATTAGTTACAGCCATCTAAATACCCATGAGACCCATCTGGAAACTAAAGACGTTCTTGAAAATAAAAATGGTGCCAATCGTTTGTTTTGAACCATGCCAACCTTACATGTTAGATGAAAAGCATGTTGAAAAACAAAACTTAAAAGTCAATTAAGCAGGGAGATTTCTATGAGTGTTAGATGTCTACTTTTGTTCTACATATCCAATGTCATTTAAAGCTGGTGAACAATTTTGGTTAATATACTAACCTTTGGTTTGGCAAAAGTAAATAAGAGTTTTTCAGTATGCTTGTCTTCTGTACTCATGTTGTTTATCACCAGCATAAAGTCTTCTTGATAACCTCCAAAGGTCACTAGGTTCTTATATAAATATGTCAGTATTAACCGCTTAGAGGTCCAATAGAAATGATGTTCCATGAAAGAGAGGGAAAAGAAATAGAGAGATAAAATAATGTCTATTTATTTTCATAGGCATGGCTTTGAACTCAGGAATTACGTAGCATTTAGAATGATTATAAGGGAATGTTTCATTTCAGTAATAATCTGTGAGGACTGCATTCTAAACCTTTGTTACTAAAGTGACCGTCACAGAATCAATTCAACCAAAATACTGTGCAACATGCTCACTACATATTATCTCACATAGACATAGAATACAATTATAAATAAACCAGCATATATTCACAACCATAATGTTCATTGAATTATATGTACCAGTGGATTGGGTCCTGACTTAATCATACTTCAAGAATATCCTATAAAAGCAGAGGGGCAATTTTCTAATTACATTCAGCCCTTTTGATTTTAATTAACTATAGTAAATATGATTAACTCTGAATCCATTCCAATGAGACTTATTTTTTAGAACAAGTATTTGGCATTATGGTCCAAGTCTAGACATACTTTCTAGAAATAACCCTTTGTAATGGGGTGTGAGAATAACCTTGAAGAATAGGAGGAAGAGCCATAGCCAAAACAATGGTTAGATAAGAACAATCTTAGTCCAAAGCAGAAACATAATTTGAGAAAACATCTCAGACTTAACCCTGAGTTTTCTGTAGGGTAAAGGGAGGTGACTGGTCACGTTCATACTTGCAAGATATTGTAAAACTGTATATATTAGCATTCATACCAGTGGTGGGTTCCTACCAGTGCGGTCCACTCTATAGCACCGGTAGCGGCCTGCTGGTGACATCACAGTACCAGTGCAGTCGGTTGCCGGTGCCTGGGCGCCGTCATTTTTTTAAAAAAAATGTTTTAATTTTTTTTAAAAAAAATTCTTCTGCGCATGCTTAGAAACCGAGCTTCCGGCACTGCGCATGCGCTGCCTTCCTACCCCAGTGAGTCCAAGCAGTGGAGGATGGCTGAGGGAGCGCGTGAGATGCTGAAAGAACGGGCGGCAGGAGCTATCTCCATTCCTCTCCCTTCAGCAGTCCGAGAAGCCATGAACGTGCGGTGATGATCCTAGGCATTTTTGCATGTTTGAGGCTTCTCGAGCTGCTGAGGGGAGGGGGAACGGGCAGCAGGAGCCTAGGCTCATCGAATGGGGAGAAGCATTCAAGCCGGACGGAGCCTCCTAGAAGAACCGCTGCCGCGGTCTTGCTGCTCCCGCTGCGGGGGGCTGCATTGCGGGTGGGCAATGCCCCCCGCTTCTCTGGCCGCTGCCAAGCTCCCAAGGCCGATGCCCACCCAGTCACATGGCTGGCAAGCCACACCCACAAAATAAGGCACGCCCACAGAGTGGTAGTAAAAAAAATTAGGAACCCGCCCCTGATTCATACGTTAGGGTTCCTTGTCTGGTCTACCTCAAAGGACAGACAACAATATTGCAAGTATTAATATAACTCCCCCTTTATATTAAAAATTGTAATTGCCATATTAGTACTAGTTTTTTAAAAAATTCAAGAATATTTTCTAATAGTGACAATCTAAATCAACGACAACCAGTTGGACAGGATGCTTCCTTTAGCGCACAGTTATAAGTGTGCTGAATTCTGATTTTATATAAGCTGGTCTAATACTGTAAATAACCTTTGCAGGTATAAATACCATTCATTTATGTATAAAGCATTCAAACTATTTTCTCCTTACCATGGAGTTGTATTCAAGAATATTAATACCATTTTCAGAAACAGCAAGCCATATCAATGTGCTCTCTGATGTGGATGCTGTCAAAAGCTAAAAACAAACAACAAAATAAATATACATATAGTACCTACTTAACTGTAGTTACGACATTATATATAATAATTAACTGTTCTACATTTTAAATTAATAACTGAAATAATGACCAATTCCATAAAAAGAAACTACCTGAAGATAAGCAACGAAAGTATATTGGTGTTTCCTCTGGAAACACAAACAATATTACAGAGACATGGTGGGTGGGTTCCCCTTTTCTGGATGTATTCAGGCAGAGACTAGATAATCACTTGTCATGAATGCTCAAATTTGGATTCTTGCCTCAGTAACCTCAATGGCTTATTCCAACTCTGCTTTTATTATAATCAGATTTTCCTGCTTTTGGACTATTCTATTATGCTCAAACATAAAGTGATATCAAAACAATTAGGTTCTTGGCTTTTTATGTTCTACTCTAATCATAACAATGTACTATTTTAGATGGTAGGTAGGTAGGTAGGTAGGTAGGTATAGATAGATAGATAGAGAGAGAGAGAGAGAGAGAGAGAGAGAGAGAGAGAGAGAGAGAGAGAGAGAGAGATGATAGATAGATAGATAGATAGATAGATAGATAGATAGATAGATAGATAGATAGATAGATAGATAGATAGATAGATAGATAGATAGTGCAGGTAAGAAAGCCAGTGCAGTGTATTGATTTGGAAATAGGCCAGAAACTGAGAGACTATAGCTTCCAGTCCCATTTTAGGTACAAAAATAATTGGGTGACATTTGGCTAGTCACTCTTAGCTGTAGGAAGGAAGAAACTGCAAACCTCTTCTGAAAAACATTGCTAAGAAAACTGGAGTATTGGGCAGATAACGCAGGATGCAATAAGTTTTGCCAATAGCTATATCACTCGGCTGCCTTAGAAGATCATGGCAGCAATTGTACTCTATACTGGTTAGATTGAACTTTGCAATTAAATAGTTTTCCTAGAATAATGGACTTATCCTCATTGGAAGTTTTTAAATGTGGATGTCCATTCCTGAATTGATTAAAGTGTTGATGCTGTTATCATCATCCTTACCAGTTGAATATTTCCTGCTCCATTCAATACATTTGTAAAACCCACATGAGATATTAATTACTAAATTCTTTAGTTATTTTAATGGCAAGGGTAGAAAGTGTAAGGGAACAGTGTACAGGCAAAGATTTTTTTTCCTGGTAAAGAAGAAAGTGAAAAAATATTTTTCTTACTTTTGCTGCAAACAGCTTGGCACCGAAGAGAGGCCACTTCCGTACCACAGCAAGGTAAATGCGCACACAATCTACAGCAGTATGCCCACGAAGAGCCATCCATTTGGTTGATAATCTCTGGTAAAGCTGTCTTTTAACATGAAGCATAAGGGGAAAAATACAAAATAAAACAATATGGGATAAAATGAATTATTATTTGACTGTTATGAAATGAAGCACAATATGTGTATGCATATAGAGTGTCTATATATGTATAAAATGAGGTAGCATTGTTCTGTAACTTTTTAAATTTTGGATTGATGTGATTGTGGTATGAGATAATTTCCAGCCTACTGGCAATATGGAAGAAATGGAAAAAATCTCTGTATGATGAGAAAATGGAGCAGATAGTCACATGTACAGTACTCTTCCAGTTTACAATGTATGTCTTATGTTTTGATGCACAACATTATTTCTTTTACCATCATATATTCTAAGATTTCAGGCAACAATAATAATTATCATAATAAATATAGAAAATGAAACTATTAAATATTAAAAAACAATAGTGTATATTTAATTTGGGTGTTAATCACATGTTTTGAAATAATTATCCAACTTGTCTAGTCTCTGTCTAAGAAATAAAAATTACTGAAACATTTAACAGGACCTTTATGTAGTTCTATTTGCAGCTTTTAAAAAAATATAAATATTAGTAACATACCTTAACTGTTCTTCTGAACAATTATCTCTGTATCTTTTGGGGTAAAATTTCTCTACAACTTGTTTTAAAGTTTGATTAGATTTTGACAGGGAAGTTACTTGACTTGCTGGAGTTGAGAAAGGTCTTTCAAAATCTCCTATTTCCACCTTGTAGATAAGCAACATAAGAAAAAAACAGTGAACGAAAAAGTGATTACAAAAGCATTTTAGTACCTCAGCATACTTAAGCATCTATAATTGAATATCTATAATGTAATGTGTATGTTCTCTGTAATCTTTTAAATAATCCAAATAAATCTAATTGTTGTAAACTCCATGACTTATTTTTAGAAGCTGAAAGTTTTAAATGCAGAAATTATCAGTGCCAGTAGAATTAACTATAAACATTTGGTGTTTGTGATATTGTGGCATTTTGTGTGAAGACTAACCATCATTTTCTTTATGTAGAATTAAACTCAGATGAAGGCACTGCAGTATTCTGCTGCTCTTCGACCATATAAGACAGAATGTTGCTTTCAAACCCAACAAACACTGAATTTGTGATATGGATCACTAGATTTTGATATATTGCATATCCACAGAGAAACACTGCCAGGCCATTTATATTGTGACCATATAGTTCAAACACTATAAGCAATCAAGAGATACTGGTCTGGATATGGACTGAAATATATCAGTGGTGGGATTCAATTTTTTTACTACTGGTTCTGTGGGCGTGGCTAGTGGGGGGGTCATGTGACTGAGTGGGTGTGGCCAACTTGACATCACTCATGGCCATGGCCACTCAGTCATATGACCCCCCACCTAGACACGCCCACAGAAAAAGGTAGTTTTTTTAAAATTTCTACTTATCTACTTATTTTCTGCCCAGGCCTGGCCTAATCCATCAAAGGCCTCCTCTTGCAGGCCGCCCCATCCTCCCTTCACCAGTCGCATGCGTCACCCCGTTTCCCATCCTTCAGCAGCCCCGGCCCTAGCCCCACTTCCTCCCCCACCACCGCCTCTTTCTTCGGGCTGCTTTCCTTCCTCCCACGGCGGCTGGTCCGGAGTCCGGAAAGCAAGCTAACCTCTGGTAGTTTTCTGCGGCCTCCAGCCAGCCGCCGCTGCCGGGAAGCGTCTGGGAAAGAGGCGGCGTCTGGGAGGCTTCTCCCAGTCGCATCAAAAAAGAGAGCTTTTCGGTGTGACTGCGAGAAGCCTCCCAGCCGCCTCTGCCTCTTTGCCAGCCGCTTCCCGGCAGTTGTGCGGGTGGGCGGGGCAAGCAAGTGGCAACCGGGCTACCTGTTCAGGGGTGCGGCCAGCCAGCAGTCGCTACCAGTTCGGCGACCCAGACCAAATTACTGCTACCGGTTTGCCTGAACCGGTGCGAACCGTTAGAAACCTACCACTGCTTCTATTCATACCAATGTTCAGTCTGGATCATCTCTACCAGTTATTTTTGAAATAAAAATTTCCCTTTAAGGCAAATTATGTCTGTTTTAAGCCATTTTCCCTTATTTCATAAGACATTGATATATTTCATCATTATTAAATGGGATTCAAATGCATCACAAAATGTTAATTTATTGCATTTTAATGTCTCTGCATTAAAAGTATTCTGTGGAAAAACACTTTTTCTTCCTAATCACAGTATTTTGCTATTTGGAAAATGCCATTTCCTCTTCTTCGTTTGAAAACAGCCTAAAAAGTTTAGTACTCCCCATAGACTACTCAAACACTCCTTAAAATAATAAAAAAGGAACTTGTTTTTCTTATCAAACTGTCCTTCCCATTTCCTGAACCTTTTTCTTTTTGTTTGCCTAACATATTTTTCTAATGTATACCTCTCATCTTTGCTAGAATTGACACATTCCCTAAACATTAAAAGCTAAATAAACAAAAAATATACATAAATCATACTTTATAAAAAGCTAGGTGTCAATTTTAGAGTCTCTAGAATTGGAGTAGCATATAAACTAGTAATAAAAAAATAAATATTAAATCCTCCTATACATTATGTGGGCCTGGACAACTCTTATTATAGGTAGCAAATTAGGAAAATATTGCTTAGCATTAACATTAACACCTATCATTTGGAAAGATATTTAAAGATCAATTCACCAGCATCACTGTTTTACTTTCACAGTTTGGCTATTAAAATAAAATGTTGAATTTCACCGATTTGATAAGGCTTTGGTTCAGATAAAAAAAGAATTATTCCAAGCATAAGGCCTAACATTCCAGAACATAAGAGTAACTGATTTATCTATGCTTTATTATATCATAAAAGGAATCTACATTAAAGGCAGACAACTGGAAAATCACAAACATAATTACCTGGGCCAGAAGTGCTGCCAATTCTAGTGCCAGATCTTTATTTACAGGGAAGAACCCATTTATAATTTGATCATTTGTCTGATACATTAACAGTAGCTTTTCTCTTTCTGTCTCTCCCCGGATTTGTACTGAAAAATAGAGCCTGTGAAAGAAAACAGTGATATGTTAAATGCTGATAATCACATAGTATGTGCAGTATGTGCAGGGAATAAATTATAAGGTACTGAAATATATATAAAGTCAGTTCTAGTAATACACATTTTAAAGACTACTAAAAAGAAGTCTGATCATTTTAAAACTGAATTCATGGAAAATTATGCCCTCTCTGTAGAAATATCAAGAGAGATAAATTTTAAGACTACAGTGGCACAATGCAATGAAAGAAACATTTAATGTGATATTCACATAGGCTCTAGCTAAATGTATTATAAAACTTTTATAGGAAAAAAATATATAAGGTAGCCATGCAGCGGGAAAATCACAAGAAATAAGGCAAGGAGATAAAAAAGGCAACCAAGACAAGGCTAAGATAATAATCTGAATTTCCATGTTCAGCAGGAAATCTCCTTTCTCAGAACACAAGACCAGAAGACTGTAGACAGGAGGACCAATTTTTATTTGTTTCTCCTTGGTGCACTACCATCTTTGCCTACAAGTTGCTTTCAATGTGGAAATGACCTTCTCCGATGGAATCCAATTAAGCCGGTACCTTTAATTTCCTCTTTCTAATTTTTGCACATTCTTATTAGGAGATATGCAAGCTAAGAAAGGAGGATTCTGATGGATCTTCCTAGATCTTTTGATCTGTTTCTTCCCTTCTAGTTTTTCAAAGAGAAAAAGAGATCAGAGATCAGAAGGATAATGCACCTTGAACGTGCATCTTTTAACATTTTAATAACTCATGTTATTGCTGCAACCTGGGCAGACCACATGAATTTTACATCAATTAATTTTGCACCAAACTTGAATATTAGATTTTAAAGGCAAGTAAGCAGTCAAGAATCTTAAAAAGTAGCTTCATGCAGAAAACAAGATATAAATCTATTCTAAAGTGCAAAGTTTTATAGGGATAGAAGATAGATAGAAATTCATTATTTTATACCTATTTTTGTAAGTAAGCCTAACTGTTCTTGTGCCTTCACATTTTCCTGGATGCTGCTCTTTAGAGGCTTGCTCCCATCTAGAAATAATGTCACAGATCTAGAAGGAAAGCCATGAAGAACATGTTTATTCCATGAGTTTCCCTATATTGTACATTTTGGTTAAAAATTCTTTTATTGTGCTGAAAGGATGCTTGCTTAAACTTATTTTGAAATAAAGTAAGAACGAGGGGGGATTGTTTTACTGGCCCTAAACAATGTCATGCAGATCAGCTGTGATAGAGTATTACACTCATATTAGACCGAAAGCACTGAACATTTTTACAGTTATTCTTTTCAAATTATATTTTAATGAATGTTATGAAAATTAATTTGGGAACAAAATTTAACAGAACAATATAAAAATCTTCACCATTTATTATACTACTTTATTTTGTTTGCATCTAGAAAAAAATTAACACATTAAAATACAGTTCTAATCTTAATTATCTTATCTGTAAATATATATATATATATAATAGTTGCTCACTTTGATGTTTCCTTGAAGACAATGTTCAATATCCTTGCCGGAAGGATCATCAGTAAATAGGGCAAATCCTGACTGTGCAGGTTTTCTCATTCCTGTATCCTGATTAAGTGTGGTCAAAAATTCTTCAACAGTGGTAGAAGCATCAAAGCCAACAACCTGTGCAGACCACATAAATTTTACATCAAATGATTTTGCACCAAACTTGAATATTAGATTTTAAAGTAACAACTATCATGCTGAAAGTATGAAAGTAACATGTAGAGGACTGGATTCAAGGATGTTCCACCTCCTAAGAAGCACATCTATGTATCCAAATCAGACTGAAAATACAAAATATGATATAAACCTAAGGGAAGTTATACAAAATGTAAAAATAAAAATATGGGTAGAATCAAAGAGACATCTTTTCCAAAATAGTACCACGAGTCCTAGAATTACAATTACATGCAGTATATATGTTCCATTGTAAAGCAATAGACAATGAACCAATGAATAATAAGATTTTGAGTCTACAGTAACTGAAAGCTATATTGCTGAGCCTGTGTGCACTCTCTTCCTTCTGTAGATATACCCTATATTTACTTCTTATAGTAATTGCTTGGTTGCAATGGATTTATCTTGGCTAGATGAAATCACCAATGCTATGATTGGAAGCTTCAGAAGAAAGAAATTATGTCTACTACAAGCACCACACACAACCACTAGAGCTAATTGTCTTCTGAAGACCACACTAGCCTCCATGGTAACATTCAGAAATCTTCAATACCATAAAACAACTGCACATAACACCAAAACCAGCATGAATAATTTATTATAAATTGCTACAAATTGTTTTTCTAATTAAAATGTGTATTCATTTTATCTGGTCAAATTTTATTTACTGAATAAAAATGTGCACACATGCATTCAGATGGAAAACTATCTGTTTATCAGTAAGGAGGCAATTAAACCTCTGTGGCATTTGTGATTTTATCTTCCCATTATAATTTTACATTATTTTATGCTTAAATTCTACCTGGTATATGCCATTCATGAAATGTACTGGAATGCTAAAAGGCAAGGAGTGATGGTAGGGATTTCTTAGAAGTGTTGAAAGAATTTCCATTCTTGATGGTCTGGCTTCTCTGTCACCATTCTGTTGTGTTCTTTCTACACATCGTTGACAGTAAATTGCATATTTTCCAAATTCAGTCCTGTAAACACAAAGGTAGTCTTTATGGCTTCGTATTTTAAAACATATTTCAAATGGTCATGTTAATGTTTAAAAGTGTTTAATATCATAGTACAGATCTGTGGATTATATACGTGAATTTAAATTTGATATACAGAGTTCTAGACTGGCATAAGGACACCCTCTTATAAGTACTTTGCAAATGTGCTGAAGAACTGGGTTGTTGTTTTTTTGCAAGCTATTAACTCATGTCTTTTAAGTTGTTTGCTTGCTGAAGCAATGAGAACAAGTATATCTTTTTTAAAGCCAGATAGAAGCAGGAAAAATGAGAATTGAGATAAAGTTTCCCTAGAAATTGAAAAGTCAGAATAAATTTCTTTTTAGAAATCTGGGGTTTAAACTGAAGAATAGCATAAAGGCTAGAAGGCAGGACAAAAGGTAGAGCTAAACTGGGAAATCTATTGGTTCATAGCCTTAACCAAAATATGAATGGAATAACTTCATATTTCTTGTGAACTATGGATTAACCGTTTATTGAATATCTCCTCTCTTTTAACAGAGAATGGTGTCAAGGAAAAGCCAGCTAAATTTCATTCTAGTATTTAATTTTTTAAGAGATATATTATTAAATATTTTGTACCTTTCCTAATCTCTTAAAACATAACTGTGAAATACATATGTGAAATGCAAAACAGTAATTTAAATTAATCGATGGTGCTACCTGCCAATGCAAATATTTGCATTTTTAGAATAGCCTTTGGTTTTGGAAGGGGGGGCAGCATTGGGGCCCCTTAAACTTTCGTACCTGAGGCCAGTGCCTACTTAGCCTTAGTCATAAGCTGGTCCTGCCTCAACAAGCCTACTAAGTTTCCAATTTGGAGCCCAATTTGGATTTTAAATGTGAAAAAAAGAATGCTGAAGTGATAGCATTCGAGGTTATTTCATTGAGGTCACAATAATAATTAAACTGCTATATGTGATAATGTTTTATGTTTCTATGTTACATTCCATTCCAATATTTCAGTAGTAAAAAGCAATTTTTAGATTTCAGTGATTTTATTCTTCATAATATATACCTGGAATCTGCATTCTTCTTCAAATGAAGTTTGATGACCCATAGGAATGGGTGTTGTGGGAGAAAGAGTCCAACACAGAGTGCTAAAAGCTGCCAGGCCTAGTCAAGAAAGAAAAGCAGAATCATTGCCTCAGGATCAAATTGTCTTCAAGCAAAGCCTATGAAAATAATAGACACCAACCTCTGAGAATCCAGTTTAAAGACATTAGTTTTGTGTATACTTTTGTAAGATTAGAGTGAAAATAAACAAAATCAGACAATAGACAGGAGAATACAATAGAAAGGGAAAGGGAAAATTGGTAGATACATAAAACTCGGATAATGCGAACTCCCAAGTCTAGTATTAGAAACATGATATGTATTTGTTTTAACAGTTGGTTTGACAATCCAAAACTATTTTTTACATATTATATAGTAGTATAATTCATCACAAATTCCCAGTGTAATTACATTTTTCAAATGAATGTAATATATGTTGAATTAATATAGCCAAGCCTCAGTCAAAACAATTTTTAAATGGCAATATTGTATTCACACAGTATGTTTGTGCCCAGTTCACTTTGCTATTTCATAGGTTTTCTATACTTCAGCTTAATGACAGATAATAGAGAAAACAGTATATAACAACCAGAAAGGAAAGTGACATTAAGGAATTATTTGGAATGAAACATCTTTGGAGATGAAATAAGGTTAGTTACTGTTTAAGAGAAGAAGTGATACAATTAAGAAAGTAAAAGCAGACTATTTTTATCACATTCATTTGTATATTTTTAGTGTTCTTATTTCACACTTTTTTATTAAAAAAACTATACCATCCATTCTCAGTACAGGAGTGATAGATATTTGCTGTAATATGTTTAGCACCTGAACTGGTCCTATCTGATTTGGTGGCTGCCGTCTTCTTGTTTGCTTTATCAACTGACAACAGATTTCATTCTGAAGCTCTGGATGTGTGAGACAGACTTGCAATGCACTTTGGGCCAAAGACACATGATAGTCAATAGCAGGGGAATCCACAGCAGCATTGATAAACAACTGGCATGTCTAGAAAAAAGCATAACACGGAGGATATTCAGTTGTGTATTTTAAAGTTCTACATCAACTCTGATTTCATCATATTCAGAAACCAATTACTCAAACACTTTGAATAACAAATCCATATCAGCGGTAGATAACAAGTACCTATTGGATAGAAACAAACATTGAAAAAAGAAAAACCAGTTCCTTGTCTTTTACTGTCATGGTGGCTAGCAGCTAATGGTACCCTTTCTTTTTATTCCCACCAGACTCAGAGAATGGTGAGAAATGGTGAGAAAACACATCTATTTCTACTGGCTCAACTAAAATCAGTTGCTATTTAAGCTCCTCACCTCCCTGGATCATACAATTAACTTATGCAATGTTATCATATTTGTTCATTTGAGAATTATATTGTCTATCCTGATTGACAGTGACTGAGGCTTTTCACATTATTGCTTCCAAATCTGTTTGTCACAAATATAATAACTGAAATACACTCTTATTAAATATGGATTATATTCCCTTCATAATAAGGGAGACTGTTTGGTATAGTGGTTAATGTGCTGGCCTAAAAATAAGGAGGCTGTGAGTTCTAGTTCCACCTTAAGCATGAAAGCTGTTGGGCCAGTCACAGTCTCTTAGCCTGTCGCCCTTCCTTCACAGGGTTGTTGTTGTGGGGCAATAGAGGAAGAGGAAAGAGTATTATGAGTGTTTGCCATCTTGAGTTACTTATAAAGTACTAAAGGTGGGATAAAAATAAATAAAATAAACCACATTCAGCAGTTGCATTAGTTACAGTGTAGTCTGTAAGTACTTATTCAAATTAAGTATAATACTTATTCAAAACTAAAGCTTGGCCTTTAATAACTAGCCTTTCACTGTCTTGAGTATGACAAATAATTGCCAAAAGAGAATTTTGTGTTTGGACATGGAACACTCTCACTTTGGAAAGTTGTCAAAATTATCTTTAGAAATACAGGAATGATCATCTTTCAGCATTTAAAAGCCAGAGTTGAGTTTACGGTGGAACTCCGAACCTTTGCTTAAAACAGATCTTCCCTTATGCAATTGCTAGTAAATGCATTCTGGACTGTTTCTTCAAAAAGATTTGGATTTTTATAATTTAAGCTTCTTTACACATTTATCTTTTGATGTATTACACATCTAACATTTGCAAGACAGACAGACAGACAGACAGACAGACAGACAGACAGACAGACAGAGTGTGTGTGTGTGTGTGTGTGTGTGTGTGTGTGTGTGTGTGTGTGTGTATGTGTGTCTGTCGAATCACCCTGGTATACCCAAATATGTGAGGGAGCATACTGCTTCCTTTTTGCCTTTCGGCCCCTCCAGGGGCCATCCAGACAGTTGGAGTGGACGAAAGGCAAAAAGGAAGCAGTATGCTCCCTCCCATATTTGGGTATACCAGGGTGATTCGCCAGAAAAAAACCCTTCCCTGGTACAAGCTGATACAGGAGGAGAGCCTATGGCTTAGAGGTTAAACGTACTGCCTTACAGGCAGACTGCCCAGGTTCAAATCCCAGTAAGGGTATGGCTAGCTGACGAGAGCTAAATAGCTTGAAATAGATCTATACTAGTCTCTCTTCATTTTCATTATCAGCAAAAAGATGTGTTACATATATATATCCCACCGCCGCTACCAGTTCGTAGAACCGGATATTTTAAGGCAAAAATTCTGAAAAAGTTATTACGGAAAAGGAAAAGTTGTGTTATGCTTACTTTGAATAATTTTATGGCTTCTGTTTGCAGCGCCTCTGATGGAAGGGTTGTAAGAGGAGAAGTAATTCCATCTTTGCTATGACAAAGAGTGGGATGCCTCCAGATTTGAGAAGCTGGAAATTAAAAAGGGAGCCAGAACAAATTACCACACATACCCATGTACTACTTAAAAGTCCTCAGTAAAAATATATTGACCTAATAAAGTATTCTGGTTCAAAACCTTGAAAACTCTTAGATTAAATACTGTCAGTTTGGTTTATTCTATTGACACAATTGCCTTATAGAGGAAACTGGATTTTCTTCCTCTATATCAATGCTGTACATGATTTAGAGAAGCTGATCTCCTCCAACAGTGCTCCAAATTAATTCATACATAAATATATATTGAAATCAAGAAGTATCACAAGATTTTAGGGATTCACCCTGGAATCCTGCAAGAGATTAGGCAAGATTTTGTGTGAGAGAATGTTGGCATAATCTGTATGATTTGCAATTTCATAGAATAATGACCATTTAAAAAAACTATAAGCACATACACCAAGAGTTAACTGGCTATAGATCACCAACAGCAACTGGCTATAGATTATGAAGAACTGAATTAAGAAAATAACAAATTACTTGGGATATTATATGATAACGTGCTTATGTGTTATATAAGTATGTGCATAAATTTCAGCATATATATGTATTTTTATGAAAATACTTATAGTCCAGCATTATATCAATACAGACTATTTTGAAGCGCACAAAATTAATTTCCATGTTTTTGTCATATTATTTCATCACAACATTGTTTAATACTTTATATTTCTTGCAAATGAGTACTGCCCACAAAATACGCTTTTTTGGATTGTAAAGTAGATAAAACTTCAATATGCACTTTAAAGTTCCAGTGAGTAATATATCACTTTTACTTAAAATGTTAATATGCTCCTGCTGCACTCCTGTCTAGTAAACATCACAATGCTACTGACAATGTCAAAAGTTTAAAGATTTGATTAGTTAATTGGTCTGCAGATTGTCTACTAAGTCACACTATGACAGCTAACTTGAAAGGCAGTTTAAATAACCCTAATATAGCTATGTGAAAACTAAAAGAAAAGTACTGACAGCATTCCATATACTGGTATATATTTTAATATTCATTTAGAAATATTAGTCCACTGATTCCACTGTTACTCTAATAAATGATTTATAGATGAGAATAATGCATTATTTTCCAATCTGTATACATTTGAACAATTAGAGATCAAGAGTAAAGTTTGAATTACCCAGATGTAACAGTTTCTAGATGTAGCATTTTATGCTATGTAACATATTTATAATATTTACAATAACTGAAAAATTAATATACTGTTATAAATACATATTTAGATATATCCCACATGCATTCTAATGAAAAGAACAGTTAAGAAAATGGCTGCCACATGCAAGGGGGCAGGTAAAGAGAGTAAATGATGAAATAAGTAACATGATGCTACAATGCAAGTTCTATTCCTTTCCTGCATGTGCCATAGGGTCACATGCAAATAGATAACAACGTGGAATTTGCATCACAATTTGATTGAGGACTCTGAGATACCATTAGCTGACAGCCATTGATGTTTCCTAAAGAAATAGCTAAGGATTATGCAGTTTGACAAAAATTCCATAGTCAAATTTGTTGCTTATAAGCTATATTTGTACGCCGCCCTGAGTCCCTTGGGAGTAGGGCGGCATAGAAGAACCAAATAATAAATAAATAAATAAATATTTATAAGATATATACTTTAACCTAAAACTGTCCACCGTGGACCTCACCCCATTCCTAAGAGGTCTGTAAGGGGGTGTGTATAAGCGCACCAGCGTGCCTACCGTCCCTGTCCTACTGTTCCCATTATTCGTACTCATTTCTTATGTATATACTTTACCTGTTTATACTTATATGTTTATATGCTATGTTCATACTTATAATTGTTCTCTCATACATGCTTGACAAACTAAATAAATAATAAATAAATAAATATATTGTAGAGGCTTTGAACAGTATTCTTGTATTTGTGATTTTTAAAAAATAGCTAATGGGCTGCACACACTTTGCAATTGATTTTGAAAAGAGTTTTGGAAACTCATACAAGTACTTCTCTGCTCTTCATTTAATCAGCCTGAAAAAAAATGATTCTGCTGCTTTAAAAAATCGGTTCACTCTTAAAGCAGCAACAATTGTACATCCTGATAAATAAGGATTGTTAGCAGAAAATATATTGGCTTACTGGGTTCTCCTTCAATATTTAACAGTTTGCAGACAAGCTGTTCAAACTCTGTCCCAACATTTATATTTGTGCTTCCAGCAGCAATGGTGAGATAATAAAGCCAAGTATCCTAGGAAATCAAACATAATTTGTTTCACTTAAAGCTCTTTTTAAAATATATATGAAAAACTGATCAAAACATTTATACATAACTTTAATTGAAAAGATATACTATTGCTCTACAATTCCATTTAATCAAACTATTAATTATGTTTACTTCCACCAGGATCATCCAATACAAATTTACATCACAAAATGCAAAATAAAGTACATTTTCTTAATTAAATTACATCATGAATAGTGTTTCAATATACAATTTATATACCGTAGGAATAAGCTCAATTAAACTTACTGGAATCTTCTCAACAATGGAATCTTCTCAACAAATATTCCATGCAACATTATCATCAGTTAGACAATTGGTAGTGCAAACAAATTGGCAACAATGTAGAAAGTATAAAACTGGGTGAAAGATTTGAAAATATTACTGTATCTCTCACTCCAAATAGCAATTTAATTATCAACACTTAAATATGTGTATGTGGACAAAATATAAAATGGCAGAAGAAAGGAAATATTAGATAGAGATATATGAATCAAATGTGTTGCTGAAAATGAAAAAACTAAACAAATAATTTCAGAAAGTATTAAAAACCTATTAGTGAGTAATCACATCATTGTAAATCTTCCTGACACATAACTTTTCAATGTATTTTTTGGCATACTTTAATCAATTATCCAAATAGAAAAAAGTTTGAACTCATTTTAAGATAATTTAGCAAGTTTACTATCTTACATAGTCATTCTGTTCAAATATAAAGTAAAACACAGTTACAAAAAAGAACCTCTTGTCATGTATACCACTCCCAAGTATAAATTCTACTTCTACTTTAGCCAAAGTAGCTTAGTTGTGAATTATACAAGCTATCTTCATAAATGATAGTTTATCTATCTTTCTGCAACTTTCAACTTCTCCTTGCAGCTAATGAAGGGAAAGCACAATGCTCATTGGAACTAATTCCTGCTATTGTAAATTATTATGTAGAATTTTTCTAAATCTGTTAAGTTCCACTTTATTTATTAGCTTTGTCCAGATGTGTGACTTTACCCCTGAATATATAGGTTTTTAGTTTTTTTTTCTGCAAGTAAGTGATGAAAGCTGGTTGCAAAATCTTGGGACAATGAAACATTTGCTACCTTCTCGTACTTGGATCCTATTAGAAGATACGTGGGTGCTTGTTCCTTAGGATGGATGACAATGGTAAAATGTGTTGATAATAAGCTGCGACCACTGGCTTCATAATCTTCATCTGAATCACAGGATCGATCAACTTCTTCAACTTTAGCTTCTAATAACTTTATCTGGCCCAAGGGAAACTAGAAGTAAGGCATTAATATTAGGACAGAGCTGTATTAAAATCTAGTTCATCAATCTTGCTATGATCAAGTTGAGCATACTTCTCACTCCTTGACTGGACAGACTTTGTTGAAAACATGATTTGTATTTATTCTGCTTATTTTAGTTACAACTGTGCATAATTAATGGGATGGGAAAGGGGTTAAGAAATGATGAATTTCTTTTTTCAGTGTTCAGCTGGCAAAAGTGGTTGCAAATATGTGTCCATGACTCCATTTATTTATTTTTCTTTTCTTTTCACTCAACGTGGAGGAGTGAAACCAAGAAACAGAGGGAAAAATTAACCTCTTCTTCTTCCATTGGAGTCTATATGGCTCAGATCCCCATCTGCTTACCTAATTAGAAACCAAGAGAAATTATGGCTGGCTGGTCACCACAAAATAGCTGAGAAAGATACTCTGGACTTCTATCTCCAGAAGCTAGTAAATCAATACATCTCTATTCTGCTATATGTAAACAAGATAATTCTCTTTAGTTCTCCTAGGGCACTCAGAAATACACTGAGGATCATTGCTCAATATTTCAAGGAAGATCATCTAGAAAAACGATTATAAATCCAAAATCATGGTCTCTGCCAGGAGATCAAACATACATATATGCCATATAATAAATGGGAATACAATTGAGTAGCTCTCATAGCAGGATGTAATCCTGCTATGAGAGCCGAGGTGGCGCAGTGGTTAAATGCAGCACTGCAGGCTGCTAGTTCAGCAATTCAGCTGTTCAAATCTCACCGGCTCAAGGTTGACTCAGCCTTCCATCCTTCTGAGGTTGGTAAAATGAGCACCCAGATTGTTGGGGGCAATATGCTGAACTCTGTAAACCGCTTAGAGAGGGCTGTAAAGCACTATGAAGCGGTATATAGGTCTAAGTGCTATTGCTATTGCTAATCTTGCAGGTATTGACTATATGAAGTTTCATGGATGCTTTGTGACTCCAAATGTTATTTTTTTGGGAGGGGGAACTTACAGTAGATTGAAAACAAGAGAATCTGAATAAATGTCTGGATATATGTTCTTACACATATAGACTATGCATGTGTGCATGGGAATTTGTTTTAAATACACTTAAATACAAAGTACACAGTATACAGAACTAAAAGAAGTCTCTGAAAAAAGAAATAACCTGATATAAAATCATAGCTCTAACTTATAATTTTTTAATACATTAAAAAAATACCTTGTCTTCATGACTGCGGAAATAATATAAAGTTTTCCCAACTAGTATACACCACACTGTTTTGGAATATCCATGTTTCACCTGCAAATGAAATGAAATATTTTATGCAGAAGGGCAATGAAAGGTTCTTTTTTTATCCTGTATTTAAAAGCATTATAGTACTGGGCTACAATACAGTAATAACAAAGCTACAATTCTTCAGCAAAGTACTGTATTTCTGAAAATGTTGACGAAACAATGAAAAAATAGACACACATCTATATAACTGAGTTACTTTTATAGCTGAACTTTCACATACAGTTCATATAAAACTGATATGGAATATAAATAGTGTAGCTGCACTTGAACATATAAGAAATAAGCTCCTTAGTCTCCTTTTGGATTCTTTTCCTGCCTAGACACGATTCAAACCGGTAGTTTTCAGTTCTATTTTAGATTAATCTTCAGGCAAAGTTTTTTCCTATGACAACCTTTGGAAACAAACGCTGGATTTGGAAGACACAGGACATAAAGAGTATCAATGCACTTGAACTTCATGTACTAGAGAAATTTTTAAAGGTATAATGGGCAGCCAGGAAAACAAACAAATGGATCGGAGAATAAATCAAACTGGAATTCTCATACATAGTATTAATGGCCAGACTTAATGACTATCATTTTGGACACATCATATGGAGACCCAATTACCTTTAGAACTTTTCCTGTTGAAAAAGTTGAAGGGGAAAAAAGAGAGAGAGAATAGCCAGTGCCAATGTAGATGAATTTGATTAGAACCGTACTTCTAAGAGACCTAAATTTAAGACAGACTATTCTGAAAAGAATCTATCCATGTGGTCCCTAAGAATTAACACCAACATGATAGTATTAAATCAATCAATTAATAGTTTATAGACCTGTTGAAACCTAAGCAATCTAAATTTAATTATGGTCACTTGAAAATAGATAACCTTGTCAATAGAGGCATTACATCAGCTCTTTTCAACAACTATACTTCTTCCAAGTTCAAATTATTCAAATTAATTATTCCTACCCTGCCAGCCTTCAGAAAAGCAGTAAAAATATGGCTTTGTCGACAGGCCTGGGGCCAATGATTTTAATACAACACCGATCACTCTTAGCCCCATGAATGATTTATTGTATGGGTTTTTAAATTGTGGTTTTTAACGTTTTTTAATGTTTTAATATCTATTGTTTTTAATGCTTTTTATATTTGTTGTTACATGTGAATTTTTACTGTTGTGAGCCGCCCAGAGTCTCTGTGGAGTGGGCGGCATACAAATGCAACTAATAATAATAAAATAAATAAAATGGCAAAAAGCTTCTAAACATAGTTGCAACAGAAGAGGAAGAAAGATCATGGGAATTTAGGTTTCATGTTATATTTGGGGAGCCTTATAAAAAGGAGAGTGTCATTACAATGCTTTTTGGTGTATTTTTTAAAAACAAAATCTACCTCCCTGGTAATGTTTTATTCCTATTTTTTGCTAGTCTGCTTGGAATACAAAGAGGGATTTCAAGTGCTAGGTTAATCTTAAAACTTTTCCAAAAACTGGCATTTTATTAGCTAACTTTTAAAACTAATTAAAGAGTAATAGCTAACTAAAAAGAGCAATGAATTCTTAATACCAAACCAATGGATACTTTCCTCCAGAAATAAATAGCACTGGAAGTTTTCTTCATAAAAGGCAGAAAAAGAAGCATTACATTTTGTACCCATGCTTGCTGATATCCCAATACTTAGCTGATATTATCTGCATTTTAAAAAGGTCCCTGATTGCTAGATTAACATACGCTCAGAATTGGAAATTAGAACACCCCCCCACTGCCTCGATGGTCATCAGAAAAATACTGGAGTGCACAGAAATGTGCAAATTAACAATGCAGATACACGGAAAAGATGACACGGACTTCTACCAAATATGGAATAAGGTATATAATTGGATCAATCAAAACCCAAAATTAAAAATTTGGCAGATGAATTGAGATATATCTATAATTACTTTCTTGTATAAGTTGTAATTAAATAAATTAATTTATGGATGATAACCACCGATACCTACGTTATGGAACATACTTAAAATGTATATATAGATTTCGATACAAAATGAATATTTCAATAACGCTGTTAAAGCACTGGATTATTCTGTGATGTTGCGTGTAAATACGTGTACTCGTTTGTGTTACGTGTGTTTCGTCTGTGTGTTGTTGTGTGCTGTTTGTGTCCTTTTTTTAATTGTAAAAATTCAATAAAGATTATTTTTTAAAAAATAAAAAAAATAAAAAGGTCCCTGATTAAATGCCAAGACATATTAAATGGTACCTAATTTAGCTTCCAGAATGATCAGGAAAAACCTTAAGTATTCCAAACTTACCCACGTGGTAATGAAAAACAAAGTTAATCCCCAGCATTATGGGGATTGTTTATGTATCTGTTTATTTAAAAAAATCATTTTTACCGTTTTCCGTATCAAAGCAATATTGTGAAATGGAATAGGAAAGTTATTACCACCAGAGGAGCCATACTGTCGTTTCTGAATGTTCTATTCATTACATTTAAAAAATATGGGGACCAAAAATCCCACACATACTGGTAGCAAAGGACATAAATAAAATTAAATCCTATAAGGCTTTGCTGTCCCTAGCAAAAAATCCCCCCACACCCCCAAACCTGCATATTCCTTTAGTGCCCTCCTGCTCCCTTGAGAGTAATGAAACTTTGAGACAGGGGCCTATAAAACCCTTTTTTTGTTTTGTTCTGTTCTGTTCTGTTTTAAAAACCATCCCTATTTTTGGATTACTAATCTACCAATTTAATAGTAATTTAGAAATTTTTTGATGCAATTAATAAAATTAAAATACCCAGTTTTCTAAACGAAAACTCTTGAAACATAAACACAAAATAGAAATATCAAGAAAAAAGTAAAGTTGTCGTTTACCTTAGTAAGCAAGCCTTTCACTGCTGGTTTAGCATCTGGTTGAATAAAAAGTGGGCTTGCAGCTTGTACTTTAAGGACATTTTGTAATACTTTGATCCATTCTTCTAAGATATTTGGGGAATCTGCAGTCATGTAATAAGTTCGTTTTTCTGTAGTCAGCTGAAGAGCAATAGAAACGAAACACTTTGACTGAAGGTAACTGGAACATTTTTATTGATACGGTCCTGATTGGTACTAATACAAAATATTATAAAAAATATAGTCTAAAGGTTATTAATGTGTTTATAACTAAATCTCTGATGGGAATTCAAGGTGACATTGATATTTTTCAACCATATTTTATTCTCATTAAAACCATGAGATACAAGCTGGTCCTTGACTTATAACTATTCATTTAATGACATTCAAAGTTACAATGGTGCTAAGAAAAATGACACGACTTAATACAGCGTCTTTGCAGTCACATGATCATGTCTATGGAGATTCTCAGTCATCCAGGTCATGGTTGTCCCAAAGGTGCTTTTCAAAAGGCAACTGGACTTTCTTGTTTTTCTTTGAAGACGTTTCGCTTCTCTTCCAAGAAGATTCTTGCATGAGAAGCAAAATGTCTTCAAAGAAAAACAAGAAAGTCCAGTTGCCTCTTGAAAAAGTAACAGGATCGTGATTTTGGTGCTTTGTTACCGACATGTATTTGCAACGGTCCAATTTCATGTTATTGCCATTTGTGTTCTTTCCAGGTGGCTCCAAAAAAACAAAGTTATTGGGGAAGCCAAATTCACTTAATGGCTGCATGATTGGCTTAATGACTATGGCAAAAAAATAGTAAAAACAGATGCAACTCACCTAATATCGCATTACTTATGACAATAGTTCCAGTCCCAATTGTAGTCATAAGTTAAGGACTACTTATAATTAAGGCTGGTGTGAATGGTCCAGGATCCTGCTATAAACTTCATGATTGAGTGGGATTTGAATTTGGGTCTACCTAGTCCTGGTCCAAAATTCTAATCCATAGGCAATTGGTAGGAATTTAAACTTATCAAAACCATTTATTATGGATGTCTTAATAATGGTTTAAGATCATAAATTCATGATTTGTCTTCAAAATTCCCATAGATGCCTAACCAGGACAGGAACTCATTCAGGTACTTTGAAAGCATTAAGGGTCAGATTCAGAGGAAAGGTCTTCACTGGTTCTTTTTTGAGTAAAAAGGGATGGGGATAGATTTGGAAAAGGAGGTCAGTCTATTTCCATCCCTTTTGCCAAATGGTCAATACTCTCAAAGATAAATTTCTGTGACAGAAAGTGGAAACAGAGTTGCCTACCTTCTCTTTATTCACAACCTCATTTTGAAATGAAAATGGATTATGCTTTGTTTTCCACATAAACAGAAAATTTATTCAATAATTCCAAGGGTATATATGTCCTAAAGGTGCTTTTTCAAAAGGCAACTAGATTTTGTTTTTCCTTGAAGACGTTTCATTTCTCATCTAAGAAGTTCTGAAGAAGGTTCTTGGATAAAAAGTGAAATGTCTTCAAGGAAAAACAAAGTCCAGTTGCCTTTTGATAAAGCATCTTTGGGACATGACCTGGATGACTGAGAATCTCCATAGACAAGGGTATATCTGCCTGTATAAGCACCATACAAATTCCCCGTGTGTACACATATTTTTTGACACATATAGGCAAATGCCCCATCTTTGCACAGCAAATGATTCCTTCCTAAAGGTTAGGAAGGGAAAAAAGATGCTATTAAAGTCCGAGACCCCATCCAAATACCTTATCTCTTTACTTCCTTTTTTCTCAGCATAGTTCCTACTATTACTGATTCCTTCAATTTGTCTGAGAAATCACAGTTGGTGCAGATTTCAACTTCATTAAGCAGCAGTTTTAATGAAGCGCTATCCATATAAATCCATATACGTTTTGTATCCCAATGGGTTGCTCAGGGAGCACTGCTAATGGGGAAGCTTGTATCAGTCAAACCTTACTTTCCTACAACCACAAATGAAATCTGGAAACTTGCAACTGCCCAAATGTCTGCCACTATCTATTTCTTCATGAAGTGTTTGCAATATGATCACAAGTCAGTAGGAAGAAAAAGGGAAAACTACATCCTGGTGTATACATGATTGCTATTCTGCTGCCCCATGAAACATCATAAATTAAGGAAATACCTGAACTGTTTGTTTTCCATCACCTCTTACAATATGGCTGGATGCACTTAATTCAATTTGACCTTGGGGTTTTCTTATTACATCACTCTATGGGACAAAAAAATGTAATAAGCAAATGTTCATGTGTAGTACCAATAATCATCAACCACATATCAGAGCAAAAAACTGAAATTCACTTTCAGATGGTTGGACATCATAACCCCTTTTGGACTGATGGATACATTTAGAATTTTTTATATTTTGCATATTTTTGGCATTTAAAAATAATATAAGCTTATAATTATTTATAAGGAATTTTTGGAGGTTTAAACATAATCCCTTTCTTTCCAACCTGCATTTACAACAACCTTCTGAAGTAACTGAGAAGACTGAGAAGTAACTATATAGTGGCATAGCTCTCATCTTCTCAGAGCATACAAGTCCCACAACCACATCAAGTAAGGGATATTATTATTACTGCACAATAATTATCTTGATTCATAACCAGCGGTGGGTCGCTCCCGGTTCGGACTGGTTCTTAGAACCGGTAGCGGCAGCAGCAGGAGGCTCCGCCCACCCTCCCAGGACGCTGCTGTGCATGCGGGCGCGTGAACCAGTTGTGATCTAATTTAGAACCCACCACTGTTCATAACAGTCACTGCCCACCGATTCCTAGGCAGCTTAGATCAATTGAAAAATAGGGGGAGGAGAGGAGAGTTCCATACTTTATTGAAGAATACCACAAAAGGAATAGAGAAGGGGATAACTGGACAAAAAAATAAGATGGTGAGGAAGAAATAAATTGAAATATGATAATCTAATTGTAGCTAGTGAATGTCTTAAGGTCATCCATGAGTGTGAAGATTACAGCCCTGGTTTCTTAAACATCTCTGGATTCCAAAGTCATCAGAGGGCAGAGTCCAGAGGAAATTATACTGAATTGGTTCAAAGAGCATTGAGAGCCACTAAAGTTTCATATACTATATTAAAGCACTGACTAGCAACAAGATTTGTAGAACAGATAGCAAAACTGCTAGATCAGACTTCGGCTTCCAAATGTTTGGACTGCAAGAATTATTTCTATGCAGCTCTCAGAATTAAAAACACTGCCTTGTCTACTACTATGTTCAAATTAAAATGTATTACATATATTGTCTCATAAACATGGCTGAAGAACAAACCCTCAGAGAAAAGAAATTTCAGGTAATCCATTATTATACTTCAAATCAGTTCAAAAACAAATTGTTGCATAAGGATTCAGTAAAGAAACACAGACAAACACAATCTTAATGATCTAATCTTATAATTTGCACTTGCTTACCGGAGATTTATAATAAAGCAATTCACCCCCTTTGAGTACAAACCATCGTCGTTTCCACGTTTTTACTTTACCACTCATTTTTAACAAATATCCAGATTTCTCTAGCAGTTCCTATAGTTTAAAAGGAAAAAATGCTAAAATTATTTAATAAATGCACTATGAATTGATAAACAGTATTTGTAACCAAAATGATGTTTAAGGTCCTAATACAAAATTAGGAAAATTACTCATAGACAGATAACATAAATTTTCAAGTAAAAACAATTAAGAACCAGAATTAAAAATGCAGCATACCACAATGGTCTCAAAAACTACTGACAGGACCACTGGAACAAACAGACATATAACCTCTGTCCAGTTCTTTATATATAGATTCATACATAGATTCATATATTGTATATGATTAACAGCATGAGAAAGGAAAAGAAATGTTAAGATATAACATAAGTAAAACGTAATCGTGCCATAGACAAAATAACCAGCACTATCTTCTAAAAGAAGGAACAAAGCCATCATAACCACTTGGGTATCAAAGGCCACCACAACCACTTGGGTATCAAAGCAATCCCATAATTTAGGTAAAGTGATGGGTATTTTGCATCTCTTTGTTGCTATTAGTGATTATCCAAAGCTTTGCAGCCAGGCCTTGGTAGCCCTACAGTTCTAATGCTTGAAGCCAGATTGAAATAGAAAGATGTTATAGCTTACTTACATTTTTTCCATTATCACTAGATGATGAACAGGTTTTAGGCAATTTTTGTTCTGGTTCTGAGTAATCTGTATCAGTTGAATAGGCATCAGGAGGAATGGCATAGTCACCTTCTGAAGTCATTGAAGACAGAGAGACCCCTGAGTGCAAGACAAATGAATATTGATATGATTAAGATCCTAACTGATGGGTTGCATGGATAGGCTTCATTGCATTATGAAATACAGAAGAAATTAGAGTTTCAGAATACTCATTTCCTGAGGAAAAGGAAAACATAAGAAGAAACTCAAAATAACACTACTCTGATTGTGTTTGGTTCAAGATAAGGCAGAGAGCAACTAGGACAGGATTTCAAGTTTCTGTTATGCTATCTACAACAATGAAGATCTGTGCCATGCTTGTTTCTTGACCTTCTTACTTTGAAGGGCTGCTAAAACCCTACCTACAGCCTTAAGTGGTGGAGAAGATTCTGCTGCTGCCACCTATTTTCCAGGTGGTGCCTGTCCTGGAGTATTTCCCCTATCCCAACATGTGTGACATTCTCCTGCTGGCTGTGGGATTCTGGGAATTGGTCAACACATCTTCAAGCTGCCAAGGTTGCATAATACTGGTTCAGAAGTTTCAGCCCTCCTTAGTAAACTGATCTTCACAAGAGATAAAATTAAATTTGTTTATTTTTTTAAAAAAACAATAAAGCATAAAGCATATTTTATTTTTAAAAGCATTTAGAAAGGTACATGCAGGGTTCCAGGCAGACCCTGTGGATGGTGTTGGTCTGCTACCAATGAATGTTTTCTCCCTGTGAGATGGAAATTGTTGTAATGTGACAAACTAAAAGAAGAATATAAATAAAATCAGCATCTTACTGCCAAACGTAAAGAAGCAAATGAAAGGCTGAAATACACATTCAGTTTTTAAAATTATACAGAAAAATAAAAACATTAGATTGCATAACAGAAAATTAAATTAACAATAACTGATTTTTTATTTTAAACTATATTTATATAGATAGTATTTTTCAGATGGAAAAGTTCTGCTTATTTATCTGGTCTTCTCTTCGATTCCTAGAAAATCCAAACTTTAATCATAGGCTGTTTGTTGGAATGTTGAATCTTCTTGTCTTTCTTCTGTTCTCTTGGGAGTTCTGTCTTTGCCTTTGCCTCTGTTTGTGGCAGAGAGAAAATCTCTTCCTCATGAGCATGTGATTTCTATAATTGGCAAGCAGCCTTATGAATGTCTAGCACAGTGCTTCTCAATTATTTTCTGTTATGCCCCCCCCTAGGAAGAAGTATACATTTTGCGCCCCCCCAACTCTCCGCCGGGACGATTGTTTGCAATATTCGGCACGTTTTCGCTGAAAAAAAGCAGCTTACCAGTGTGATTGGGGTGTAATGTGTTTAAGTGACGCCTTCATTTATTTGGCTTCATGTTGTCCGCTGCCAACATTTTTAGACACAGTAAACATACCGGTCTTTCCTCGTCTCCCACCATAGTCACAGTGAAGCCAAGCGCTACATACACTTCGTCATATTTCCCCGTCTTAGCTTTCAGGAGACTTACGTTTGTCTCATTATCTTCGTCTCTCTCTTCCTTTCTTTTCATCCCTGTTAAATATTTTTCCATGGTGTCTCTTAAGGGTTTGTTATCTGCACTTCATATCTCCTGCTCTGTGCTGTGTGCTATTGTTTGGTGCAAAAAACCCCTACTCCCTGTGGCAAAAAAAAAGCATGTTCCCCGGGGTCATGCGCCCCCCCTGGCATCGCTCCGCGCCTCCCCAGGTGGGCCCGCCCCACTATTTGAGAAGCACTGGTCTAGCATAAGAGGCTACATTCACATCTCTCCTATGAACAGCAGTATTGTGAGTTGGGAAATATTGCTGTGGATTTGTTGATCACCTTGGTACTTTTGCAATATTATTTTCTAAAAAAAAAGAAAGATTCATCAAGCATTTCTAATTTTTTTTAAAAAAATGAGAGTCAGAACGGTGTTGTAAGTAAATTTTGAAATGGCACCAAGTTCCCACACAGCCGTGGAAGCTCACTGGTACCTTGTGTCAGTGACAGTCTCTCTACATCATAAGATCGGTATTAGAAATGTATCTTGCAAAGTAGCAATTTAAATGAAATTTTCCTTTTCTCAATCTGTAGTAAAAACTGTTTAATGTATTATATTAATAATAGCACCATTTTAACTTTATCTGTCCTAAAGGTTATAATAGTTGTTTTGTTATAAATTCTGCCCACCTCGTTTCATAGCCCGTGGGCTACCAGGACCACTTCTGCTTCGAGAGTCTGATTCAGATGTCCGTGAACTGGATTGGGAACCGTCTTCTTCAGATCCAGAGGAGTCATCTAAGAATGGGTTGTTACTGATTTGTGTTGCTTTCTGATAAAATCAACAAGCCATTATTTAAAACCGTTTACTGCAATACCGTAGTTAAAAAAAAGACAGCATAATAATAATAATGACATATAGCAGTGATGGCGAACCTTTTTTTCCTCAGGTGCCAAAATAGTGCCCACACCCATATGTCAAAGCCCCTCACTTGCCCCACCCCCCTGCACATGCATGTGTGACTCCCCCACTCCCCCATTTCCCGCCTTCCAGTGGGCCCGGTGGGCCCATTTTCCACCCTCCCCAGGCTCCAGAGGCTTTCTTGGAGCTTGGGGAGGGCGAAAACACTCCCCCCGCCACCCTGGAGGCCCTTTGGAGGCCGAAATCGCCCTCCCAGAGCCTCCGTGTGAACCAAAAATCAGCTGGCAGGCACGCACATGTGCACTGGAGCCGAGCTAGGTAACGGCTCGCGTGCCGGCAGATATGGCTCCGCGTGCCACCTGTGGCACCCGTGCCATAGGTTCGCCATCACTGACATATAGTATTCATATGGGGTTTTTTTTAGATGAGAGATTGCTTAGAGTAGACTATGGTTATATAAATACATTTTGATCATTGTTTTTAAAATATTTTAGGTAGGTAGGTTAGATTTGCTGTTGTATTTAAAAAATCATCTATTTCATGACTTGATTATATTTGCTAGATATAGCCTATACAAATCTACAGAGAGCATTTTCATTGATATACAGGTGGTTTCCTCATTATTAAGGCATGTCACAGAATATTGTTCTGTACGATAATATTTGGAACTTGGCTCCTTCTCATCTCTGTCCAAAAAGAGACATGGAAAGACACTAACTCCTTGCTATTATTCATGTATTGCTAGATAAAGATTTTTTGCACCTAAGTACACCATTGAAGACTGGTATCCAATATCAGTTTCTTTGCAATTGCGTCCTTTTAGTCAATATTTCCGTCTCTGAAATTTTATTCTACTTCAGGTTTCACATTTGGCATATTAAATAAAACATGCATTCTGATTGCATGTCAATTCTCTGTAGGTATCTCCAAGTTAGTGGAATGTAGACAAGAGTATGTTGTACCATTGCAAGATAGTTTTTAGATCACAGAGAATAAAATTTAGAGCTAGAAGTGCTTGCAACTAAAATACATCATGTTTGAGCAATAGAAACACATTTTGGTTATTATTAAGGTAGCTACTTTATTACTCTTTATTACTCTTTCAAAGGAGCAAGAATTACTTTCCCAGCTCAAGTGTGTGTGTGTGTGGGGGAGAATATTCTGAGTAAACATAAACATAAGAAGCCACATTTTTAAAGTGGACCTGACGTAATATTTCTCCAAGCATAATTGTAAAAAAAATGATTACCCCTTTAAGAGTGGTATAAACTGGTGTAGTCATGTTCTTATATATTAATGATGTGTAGAGTCCTGATGGAGAATATGAAGATGAAGAAGAGGAATCTGAAACAAAGTAAAAAAAAAAGAAATTCAGAAAATACTGAATGTATAATTTTTTTAATTTAAAAAAGAGCAGTTAATTTGCTGAATAGTCTGGGGAAAACTTATATAAGATTAGTTTATATCTTTTATAGAATAGAATAGAATAACAGAGTTGGAAGGGACCTTGGAGGTCTTCTAGTCCAACCCCCTGCTTAGGCAGGAAACCCTACACCTGCCTAAGGTGTATTTATTTAAATATACATATTTCCGTCAGCTCAACTCAATTTGCTTTGGGAGTAATCTTTAGATGTTCAGGCCTTTGAAATCCCAAAGAGTGCCAAGTAAAGTTTTTTCTTCCTTGATTATGCTAACTGAAAAGGAAATCTTACAGTATTCAAAGAGATTTGCCTCAGCAATTCAGTTTAAGTAACTATTCTAATAACTTACTTTTATTGAAAGAGTCCATGTTGAAGACCTCAGAAAAGCACAGACCTGATTTGGCTACAGCATAAATTCTGTTTTCCTGGAGAACAAGACAGAGCTGTTATTATATTAAATTTATGTTTCTACTATAAGCAGTTTGTTTGTCTCTAAGCGGTTTACAGAGTTAGCATATTGCCCCCAACAATCTGGGTTCTCATTTTACCAACCTTGGAAGGATGGAAAGTTGAGTCAACCTTGAGCCAGTGACAATCGAACTGCTGGCAGTCGGCAGAATTAGCCTGCAATACTGCATTCTAACCCCTGTGCCACCATAGCTCTGTAAGTTAAGCTTGTAAGTTAAGGACTACCTTAAAGAAAGATTGTCTTTTGTCAAGATTGATTCCTGATAATTACATGGACATGCCTATACAGGTTCTTTTTTGGCAATAACATAAAAATGGTGTGCCTTTGTCATCTTCGTAGATAGTTTTTATAAATCCAAATGCCGGGATTTAGTTATAACGTCCCATTCAAGTATTAACCAGGTTGACCCGTTTAGCTTTTTTGAGAACAGCCAAAGTCAAGTAGATACTGCCATCTACTATCTGCAGTTAATTTTAATAGAGAAGAATTGCCACTAATCTTTTCAGAACAAACTCTGAGAAAAATTATCTGCCACACTTATAAAACAAAATAACAGTGGAACATGAGTAATCTGTAGTTGAATTAACAATTTGGAATATTATTATTTTATTATACCTATTTCACTTACCCAAGAAGGGAATCGATGTAGTGGAGGAGTGGGAGGTTTACTGTTAATCATCTTCCCTGAATCGCTCAAATCCACAGTGTCTGTATCTTTCATTTCACAGCAATCATAAGTAAATGATTCCTCATTACAACTAATCTCCATCTTCTCAAAAACCTCTGCATCATCTCCATCTATCTGATCGATGTCTGTTTCCTGAGGCTTAAAAGGACGTATCATGCTTATAGCATTCCTGTTTTTGCCAAACAGTTTATCTGAACACAAGGAAGGCTGGCTAAAATGTTTTTTTGCCAATGCTGTACTTAAAACAAAAGCACTAGGAGTCCTCAGTTTGGGCGGTGGCAGATTAGATGGAGAATCAAACCGTTTGGCTGCCAGCATCACTGATGGATGCTTAGGAGCCAAAGATGGGGTCAAAATTGGACTTGGAGTATTTGCTTCACTAGAAGAGGATGAATAATCTAGCCGGTGGGATCGAAATCTCTTATTCAGTTCATCCGAAAAACTATCATGACTTTTTTTTTCACTTAATGACTCCAAGTTGCTCTTTCCAATTAGATGGTTCTGATTTTTCCATGAAGACTCTTGCTGCCAGGAATATACTTTATGTACATTTCCCTGAGCTTGAAAACTTTCTTCTTCCAACATGGAACTACTGTCATCGGATGCTGTCAAATACATTTCGCTTCCTATTCTGCTGTACCCTGTGCCCTCTTCAGATGTGTGGCTTGAAAACGTAGATACACATCTGGATTTCGACCTTCCTTTGCTTCCTTCTTCATCAGAGCTCCAGTCACTTACTGTAATGCAAGATTTCTTTGCTATGTTATTATCTATATCTTTCGACTTTGCTGCCATCCTTTGTTCAGGAATGCAAGTGTTTTGTTGCAATGGTTTCAGACTTCTATTATTTCCATGTATTTGGCCAGCAAGGGATGTTTCTTGAATTTCATTCTCTAGACACCAGGAGACAGTAACAACATTGGACAAAATTGTGACAAACATCTACAAATAATAAACATTAAAATCCATTTTGTTTTCAGATACAGAAATAATAATAGTGTATGCAAATGTCATATGGGATTATATAATAGTGCTTTCATACAGAAGACTTCTAATACCAGTAATCAAAAGATATTCCATCTCCTCTTAACTGATTTTCTATGGTAAGAAAAAGGAAAATAGTAGCAGGGAGAGGAACAGAGCAAGATTATAAATGGAAAACTGTATTATCTGGCACATTCTTTAAAGATCCATGAGCAGCATCACTGCCAAGCAAAAACCTCATTTTTTAAGCATCCTAAAACAGAGGGGAATTGACAGAGGAATCCAAGAAATGTCTACCTATAAATAAAGCAAATGAAGTAGCAGAGAATGCAGGTATAGACATCAGGTTTAATTCTCTTCTAAGTTAATAGAGACAAATATTCCCCATACAAGTAAAAGTTAGCCCAGAGTGGGAAAGGCCAGATTTTTTTTCCAGATGAAGTATAACCTTTTCTTAGTTACTATTGTAAATGACAAAATGTTCTAAACTCTACTTTGTAGGGGATGTGGTACAATCCACTCTGCTACATTATGTTCTACATTAGGAAGACTAGTCCTGCTTTCACATCATACTGTAACAACTTTCATGTTATAGCCATGAACATCATTGTTGATGAATGATGAAAAGTAATTAATTACATGATACCTGCCATGGAAGAATGTCTTCTGTGCTTGGATTAACAATAAACATTGGAAACATAGTTTATCAGTAACTAGTGAAGATGTAATATTTTAAATACTAATTGACCAACTCAATGCTCCTGAACAGGAGTAAGGACACTGATTGTAACATTGGTTTTATTATTTTAAATGGTTCGGTAATTAGAATCTATTTCTAGGTCTGCAGCAGAGGCTTGCTTGTTTAGAGAACATTGATAATTATACTAGCACAATGTTGCAAAATATGACATTTTCCCAATGTTATGGACAATATAATTATTTAGTAGCATTAATTATTTAATAATATAATTATTAATTATAATTATAATTATTTAGTAGGTTGTTTCTCCTATCAGCATAAGACTTTTTAGTATAATTGACACAAATAAGAAAGCCAAATTAGAAGTATTAAATTAAAGTGTTGGACTAAGGGACAAGGAGATTCAGGTTCTAGTCCAGCCAGGTTCTTTAGTCATAGAGATTCACTGGTAACCTTGGACTGGTAACCTTCTCAGCACAGGTTTTGTTGGGAGGAAAAATAGGCTGGTGTGCTGTATATGCTATATTGAACAATCGAATGAATGATAGGCTATTAATTAAATGTTTAAATAGCCTGGTTAGCATTCCTGCTTTTAATAAAGTATTGCATATCACTCTTTTTGCCCAAACAAATTCCCCTAGAAACTGAGGGAATCCTACTCCCCCCCCCAGGCATAGGATTTTCAGTGGAAAACCCTTAATTTGCAGGATTAATATAAGATTCATTCTGGAGAAAAAGGAATTTTACATATTCAAATCCTAAGCATTTAGGATGAGGACTGTAATCCAAATAGGGAATCTCTTAGAAGCAAGTTCCATTTAAATAAATGAAAAATACTCCTTAGCACACCTGCTTAGGACTGAATTACTAGAATTGCATTCTAAAATTTAAAATACCTTGACTTTTATGGTTTTCGTTAAGATCAACTTGTTTTGAGGCAGAACTGCTTGCATCTTCAGGTTTAGGAACTTGTTGAGGACTTCTTGCTCTGTTTAAGAAGCATCCAAAAGTCAGACTGCTTAGTCGCTGGCCTTCTCCAGGTTTTTGTGATGAAGAAACAGACTTCTTTCCCTGAAGCTCTGTTTAAGTAATAATTTATGTAACAACATTTAATGTGTTGATAACATTACATTATTTATTTTAAAAGCTGAGAGGCTGAACTTTTGATATTACAAGTGTCAGGCCGAAGCCATTTTATTTGGGATCTTTGGCCTGCCACACTTTATACTATTCTACTATGCATTTTTCTATCGTGGGAAAATGGGAGGGGGGGATTTTATGAGGTTGTCAGCATGTAGCCATAACAAATTCTTTCTAGAAAGCCAAGGTCATCCTTTGTCTCTGCACCTCTGCACCTGCACGGAAGGAGATGGGTGGACCCTGCCAGCATGGCAAGTGAAGATTGGACAACGTGATGGATTTGTGGGTGTGGGGGCAAGGACTTGAACTTTCAACTGGGTGGTGAAACCCGGAGAACTTCAGATTCAGGTTTCATCCAGATGTACCAACATGGCTCTATTAATAAATTGGGACTTTGAGGAATACTTTGACTCAGACTCTGATTTAATTTTGGATGCTGTTTGGAATGCTGACAAGAAGTAGATCTCAACCTACGATGGCAATTGAGACCAGAATTGCTAAATTATGTGGTTGTAAAGCATGATGTCGCATGATCATGTCACGTGCTCATGTCACTTAGTGACAGCAATCCCTGCAGTTCTAATTGCTGTTATTAACTGAAACCCACAGTTGTTAGGGGAGGCAGCTTCCTGCTTGCTTCTGACAACCAAAGTCAGTTAGGAAGCCAGCAGAAAGTTGCAAGTCCCAGGCCTGCAGGTGAGTAAAAGGATGTCTGGGGTGGTGGTGGTAAAGAGGTGAGGATTGGGGAGAATATACAAGAGTGACAGGGGATACCTAAGAGACACAAGGAGTTGGAGAGGGGGTGCAGGAGTGAGGCTTGGGTCAGAGAAGATATATACAGATGTGATGCGAGTCAGGATGGGTGTATAAGAGTTAGTAGGGCAATATGAATGGCAAACCCAGCGAAGCACAGAGGGGCTGTAGGCAGGTGTGTGGGTGGAGAAGACTTACCCAGCAATTTATTATTTTCTTTGCCAGATTCCCCATTGACTTTCCCTCTAAATCAATGAGTAGACCAGCAGGGAAGGTTGCACATGGTGATCACGTGATTGTGGGGCACTGCAACCGATTGTAAGTATAAACAGGTTGTCGAGCACTCTGATCGCAATCATGTGATTGTGGCAACTTTGAATGGTCATTGAACAAATGGTCATGGGTTGAGGACTAATGGTAGACAACTCTATATTTACGATATTTCTGTTTAATACTATGAATCTTCTTAAGTTTAATATCGGTTTCACAGTGTACTTTACCATAGTTTTAGAGAAAAGAGGAATTCAGAAATAAAGATTGGGTTCACCATAATCTGTAGTTTAGAAACCACAATGACTGGGTCACATAATACATCAATCCAAAAGTAAGCAAAACTCAGTGGAGTAAACCCAAACACTGTAAATTATTTCAAATGGAAATAAAAAAGCCTTTCCATTTCTATTATCCCTTCATCCTCCAGCACATTGTAGATCGCTAGACCACCCTTTAGCAAAACCTTTACAAAGTTATAGATGGTTATACTGTGGAATAATGTTATACTTAGGAATTTCTGGGCACAACTGTTTTCCCTGTCTGCTGTAGTATTAGATACAATCTACAATAAAGACATACTCAAATAGTTAACCCCAAGTTCCTTAATTATGGAACACAGCTGTGTTTTGAGAATTTATACCCCCTACCTTGTAATTTAGTCTGCAACAGCTTAATCTCTTCAGTTTGGTTTTGATTGATCGTACGGAGGTTCTGATTCTCTGTTTCTAGCTGAAAACATAGATAAATGCCCCATTCATAAGTACAGTATTGAAAAAGATTGCATCCAAAGGAAAGCTATACTTTCCTTACATCTCATATGGTATTATTTCCAATCTCACATCCATTTTCCTGGCAATAAGTTCACCAACTTGGTTGGGCTTACATTTAAGTATATTTACAAAAGATTGCAGTGTTAAGCAGTATATTTAACTCAAATAGTTTTGCTATATCTAGGAGTAATATGAATGAAAGACTGTAGAACTTATCTTCAGATCCTATTTCAAAGATCTTCTATTTTAAGTAGTTTTTATATGTTATGGCTATTATTATTTTTTAAAGATAAAGTTATCAGAACATTTTTCTTCCACAGAAACACAATGTATTATGCGTTGTAGACACAATCAACAGAAAAAAAATACTTGAAAAAATTGAAAGCACAAATAATAAACCCTCATTATAGGCAACTTTGCATATTTCAATGCAAGGCATTTTTTCATGTAGGAATTCACAGCCTTAGTCTTGTTCACAACTCCACAAAAACTTTTAAATGAATTATTGACCAGATAACATAGAACTGGCAATTATCCACTAATCGATACTAATGAAATAATATAACTTGTCCTGAGCTTTAAGGTATCATTTTGTTAGCAAAGGAACTGAATTTTAGAGTGAAGAAACCCTCACTGTTACAGCAGTTTGTAAAAGGAAGGCTTACCTACATATTTTATTTACTTCCTATCTCAATGACAAAAGCCGAGAATTCTGTTGTTCATATACAATCTACAATAATATCTATAAATGTTGGTAATGTTGTCTGGGGCTGTTGAGTGTTGTCGTTCAACACATGGAGTGACATTATTTCCATATCACTGTTACACTACAAGAGTTTCATTGGGTTTAAGAATTGTTACTTACGAAACTTACCTCATGAAGCTTGATAGTCACCCATTCCTTAATCTTAGCTGCTTTTTCTTCTATAATTCTAGCTTCTTGTATTCTGATTTCCTTCTGAAACAAGAAGATGTGCTTTTGTGTAATTTGCATTCTTATCCATAACAATGCACTTTATTCACTTAAAATAAGACTCTTACTGAGACTCTAGAAAGAGTGCAGAGAAGAGCAACAAAGATGATTAGGGGACTGGAGGCTAAAACATATGAAGAACGATTGCAGGAACTGGGTATGTCTAGTTTAATGAAAAGAAGGACCAGGGGAGACATGATAGCAGTGTTCCAATATCTCAGGGGTTGCCACAAAGAAGAGGGAGTCAGGCTATTCTCCAAAGCACCTGAGGGTAGAACAAGAAGCAATGGGTGGAAACTAAACAAGGAGAGAAGTAACTTAGAACTAAAGAGAAATTTCCTGACAGTTAGAACATTAATCAGTGGAACAGCTTGCCTCCAGAAGTTGTGAATGCTCCAACACTGGAAGTTTTTAAGAAGATGTTGGATAACCATCTGTCTGAAGTAGTGTAGGGTTTCCTGCGTAAGCAGGGGGTTGGACTAGAAGACCTCCAAGGTCCCTTCCAACTCTGTTGTTGTTGTTGTTGTTGTTGTTGTTGTTGTTGTTGTTATTATTATAAAAGAGAAGGCACAACCTTTTTCAGGCTAAGGACTGCACTTAGGCTTTAATTTATTAGTAAATTATGTTGCCTCTTTTGCAAGCAGCTTACAGTAAAAGTGATAAAATAACCATAAAATTCATATCAATCGTGCAAAGTTAAAAACCATAAGTAGTATTAATAAAACGAGTAAAAATACTGCAGTAAAACTGTTGTTACTGATGGACTGATCTTCATTGAAAGGCCTCTTGAAAAGTATCGTTTTCATTATTTTAAATAGTTTGCTTAATTATACAATTATGGGTTGTCCACTTCAGGAATCTTCATATTTTTCCAGACAAATGGCTGTATGGTGTATATAAACAATTTATACATCTTGCTAAGATTTGCTATGATATTAATAGATACATTTACAGAATCTGTTTTTCCCTCAACAAGAGTTTTGTTGCTAGGGATCTAGGGATATTACTTTTTTGTAGGCCCCTTCTTTCACTCTTTATCTCTTGTACATACTAATAAATATATTGATAACTGGGTAAGAAAAATGTTATTTTCCCAACCTGCTCTACAAGCTGTTGTTCCAGATTCTGGATAGCATCATCTTTCTCTTGAACCAGAATCTCCAGATCTTGGCATCTCTTATATAAGCGTGTTTCTGACTCACTTGTTTGGACATTAGCAGCTTTCAGTTTCTCCTCCATAATCTGCACCTAGACATTAAAACACAGCTGTGTACACAAAGTCTGTAAAACTCCAAAATTAAATGCATAATTCAGAATGTTGTAATGTTTTATACTTCTGAGATTAGTTAAAGCATATATACATTCCTCAGCCAGTCCTAATCCTAGTTTACTGATATCTCTAGCAATCTGCTATTTTGCTCATATCTTTCATATGAATCTGTTATTCCCAGGTGAACAATTGTTCAACCCTATAATTCAAACAACCAGATTTAATGACAAACAAACTGCAGTAAAGACAGTGGCTTGTACTTTTACAAAAAAAGTAAATCGCAGTAACATAGTTCCTGTAAATGTGGATGTTTGCCAAGCACCCAAAATGTAAACACATGACCGGGAGGGGCAGCTATTGACATTTTGAAACAGGATAATAAGTACGTTTTTGGAGTAAATTGTAACTTTGAATTGCTGCTAAGTGATCAGTTATACATCAAGGATTACCTGTATGGCCATAAAAGCATTATGAACCTGAGACATCAAGATCAGGGGTGAAATCCAGCAGGTTCTGACAGATTCTGTAGAACCGGTAGCAGAAATTTTGAGTAGTTCGGAGAACCGGTAGCGGAAATTTTGAGTAGTTCGGAGAACCGGCAAATACCACCTCTGGGTGGCCCCAGAGTGGGATGGGAATGGAGATTTTGCAATATCCTTCCCCCAGGAGTGGGGAGGGAATGGGGATTTTGCCGTATCCTTCCCCTGTCACGCTCACCAAGCCACGCCCACCAAGCCACACCACACCCACCAAGTCACGCCCACAGAACCGGTAGTAAAAAAAATGTGGATTTCACCACTGATCAAGATAGTTCACTGTTAATATTATTTTTAAAAAATTCCTGTGAAACTTTCCTAAAAAAGCAGTTTCTGATATTTTCTATTTGAAGATCCATCTATCTAAAGCACCCCATACTTTATACATACAGGTTCAGAACATTGCTACTACATATTTCCTTATTACAGTCATACCTGTTGAAAAGCCTTTTCTGCTTGATGATCTGCATCAATAACTTGTTTTTCAAGTTGCTGCATCTATATAAAGATATAAAAATATGAGATGTAATCTTTTGTGTCAGTTCTCAATGAAAGTATTAATAATCATGAATAGGTTTTGTATGGAGTCCAAGGGGTTAAACTACACTTCCTAAATAATCCTTAAAACAATATTATATAAAGTATTTATTACCAACATTTATAGGTAGATGAAAGTATACATCAAGGACCACACTAGGTCACCCAGAAGGTAGAATCCATCTAATTTTCACTGCCAAGGGGAGGCTCCTGTTAGGGAGCAGGCTTAATTTTTAGGAAAGTCCCCCTCTCTGTTTTGTTTATGGAAGCTTTCCAGTGGATTAGACAATTAGTTGAATTCCTTTCAAAAAAGGCTGAGAATGCTAAGCAACATACGGCACTAAAACTGTCTGTTTAATTTAATAGTGGATGGGGAGAGGGAGAATTCCAGCAGAATTACATTGCAAAAACTTTGTCACAGTTCTGGTAAAGATCACTCCATTGTGTTCCTCAAAGTTTTAGGGGAAAAAAGTGCTGTTGACAATGGAGGTTCTTAATAGCATTTGTGCACAGAGATAAGGACATCGGTACTTACTGCACCTAGTATTTACATCCTGAAATGCTTCCATATTTTTGTCCTTAGCTCAGATTTTAACAAATTTCTTTATTTGGAATCTGGAAGTTGCAGGAGGTCAATGGCACTTATTTCTGATATACACAGAGCATGCATAGGCCTACTGGCATACATAGAGTTTTGCTATTATATTTTCAATAATAATCTACAATTACTTGAAATGCATCAAGGGATTCTGGGTACAGTTCAGTCAGTCCTGGTGCTGACCAGTTTTATATGGTTTGGCTCCTGGTTACCTAAGGGACTATCTCCTCTGGATAAAACTGGAGCATATTCTATAAACTGAGAGGAATGCTTTACATTCCCTCCTTTTGAGAGGGAAGAGGCTTAGGTGCTAAAGAAAGCCTTTGGAACAGCTTGCTTGACCCAAGATCCAGATGGCTCACACACTGTTTTATCTTCAGGGTGACACAAAACACAGTTTCATTTTATTTATTTATTTATTTGTGAGATTTATATACCGCCTCACAGTGCAAGCACTTTCTAAGCGGTTTACACCAGTAAGCAATGTATATTTATATTGCCCCCAACAATCTGGGTCCTCATTTTACCTACCTCGGAAGGATGGAAGGCTGAGTCAACCTTGAGCCGGTGAGATATGAACAGCTGAACTGCTGATCACAATCAGCTAAAGTGGCCTGCAGTACTGCCTTTAACCGCTGCGCCACCTCGGCTCTTTTGATTTTGATAGGCACTCAGAGATTAGTGCTTTAGAGATAGCCTTTTTATCGTTATCCAATCATAATCATATCATTATCATTAGCCATTTTTAGATTTTGGGATTATTGTAATTGTGGGATTTCACAATTAAATCAAATACACTTAATCAAATTGCAGTTTGATTAAGTGTAAACCTCCTAGAGCCAGGTAATTGAGGTAAGCTAAAAATATTGCAAAATAAATACATTTAAGAAACTGTATCCTAAATCTTAAGGGAAAGCATTTTAAGTTCATCCCAAAACACCCAGACATTGGAGTCTTCAAATATTTGCTATAGCTTACAATTTATTTGGAGAGTCTGCTGGC
Organism: Diadophis punctatus similis; assembly: GCA_023053685.1. Taxonomy (NCBI): domain Eukaryota; kingdom Metazoa; phylum Chordata; class Lepidosauria; order Squamata; family Dipsadidae; genus Diadophis; species Diadophis punctatus. The sequence continues at coordinate 44,952,870 of JALIGW010000001.1, forward strand.
CTATTGCAAGGCCTTAAAACAGGGCTCCACGGCTGTGCAGATTTTGTTTGTCATTTGTTTAGTTTTTACTTTAGCTGCTGATTACATTTGTATTTGTAGAGGGTAAAGGAAGATGACCTTGACAGTGCTATGTAGCTTAGGCAGTCCATGAGATAACATTTCAAAGTAGCTCAGAGAGGTACTGAACGATAAGGAGGAAGACAAGGAGGTACAGTACAATCAGACTTGCAAGATTCTTTTACAGCCAATCTCAATAAAAACACTTTTAACCTTCCTGCGCAGCCTATTTTTCTGGCCTGGTCTACAACTGAGGCTGAGAGTAATATTGTTATTGTTATATGTTGTTGTATTTTAAACTGCTGTAAGTTGCCCACAGTCATGAATTTGAGGTAGGTAGCCATACAATATAAATGGAAATAAATAAGTAAAAAATCTCAGAGAATCTGGAGATCATGTGTTCCTCCGCCTTACATTAGATTTCCCATGGACACTCTGCATGATTCAGCTTTCCCATCCAAGGTTTCAATGTCATCCCAAATTTTGTTATAGAAAAAAAAATCACTCTAGTGCCAGTATTTCTGCGAGAATGAGTCATGCAGTTAAACTGCACATTTAGAGTTTAAGGTGGAGAAAAGAAAAACATCCAAAGCAGGATCCAGCTAAAACATTGAACAAGGTACATAGTCAGATAATAGTCCTCAACTAGTTAATAAAAGAAACCTGGGATTAAAGAGTGATTGTGTCAAGTAAATATGTTAAGTAGTTTTGCAGGAGCTCAAAGTATGCTTTGCTTAAGTCAGCTTTCTGGCAGCCTGCATAAAACGTTTTGTGTAGACTAGAAATATACTTGAATACACTCAGATCTGTGTATGCCTACTTCTGTAAAAATAATAAAACATACAAAGTGTTCAAACTGTGTCCCTCCCAAAAACTCTGACAAGTTTTATTATGGATACTTGCCCTGTCATAGGAACTGACGAATGGGTCTGAACAGGCAGACCTAAAAATTGTTAAGGCTTCCGAGAAGGAGACTTTGAAATAGTCTGCTGATTCTATTAGAGTAGCTTAATGCCAACAGGTGGATGAAAGTATTTCAAGCTCAAATCCATTTGTGTTCTTTATGCTTTATGCCTCTTCAGCTAATGGATCAAATAAAATCATTGCTGAGTATTATTCTTTAAGTCATGTAATTAACTTCCTAAGCAGAGTTATAAACAGTATCAAGAATTCCAGTTCTGGCCCACCCACCTGATATAATTATTCTATATTTGTAGTCTCTGGCTTTAGCCCCTTGCACAAAGGAAAACAAAAACATACTGGTAGACTGCTAAATAATAACTGCTTTTAATAACCAGAGACAGGTATTAAATGTACCTCCCTAAATGGAATTGTTTATACAGATATCAGTTAGATCAGAAATACCTGATTTTGAATGGTAATTCCAATGTGGAAAGCTGTATATTTTTATTAAGTCTTTCTTGACCATCTTTTTCTTGTCATCCTCCTGTGTAATTATCACACATGTTATGATTTAGGCTTCTTTTTATTAGTCTCCTTCTAATAATTTCCCAATTACATTTTCATCTTTAATCTTGTCTTGATTTATATTCTTGCTGTGTTTTTCACCAAACCAGCCACATAATCATCTTCCATTTTAAACAAGATAAACTCTTATTCCAATCATTCTCCATTACTTGTTCTTTTATCTCTATGTTTTTGCAACTGGAGAGAACACAGACATTTACAATCTCAAACCACTTCAAAACAGACAAGAAAAGAAAATTAGATTGTGATCAGCTAATAGCCAAATGGCCAATTCACAAAGGTGGCAGACTATATGTCGCACATAAAATTCTACAACATTAAATGTGATGAAGTAATTTTTGTCTGACAGCAGTACAGAAACACAAAATTGCTCGGGTTGATCTGAAAACACAACAGGAAAGGTGTGATGCATTTGTAATATACCTTTAGAAGAGGTATATCAAAGGAAACCATGAGCAGCTATTTCTGTTTCCTAACCAACAATTGTAGATACATTTCCTATATAAAATAAAGTGACCAGATTTTTTTTTTTAAGCGGGACATGGGGGGGGGCGGGGCAGCAATTTGAGTTTTGCCCTCTGCGCATGCGCAGAACGCTACGCATGCGCAGAGGGCAAAAGACGGCTAATGTCGGCATCCAGGTGGGGGGGGGGAGGCGGGAGGCCTTTCCTCGCCTCCCGCCTCCCCTTCGGAAGCCGGCAGTGGCTTGGGCTGGCTTGCGAAGGGGAGCTCTCCTCCTCCCTCCCCCCCCGCCCGCCCGGGGGTCCCGCACCGCCCGCTGACCTCGCAAACGTCCTTGAAGGCTGTGAGAAGCGGAGCACGGCCCAGCCGGACATCGGCCTCACCTTCCCTCACGGCCCTGGCACCGCGGCCGCTGCTTTAACGCGACCCACTCGCCGGAGGACGGAGCGCCCGGAAGCTGGCCGTCGGGCCTGCGCTTCACATCCGGCGCGGGGTGATGACGTCGCGCGAGGGACTTTTTCCCGCCCTCGCCTTCAGCAGCATCTCAATTTAAGCTCGTAGGTGACCAGACGTCCCGTTTTGAGAGGGCCTGCTGCTGCTGCCCAACCTGGCCGTCCTCGAGTGCCTGCAGGCCCGATTTTTTGAAAGAATGCCCTAGTCGGGCATTGTTTTAAAAAATTGGGACTTTTTAAGAGGGCGGGCGGGACGCGGGACAAATGGCGAAAAAGCGGGTGTGTCCCGCCAAAATCGGGATGTCTGGTCACCTTAATATAAAATGATTTTAAATCTGCCCTGTAGGTCTGCTGAAGGAAGCACATTACATCTCATTTTGTAAATGCTCTGCATTTTAGAAGATAGAAGAGATAAAAGAGCATTTCCAAGTGGGCTTGGAGGCTTATAAACTGTTCTCTGGTTTCCTGAAGATGGGCTATGTTTTCATTTGCTGCCTTAGGGCCACTATAGGCTGCTTAAAATCGGAAAGATTTGGGTAACACCTTTTAAAAACTTTTTAAAGCAATAAATATCACCACATACATGGAATGACTTGCTTATAACTCAACAAAAATAATATTTAATTTGGGAATAGACCAAGAAAAAACCTCTAGAAGTACAGCCTCTTTCCACCTTGCCTAAAACTACCAAAGAGTATGTGTGAAATCAAACTTGGTGGAAAGAATTTATTCTTCAACAAATAGTTGGCAAAGATTTTTTATTTAAGTTTTTCTTCTGTTTGAATATTTATGGCAATAGCAATAGCACTTAGACTTATATACCGCTTCATAGTGCTTTACAGACCCCTCTAAGTGGTTTACAGAGTTCAGCATATTGCCCCCAACAATCTGGGTTCTCATTTTACTGACCTCAGAAGGATGGAAGGCTGAGTCAATCTTGAGCTGATGAGGATTGAACTCCTGGCAGTGAGTTGAATTAGCCTGCAATGCTGCATTCTAACCACTGGGCTACCACAGCTCTTATTGAAAATATATTGTTGTCAAACTAAGAGCCAGCATGATATAGTGTTTAAGGCTTTCTTAAATATTTTATTTATCTTATCAAATTTTACAGTACAATTAGTCTTCACCTACCAACCATAATTGGGACTGGCAACTCCATTGACGTCATAATTGTCATGTGATTGCACCCGACTTACAATGTCAGTTTGTCAATTCTGGTTGATTCATTAGGTGAATCAACCACGATTGTTAAACACGATGTCATGTAACCATGACCTGCAACTTCCTGCCAGCTTCCCCTTTGACTTTGCTTGTTGGAAGCCAGCTATGAAGTTCCCAGATGGTGATATTGTGACTGTGGGATGGTACGAACATCACAAATGTGCAGCAATTGCCAAGCACCTGAATTACAATCACGTGACCGGAGATGCTGCAATGGCAGCAATTTTCAGAAGCGGACGTAAAGCTCCTTTTTCAGTGCCATCATAATTTTAAATAATCGCTGAATATGTAGTTGATAAGTGAGGACTAAGGTGTTGGATTTTAGTTTAGGGTAATAGATTAGGAGTAAGGACATGTAGGCCCTAGCCTGCTAGGTAACATTGGACAAGTCACCTGCTCTCAGCCCAAAAACAGGACTGAGCTATATAATAAGTTGGCTGAAGAACAAACTCCCTGCTGTACCATGCATTATTGCAGTGATGGCTAACCCTTTTCTCATTGTGTGCTGAAAGCGCGCGTGCATGCGTGCCTGCACCCATAATGTAATGTGCGTGCGACACCCTGTGCGTCCCGCCCCGGGCATGCATGTGTGACCCCCGGCGCTCCCCCTGCGCACCGGTCTTCTGGTTTTCAGCATGCGCATGTGCACCAGCCACCTGGTCTGCCGGTTTCTGGTGCGCATATGTGCGCAAAGACCAGCTGTCTTGCCTTTCAGGGGTCCTCGCCGCCTCCCTCTACTGGAAAGCCGGTGCCCCTTCCCGGCCTCGGAACAAGCCAGCATAGCCCCCACTCCCGCCACTTCTTCCAAGGGAGTGCGACCGCTTCCCAGCCAGAGCACCTCTTACCGCTTACCGGCTGGCGTGTCTCCATGTGTGAGGAGCTGCGCTCTCCTGCAGCCCTCTTGGGGCAGCTCGCCTCTCTGCCGGGCAGCTCATCTCCCCTTCTCCTGGCTGCCCCAGCATCCCGGCCGGAAGCGGCTGTGCAACAGCTGCCGCTGGGGGTGGGGGGCAGCAGTGGCAAGGATGGGCGGGCTGGGGTTTCCCTCCCTCCCCGCCTGAGCTTCTTGTGTGGCCCCAGCCCTCATTATGCTCTAAGTGCACTAGAAATAAGTTTTGCTGAGACGTAACTACGTCCATTATACCATCTGGAATAGTTCCTAAGACTATAGGCCTGCCATAGTCTTGCATATAGTGGTTAAGGTGCTGACCAAGACACTAGGAGAAAGTGAGTTCTAGTCCCATCTTAGCATGAAAGCTGGCTGGGTGACTTTGCACCATTCACACTCTTTCAGCCCAAATCACCTTATAGGATTATTGTTATGGGGAAAATAAGGAGGAGTATTAGGTATGTATGCCATACTGAATTATTTATAAAAATAATAAAGATGGAATAATGAATACATAAATAACATTGTAGGAAGAAATGTCAAGAATGTACACCAGGGGTGTCAAACTCACATTGTTGTCATCTGACGTATCGCAACTTTTCCCCCCTTCGCTAAAATGGGATGGGTGTGGCCAGCATCCGGCCTGTGGGCTGTGAGTTTGACACCCCTTGTATAGTAATAAGAATCAAGGAGCATAGTGAAAAAAATGAGACTAAAATTAAATATAAAATAGATCAGACTAAAGACAATAGGTACAACAACCAGTCTTAGAATTGATAATCAAGATAACAGAGTTAGAGATAGCTTCTGCCTTGTAGGATCAACCATCAACAGTAAAGGAAAAAGGAGTCAAGAAATAGACCACAAATTATAGGAAACTAATTTTTTGAGCTTGTAAAAAAAACTTTAAACATTATGTTTTAGCTTTTTAAAAGCCATTGAAATAGTAATGCTTTGCATGTGCACACTTTTAATTGTTAATTTAATGATTTAAAAGTAAAATATATAATTCCATAATTTTAGTTACTGTAATAAGCAGAAATGAATTAAAAGTAAATTCTTTAGGTTCATTTCATGTAGACATTATGGTTTATAAACCATGCTTTAAACAGAATGGCAATTTTTAAAATAAGATTATAAAAATATGATTATAAAAGTCCAATCCAGCTCAATACCACTGAAAAAAAATAAGAAACCCAGCATGATTGCACAAAGAACTCTCTGACAAACTGAAAGATTAAAAAAAAATACTTACAAAAAATGGAAAGGGAGACATAACTAAGGTAGAATACCAACAGCCCAAACCTGCAAAGATGAAGTCAGGAAAGCTAAGGCTCAGAATGAAGTAAGACTTGTAACAAACGTCAAAAATAATTTTTTAAAAGTCTCTTTCAACACATAAAAAGGAAAACGTCAAGAAACAATTGGTTCACTAATGGAAGAAGATGGCAAAGAAATAACAGGCAGTAGAGAGAAAGCAGAACTGCTTAATTCATACTTTGCATCTGTCATCTACAACATACTAAAAACATGCACGCACCCCTCCCAAGCTCTGTTCAGCAAAGGCTTTTTCCAAAAATGACCGGAGCCGATAGAGATGCCATCTCTTGTCCCTGTAGGCCTCGGCAAGCCTTTGCTCAGGGCGAAACCACAGCAGAAAGACTGGAGAGGAGACAGCTCCGTTGAACATCAAGGTCTACATAAGGTAAGTGACCTGGTCGGGCAGGATGGGGCAGGATGGGGGGGGAAGCATGAGATATCTCAGTGGGTCGGGGAAAGCACTAGGCCCTCCATGGCCTTTTCCACCTTGAGATACCTCATAATGACCTGCGCATTAGATTAGCAAATGCATGGAAGAAAGCAGGGAGTGATCATGTTTAAGTTACGTCAGTGGTGGGTTCCTACTGGTGCGGTCCACTCTATAGCACCGGTAGCGGCCCGCTGGTGATGTCACAGTACCGGTGCAGTCGGTTGCCGGTGCCTGGGCACCGCCATTTTTTTAAAAACTATTTTTTTTAATTTTTTAAAGAAATTTCTTCTGCGCATGCCCAGAAACTGAGCTTTTGGCACTGCGCATGCGCTGCCTTCCTACCCCACAGTGAGTCCAAGCAGGGGAGGATGGCTGAGGGAGTGCGTGAGACGCTGAAAGAACGGGTGGCAGGACCTATCTCAGTTCCCCTCCCTTCAGCAGACTGAGAATCAACGAACGCGCAGTGATGATCCCAGGCATTTTTGCACGTTCGAGGCTTCTCGAGCTGCTGAGGGGAGGAGGAATGGGCGGCAGGAGCCTAGGATCATCAAATGGGGAGAAGCATTCAGGCCGGACGGAGCCTCCTAGAAGAACCACTGCCGCGGTCTTGCTGCTCCCGCTGCGGGGGGCTGCACTGCGGGTGGGCAATGCCCCTCCACTTCTCCGGCCGCTGCCAAGCTCCCAAGGCCCACGCCTACCCGATCACATGGCTGGCAAGCCACACCCACAAAATAAGCCATGCCCACAGAGTGGTAGTAAAAAAATTAGGAATCCGCCCCTGAGTTACGTGATTCACTCCTACGAATCCTTGGGTTATGAAAGTAATTGGCAGGCTCCATTACATTCGTAACTCGAGGATCTGTTCCGTTCTGTTCCATTCCATTCCTTTCTATTCTTCTATTCTATTTCTATTATTTCTATTTCTAATATTTATATTTCTATTTCTATCATTTCTATTTCTATTTCTATTATTTCTATTTCTATTCTACGCCACGCCACGCCTGTTACAATAGTTATAATATAATAATCTACTGGGATTCTGTGAAAACAAATCAAATACTGAGAAGTTATCCTCTTTATTGCCCACTACACTAAATCAATTATCAGTATTATATGTGAATTGAGCCAATGAGTAATTAGAGTATTTTCATATAGGGCTATGTTATGATTCAGAAATATTTGGAAAATGTGCTTCAGAGCATGTGGGATTGCAAATGTAGCATCTGTCTGCAAGGTGGCTGCATTTTTTCCAAGGACTACGTGTTTTACTCTCTGCACCTGCATGGAATCCTGGGAAAAGGAACAGCTGCTTTAAAGAGTTCCAGATAGGATCTATATTTATGCTTCCACATGCTCCAAAACACCTTTTTCAATCAATCTGAAGCACTGCACAGCTTTTATTTTGTATATTTTTCCTTGACTGGAAAGCAGTAGATTATTATAAAATCAGCCAAAATGTTCTTGGGCAAGGAAGTATTTTTATATTTCTCTATTATGATTTATAACACGGGTGTCAAACTCGCCGCATCACATTGCTGTCATGTGACAAATCACGTTTTCCCCTTCGCTGAGCTGGGGTGGGCGTGGCCTGCGTGTTACGCATATCTGATCCATGACACTTCTGATGTATAACAATTCTTGCCAATTTGTGTTCCTAAGCTTTGCAATAATGTCCCTAATCACAATACAAAAATTACAATAGAAAATACCATATGACTATTATCAATCATTAATGACCAAAAAGAATTGAACCGATAAATTTCCCTGCCTAACTGATGGATGGAAATCCATACAAATCAAGGGCAGTCAAGTGGGCAGTAATTTGCAAGTCCTGCAGAGGACTTAAACTTGAATAAAATTTGAAGAAATGTCCAATAGCATATTTTTAGAATGTGCCCTTAAATTGGTTTAAAGGCTTATGAAATAAAATTAGTTAGAGACAGGCAGGTTGTGACATAAGTGTTGTGCACAGACTTGATCGTTAGTAGCTAAAGCAGCAGAATATAAGTGGGTTCAGCTATTTATGTTTATGGACAATGCATGTACAGTATTAAACACGCAAAACAAATTTCCAAAAAAGCAGAGGAAAATATGCCAAAGTTCAACTATTCCAGCACACCCGCTAATTATTAAGCAAACATTTTTCTCTAAATTTAGACATAAGTTCTTTCCTATAGTTAGCAATATAGTATAAACACGTCCATTCTCTCACTTGTCTTCCAACCCTTGCCTTACAACAGATGCCTTTCTTCTGCCATTTTGAGTCTTCTCCTTTAAAAAGACAGAAATATCATTTTAACCCACCACTTTTCTAGTTTTCATGTGGTGAATAAGTGATATTGTTCTCCTTCAATGCCAAATTGTTCTCAATGAGAAAAGATAATCTTATGCTAACTAAAATAAACAGCAAGAAAATATGGAGAGTAAGTTTGAGGGAGAAGGAATGCTGAAACGCTGTATTTTTTATTGCATCCATATTTGTTATTTAGATCGTAAGTCATCAAAGTAAATGTTATTCTAAAACAATTAAACAAAATTATACAAAAATCAACTGAGAAATAAACTTAACATATCCAACCCAGCTGATACACATTAATATTACTGGCAGTTTAAAAACAAAGTCCATAAAAGTCACATATGCAAGCTATTTTCATCCTTGAATACTGTTGTTAAAAGAATTATTTCTAAAGGCCATTCCTTTCTGCTGTTTTCTAATTTATCTTAATTCATACAAGCATTATACAATGCAAAACAAAAGAATCATCTAATCTTTAGCTTTACAAAATCCATTCCATTCCGATATACTAACAGAAATTATGGCTTCTTCTATAGGTTTATAGTAACCCAGCTATTAGCGTATGGCCAGTAACATATGGGTAGTGTTCATTTAGTGGACATAATTTTGACCGGCAACTTGGTTATTAAGCAAAGTGATTGCTAAGTGAAACTGTGACTGTGCTTTTTGAATCTTACTTCAGCTTTCCTTTGCTTTACAGACATAAATGCAAGGATTGGTTGTAGATTTACTTTTTCATCATCGTTGTAACTATGAACAGGGAAGTCACTAAATGAGAGCTACCTGCATATTGTGTAGGTGCCAGAGGCTATACAATGTACGCCTTTCCGATGATGTCACTGTTTAAAACTAAAAGCATTGCTATAGATTATTCTCTTCCTATGCATTTATTCTACTATTAATCCTCTTCAGGGAACATCTAAAATCCTATTCAACTTTGTATATAACATTTTATTAAGGATTTTGATTAAAATTGTAAAAAAACTAACACAAACTAAATTAAAAAAACAACAAAGAATAAAAAGTGCAGGAAAAAATAAAATGAGAAAAAGAATATTTTATAAAACAGACATGACTTCCATCTTCATTCCATATCCCATCCATTATTATAAGCAAATCCATAAAACAATAACTTTTCAATTCTGGTGTCAGCAAAAATTCTGTAAAAGGCTGCCAGAACTTTGAAAATAAATGTCTTATTTTAACCTTGATCAAATGAAGCAATTTTATATTCCTTCTTTTTTTACTTCTAACAGTTTTTTAGTTTAGGATCATTCAAATACTATCATAGGATTTGATTTCTTTTTAATTTTTCCTTATCCTATTGCTCAGAATTTTTCAACAAACCTTTTGTAGCTCCAATAAGATTTTTTTCCCAGGTCATTCTCTTGGTTTTTCATTTGCATTTCCCTTTAAATGTTTAACATTTTAGCCAGTTTCTTTTGTATATCCAATAAAAAGTCATTTTCCAACTCATTCTCTTGGTCTGTCATTTGTACTTGTACTTTTGGTACTTTCTCTTGTCAGACAAAATTTGCACATCTGTCATTCCCTCATTGACAGCTTTTGGACATAAGTTATCCATAGACTCAGGGATTATTACTGACAGTTGATATTGTAGCTACAATATTTCTTGTTTCATTCTCCAAGGATATAATTTAATATTTCCAATGTTAGAACATTTTGTGTAATTTTGTAAATAACTGCCCCCCAAAAGCTGGTCTTGTATTTTTTCCTTCTACTTAGAATCTAGTCCCCTCGTGTTTCTAAAATCATAAAGTTGCTTATATTTGTTAAAAGCCAAGATAGAAAACTAAGTCTGTTTTCCATGAGAAGCTATTTATGTATAATTAATTCCAAAATCTTATAGTAAATGTTAATATTCCAAGTTTAACTGGATCCTTAATCCATTTGTAATTTCCTTAGATCAAAATCTTATTTAGCTTTTTGCCAAACTTGAATTATTTAGCTTTTTGCCAACTTGAAGTTAAATATTCTTTAACTTTTTAAGCTTTTCTTTTGTTCACAGCTGAAGCTAAATTCACCTGGTGACTTTTCAAACTTGTCCTTCTGAAGGCCTTTGATAACTTTAAAATAGTTAATAGGTAATTTCTGAAAGTGAAGCTTGCAAACCTACTGTCCTTTAAAAGGCTCCATTGTGGTTATGAGGAAATAGTTAATTCCTTCATTTCCTGGTACTCAAACCTGCAGAATACTTCTGTCCTGAAGTCTCCCATCCTCTCCTTATCTGGAGAAGTTCTGAAGAATTGATTCCTCACCAGTTCTTGATCTTTGCCACAGTCATCAGATCTGCTTTTGTGAAGACATCTTCAATTCTCCATTCCTCCCCTGGAAGTCAAATCTTATTCAACTTTGGTTGACAAATAAATACTGTCTCTGATCCCTTATATAATCTATACTTTTCTTCATGTTAGAATTTATTAATTGTGCATGATATAGCAAAAGTAGATAAAACTGCTAAAGAAAATTCTTACTATAAATTGTTTGTTGTTCAACTTCTTGAGCGTTCCCTCATGGGTTGCTTCTTTACATTTGAACACTAAAGAATCTTGCATGTTACCTGTTCTAATGCTTAGCCCTGGTAAGCAACCTGATGCCTCTGATATTTTGGAGCCAAATTCCCCAATCTCTTGGTTGATGAAAGCTAAAAATCCCTAACACCTAGGCTAGCTAAACCCAAATTATTATTTACTCGTGTCAGCAATACAACAACATAAAAGATGGTGCTGGCATTTTACTATTGTATGTAGTTGATGAATTGTAAAAATATTTAGTATTAAAATGCATAAGTGATGTATATTTCTATTGTTTTCTAAGTGCCAAATGTCAATTCTGACATTTCCTTAAGCAGAATATTTTCTTTTTATCTGTAACACTTCGGATGAAACTCAACATTAATAAAATGAAATGATTTGAACTCCATGAACAATCTGAACAAGTTATAGTAAAACCATTTTCTAAATTGTACCCTGAATTCTTCCATTTAAAAAGTCACAACTTCTGCTTAGATATTTAAGACATCTTTTCCTTGGCATTTAATTTTGTAGTATGCTCTGATATGAAAAAATGAAAAAAAAAGATCCAGTTGCCACGACTTACTATTATTTTATATTTCTTTGTCTCTTCCTGTTCTCTGCTCCCACATTCTCCGGGCCACAATGATGTACTATTAAATACCTCACATGTCAAAACTATGAAGCATAATACATAACTTGCCAAGTGGAAAAAGAGAGATGCTTATGCTTGTGACATAAGGCATTCACTTAATTTTTATACCTCTCCAGATTATCAGATGTTCATGATCAATTCCTGACAATTTAGGAAAACGTATGTATTAAACTGCTTAATAAGATTAACCTGGATAGCATAAACATAAATATATGAAGTAAATGAATAAATGGAGAATATTACCTCCATTTAAAAAGTTGTGCAAAAATTAGATTGAAAATTATTAATAAAAATGACAAAAAAGGCAACAGAGAGAAATCGTAAGAATTTTGTTTTAATGTGTATGCTTATTTTGAGGAAACTCTAATTAATGTTTTTTATGTCTGTCAGTCCTGAATTAAGAAAAAAATAATATTCTAAACTCAACACTGTGTCTGATTTAGATCTGATTCCCTTAGATGCATTTTTACAGCCTTAATCAGCTTATTCATTTTAATTAGTAGCTAAGAAAAGGCTTATTTTCTCAATTCTTTTTTTAAAAAATTAATCTATATGTAGGCAGATCATGAGTTTTCTTTAATCTTGTAATAAATATTTAGATTATTTTTGAAGTTACATGGAAGCTTTACTTTCTTTGTAATCTTTTGCTGGTTTTCTATGGCCTATTGTTACAGCAGCAATTCTCCCCAAAAATCCCATCAGACGGGAACAGTAATAGACCACCATTATAGTTCAAATGACTACATAAAACCCTATGGAACAGGATATATTGAACGAATCCTAATGAACAACCACACTGTTCATGAATTAGTAAACTATTTGAAACTTTTTATTGTTTCAAAAGAATCACATTTATTACAAATTGACACTGCCCATTTTTCTCAATTCTGTAGCACCACCTCTACAACTAATTCAATTGATGGCATTACCTCAGGTGAAAAAAATCTCGCCTATCCTCTGGTAGTCTCTGTATTGCTTTCATTGGAGGATAGAACTCTGTTAACATATATGTCCTGCCCCCTAAACAAGGATGCTGTCTCAAGTAATGGATACTATGCTATCACCAACATTGAATAACATTCAATATTAATTCAGCAAAAGTTCTGTAGATAGAATACAGATGTGGTACCTCTTCTTTTTCTCCTTTCACACCTAAATGTTCGATGCTTGACCTGCAGCTTCCTTCCTTCCTTCCTTTCATTCCTTTTTTCTTAATGTGTGTGTGTGTGTGTGTGTGTGTGGTGTGTGTGTGTGTGTATATATATATATATATATATATATATATATATATATATATATATATATATATATATATATATATATATATATATATATATATATATATATATATATATACCGCCCAACTCCCGAAGAACTCAGGGCGGCTCACAGCAGGAAGAAATACAAATCAATATATCAATTATAAAAAAGTTAAAATGTTTATTCACAAGAATAACCTTATCTCATTTCATATTAGAACCTAACGTTTACACTTATCTTGCAGCAAAACATATTTTCCAGGCATTCCTAACAGACAGGAAGTAGCAGGTGAAGCTAGGCAAAATCATATCAGATACCTGTACAATTAGCACAGCCCCCCCCCAAGGCTGTGTGCTCTCACCACTTCTCTTCTCTATATATATCTATGACTGCATCTCAAACGATCCATCTGTTAAACTACTGAAGTTTGCAGATGATACAACAGTGATTGGTCTCAGTCAAGACAACGATGAAACCACATACAGACGGGAGGTTGAACAACTAGCCTCGTGGTGCGACCGGAACAATCTGAACTGAACACACTCAAAACCGTAGAAATGGTGGTAGACTTTAAGAGAAACCCTCCCATTCTACCACCTTTTACAATACTAGACAACACAGTATCAACAGTAGAGACCTTCAAATTTCTAGGTTCTATCATACCTCAAGACCTAAAATGGTCACCTAACATCAAAAAGTCATCAAAAAAGCATAACAAAGAATGTTCTTTCTGCGCCAACTCAGGAAGCTCAAACTGCCCAAGGAGCTGCTGATACAGTTCTACAGAGGAATTATTGAGTCAGTCATCTGCACCTCTATAACTGTCTGGTTTGGTTCTGCAACCCAACAAGACAGACACAGACTTCAGAGGATAATCAGAACTGCAGAAAAAACAATTACTGCCAACCTGCCTTCCATTGAGGACCTGTATACTGCACGAGTCAAAAAGAGGACCGTGAAAATATTCACTGACCCCTTGCATCCTGGACATAAATTGTTTCAACTCCTACCCTAAAAATGACGCTATAGAAACATATGCAAGACCCTGTCTTATATTTTTTTAAACCCTGAAATAAGCGCTCGGCCTTATTGCCATGTACTCAAAAAGCCTGATTGGGCTTATTATCAGGGGATGTCTTATTTTGGGGAAAACAGGGTAGTCTTCTCACCGTTCCTATCACCCATCTCCTCCAACTTATGACTGTATGACTGTAACTTGTTGCTTGTATCCTTACGATTTATATTAATATTGATTGTTTCCTGATTGCTTATTTGTACCCTATGACAATCATTAAGTGTTGTACCTCATGATTCTTAACAAATGTATCTTGTCTTTTTATGTAAACTGAGAGCATATGCACCAAAGACAAATTCCTTGTGTGTCCAATCACACTTGGCCAATAAAGAATTCTAATTCTAATTCTAATTCTTCTCAAGATAGTTATTGCAAATGCATGCCCTTTTCTCTATAAAAAGTTGCTTTAAAGTAAATATAGTGATTATTTCCAAACATATAACATATATTTTAAGCATGCTCTGTCAGGGCAACCAGTTAGATATATATGTAATAATCCAATCCAACTCTAGCTATACTGAAAATGTAGGCATAAACAGTTGTGCCAGAATGTGCTCTGCATTTTTATGTGCATCTTCTTAAAAAAAGTCTTTACACACACTGATGTTCTCTGTTCCTGCTATATATGTAACTGATGAGTCAGATTTATCATTTGCATATAGTCCATCTCCATTAATATCCAGATTCCACAGAAAGGAAAAATATTGCAGGTACTACAAAAGGGCAATGAATCATCAATCTCTTTGTTTTCAAGATCACTGACTCACCACCCATATGTCCAGACTCCTTGATTTAATAAACAACATGTGCAACTTCTATAAAACGTGTATCCCAATTAATATTTGGTTATTCAAAAGGGTGCAGGGGGAGCATGTTCAAACACTATTCTTTAGTGAAGAAGGCAATCTATTTGCTTTCCAATAATGATTATTTTGAAATAAGGAAAGGACATATTTTTATATTGAGGATGACCTTGGATTCTTTTATCCACCCTTACATGTACTGCATGTACAAATGTATGGTGCCATATAAATATTGCTGGGGAATGTTATTTTCCCCCAGATTTTGAGTGTTGCATGGTTGCTGACTTTCATCTTGAGGCTAAACAGCACTTATCTGGGGTTGGCTGGACAAAACGTAACTAAGCAGGGATGAACTATCACAACATTAGTTTTCTGGGCATGTGTAGGTATTTCGAGAAGACCTTTGCTGAGTACCTTCTGAGTGGTTGTGGCAGTTCATAACTTTGAAGCATAGATCTAGAGAAGCATTTTTAAACACATGTATATTTTCCTACGGTAGATAAAAGCATACATATATGTCTAGTGATCACTATTGCCAGATTAAGCCAGTTAATCAAAAGGTATCTATTTAAGCAAATGTAATTAGTCAATAGGTATCTATTAAGCAATCTACCGTATTTTTCGGAGTATAAGACACACCTTTTTGCCCCCCAAAAGAGGGTGAAAACTTGGGTGCGTCTTATATACCAAATGTAGCCCACCCACCCAGCCACCCCCACCCTTTGGCCTCTGTCTTCCAGCAATTTACCTGTTTGCAGCAAAGAGGGAAGAGCCTGTAAAGCCAAGCAAGTCACTAGCAGTTTCCCGACGTACAGCTGATTTGCCACGTGGGAAAATGAAAGTGAAACTAACTGCAAAGAGGCAAATAGCTGGGAGAGACACACAGATTTTTATTTTTTGCTGAACTGGATGGACGGGGGTAAGTGAATAACTATAAATGTCTGTAGAATGTTCAAATTATTAGACTTATTTTTTAAAGACTGCTTTATTATTGTTCTAGAGCCAGGGGTCTCCAACCTTGGCAACTTTAAGACTTGTGGACTTCAACTCCCAGAATTCCACAGCCAGCTTTGTTAGCTTTGCTGGCTGTGGAATTCTGGGAGTTGAAGTCCACAAGTCTTAAAGTTGCCAAGGTTGGAGATCCCTGTAAATCTAGACAACTTAACAAAATAAAGAAGCTTTTTAAAATAAATGCTTGCTCTGAATAGGCCCAGTGCTATTGTATCTTCTTTTAAATAATAGAGAATAATGTATACTTCCAGAAATTTTAATTAATTTTAACAGCTCTGTACAAGTATAGTATGAAATGTAACAGTGTCCTGTTTAGTATTAGAGTTTAGTTACCTTGGAGTAGATGTATTTAAATAATTGGGAAGAGTTAGTGTGACTACATTTAAGAAAACTTTCTGGCATAATGTACATTTCTCCAATTCTTTGCTATTTCTATGGGTCAGGCATACATGCACAGAAATACACAGCAAACAGTGTATATCATCTGTGCTGTTTGCTGTTTGGCATATTGCTGGGAGGCAGAGGCCTTTTTCCCTTGTTTTCCTCCCCCAAAACTAAGGTGCGTCTTATACTTCGGTGCGTCTTATACTCCGAAAAATACGGCATATTGCTGAACTATACAATAAGTTACATTAGACTTTCTAATACTTACCTTCTCTGCAAGCAGTTCTCTAATTTTGCTGGCTTGAAGGCGAAACTTCATTAGTTGAGATTCCATAACCATGCATCTTTCCTGCCAGTTTATTATCCTTTCTGGCTCTAGGAAGTCTGCCATATTTAGGCTTTGAAAAAAAAGGAAATATTCAATAAGATTGTAAACTGTTAATATACATACATTTACATGTATTGTACAAATTAAAAGTATTTTAATTGTCAAATAAGTATGTTTTGATTATTTCAATACTTAGCATAAGATTATGTCTTTATGCATACTACAAAGTTATGATGAGTGCAATATTTGCCAAATTGTACGTTCATGATATCAAGAAAAAATTAATCCCAATTCTGATTGTAAAATGTCAAGCTAACATGAACTCATTTATATTGAAATAATACAGCAATTCATGGATGAATATTAATTATACACCATACTGTTTAAATGCAAATCAGCTTTCCTTTTTTTGAATTAAGAAATCTGTTATAGGAACAATTCATAGAACATCTCAGTGTTTAGAAACTTAAGAAGTTAAGAAATAAGTTAAAGATATAAGGTAGCAATCATATACACTTAGTGGGTTCAAGCCAGATAAATGGGCTTTATTTAACTAGAAATGTATAGAATTATGTCATAAAGCATTATGTTTCTGGTTCAACTAATAATTTTTTTAACAATGCATTTCAACTTTATCTGGCAAATCACACAATATTAAAACACATTTTATATAATTTAAAACAAAGCATAGAAGCTAAAATCTATAAGCAATTTTAATATATGATATATAATTTTAATATTTTAATATTTTATAAATAAATAAATTTTAACAAATTTTAATGTTAAGATATTAAAACTGTATATTAAATCAAATAATTGACCACAAATAATATAGCAAAATCTTTCTGAAATGTTATAGTCCATGATGATTAAAAATAAAATCTAATTTTGCTGATACAACTTAAAGGTGATCAATTCTCTCTTCTCAATTTTTGTTGCTTTCCTTTTAAATAATTACTTGTTTTTATTATTTTTAGAACGTAATATAAATGTAAAAATGTCAATTGTTTAATAACAAAATTACCAGTGACTTTCCGTTTCTGTGTACATCACAACTATTTTATTGCTCATATAACATTCTGATTTCCATTATTGTAAAGGTTTTTTTTAGTTATAATTCCAGAAAATTATTTCCTTTACATTTTTTCAGAAGGCAAAGGACTACAGAAATATTTGCTGCCACCATGCTGTTTACATTTGTGGAATGAATGATCTTATTTATGAGTCAATGACTTCCCGTCTCTTATTTGATTCCTCAAGGGAAAAATAAATGAGTTCATCACTTTGGCTTGCTTGTGTTCTGATTCAGCATTATGAACCTACATACATTTTCCCTCCTGTGCCTTTTTTTGTTTCTTTCATTTTAAAGTATAAAGTAACAGCACAATCCCATTGAAGCTTATTGAATTTATTTTGAATTAAACTTGTATCTTTGCTTAGAATGCACAATTGTGTGCTTAGATTTATTAATACCCCACAGTTTCACAAGTTTGATATTCTTTTTTTTTACATGTAAATAAAGTTTATTTCCATTTGATAGGTAGTAGTTTAATTGTTTTTATTTAAAGAGATTAATTCCCATACTTTAACATCATGATACAGGATCTAATGTTTCACTGTTGAATATATTAACTGATATAAGGAACTTATGAAATAATTCAAAATATCAGTGAAATCAACAGTGTCTTTTCAGATAAAGTTTACATTGTACACTGAAGTGAATAAAAACTTGTTCTTTTTAAATTGCAAGAAACACCCACAAAGTTCAGGGAGGTTAGGTTTTGCCCAAAATACTTTCCCAACACATAAACAAGCATAAAAAGGAAGAACTTTGTTTCTTTTCTCTATAGCCAATTATTTCCCTCTTTTACAGCATTTGATAGAAAAAGAAATCACCTCTTTAAAATGATGTGTTAGCTGCAGGTTTAATTGTTACTTTTAAAAACTGGAAAGGAAGATTTTAATTTTCAACCAGTACTACAGAAGGTGAGGCAACCTAGGCAGAGTTACCAACAAAGGGAAATGTTGAAAGGTGCAGTACAGCCATCCCAGAAGAACATCTGCAGGTCTCAATAATTTACTTGAACTTGGGAAATTCAGATCTAAAGCAAGGTTTACATTATATGGTAAGCCAAAGCCATACAAAACAAACCAACCAAAATGTCCTACACATTATGGCTTAGCACCCTATAAACCCAGCCATTACCTCCCACATTAATCTGGTTTATAGGTTTAATATCAGGATAATATAGAGGTAAATGAATGAACGATTTAAGCTACTTTTAACTATTGGATGAAGCACAAGATATACTTGTAATAAATCAGTAAATGCAGTATTCCATAGAAACATTTCTGGTGTAAAAAATATTGGCTACTCCTATACCGCAAATAACATTTACGTATCATATTATGTTGTAGTGTGTTGAATAAAGTTAGTTTACCCAGAGTTGTTCTGTGAGATTGGTAGTTTCTAAATTAGATAGATAGATAGATAGATAGATAGATAGATAGATAGATAGATAGATAGATAGATAGATAGATAGATAGATAGATAGATAGATAGATAGATAAAACTACCTGGGTTCATACATTGCATTAATGAATGTTGTAAATGTAAACCATTCTTTATTATCCAGAATTGACAGCTTCATATATCATACTAAGCCAATAGCAAACAAATGATGTAATGGTTTAGCACTATACCGTACATAAACCCAACCATTGTCTCATGAGAAGGCTGGCAAATAAGCTGTAATACAATTACTGATTGGTGGCTAATATCTAATTCCATTATTTGTGTAATTATGTATTATTATTTATTTGTATTTGGGCACATTTAAACAACATTTCAGCCACTTTTTGGGATGTTAGGCTTATGGTATTAGGATTGTCATGTTTCCTCCATCATCAGAATATATACTGTAATGCATTACTATTTTTATTGCAATATTTTTATCCATCAAGATGCTGGCAAGATATGTTACTTTATAAACTTGTATTGAAACCTTCTCATTCCACTACTGTACGCTCATTAGAAAGGCCTATTTCAGAGAATGATCCTTCTGGAACATGCTGTTCATTTCCTATAGTGAGCTTCTTTTAAAAAAAAATGCAGTCCAAGGCTTTTCCACTTATCACAAGGGAAAAGATTACTGACCGTATTTCCAGCTCAAAAACAATTTAGCATTCTGGGAGCCTGGCCAGAATGAAGAGCAAAAGAATTTCAAAGTGGTTTTCAGGATATGGAGCAAGAGTGGGTAGGCCTCAAGGGCAAGGGGCTTTTTTTAAAAAAAAAAGAGAAAAAAGAAAAAATATTCCCAGTTATTTCCAGCCAGGTATAAAAGGCACACCTTGAGAACTATGAATTCTTAGCCCAGGGATTTATGTTGTGTACCAGTTCTGAATGGAGCTCATAGTTTCTCAGCAAATTCCACTCCTGGCTATTCTATGCTTGTTATATTTCTGTAGGACAATGTATGGCAAGGAGGAACAATGTAATATTGTTGATACTATTGTTAAAATAGTCTGACGTCAGAAAACTTTCCTGATTTAGCATTACCATTCAATCCAGTTCTATTCAATTCAATTCAATTCAATTCATGCAATTCAGTTGTTATTGTTGATATTATTTTTTAGCTTCTGTCCATTCCTGGTAAGTAGATATTCCCATGTATGCCACATTTCCCTTGACTCTTCTCCTATTTGTAGGATAGTGACAGATGTGTGTGAGAGAGAAAACCACTTGCAATTCAAAAAGTATAAAACTCCAGAATAGTACTTTTTCTAACACTGGATCTAAACTCTAAAGCCAAACTCGGCCTCAGAAGAATTTAGTTCTCGCACGGTGATGAGGAATGATAACACTGAACATACACAGAGTGCCTTTTCCTCAGGACAGCTAGTCCTCATGTTTTTGATTCCTGTAATGTAAAAACGTCATTTTGTGGAATTTAGGTCTGAACCCAACATCTCATGGCATCAAATTTAAGATGTTGATTTTTTTTCATTCAGTTAAGGACACCTTGCAGAATTTATAACCATATCAAATATATGTAACTTGACATATAAGTAAGTCCTACCTGTAATGTGTAAAAAAGAAAGAAAGAAAGAAAGAAAGAAAGAAAGAAAGAAAGAAAGAAAGAAAGACGTACCCCTTTTCTTCCCAGAGGTCTGTTAACAAGACTTGATAAAAAAAGAAATGTAGGGAGAAAAACATTCATATATCTGATAATCTATCATCCCTTCAGATACAGTACTCTACTTAGTGGAAGCCCTGGGGTTAGAAGTCACTTTGTGAGTGACTCAAAAGCACGGTGTAACTAGCAGTGTTAACAACTTTGGACATCTCTGGGATTACAATTGCTTCCCATCCTTTCTCAACCAATGCCCCCCCCCCCTTTCCCCCTCTCTTCTGAGCCAAAGAAGGAAAAGGGAAAAGAAGAGGCAGGACTAGGGGAAAGACGGCTCCTGCTTTCCCTGCTCTTATGGCTCCTCGTCGCGCCGTCTTGAGCTCGCTCAGTCTCTCTCCCCAAAGAGAAAAAACGAGGGTCATTATCCGTCCCGCACACTCCCCCCCCCCCAACTTAAGGCACACCTGCGGACGTCGTCATGAAGTTTCCGGCTCTTCAATGACTCCGCTGACGGGCCCGCGCCCCACTCCCCAAGATCTCAGCGGCTCTCCCGGGCAGCCCGCTCTGCGCTAAAGGCTTCGGCGGCACCATCTCCTCGCTCGGCAGGACAGGCGGCGAGGGACCCGGGCTGAGCGGCAGTTCCCCAGGCCATTCAAACAGCCGCTTAGGCGGGACTTGCGGTCCACTCCGGCCTCTCCGCAGTGGGGGTGGCGTTTAGGCTTGCAGGCTCGGTGTGTTTGTATATATGTGGGGAGGTGGGGCGGGTTTGCATCCATCGCCCAGAGAAGCGAGTGAAATCAAGTTGTGGGGCAAGAATACCACCGGGCCTCCCAGTATGTTGAAATCGTAGAGGCAGAATTGGATGGCCCTGGTTGAAAAGCACTGTACTATGCAAAATCAGCCTGCTTAAAAAAAAAAAACCATTGCTCTCGACTTACATAGATGTGGTGGTGTCAAATTAAACCTAAGGTCCGTCGGTCCTTGGTCTTCATTTCCGAAAGAGCAAAAGCTTTCAAGTTTTCAGAAATCTCAGCTCAAGCATAAGAACGAGGGAAGTGCCAATCATAGATTGTTTAGCAAGCTGCCAGGGAGGTATACAATTAAACAAGAATAACATGCACATAGGATAAAGAACAAATAACATCGATCAATACAGACACTCCAAACAACTGTAAAACAATTAATTATAACCATCAAAACCAGTTATTAACAACTGATAGAATACCTAGAAAACTGAAAAGTCTCATTTGCTAGAAACATACCAACGTGTTAAATTGGGGACTGTGCTGTTAGTAAAACATCTCCAACATAACAGAATATTTGTAGCTCAGGATTGAGTGTTGGAGTCTTTGATGCTCTCTGAGCTTGGCTGTTTGTTTGCAGACATTTCATTACCCAATTAGGTAACGTCATCAGTGCAACTTACAGGGAACAAATCCTATATTCACATGATGGGTAAAGAAATGTCTGCAAAACAAAACAAAAACAAAACAAAACAAAAAAAAAACACACCCCACACAAAGCTCGAGAGCATCACAATAAAACACCTGCTTAACTGCAGGGAAAACCCTCCAACAAAGGTGGCATGGTTGGGCAGTTTGGGAAGGTGAGAAAGGGAACTCTGTCAAGGTTCAGAGGCTGGTCTTACTTCATCAAAATGTTACTGATCAGATAAGGCTCCTTCTGCAAAAAAGGGATCCCTACGATTCTGTGCTGCTTATGTGGGGCTACAGAGACTCCCCTCCTGTCATCTTGCCTCTTGGGACACTCCAGATACCAGGCCCACTCCTTCCCAGTTTTTCTCTGTTTTTCTCAGGAGCAGCCAAGTGGCCAATTCCCCCCCCCCCCTCTTTTCCATCCTTTAATTGGCTTTCTGGGGGGAGAGAGAGAGAGCACTACCTAATTCAAAGAAGCAATGAAGTATCTTAGTGGGGACACTAACTTGGTATTAGAAATTATGTGCCAAGGATTTTAGAGCAGAGTGTGATATTTGTGTGGAAGTGTTTACTCTGAGAAGTCCTAAGCAGGGTATCTGTAAAAAGCGGAGCTTTTTGGCAAAATATGTGCATCATTCTGCCCATACACAATTGCAAACTTTTCCTTTGATCTTGAGACACAACCCACTGAGGAAGAATTATTTGTTGTTTCACTTCTTTCGGTAAAATGTCATAAATTGTCCCCACCACCCACTAGGATACAATCGCGCGCCCCCCCTCGCCAAACCCTGATAATTCCTTCACATACTTGCCCCTTTTAAAATGTTGCAATTTTGTACTGGTTCTAATACTGGCTGTGATTACATTGTCTAATTTAATCATGGCTTGCTGAATAAGACACCACTAGTTAATTTACATATTGCACTAAACCATGAATCACAGTGTTCAGAATAGAGTTCCCCTGCCAGCTGGCAGGACTCAAGACATCTTCTCAGGCAGATTTCCTCAAATCTTTGTGAGAGTTGTTTACTTAGTACAGTGATGGCAAACCTTTTTTGGTTCGCGTGCCAAAAAGGGGAGGGCGTGCGGGGGGTCACGCGTGTGCGTGCCCACACCCATAATTCCATGTGTCCACCCACACGTGACCCCCCCATTCCCGGCACGCAATAGCATGACCATTTTTCACTCTCCCCAGGGTCCAGAGCCTTTCTAGGAGCCTGGGGAGGGCAAAAATGGCCTTCCCCACCCCTCCGGAGGCAGAAAATGGCCCATTTGCCAACTTCGGGTTGAACTTTTTTTGCTCTCCCCAAGCTCCAGAGCCTTTCTAGGAGCCTGGGGAGGGCGAAAACAGCCTTCCCCACCCCCTCCAGAGGCTGGAAACAGCCTGTTTCCTGACTCCCAGTGGGCCCAGAAGGCCTGAAAATAAGCCGGCCAGCACACACATGCACGCCGGACCTGAGCTCGCGTGCCCACTGATATGGCTCCGCATGCCACTTGTGGCACCCGTGCCATAGGTTCGCCATCACTGACTTAGTATGTAGCAAAAGCCTTTTACAATCTCTCTCTCTCTTTTTTAAAGTATTGTTTTATCTCTTGGAAGACTGGTCTGATTCTCCACATAGGAAGGGGGATGGGCTGATTCTGCTAGTTATACATTTTGAGCTCATAAGGCTAGGATGTGACCCTACAGCATTCATTTATTCTCATTTTTCTCCTTTTAACTTGTGACAAAGTTACCTAGCTTGTCCTGTTAAACAAAGTTAGCATGTTCTGTGAAGACAATCGATAATAAATAGACAATTCTGTAAGTCCCTTGTGAATGTTGTTATGAGATAGAAAGCATAGTGTTTATACATAACAGACTAAAGAATGTTTTGTACTGCCACCTTCTGTAATCCAATTGTAAAATCTATATACAATGAACAAATTATCTTCCACTTTAACTTCCACGTTGCAAGCATTTATATGTGCAATAAATAGTGTGAAAGGCTCAAATGGATTGTGCAGATGTCTGAAGATAAGAGTTTTAAAATTGAATATACATTTGTTGCTATTGTGATTAAATAAATACTATAGGCTTGGGGAATTCAAAAGAGCTTTTAGGGCATTTTTCCCCACAAATAACATTTAATTGTATCTTTTCCTATTTGTGTCACATTGGACAATTGTTCATGAAGGACAGAATGCAGAAGAAAAATCTGAATACACATGATTCCCAATTATGCCTTTAAACTGCTGCTGCAAACCAATTTAAGCAAATAATTAAATATTTAAAATATTTTATCTTGCTTTTCAGTAGGTGTCCAGGGAAAGCAATTAAAAAATCAAGATGGCAGCCATTCATGAGATCAATGCTGATTATCATGTACATTTATCATGCAGTAAAGTAACATTGACTGATATATTATCTGAACATAATAGGGGCAAAGGGGGTATTTCTGCAGTACAATTGCTGTTTGTTTTCCTTTATTAAAAAAAAGCTATAGAAAGGCTACTTTAAAGTGGAAAATTAAAATTCTACAGAATCACAAAGGATGACATTTTTATTGTGTCATTTAATTATCTAGAATGATTTTTGTATCACCCTATTCAAAGATTTTGAGTGGTACACAATAAATGTGTTGATGATAAATGCATTGATTGCAGATGATACCAAGCTGGCGGGAGTAGCTAACACCCCAGAGGACAGTCTCAGGATCCAGATGGATCTTGACAGACTTGAACACTGGGCCCAATCTAATAAAATAAAATTCAATGCAGAGAAAAGTAAAATCCTACACCTAGGTAAGAAAAATCAAAGATATACATATAAACTGGGTGAAACAACACTCAATAGCAGTGACTGCGAGAGGGATCTTGGAGTCTTGGTGGACAACCAACTAAATATGAGCCAGCAATGTGCAGCGGCAGCCAAAAAAGCCAATGCAATCCTAAATTGCATTAATAGAGGGATACAATCTAGGACTAGGGAGATACTAATACCACTCTGTAAGTTAGAGACACACCTAGAGTGTGTCTCTAACTTACAGAGCCTTAGTTAGACCACACCTAGAATACTGCATCCAGTTTTGGTCACCACACTACAAAAAAGACATTGAAACTCTAGAGAAAGTGCAGAGGAGAGCAACCAGGATGATTAGGGGACTGGAAACTATAACATACGAAGAGCGGTTGCAGGAACTGGGCATGGCCAGTCTGGTGAAGAGAAGGACTAGGGGTGACATGATAACAGTGTTCCAATACTTGAGGGGCTACCACAGAGAGGAGGGGGTCAGGCTGTTTTCCAAGGCAACAGAAGGTCAGACAAGGAACAACGGATGGAAGCTGACCAAGGAGAGATTCAACCTGGAAATAAGGAGGAACTTTCTGACGGTGAGAGCGATCAACCAGTGGAACAGCATGTCTGGGGAGGTTGTGAGATCTCCAACACTTGAGACTTTCAAAGGGAGATTGGACTGTCATTTGTCCGAAATGGTGTAGGGATTCCTGCTTGAGCAGGGGGTTGGACTAGATGACCTATAAGGTCCCTTATAACTCTAATAATCTGTAATCTGTAAAACATGAGTATAAAAGAACCATTATAATGCCTCATAATTAAAACATTAAAACACTAATGAAAACACACAGATCAAACACTAATGAAAATGATCATCCAAGAATTGCAACTGGATAACAAAATAGCTGGGTTCCCCCCCCCCCCAAATGTATTCAGTTCCTGAACATTTGAAGTGCTGTACAAATCTATTGCCCCTAATCTGCCATTTATTTATACTAAGAAATTATTAATAGAATGCTTGTTATGTATAATGACATATTGAAATTTATTACACAAATTAATAGAAGACAGTGGAACAATTGTTCTCAACTTGACTTCTAATAATGTGGTATTTTGGATATTTGACAAAAAGACAAGTAAATAAATGACATCTACACAAAAACTCAATAGGAATTATCAATTTGGCAGCTTAATTGCTTAATATAGTACTTTGGCGCCACACAGTGGAGAAATCCTGAAATCATAAAATTAATTATCAAAAATACTCATTTCTTGCAAGTTTTTTTCCAGTGTTTTTCCTATTTTGAAAAAGTGAGTATCTCAAAGGATTTCAGTGCATTTTAAAAATGAAATAAACAGCCTCTGAAACACATAATAAAATGAATAATCTTACAAAATGATTATAACGAATAATTCTTCTATAACGAATTCTACTCTAAATGCACCTATTTAGTTTTGATTAAATGGTCTTATAATGTTCTATTTTAAATCAGAAACCAGAATGCTATTTTAGGAGTTGAATTGTAAAACTATCCTGGAAAAATTTATAAACATTTATTAACTTGTCTATGGGTTGTAATAAAACAAGAAAGGAATCTTTTGAATAAGAATGTTGAAGAGATTGTTTTTCTCCCACATCATTTTTTAAGGTTTCTTAAATCCTACCTTTATTGTTTTTATAAATAACTCAAGGCAGCAAACATACCTAATACTTCTAATTTCCCCATAAACACAATGAGTTGGGCTGAAAGAGTGACTGGTTCAAAGTCTTTTATGCATAAGGCAGGACCACAATAATGCAATAATACAAACTATTACTGTGACATTTGAATAATGGTAAATAAGGAACAGTTGACATAGGCATTTGAAGAGTTGTGTGGCTTGGTTCTGTTCCATTTTAGCAATACTTCTTGCATCTTAATTAAGCATCACTCCCTTAACTAAGTTGAAAATAAATTGGCTTAAAATTTGTATCTTAAAGTAATGGATAGCTAAAATGAAAAACAAAATACACCTCATAAAAAATGAGTCCTAATACCTATTAATTACAAGAGAACAAAGGGGGTTACAAGAATCTTATCCAAACACCAAAACTAATTGAAAACAAACCTTTCTGGATTTATAATACTTACAGTAGGTCTTAACAGTATTAAGCAATAAGCCATGATTGATATCTAGTGTTCTGATTCATAAACTGAGCTAAGAAAAAAAAAAGCTCATTCGTGGTCAATTATTTTGTGAAACCAGTCATCATACTATATTAAAAAAGTGGTTTATTATTCTCTATAAGCTTCAATGATGGTATTTCATTCAGTAAAAAGTGACTTGGGCTGATGCACGATACAGCCAGCAGAAGGCTGTTCCAATCTGGTGAAACAGGATGGTGCTCTAAACCGGCACCCTTTCTGAATTCTTTAAAAAAACCATTCCGGTTTGAAGGATTTACCTCGCATCGAGACTGACCTATATTACGTGCAGGATCTGATCTTTATTACAAACTCAATGCCCTTCCAGCAATTAATATTCTTGATCACAGCATTAATATTATACCAATAAAGGAGAATATTTGTAGCTCAGGGTTGAAATGAGGGCTCCTTGGTGCTCTCTGAGCTTGGTTGTTTTCTTGCAGATTGTCCCATGCTTTTTCAAGAGGCAACTGGACTTTCTGGTTTTTCTTTGAAGAAGTTTCAAAGTCTTCAAGAAGCTTCTTCAGCTTTGCCTGGATGGTGGACAATGGAAGGATTTATGGTACACCTTGCAGACAGCTGGTCATTTGCATTCTTTTAGCGAGTCATTAAGCACGTCATTAAGTCATTAATTGAAAGTTTTTAATTTTTAAGTCATTAAAAGAATGCAAATGACCAGCTGTCTGCAAGTATAGCCCACCATCCAGTCAGAACTGAAGAAGCTTCTTGGATGTGAAATGTCTTCAAAGAAAAACCAGAAAGTCCAGTTGCCTCTTGAAAAAAGCACCTTTGAGACAACCATGACCTGGATGACTGAGAATCTCCATTCACATTTTCTTGCAGATGTTTCAATACCCAATCGAGGTAACATCATCAATGACAAGTACTAATGATGTCACCTAGTGTGGATCATGA
Source organism: Diadophis punctatus similis (assembly GCA_023053685.1). NCBI lineage: Eukaryota > Metazoa > Chordata > Lepidosauria > Squamata > Dipsadidae > Diadophis > Diadophis punctatus. The sequence continues at coordinate 44,980,978 of JALIGW010000001.1, forward strand.
AACGTCTGCAAGAAAACAACCAAGCTCAGGCAAGATCAAGGACCCCTCAATATTCTAGTACTGCATCCTAAATCCCACTGAGATTTATTGCAGTGTGTGTGTGTGTTCAATATTCTAGCACTGCATCCTAAATCCCACTGAGATTTATTGCGGTGTGTGTGTGTGTGTGTGTGTGTGTGTGTGTGTGTGTGAGATAGGCAAGCGCTGGACCCCAGCAAAGCAACCTCCGACGGCAGAGCGGCCGGCATATCCCACCCCTTCTTCGAATCCCTACTGCGAGAACCGCTCTCTCGCTCTCTTTCCTGATTGGCCGGTGAAGCCGTCAGAGAGCCGTGGAGGCTGGACGAGCCTAAACAGAAAAGTCGCGTGGCCCGCCCTTTCTCTCGTCTCAAGAAAAAGACGTAACCGGGTGGGCTGCCCGTTCATCAACCGCGCCCATGCTCCGCCCTTTTCGGCGGAGAGGCGGAGTTAGCCACGGGCTTGGGAGTGAGAGAGAGGGAGAGGGAAGAAGGTCCTGGCAAGGCCTGTCTGGAGGGTAAGTGTTGTGGGCGCTTGCTGAGTGTAAAAACGCGGTGTGAGCAAAACCACGTCTTTCTTTTATATCGGTTGTGTGTTCTCAGCGAGTGTCCGCATGATGCACTGTGCCGTGAAGTAGCTCCTCACGGTGAAGCATGGGAGATTCTCGAGCTCTGGATCAGTGAAGCGTGGAAACACTGCCTGGCTGAAACAGGTCGGCTGAACGTAACCTTTGCCTTTGGCAGAGTCAAGTGTACGACGGGATGCGGAGCTCTTTCACCGTTAGATCTGTAGCGGCGGGACATCTTTGGTATAGCCCTGGAGCCAATACACCCTCAACAAAAAAGAAATGCAGGCAGATTTGGAGCCACGAGGCGTAAATCAGCGCTGTCCTTTTCAGGATAATGTAGCACACAAACCAAAGCAAAGTATTTACTTTCAAAATAAACGATGAGGTTACCGATGAACTACTAGTGTAAGAAACAAATTTTTTAATGGAAAAAGGGGCTCCTAACACAACCTGCCCACACCATATCTCAAATCTTTAAGAATGGGACCATGAAGACTAAGGTTTAGAACGAGTTTTTGTCTTGTACTGAGTGCAAGAAATATCAAATGCTTTTAAGATACCCATGAAACAATTGGAAAATAGCTGAACTGCTTAATTCCTACTTTGCATCTGGCTTTTTTGCAAAGGGAAAAAAGTGGCCTAACTTTTGCAAAGGGAAAAAGTGGCCCAACTATGCCACTTGGGGAGGGGGTGGGGGTGGGGGGGAGCAGAAAAGAAATGTAGTTCAAAAGAAGCAAAGAAGTAGGGAGAGAGCTCCAAGCTGCTTTGAATAAATTCAAACTGCCCTGGGCTGGATGGATTACATCCTGAGGTGCTAGACTAGACCAATTGATGGATATCATCTGAAAACCACTATTGTAGTCTTTCAAAACTCCTGAATTACAGGGAAAGTGTCAGAACATTGAAGAGCTAACTTTGTTCTATTTGCTCAAAAACAGAGCAAAAAAAAGTAAAACCAGGGAACTAATCAGCTGTACACCAATATATGGGAAAATGCTAGGAAAAACAAGCAGCACAATTGGGATACCTGTGAACAGAGCTTATCCATTGTATGTAATGACAGCCTTTTGAGTTTTCTAACACATGATCCCTTCCCATTTGTTTGCAAACAAAACAAAAAACAAAACAAAACCAGAGGGGGATTCCTTTTTGAATGCCATGACTCCCACTTTGATATTGTGGGAGGTCAAAATACCAGAAGGAATGGTTGGTGAAGATGATAGAATTAGCAGAAATGGCAAAATTGTTTCATTAGGGAAAGGACAGTAACCTCATTTATTAGTGGCTGGAAACCCCTCATGGACTTTTTGCTGAAGAAAGAAGAAAATGAACTTGTGATTTATGGGTTTGACTATTAGAAAGGTAAACTATGGAAAGAAGGAAGTTATGACATAATCTTAGAGAGGGTAAAATATAAATCCATTTAAAACCATTGTTAAAAAGATCAATAGCCACTTCTCTATAATCTTTTCTTTTCTTTCTTATTTTCTTTATTCCTTTCTAAAAATTGTATTGTTTTTCCTGCTGAAAATTCTTTAATAAAATTATTTTTAAAAGTATTTTGAAACTTAAAAAAGATATATAGAGAGGTCAAAGTAGCTTCAATGACCCAAGTAAAATGCCAACAGGAGGAGAAATTCCTGACAGAGTTAAGAATGAAAGGGCAAGAGTGAAGCTAAATTAATCCAGAATGAATTGGAGGGCAAGTTCTTGTTCTGTAAATATGAGGTAAGCAAAATTTTACCTGGGAGGTACAGTAGAACACTAAAATCAAATCCAGAAGAAGTACATGCTTCTTGTAAAACAAATTAAAAAAATCAATGAACATGACTGAAACATTTAGATAAATGTCGATGTCAGATGATGGGACTCCCAGGTCAGAAGCAGCTTTTCTAGTTACTGAAGAAATTTTTTTTTATTTTTTATTTATTTATTTTATTTGTCAAACATGTATAGTAGTAATTTGTATAAACATAAGTAAAAAGTAACGATAAAAGAGGACAATTGGACAGTAGGACAGGGATGGTAGGCACGCTGGTGCACTTACGCACGCCCCTTATTTTATTTTATTTTATTTTTAAGGTGGGACATGGCATATTTATTTATTTATTTATTTATTTATTTATTTTATATTTATTTATTCAAAAATGTTGAATCGTCACACAAATAGAACTAGAGATGATGACAGAGATTTTCCTTATTGTTTTAAAAAGTATCCTACAACAATCCTACAGTATTCCACTAATATTCTCTCTCTCCTCATATTTCTGCTATACCTGCTATACAGAATAATCCTCAATTTACCACCACAATTGAGCCCAGAATTTATGTTGCTAAGGACACTGCATCTGTCATAAATATGAACCAGCATCTAAATTCTGATCACGTGACCATGGGGATGCTGCAGTGGTTGTTAGTGTGAAAAATGATAATAAGTCGCTTTTTTTCTGTGCTGTTGTAATTTTGAACAATCACTAAATGAACTACTGTAAGTCAAGGACTACCTGTATTTGTGTTATTATTTGCAACCAAGATTCTAATTCCATCTTCTTGGTCGGAGGCTTTAGCATTAGTATACAAACCAAGTATTGAATGTTTGTCAGTCTCTCTATAATCTATCTGAAACTCAGCATATTTATTTTTCCAAACCAAATTCTCACAATAGCAAATTTTATTATGAAGGAAGGGATGGAATTACAAGAATGTATATCTACATCCAGTAAACCCAAAATATGTTAGGCTGGAGTCTCCTAATTTTCTTTTTACTGTCTTTCTGTGAACTTGCCAACTGTTTACAAAATCATTTTATGCTATGGCATAAATCAGAAAACATGATACTTCCAAGCGGTGTACACATAGAGAAATAAAAGAGGATAACGTGTAGGCTTTCATTCTAGCGGAAACTTGTTAATAAGTGTTTATTAAACCTAAAAAATAGGTAATCCAGGGGTGGCCAAACTATGGTTCTTTGAGGACCTGTGGACTTCAACTCCCAGAATTCCTGAGCCAGCCATGTATGCATGACTAGCTCAGGAATTCTGGGAGTTGAAGTCCACAGGTCCTCAAAGAACCATAGTTTGGCCACCCCTGAGTAATCTGTATTGATTAGTTTTGTTACTATATTGCTCAGGTGAATTTAATCTCAGGAAAATGTTTCAGAAGTAAGATGCTGATATCCTCATCTGAAATCTTGACTTTAAACTTCTGACAGCCGAACCTTTGTGGATTTTTCGTGATTGAGTTTGTGTATTTCAGGTGAAAAAGTTGCTAATGAAGTTTGAATGAAAATCTTGCCTAAACCTTTTTCTCCAGAGTATATAGAAATAAGGTAGACAAAGTACAAGTCTGAATTAAACAGACCTCATTTTTAAATTTTGTATTTAAACAATATTCTAATATATCAAATGTATTATTCTTTAATAGGTAATTCTTTAATCTACCAAAATGGTTTTAAAGAAGAAGAAAGAAATTCAGGTTGATAGCTTTGTTCTTGAATACCAACAGCTTGAAAGGCTTCGCTGTAAGTATAATTAAGTTGCTTAATTTGTCTCTGTAGATATATTTTAGTGGTGCCATAATGATTTTTTAAAACTAATTTCCCTTGAGGGTACATTTTGAATTAAATACAAGAATATCAGCCCTTTCATGTCTACATGTCTACATGTTTTTTCTACCTGAATTTGAAAAAAACATTTTTCCTCGGTGAAAAGCAAATTAGAGAAATTACAAAACGTTTGATGTTAAAAAAGAAGTTCTATATTAAAGATGTGCTTGAAATGTCCTTCTGACTCTGTGGTTTTCTGAAGCAAGTTGGCCATTCAGCTTTGAATGGTCTATTTATATTCATAATGATCAAGTGTTACTCAATAATGTGTTGCACTTAAGATCTATTTCTTAAGGGTAACATTTGGGCAACCAATTCTGGTCTATCTGAATTGAAGTGCTGTTTGCAGAGCAGTGATGTCACAGCGGCATACATGCCCAACAATACCTATGCTGTTGTTTTCTGGATCACTTCTGTCTTTTAAGTGGTTTTCAAGTACATCCTCAACATTAACAGATGTGATTAGTTTAATTATTTAATTTGTGTTGGATTCTACACTGTTCAGGTGTGTTTATTCTCAAGAAAATGTTCAGGAAAATAAGGTGATGAAAAGGTGTACTGTGTGAATGCAGCCCTGTATAAGGGAGGAGGTAGGAAATAGCTTTTGTCATGTGGACTATTGGTCTATTAAATATTGGACCATTAACATATTTTTGCTTTCTAAATGTGCAGCTTTTGCAGATGTTGAAGGACAAAACTTGGCTTCTCTATTATTGCGGTGTGCACAGTTGACGGATGGCATTCAGCAAATTAATTTGATCAAACAGGTTTGATTTTAGTTATACTAGTAAAAAGAATAATATGGAATTACGTTAAATGCATGCGATATAGTCTTATTTATATACAAATAAAAATGAGCACAGTTGTGCACGGAAATTTCACTTTGGCCATGTTCTTTGTCTCCTACAAATGAGAAAATCAGATTGTTATTCCTTAACATTTATTTGATGCTGCATCATGTATTTGTTTAATTTGAAGACTACATCCAGCATTGCATGAGTAGACTTTACTGATGACATAGAGCAGCGGTGTCAAACTCAAGGCCCGTGGGGTGCTTAGATCTGGCCTGCGGGGCTGCCCTAGAAACGGAGAAAGACTGGCCTGCAGCTCTTCCGAGCTCCATTTTTGCTGGCAGAGGGTTGCAGGAGGCTGTCCCAGTCAAAAATGGAGCTTGTGAGCCCAGTTTCGCTGGCAGAGCACTCGGGCCACAGGCTGGCCATGCCTCCCTGGCCACCCTGCCCAAGGTCAAACACAACCCTGATGGGCCCTCAATGAAATTGAATTTGATACCCCTGACATAGAGCATCCTGTTGGTTTTTGATCCCAGATGTAGAATCTTCCCAGTCTTTAATCTGGAATGCACATTGATGCTGCCAGGAAGTGAGAGGAATCTGCTTTTTATTCTTTGTTGCAGAGCAATGTTGGATGCAATTATTACTTTACAATTTAAAATTGAATGGTGGATACAAATGTTACTTTTAAAACACAGTGAATACGGTTTATAAATATATACTTGTATATTGTTACTATTGCAAGCTATATTATCTAACAGTTAAATGTTGTCATCTAGTGGAAACTTTGAAATGTGCTTTTTCCAGTTATTTGGAATAGTCTCCCATCTAAGATTCAAGGGGACCCTTCCCTTTTAGCTTTCTGGAAGGCCATGAAGACCTTGGCTTTTATACCAAACATAGTCTAGGATGGGTTTGAATCAAGTGGTTAGCAGTATGGTTGGTTCTGTTTCCTTGGTAGAGGGTATGATATATTTTAATATTATTGTTTGCTGTGGATATGAGATAGACAGCCATATAAAGTAAGTAAGTAAGTAAGTAAGTAAGTAAGTAAGTAAGTAAGTAAGTAAGTAAGTAAGTAAGTAAGTAAGTAAGTAAGTAAGTATGTATATTTTCTATACTGGTTAGCAGCTAGGTTCGTATTACAGATGTTTCATATAATCACCTATATGCCTGAAAATGCAAGATATTTGATTCATGTATTGCAAGAATAAAAGTCAAGAAGGATCAGTATCTTATATTTTAAGATTATCCAAATCATTATGTAGTCTGGCGTTCCCCAGTCTGGCACTTTTCAGGTGTGTTGGAAATATTGCTTCCATATTAGTGACTGTTGAAATTGTTGCTTCAGCAAAGTTGAAGGATATCTAGTTGGGAAAGGCTGATCTATATGAATAGCAAAATTGAATTTGTCAATTTGCGTGGAAAAAATGAATCTAATAAGAAGCAAGGTTATTTCCCTGCTTGGAAGAATTCTGATACAAGTGTTAAATTAATATTAAGAATGTAAAAAGTAAAAGATTACATCCTGCCCTGAAATGTTCAATAAAGATTAAGAATGCCCAGTGGTATCCAAGGGGTTTGGAGACAGATGGAAATTTATGCAGAAGGAATTAGAAATAAATATTCTGAAAATAAGCTGATTGGTTAGAATAGTGACCTGGAGTTTCCATACTCTAATGTTTTGTTGCAGGTTATGTTTCTATTATACATTCTGTTATACATACTGTGCTTCTTACTAACTTTTATATAAACCTGATATATACATTATGCACAACACACAAAACACCTATGCATATTTTAGTCTGTTTGAAAAAAAAAGCAAGTTACATTGTTTTTTATTTTTTGTCATCTGCAGATTGTGCCTTTACTGGAGAAGATGGACCCCAAGTCTTCATGTAATAACATGATTAAATGTTGTTTAGATATTTTGGAGATAGTGTTCTTATCTCTGGATATAAAGAACCCTTTGAAAAAAGTCCTAGCAAGGTACTAGTCAAATGTTATACTAAGAATGTTTAATGTTTCTTTGATGGTCTTCAGGGAAACATGGATATTGAGAAAATGAATGATACAAATGGTAGTGAACTTTGTATGACAGAAAATATTTTGTATGAGATATAAATTTTAAAATGATTCTTTTCTAAGTATTCTTGACTTTATAATCCTATTCTTTACTTTCAATATTGATATGTATTGTACTCACTATATCTTAAAAGGTAGAGATATTACGAATGGTATAGTAATATAAACCTTAGTTAAATTTTTTTTGTGATATCCAGAAAATTATGAATGAAGGCAAATATTTGTGTCCCAGGATAATGTTGCAGGATCCAATCTGGGTCAGTCACTTGGACCAGAGGTTTTGTCTTCCGAGCTTTCGGATTCGTGCTGGAGCCCATCTTCAGAGAACTCTTCTCTAGCTAGCAAATTGCTTGCCTTCAGATAAATTGCTGATTGTATTTCCAAATCCTCTAATATTTATATTTTGGGGGAAAGTGTAATGGACCCTGTTATTTCAGAGATGCAAGACAGTAAACATTTTGCTATGAGCAATTGGCTATCTCTTTCTTCTTACAATACATTCTCTCTTCTCACAGAAATAATGGAATGTTTAACTGAAGATCTGCTTGTTCTGTAGATGTTCCATTTTCCTTTGATTTCTTTTGAAGCCTCGTATCAAAACAAATTCAACAGAATAGTGATGAAGAGATTGTGGTGCTCAAAAAGATCAATTTATATGGTTTTTAACTTAAACCTTTTAGTATTTACATTTTAATTTGGCACTGTTTTTTTTTGTCTACAGTTGCCTGAATGACCTTCCAGAACTGCTTATAGCAGAAGCTACAGACAGTTTTGTTGTCTGCCTTAAAGAAGAATTAACAAATACAAATTTCTCCCACATTAGAAAAACTGTAGATAATCTTGCTTCTTGTGTGGAACTTATACATATAGGTATGATTCATTTTAAAAATATGTTATACGTTAAAAATATATATTTTTATTATTCAGTATAAAATGCTAAAATCTATACTTGAATTTTTCAGGTAAATCAAGCGTGACTATACTATTCAAAGAAGGTAAATGCTTTGTACCTCTTCTTGGGTTGGAATGAGAGCAGAATAAGAGATGAAAATGTTTCATACCAGTCTTTATAGGAAGCATTTTTCTGTTGCTAAGTAGGCCTATAATTAAAAGCATTTTCTATATTTTGAGATATTACAGTTTTTAAATAGAGACAGGTTCTTGAGTGGAAGGGTTTCCTTTCTGAAAATCGGCTGTCTGTGTTCCTTCAGCCAGTTCTAGAGTTCTCATTATTCTGTAGGGAGGCTCAGGTGTGGATTGTGGGTGGAAGGAAAAGACGTATAAGAGGAAATGCTATTGCATGACCTATGTCTGCTTATATAACATTGGATTTTATCTCTTTATAATGGGTAGATTTATAGTAGCAGGCAGTTTTTCAGATATTCAGATGTTGTATAACTGCTCTACTACAGGTAGTCCTTGCTTAACAACAATTTGTTCAATGACTGTTCAAAGTTAAGACGGCACTAAGAAAAGAGACTTATGACTGTTCCTTGAAATTGTGGTTGTTGCAGCATCTCTGCAGTCACATGATCGTGATTTGGGCATTTGGCAACCAGCACACATTTACAGGGGTTGCAACATCCCATACTCAATTGATCACCTTTTGCAGGCTTCACAGCTGGCTTCTGACAAGCAAAGTCAATAGAGAAGCTGGCGGAAGTTGTAAGTCATGATCACATGTTGTTACACTTAATGAACTACGGTGATTTGCATAACCGCTGTAGGTGGAACTGATGTTGTAAGTTGGCACAGTCCTGTGATGTTTTCCATGACTCTGCTACATAGCAACTGAGTTCTAGGTCCCAAATGCAGTTGGTAAGAGGATTATCTGTATATACAGTACTTGAGCAATGAGTTCAATATGGATATTACAGTTGGAAGGTTAAGGATTAGGATATTGAAAGCTCTCTCAATTCTCAATTATATGTTTTCTTAAACTTTATTTCCATAGCTCTTCAATTTCTGTTGAAATCTGTGCTTAAAATAGAAGAGGAAAACCGGTAAGTGCCAGTACTCAAGATACAGAGTGGAAGCTGATTACTCTTTTAACAGCAAATAATTGTTTTTATACATTCAAAAGTTTTCTTTTATTGTCTAGAATAGATCTATGGGTAAACAGCATTTGCCAAATCAATACTTTTAATCAGAACATAGTACCATTGTCAATATATAATAGTTTTTAATTTTAAGAATTTTAAGAAATTTTAAGAAACTGTAAAATATAATGTTCATGAAATATACAAAAAGAGCTTCACAGTATTTGCAATGTGTTCTTATTGATTACCGTATTTTTCGGAGTATAAGACGTACCTTAGTTTTGGGGGAGGAAAATAGGGGGAGGGGGAAATCTGCCTACCAGGTATTCATCCGGCTAGCGTCCTTAGTCTGGTAAGCTTCAGCACATTAGTTTATCCCCTGGTTAGGGCTGAAAAAAACATTCTTCGGAGAGAGTAACAAAGAGCCAGCAAGCTGGGAAGACCGTTGGCACCTCGTTAGAGCTGGAAAGAAACTTATTCGGAGCAAGTAGAGCAATGAAAAAAAGCCTGCAAAGACTTAGGGCTGGAAAGACAATTCTTCGGAGAGAGTAACAATGAAAAAGCCTGCAAGGTAAGAGCTGGGAAGATCGTTAGCACCTCGTTAGGGCTGGAAAAAAGCTTCGGAAAAGCTACATTCAGAGTATAAGACGCACCCAAATTTTCAGCCTCTTTTAGAGAGGAAAAAGGTGCGTCTTATACTCCAAAAAATACGGTAAGTAATTTAAATTTATTTGTAATGTACATATATGAATCTATCCATTGGTCTACTATATGGACATATATACAGTATATGCATGTAGATATTGTTATGATATATAAAAGATCCTCACAAACAGATTTGAAACATTAATTTGTTTTATTTATATCTTTTTAAAGGAAATTCAGTGGAAATCACATTGCTCAAACTCGGCTGATGCATGATTTGCTTATGGGAATTAAAGTTTCCATGACATTGATCCAAAAAGTTTTGGAAAATATACAGGAATGTTTTTGGAAGAAATTGGATTCTCCCATTTGGCAATGTATGTGTGGACTTCTGAACTGCTTTATATGCTGCTTAAATAATGGTAAATAGTGCTAATAATTTAAATTTTTAAATTTTTCTCCAGTTTATTTCAAAAGAGAGAGAAATCTAAACTTGGGAATAACAATCTTTATACTAAAATAATGTCACTCTTGCTTATTTTTTTAAAACTTAGATTGGATTTAAAAATTTCTATGAATGCAATTCTGCTTACAAAAGGAATACAGGTATACCTTGCTTACCAACTACCTTTTTAGTGACTGTTCAAAGTTATAATGGTTATAACAAAAAACAGCTTTGAAACCAATCTTCATAACAAGCAGAATAGAGAATGCAGATGTAAAATTGCACATCTCTGTCACGCATGTCTCATTTAACGACCACTGTGATTGCTTAACAATGGAAGTCGAGAGCCGAGGTGGCGCAGCGGTTAGAGGCAGTACTGCAGGCCACTTTAGCTGACTGTGATTCGCAGGTCAGCGGTTCAAATCTCACCGGCTCAAGGTTGACTCAGCCTTCCATCCTTCCGAGGTGGGTAAAATGAGGACCCAGATTGTTGGGGGCAATATAAATATACATTGCTTACTGGTGTAAACCGCTTAGAGAGTGCTTGCACTGTGAGGCGGTATATAAATCTCACAAATAAATAAATAAATAAGTCAAAGTCATGTCATACGTCTGGCACAGTCGTGCGCTTGTTTGCTTAGTGACTACAGCGCTTAGTGACAGAATTACCAGTCTGAATTGTGATCAGTGAAAAGGAGTACCTGTAATTATTTCCTCCAGCTTATATAAAACCCTGTGAAAATCTGCTCTGTGTGTTTGGTTGTTTGCCATAGGCATCATGTTGAATGAATGAATGATTTAGAGCAGCACAAAAGATGGTTTGGGAAGTTGCAGGAGAGCGAGTAATTGTTAAAAACTCTCTCTTTCCGTACGTAGCAGCATATTCTGATTTGTAGTCTTATGAAAATGGAACAGCTATTCCATTTATGGGAAAGCTACTTTTGGTCCTAGTTGATATTCAATCAAGGGTAATATTAGTGGTTGGGTTCATGCATCATATAATGTCATGTATTTTACTATACTGGTTTATTGAAGAAAACACAGTTATATGTGTTTATTACAGTTAGAATTTTGACCATGATTTCTACAACATTAGAAACAAACAAATAATTGGCATAATTTTATGGACAATTGAGGCCGCTGTATGTAATAATATTGATGATTTTCTTTGGTATGATTATGAGAATTAGTATGTTAAATGCAATAGAAAAAAATATAGTAGGAATTACCTTATTATTTCAGAAAAGCAGAATGTACTTTAAATGCCATTTATAATTCTCTTATCTTTTTCTTTTATTTAGAAGACCTTCTACAAACTGTACAGACTTCAGCGGGATTGGCTATTGTTCTTTTTATTAAGACAATGTTTCAACCTGTTGAGAAGTTACCTTGTTTGGTTAGTGTGTTTCTTCTGAAAAAAGTAAAAATATGTAAAAATCATATTTTGAATGTGTATTTGAAACATTAAGCTAATTTAAGAAAGAGAAGTAACTGAAAGAGTAGCCATTTCAATATTAATTACAAATGTCATGTTTTATGTAAATTCTATTACAGGAAATATTGCGACTTTACAGTGCAATAAGATAACATTTAAGTATAAGCAACTTTGGGACAAGATAACATTTACTTGGATGTTAATCCCATTGAATTCACAGGGACAATTATCAGGTGATTTTTAAAAGATTGCAACTATAATCTTGGTCCCACAGATTTACTCAATGTATAGATCTGAATTTTTGACTATGAGTAAATGCAATCCTGTACGGATTTGGGGATAGCCTATAATGCATCTTGATAAAGCATGTGTTTTGGATGGTAAAAATGGAGATAAATAGCAATCTTAAATAGCTTTGGAAACATACAGTACGTACTATTTGAAGTTTAGCTCTCATAATTTCCATTCCATACTCCATTCCATACTCCAGGGAGTAGGGCGGCATATAAGAACAGCAAAATAAAATAAATAAATAAATTCGGTGTCAGCTGTAAAAGAAATAACCATTGGGTTTTGCTGGTTTTGTTGTAACTTCTTGCCTTCCAGTGATCTAGTAAACCATACTTTTTGATTTTCCCCCCCTTATATTACAGTTATATTACATTTCTTTTTTGCAGATCAGTGACTTGATTTGTGGCTTATTAAACTCTTCTGATGTGCCAAAGTGGTTTGTGGACAGCTGTGGTGGTCTCTGTACTGCTGAACTTTCTGACTCCGTCCTCCTTTTTCTTTGCCATGGAGCACTTGCTATGTTAGATTGGAAAGATCACAGCATGGGAGAGAATGCAGAGAAACTACTCTTGGATATAGCCTCTGTTTTGTTGACCTTAAGCACACGGTAAAATCTGTTTTTATTTTTTATAGTTTCAATAATATAAATGAAACTCAAATTCTTGATTGACAAGGCTCAATCTGCACTTAAATTCTGTGAGTATTGAAATACAACATTAAATAGAATATTTAGAGCCAGTGTGAATTTAGTAGATGAAGTTCTGGCCTATAAACCAGAACTCTGTGGGTTTTAGACTGCCTTTGGCATGAAAGCTGGCTAGAGAGAATGTCATACTCTCTCAGTCCAATCCACCTCATAAAATTGTTATTGCAGAGAAAATAGGGAGACATATTATTTATAAATGCCTCTCCATGGCTACAGTCTTGTGTCTGCTTATCTGGAACTAAGCACTGTTAACTTCATGGGAAAATGGTTCTGTCTAAAACAATGAGGCCGATTTCACCTATTGTTTTTCTTTCTACCACTTCTTTTCTACAGGGTTCCCTAATCTTCTGAAGTACTTTAGGCAGTCAGAGAGTAAGGGAGGAGAGAGGGAGAGCTGTATCTATACATTCATATTTTTTATTAGCAGCTGTGCACAACTGAATACCTAGCCATGATAGAACTTGTATTATTTATTTATTTATTTGGAGGTTCTTCTATGCTGCCCTACTCCCTAAGGACTCAGGGCAGCTACAACATTTTAAGAAAACAACCAAACAAATCATTAAAAACAATTAAAAAAACAATTAAAAACACATATAACACCATACATACATGGGGGAGACATCCGATGTAATGTTGTCTCAGAATTACCCTGCCTGCAGGAAGAGCCATGTCTTAATGGCTTTTCGGAAGGCCAGCAAGGTGGGAAAATCCGGATCTCTGGGGGGAGTTGGTTCCAGAGAACAGGGGCCCCTACAGAGAAGGCCCTCCCCCTAGGCCCCGCCAGTCGGCATTGTTTGGCTGACGGGACCTGGAGGAGGCCCACTCTGTGGGACCTCACCGGTCGAAGGGAAGTGTGAGAGAGGATGCGGTCCCGGAGGTAACCTGGTCCTAAGCCATGTAGGGCTTTAAAGATGATGATCAACACCTTGAATTGCACCCAGAGACCAATGGGCAGCCAATGCAGCTGGCGGAGTATAGGTGTTACGTGGGTGTATCGTGAAACACCCACCACAGCACGCGCAGCCGCATTTTGCACCAGTTGCAGTCTCCGGATACTCTTCAAGGGTAGCCCCATGTAGAGCGCGTTACAGTAGTCCAGTCTAGAGGTGACAAGGGCATGAGTGACCGTGAGTAGAGCCTCCTCCTCTAAGTATGGTTGCAATTGGTGCACCAGACGAACCTGTGCAAAGGCTCCCCTAGCCACAGCTGTGAGATGTTGATCTAATTTTAGCTGTGGATCTAGGAGAACTCCCAAATTGCGGACCCGTTCTGAGGGGGTTAATTTTTCTCCCCCAAGAACCAAAGAGAAAAGAGTCTTGCATAAGCATTTTTAAATTTCATCTTCAGCCAGAGTTGAACTTGAAACTAGTCTGAATAGCAATAGCAATAGCACTTAGACTTATATATTGCTTCACAGTGCTTTACAGCCCTCTCTAAGCAGTTCACAGAGTCAGCATATTTCCCCCAACCATTTGGGTCCTCATTTTACTGACCTCAGAAGGATGGAAGGCTGAGTCAACCTTGAGCCGGTTAGGATTGAACTCCTGAAGTGAGCAGTGAGTTAGCCCTGCAGTACTACATTCTAACCACTGCACCACCACGGCTCTGAAACCAATCTGAAGTTATTTATAGACTGGATAGTTTGCTAACCTGTGGGAATTTTAGAAATATGTGGAATCATATGCTAAGGGGAAACCTTAGAAAAATATATAAACCATTTATTATATTTTTTCAAACATATTTGCCCTGATCTTCTGTTAGAAAAGCTGTCAGAATATGGGCATCTACAATGGGGGCAGGGGAGGGGTCAGTTGGTCTTCCAGGTTTCAGTTCTTAATTTTAAAAAGTTCCGAATTCTAGTCCTAGACAAGGTATGAAAATGGCAAAGGTTATGTCAATAAAGCAGTAGTGCAGTATTATGCAATCTCCTGCAAGATGAATTTTTAAATGGAAATGTGAGTGGGCAGACAGGTTAAAGCTGACTGCTAACAAAGCAATACATTAAGGACTTGGGGAGTTTTGTTTATGTATATACAATATTAAGCAAAACAAACTTTGCATTTTGTTTCTTTCTGGAGGGGTTCTTTTTCACATTCGAAGCTGGGTTCTGCACTAGTGACCAACAGTGTCTTCATAGAATCACCCAGCTATTGTTGTAGTGCCATAAAAACTGTCTTTGTTATTGTTACATGAGCACAGTGATATTGGATTTTTGTAGAAAATATCATGTATTTGGTCAGAAGTTATTTTTTTCTCAAGCTGTATAAAGGACTTCATAGTGAATATTTCAAAGTCTCTTTTGTTTCACCTGCAAAACAAAATGGGTGGTACTGTATAGTTATATGAAATCAGAAAGTGTTTTCATTAGCTTTATTTATTGTCTCTTACTTTGTAGTGGCACTTAAGATGGTTCAACAATTGTTTGAATTCCCTTTTTTTTTACTTATAGGGAGCACCTTTACCAACTTACGTTAAGCAACAATTTGTTTTCCTTCATCTGGTCTATAGAAGATACCAGGCATTGTTTTTAGGTTTTTAATAATGTAAATTAGATTCACACCTCCCATTACAGTTTTCCTTACCACTTAGAAATATTTCTGCATCAAAAGAGCAGCTTGCATATATTCTAAAATATATAGCCCAGACAGAGAAATAAATTGTGATGAAAAGAGGAAAAAAAGATCAGACATTGAGCACAGCTAAAAAATAAAGTATGAAGAAATAGTTTTATTATAAATCAAAAGCATTCAAATAAATGTAAATAAGAGGTGGAAGAAGAAGAAAAAATCTACATCTGTGACAAAATAAACATTTGAGCATTGATATTCAGTTTGTTTTAAAATATGCTCATGTATTTTTTTTCTACTTTACACTGTTTCTCCAAGGTTAAAAGAGTCTGTAATGGCAGCATCTCTATCCAGAATTCTAGCTATTTGGACCAATGTAGCAATGGATTGTCTTCAATCAAGTTCTAGAAATCTGAAATTCAATCTCAATGGAAACTCGGAAACCATTAGTAAAATGTTGGATTATGTGTATGCACATTGGGAACACCCACTAGATGCAGTTAGGCACCAGACCAAGCTAATATTTAAAAATCTTCTTCAAATACATCAGATTGCTGTGAAAGAATCCATAATAAAACCAGACCCTTTCTTCTCAGAATTAACTGAAAGCCTGCTAGGTTTAGAATGGCATGTTAAAGGCAAATACTCATCACTTGGATATCTTGTGGAGTGTATTGGCATTGACAATCTTTTGGAAATTGACAGAACAATTCCTGTACAAATCTTGGATGTAATGAATGATCAGTCTTTTGCACCTTATGCAAGTGATTTATTGGAAATCATGTTTGTGAATCACAAGAGGCATCTTATATCCACTTTGGAAAGAAGCACTTGGATTGATAGTTGGCATGAGACATGGGTTTCTCCTCTGCTTTTGATTTTATGTGATGGAAATCCAGAACAAGCCACCTATGTAACAGATTATTACTTACCAAAATTGCTAAAATGTAGCCCAGAAAGTTTGAACTACATGATTAAAATCCTTCAGATTTCAACAGAGTCTAATGTTGGTAAGATTTTTTTTATCTTATACTTAACATGTTGTAGTGTAAGGTATCCTTAAATAGGCTGAGTTTGTGGGTGGTGATGTTTATTTATGTATTTATTTTTTTGAAATGAATTTGTTTGGGGGACGGATAGAATTCCAAGTTGTGAGTTACTTAAAGGATAAGTAAAGATAACTCTTGGTGACTGGGAACATACTTTAGAATTTCTATTCTGAAGACTTATTTCAATTAATAATACACATTTTATTTTCTTTATTACAAACTAAGTAAAGTTGGTAATTTCCCCCTTGTATTAGTTTTCTTCGTAAACATTATTAAAGATAACCATTTTGCCCCCAAACTTTAATTCCTACCACAAACGGTCACGTTTTTATTGAAAGTTTGGCATTGATATTAGGAAGGACTTTCATATTATTTCATAAAATGTTTTCCAGTCATTAGAGTAGCCATGTTATTGGTCAAGTTCAAATGGTTGCTTTATAAGCTGTTCCTTTCCAAAGCATTTTTATATTTAAATGGCCTTAATATTTAAATGCCATGATAGTGCTTGTAACATGGAGCCACATCTATGTGTATCATAAAAATTAAGCTATACTAATCTGTTTGGTGGCTTGATTTTTATGGGCATGTTGAGCTGAGAAGAAAATGAGTGACTAACCACTATCTTTGTTAATTAGAATTTATGTATTTTATTAAGGATCTTTCAAAACCAGAGGAGCTCTTGGAGCCCTGATGGCATGCTTGAGAACGGCCAGGGCTCATGGGCACTTGCAGTTTGCAGTCATAATACAAGATGGCCTTGTGCCTGTGAGCTGTATAAAACAAGGTTTGGTTCACCAACATGATGAGGTACATGTCTCAATGTTTTAAACGTTAAAGAGTTATTATTTCAGAGAGAAACCAGATAATTAAAACTTGCTTCTAATTTTAAAGGTCCGAATAGATGCTTTGGGTTTACTGTGTGAAAGTCACCGCAGCACAGAAGTAATTTCCATAGAAGAAATGCAACTGATACAGTTTTTCATTAGATATAACTTGAACAACCAATCAGCAGCAGTGAGGCAACATATTTGTTCCTTACTGAAAAAGGTAATTTCAAAATGTGAATGTAAAACATACCCTTGTTTCTCAAAGTGCTATAAGGAAATACCATACAAATGAAATTTCATGAAGTCTTTATGAATTTTTAAAATATGTAAACTACCGTATTTTTCGCTTCATAAGATGCACCTGACCATAAGATGCACCTAGGTTTAGAGGAGGAAAACAAGAAAAAAAAATAAGGTGGAGCCTGAGAGGACCACAGATAGGTGTCCTCTCATGTGCCAGCTCTGCCTATTGATTCCTGCACTGCGGAAAAGAAGAAGCGGGCAATGACAAAGACAGAAGAGGTGGGGTTCAGCACTGTAAAAGGACCCCGCTGCTGCGGCCCGGCCTGTGATGCAATATTCGCTCCATAAGACGCAGACATTTTCACCCACTTTTTTTTGGGGGGGGGGGAAGTGCATCTTATGGAGCGAAAAAATACGGTAACTTGTAATGCCATTTTTTAATCTTTTTAATCAAATTTTATTTTGCTCTTTTTTCCAAAAGCTGTTCTGCCGGACATATGAAAGCTCCCAGACAATTCATAAAATGCAACAATTGAAGTCTAAACAAGGTCTAATTAATCAGTCACTTATATGGGATCCATTAACAACTTTGCAACAGTATAAGGTAGGTTTTATAAATTGTAAATTAATCTAAAGAATTAATATTTTTGTGTAAATTTCAAATAATTCAGTTACCACAGAATAGGAAAGTAAAATAAGCAGTTGATTTTCTGTGATTTATACAGCAAAATTGAGGTATGAGATAGAAAAAAAGTCATGTAAAATTATCTAACTCTAACATAAAGGAAATGAATTTAATTCAATATTGACTATGCTTACCTTTTAAAATATTTCATAATGTGTTCTGTCCTAAGCTGGATCTTATGCTACATATACAAAAACTAACCAATCTGGCACTCTTCTTAGGAAAAAATTGAGCTTTCACAGGCCTGAAGAGATAGGGTAGAATCAATCAACTATATCGCTGAAGTAGATTTGAACCATTAGACAATGTCTGTTATGTGCAAATTGAAAAGTATAGAAATTTCTTGTCCATGAATTCGATGTTTTAGTAAGTTTTATTGTTCATTTTTATTGCTGGAAAGTGATATTAATTCTTGTACTATTTTCTTGAAATGAAATCTTGGTGCTCACATCCGAAATAAAGATTGGCCCTTATAGAATATATGCATAATGCAGAACAGGCAGTCAGCTTGTTAGTTATGCTGTGATATCATAGAAGCCTCTATGAAGCATAAAGCTTCAAACTGAAACTTTATTTAGTAGCAGCTCCAAAAATGGCTAAATTATCAAACCTAAAAATAGATGTGTAATATACCATCCAAAGTATTTGTATGTGTCCTAATATAAAGCATGTGTCATTGATCTGAGAAAATAATTCAACAAGAAATGTGCTTCTGTGTCAGGACCAACTCAGTGTTAGTACAAGGGAAAAAGAAATGAACTGATTACAGGTGACAATTGAACATTGTGATAGCCTCAGTAAAGCACTTCTGGCTACTGTAAAAAGTTGTAGAAGCCCCTCCTCCATTCAGTCATGTGACCACATTTTGGGTACTTGTGAACCGGCTTGCATTTACAATCAATTGCAAAGCACCCTATGATCATGTGATTGCCGTTTGCAATCTTCTCTGCCAGCTTCCATAGAAAATCAAAGGGAAAGCTGGCAGGGAAGGTCTCAAGTGGGGGGAGGGCAGGACAGAGGGAAGCTGAAATCAACCTCTCAAAGGCTTTTTCCTCCATGCATGGAGGGAAGCTGAAATCCTTTGGTGGGCTGCAGGAACATTTGAGAGCGAAAGAGCTGAAGCAGGCAGCCCTTTCATTGTCTCCATTTAATGACCTGGGAGATCACTTAATGATTGCAACCAAGAATGTTGGGATTGTTGTTGAGCGAAGGAGTCATGTGGGTGTTTCGCTTAACAACCACTTTACTCAACAACCAAGATTCCAGTTCCGATTTTGGCTGTAAGTCGCTGAGTCCCTGTAGCCACTGCAACTTCTTCTTTGCAACTTCTCTGTTTATTCAGGCTTTTTGAAAAGAGAACAAAATATATAGGTTACTCCATATAGATGGCTAATTTAAGTGAATGGATTTCAAAATCAGTTTTGCAAAATTTACCTTTATATTATGCAGGAATTTACATGTCAGTTTTTCTAAATTGGTGAAGACTAACAAATAATTCCTCTTTCTAATTCTTAAGCTTTCTAGTCAGCTAGTTCTAAAATCAGGATTTAAACAATCCATCTTTCCAGGGCCGGAAAGATGGTTTATCAGATTATCAGAATGGGATAGCTGAGTAGAGAAGCTAATTTTAGACTAGGAAAGGTTATTTGTAAGCTGTATTATATGGCTGAGTTCATACAACTTGCTTACTATGTTAATGGTAAGAGTAGCATTTTATTAGCAGTTAATCTACTGTAGCTACCGTACTATTAGGCTAGGAAAACAGTGGTCAAACTATCTTCCCCAAGGCACACATTGTTGTGAGAACTTGAAATCAGCTTGGGATAATGTCCAAGACACCTCCACTTATTTCTCCAAGTGGAATTTCTAAAAGGGCACTGCACTGAAGAACTTACATACTTTGGCAGCTGCAGAACATACCTCTCAAACTCTGATGGGATGGGATCAGGGGTGAAATCCTCCCGGTTCGCTCTTACCTGTCGGTCGCCGCAGAGCCGATGAAACTGGTGGTGTTCGCGGCGCGAGGCTGCCCCCGCCTGCTTCCCCCGCCCGCCTGGACGCCACCATTTGAGTTATTTTGCCCTCTGCACATGCGCAAAGCGTTCTGCATGCACAGAGGGCAAAAGAACTCAAATGGCGGCGTCCAGGCGGGCGGGGCAGCCCCGCACCGCGACTGCCACCGGCTCCATCGGCTCTGCGGCGACCGACAGGTAAGAGCAAACTGGGAGGATTTCACCCCTGGATGGGATGCCTTGACTATGCCCAATATTGCCTGCTCTGCCTGATGAAGGCTTCTCCACATTCTGGTCACACAAAGGCTGATAAGAGAACCATGCAAGACTCATGATTTTTATTCCCCAGAATGGCAGCCCTTGACCTAGTTATTGTGTTATAGGATCAGAGGATAAGGAGGGATGATTTGGTTGATGTGTAGTTGATATGAACCAGGACTCTAAGAATTTTTCAAGCATAGATTTCAAATATATGGTTTTTATCTGGCGCAAGCAACCAGATCCACTCAATGAATAGCCTCAGGCTGAAACTATAGTTTGTCACTTACATTACAAGAATCTCAGCAGACTGCTTGCCTTCTCCTGGGAACATCCAGATAAAACTTAATGAATTTTTTGGGGAAGTCATGCTTATGCCATTTGCAATTCTACAGTAACTCCAACCTCGGCTCATTTGGCCCCCTCTCCAGCTATCTTGACAGTTTCGCCACAATAATATATGTATATGCATAGATTAAAAAAAATGTACTCCTCTTTCCAAAGTAAAATTGTATTTGATAATTATCGCATGTAAAAATGTACGGTAATTGCTGTTTTATCTTTAGGATTTCATCTCTTCCATCTGCAATATACTTTTTGAATCCTTGTTTCCTGGTTCATCCCATCCAAGCAGATTTACTGCACTGACTCTTTTGGGAACAATAGCTGACATATTTCCTAATTCAGGAGGTAGGTTACCTTAAAGAACATAATTATATTAAAATGATTTTCCAGGAAATACTAAAATTAATGTAACAGTTTTAAAATATTTTTTCATCCCAAAAATAAAATTGTTAAAGGATATGAACCAGTGGTGGGTTCCTACCGGTGCGGTCCACTCTATCGCACCGGTAGCGGCGGGCTGGTGACATCATCAAGAGGCTACCAACCCAGTGTGGTGCCTAGGAGCCGCCATCTTTTTTTAAAAATTTTTTGGTGATTTTTAGCTTCTGCGCATGTGCGGAAGCAAAATTGTGCTGAAATCTCGTGAGGGGACGCGCATGCGTGTGAGATTTTAGTGAGATTTCGCTTCCGCGCATGCGCGGAAGCAAAAATTACCAAAATTGCGTGCGTGCGTCCCCTCGCAAGATTTTGGCACGATTTTGCTTCCGCGCATGCACGGAAGCAAAATTGCGCGAGGGGGTGTGCATGCGCACGAAACGTGATGTGCGTGCAGCGCACCGGTAGCAAGGTAAGTGAGCAACCCGCCCCTGATATGAACGTTTTTATACAGTATTAGATGATAAGAACTGTGGTTGGGTGATATAATGTTACCACCTGAGGTTATAAACATGCTGGAGGGTCCCTTCCCTAAATAGCATAGCTGTTATGGTCTAAGTTGCTCTTTTATCCACTCAAAAGTGATGACTGCTTTCATCAGAAACAAATCTGAGAAAGAAGCTATTGTTTGTTTTATGGTTCTGTTTTTGAGTTGACATGCTTCAGTTAGAGAAACAAAGTGCATGCTGAGATCGATTCAGAGCAAGGAGTCGATATATTTCCCACTAAAGTATATGGGTCATCCTTGGCTTACATCCATTCATTCAGTGACTGTTCAAAGCTCCAGTGGTGCTGAAAAAATGGATGTATGATCCGTCTTCGAAGTTCAGTTATTGCAGCATGTGATCATGATCCAGGTGGCCTTATCCCAGATCACAATTATGATTTTGCAGAGAGCTACAATCACATGAGACAGCCATTTGTCACCTTCCCTGATAGAGAGATAACCATCTATCTTTCCCATCCATGGTTTGAGATGGTTTGAGAGAGGAGTGAAGGAATCCATTTATGCCAAAGTAGAAAATCCCCCCCGCTCAGTTAAGTGCCCATTCTGCCGCATACTTCCCTCCGACCGGTTAGGACCCACAGAGTTGGCCTCCTCCGGGTCCCGTCGGCCAAGCAATGCCGGCTGGCGGGCCCCAGGGGGAGGGCCTTCTCTGTGGCTGGCCCCCGTGCTCTGGAACCAACTCCCCCCGGAGACCTGAACCATCCCCACTCTGCTGGCCTTCCGAAAGGCCGTTAAGACATGGCTCTTCCTGCAGGTGGGGGGGACAGCTTAACCCATTCGAGCTTACCCCCCAAGTATGTATGTTGTTGAATGGATGGATGTTGTTGTTGCTTTTATATTGTTTTCTTTTAAATTTTGTACTGTTTTTAAATTTTTTGAAACTTTGTTTATTCTTGTATCTCTTATGTTGTACGCCGCCCTGAGTCCTTCGGGAGTTGGGCGGCATATAAGAATAACAAAATAAATAAATAAATAAATAAGTGGAGGTCTCAGACACAATCTCCCCCCCCCCCTTTTTTATGCTGCGCATGCTTCATCCCCAGGAAGATAAAGACCTCCTCACAGGTTCACCAGGGAGGCCACACTTAACGTCCTACCTAGGAGAAAGAATTTAGGAGCAACTACTCTTAATAACTCACCTAATGAACCTATTCAAATTAGTTGAGAAATTAAAACCACCCTGGAGGTTATATATGGATTCCCCTAATCCAGGGGTCTGCTACCTTAAACATTCAAAGAGCCATTTGGACCCATTTCTCACAGAAAAGAAAACATTGGGAGCCACAAAACCTGGGTAGGCATGGCCAACTCGATGTCACTCCCTCCCTCCCACCCAGTCACATGACCCCCCTAGCCACGCCTACCCAGCTGGTCATTAGGGCAGACAACTGGTTGTTAAAAAACACCACAAAACCCTTTGACCCTCCCTCTCCCTCACCCCCCTCTCTCTCCCTCTCTCTCTCCCTCTCTCTGTATCTCTCTGTCTCTCTCCCCACCTCTTTCTCCCCTCTCTGTATCTCTGTGTGTATCTCTCTCTCCCTCTCTCTCCCCCCTATCTCTCTCTCCCCCGTCTCCTCCCCTCTGTATCTCTCTCTGTGTCTATGTCTCTCCCCCCTCTCTGTCTCTCTCCCCCCCTCTCTCCCCCGCTCTCTGATTCTGATATGAGGTGTCGAGCAGGCCATGAGGCATTCTAGTAGTGCCTTGCGCAGTATAGTGAACTTTAGCATGCTTGACAATGGGGGAGCCCATTACGACATGGAGCCACAATGCAACCCTGTCCCACTCGCCCCTAGCAACAAGATGCGGCTTACAGCTCCGAGCCCAAAGTGGTGGGAGGCGAGGGCTGCCTTGAGCCAAATGTGGCCCGAAGGCAAATATAGGGCTGCTTCGCTCCTGCACTAAGGCTCCGGCCATCGCCTTGCCATGTCCCCTCCTCCCCAGCAGCTATTCGGCTGAGTGCGATGGGCGTGAGCTCCAACCCCAAGCGGCAGGAGGCAAAGGCTGCCTTGAGCACAAATGTTGCACAAAGGCATTTACAGGGCCACTTCGCTCCTGCACTAAGGCTCCGGCGACCCTCCTCCTCATCCCACTCCTTCTCTTGCGACACCCTTGCCTGATGTGTCGAGGCTGGGAGAGTGCTAACGAGCAGGAAAACCCTCCTCAAGAGAGCGGCTGGGCTCGGCGAAAGCGCAGAAAAGGCGCACACAGGGTGGGCGGGTGCTCACTTGAGGGTCTCCCCGCTTGTGCACACCCTCCCGGCCCCACCACAGCCGGCCAGGGGATTGCGAGAGGAGGAGGAGGAGGAGGGTCGCTCTCACCAGATTTCCGAGAGAGAAGAGACTTAGAGACAGAGAGAGATACAGAGATACATACACACACGGCTTTAATTGAAAAGCATCCTCCGGGAGGCAAAAGTTCCCCATGCACGTTTTAAAGCCGCAGCTGAGCGCTGTGGGCCCATTCCCCTTTCTGTTGTTCCCTCCTGGATCCCATTCCCACCCAGCAAAGCCCTCGCAATAGCGAGGCCGGCATCAGTCGCAGCTGGGTCAGGCCAATGTCTCTGGGCGGAGAGCAGGGTTATGCATCTCCCCAAGTGACCGAGGCACGCCCAGCACCAACAAGGGCTGGAAGAAGCTCCAGCAAGAATGAGGCGCTGGAGAATCAGCCCCAGTCGCTTCTCCATCCCCCGCCGTTTCCCTTACCTTCTCAGGCTAGGCAAGGAGTGACTGGGAGGGGAGGGTGATGGGCAGGGCCAGTCAGTGATGGGATCACCCAACAGGGAGCCACAGCAGAGGGCCCAAAGATCCACATGCGGCCCCTGCCCTAACCAATTTACTCAGACTGCAGAAAACTACTTGGATAAGCAGCAAATAGTTTCTAATCAAAAAGAAAAAAAAGTCCAGTTTCCATGACTCAACTTCTAGACAATTCTAGTGGATGATTGAGAATCTTCAGCGACAGCCTAGTTTTATGCTTTTCCCTAAGTATTAGTTAGGCATTTACCTGGAAGAGGAAAATAGATGGCTTCATAAAGGCTAAGCTCCTTCTGCAATAAATACATATTTATTTCAGTATCAGCAGCTGATATTAAAAAAAATCATCTGAACATGCAAGTTTGAACATGCATATGCATATGTTATTGTAGCTGTGGTTACAGATATCAAATAAGCAACACTAATACTGGTGAAGTGTACATGGAAAGACTCTGAAGATTGTTATAATTCTCATATTAGGCTCCTTTGAAACCAGAGATGGTATAACAATGAGATATTGTTTTCCTGTTGCTATTATTGATAATGATACCATGTGGCATTTCCCTACTACATAAGAAAGCTTTTTCACACTATAGTCCAGGGGTCGGCAACCTTAAACACTCAAAGAGCCATTTGAACCCATTTCCCACAAAAAAGAA
The DNA here is from genome assembly GCA_023053685.1 of Diadophis punctatus similis. NCBI lineage: Eukaryota > Metazoa > Chordata > Lepidosauria > Squamata > Dipsadidae > Diadophis > Diadophis punctatus. The sequence goes on from JALIGW010000001.1 coordinate 45,005,949, forward strand.
AACACCGGGAGCCACAAAACTCTTTTGACATCTAAAATGAAGATAACACTGCATATATAATTTTTACCTTTATGCTATGTATAAAAAACTATAGTGTGTTGCATTTATGACATCAATGACCTGCTACAGAGAAAACACATTTTTATTTCTGCATGCAACAAAAATATTTTGAACTCCGAAAAAAAAGATGGGTCGAAAAGCTCAATAAATCACATGGCGGCGGGTGTCGCACATTGGCGGTTGTGATGCATATTTTGAGCGACAGGGAGCCGCAGCAGAGGGATGAAAGAGCCACATGTGGCTCCAGAGCCGCAGGTTGCAGACCCCTGCTATAGTCTATCATATAATATAGTAAATTTAGGTTTTTTAATATGATAAGTAATTCCAGAAAATAAGATGCATTAGAAGGGATATTGCTCATGGTTGGTTGTTGTTGTTTTCCAGCCATGCTCCAAATCAGCTGTCTGTAAATATTTCCATTTTTAATAGGCCAAAGCCAACAGTTATTCCAAATAGCCCAAGAAGTTGATTGTTCTCGTGCTGAAAGTTTGTTGCACTGTTTTGCCAGCACTTTTGAGGAAGTAAAGACGTTGGCATTTGATCTTCTAATGAAGCTTCATCCTTTCTTGCCTTATTTTCAGGTACAGGCACAGCTTACAGATTTATTTATTTATTTATTTATTATTTATCATGACATTTATATAATCACGCAACTCACTCATGGTGACTAGATATTGACAGTTTCAAAATTACCACACATAAATTTCTCTAGCACTGATTAGATATTGATTACCTATGCTAATCATAAGCCAATATTTCTGCTTGGATATTCAGATGACTGAGCATGTTACAGTTTGTACCCATCAGCTAACATTTAAAACTTTTTTCCTGCATATTTCAGGATCCTGAAAAACTGCAACCATTGTTTCAGGTAGTTATGCAGCTCAGCCGAAGTTCCAAGCCATATGACTGCGTGACTGCTTCCTATTTACTGAACTTCTTAATACATCAGAAAGGATTGTTGAATATTCGTTCAGAAAGTTATCAACTTCTGGGCATGTTTCAGCCAAATGAAGATCTACCTGCTGACTCGTTAGAGAAGAACACTTTATCTGGTCATTATTGTACATTCTGTAGTTTAAAATTTCCATTCTGTATTAAAGATGATGCCATTATGTCCAGAGAAATTACATCATGTTCAGATGTAATAGCTTTCTCTTTTAATCTAAACTTTGTGTTTTCAGTCTTAGGTAACAATTAGTTCATGTAATGAGTGCTTAAAAGTTTTCTGTATTTGCTTTTTGAAATTTTTATTGACCTGGGGATTTTCTTTGAAACTTATCTATATATATAAAAGTGAAAACCACTCACGCATTAATCACGAAATCTCCAGAACCGTAAAGTCTACAAACTTGAAATTTGCCATATATGTTCTCCTTGGCTTCTAGGTGCTCACTAAGAAAGGGTTTTTCAAAATGACCATGGGAGCATGAGTATTTCTTATATTATTATTAACAAGCTCTGATGCTAAGGAGTTCTACTCCCCACTCCCCACCTGAAAAGAAATCTGATCCAAATGCAAAACACAAGCAGAGGAGTTTCAGTTTAACTTTTGCTTTTGCTTTCATAGCAGCAAGCAACTTTACTACAGAACAGTTGAGCTAAGCCACGCACAGACTCCTTCCTGTCTCCTTCTTGCTCACACAGCAAATACTGTTTGAGTTTCCAAACACACCTCAACTCTCTCACACAACTAACAGGACACTAGCCAGATGAATACCAATGGATGCTGGTAGGCAGAGACAGATCCCCCCCCCCCCTTATTTTCTCCTCAGTTCAGACGAATCTGTTCCTTCTACTGTAATACCAGTTAAAGGGAAAAGAGGCAACAAATGCAGGAAAAGGTTTACAGATGCGATTAGGAAAACACAAGGGAAGCTGCCTGTTTCTCCCATGGCCAGTTCTATGTGGCATGCTCCAGAGTCAGTTCACCTGACAGCCTGGTCATCCTCCAGCCAGACAGCAAAACCAGGAATGTTGTTTACAGGGAGGTCCTGAGCAATTCATCTGAGGGACAAATTGAAAGTTTATGCTATGCAAATAATGTCTTCATCTGTAACAGAAACTTAGCTTACCATCTCTAACGAAATAATACAGACCCTTTTTAAAGTACTCATTAATTTTCAAGCTTTAAGTGTCAATTTATCAAGCCCATCACATAGTTTCGTAGCGAAGCACGGGTATCAGCTAGTAAGACATAAAAATATCTGCAACAATCTGTCTCTCTAATTTTCTGGACTTCATAACTAGCCTGATATGTGTGCCACTTTACATATTTTGACTTTGAAAAGCTGCCACAGCAAATTTCATTGATTTTACTGACAATTTGCCTGCACAACATGCATCTTTTTTTCATTTTTATTTTCTGTCTGTATAATATCTAGTCAATCTATATACTATTAAAACACTAGTTCCTGTAACCTGTAATTGGGTAAATCGGTGCACTGTAGGGCAAAGCTTTTTAAACCAAGGTACCTCAAATGGGCTATTTTACAGAATGCGACTGAATCTGGGTTCCATGTCTCCAACGGAATTGAAATTTGTCAAGTTTTATAAAACATTTTAAGACATAAACATCATAAAACATATGACATAATACAAAATGTCATAAAACATTTCCTGTGCTGATATTTGATTGTGCTATACTGTTCAGCATGGGCTATTTTCAAGGCAGATACATCTTTGAATGAATCCCAGCTTTTCCAGTGAAGGCAGTACATTAGAGGTTCTGTCATTGTTGACCCAAAAACTAGACCCATGGTGGTCTAGTTTTATCTCTATAAGTGGCTCTGTCATCAATTTGTTGCTTTTTTGTGATTTGCTTGTCTATTTAATATAAAACTAGGATTTGCTAAGGAATGGTATTTACAAAGACTTATACCCTTCTGTCTTTTTATTTACATACAGTTATCAAGTACTTGTTGGAAAATCTTGAAAGAGAAATATTGCAAGCCGAGAAGTCTTTACTTCACGCAGCTGCTTCATTCCCAATGTATGGCCGAGTACACTGTATAACTGGGGCTTTGTGTCAATTAAAGTGAGTAATATTGAATATTGATGTGAATTGCAGTGACTCTCATTGATTTCTTTGTTGCTGTAGAGTAGAGTAAGCTGAAGGAGTACTTGGTCTTGAAACGGTGGGCTGGCAATTGTCCTTGAAAAAGTAGGGGGAACCAAAACAAATGCTGCATGAAATTAAATTTTAATTAGAATGTAAGTCAGTTTCATTCAGTGTAATTATTTTCCGCATTTTGCCTTTCTGCCACAATAAGTAAAGTTTGTTGGTAAAACTTGTGGGCGGATCTAGAATTTGTAGGGCCTGCATAGCCTCTCAGTGAATCCTGTAATAGTTTGCTTGGGCAAACTAATAAAAATGTGCTCTTAATTTGGACTCAGATATGCTCTTGATTTGAGCTCAGTTCCATTGAGTATGTGATTTTCATGGCAACACTGTATAAATAGTTTGTATTGCCTTCTGGAGTGCTTTCCAATTTTCCAGTTGAGACTACAGCCTGGATTCCATGGTGTTCTTGTATCAAAGGTATAAGCAGACTGAACTACGTGAATCTTTTGAAGAATATTCTGTGTTGCTTCCTCCGTGAAAAACAATTGCTCCTAATCAGATTAATCCTGTCGTACAGCAGGATGTAACCACTAGTTTCAATAGTGCCAGAAGGAAATATAGATGAAGGATGGAAATGCTTTACTAGGAGGAGAAGTTTAGATTGTACTTCAGACAACAAGACACCTTGAATACATACTGAGAAGTATCCTTTTCAGTATATCACTCTCTGTTTTGGGATTCCAGTGATGCATTTATTTATATATCCTCCTTCATTGAGAGGAAATATGACATGTAATAAATTATAAGAATAATCTTGCATGCAGTAAAATAATTCTGTAGTTTTAAGCTGTAATTTTTTATATGATGCATTTATATTGAATAAGCATATAATTTCTCATACTTTATTTTATTTTTAAACTTTTAATTAATTTTAGGGTGACTTGATTCACAGTGAATTTCTTGATTTATTTGTTACAGTCATATGACGCTGACCAGTGAATGGAAGGAAGTAGTGAGAAAACTTATTCTGATGTCCTATAAACTTTCTGCTGTAGTATCTCCAGTAGTTCAGAGTTCATCTCCAGAAGGCCTTATTCCAATGGATACTGACTTAGGTAATACAGGAATTCCTAAAATTCCTGACTATTTTAATGCACTAACCTCAATAAATTTTATGTATTTTGTTTATCAAACTAGATGTCTCTTTGCTGAATCAAATAGTTTCTTTTTCTAAGCCCCCCAGAACTGCACATTCCAATATTCCGCTATATATGTTGTGCCCACACATGTCTGCCCAACATGTGGCAGAACATTTCGTGCCCATATAGGCCTTATCAGCCACCTGCAGACACATCGTGGATAGCGCACAACCTGTTAGATGTCAAGGTCCTCTTCTAACACGATGGACGGACATCATATATGTTGTATTTGATGCTGAAAATGCTGTATTTTCAGTGTCAGTATAAAATTGAGGTATGAGTGCTTATAATTTATCAAGAACATGCAGCTATTGATTATAGGCCAGTAATGTTTACTTGGTATTGTCAGTGTCTTGATCAAATTTAAGCATGGCCAAGATAGAGAGTTGATAAGCTCCCATGTGGTTGATGTTCAGATTTCCAAACATATACAGAAGAAGAGGAATGGAAACCAGGACTGGCAAATTCCTTCCATTTTTTTCTCTTACGCATTCATTTCTTTAATTATTTCTGCCCCTAACATGACTGAGAGGCCATTCCTTTCTTACAGTTGCCATGGCATTTCTTTGATGAAGTAAGCAATGGATAGGGACACAACCTTCCCTCCCTCTTTCCTAAACAGTCAGTTTGGGAATGGGACAAATGGTTCTCACCTAAAGACTGTATTGAACTTATATGTGAAGTTTTTAAAATTAAGCAGAAGGCTGCCAAAAATTAGTTTCAGGGCTATCTATAAACCTATGGCTCCAAATAGTCTGCCCTGTATTAAGACATACAGGCAAAGCATAGGTAAAGTGCAAGTCTGCTGGTGGTGCATATAAGTAACAATAACATGCTGTTTTTAACTAGAAAAATGGGTTTGGCCTTGAGAAAATTTAATTAAAACCAAGAGAGAGAAAGGGTGACAAAAGCAGGGAAGAATTTGGAATATATCGTCCTATGGATTTAAAGTGGGATCACAGAGTGCAGGGTTACATGGCCTGTAGTTTCCAGATCTTTCATATTACATTCCTACAGTTTCTTCCATCAATCAAGCTGTCTGTTTCTGAAGGAGTAGAAGTGTAACATGTCTTCCATTTGAAGTGTAAATAAATTATGGCTAGAAGAAAGTGAAAAAATTGGACTGATTATTAGGATCAAAGGAGAGAGTGACAATGTTAACTTTAGAGCAAAAAAATAAGAGATCAGGAACTTTAAGGAAATTGCATTGATTGAATTGGAAGAGTTATATTACATAACCCTAACAAGAACTTCACGCTACGGAGTGAGGCAATCCTGATATTTTGATTTTGTGTAGTCATTATATATTTTAAGGTAAATTTTCTGTTTGCTCACAGAAACATCAGAGAGATTGCAGTCTATTCTACTTGAGATACAGCCATGTGATTCAAATGATTACTTCACAGAAACAAAATTGTTAAAAGAATATTACAGACCAGACTGCGGTGATGGGACAGCTCCAAATGTTTCTACTGAAATTAAAGGTAATTAAGGGTAAAACAAGTTTGTGTCAGGGAAGGCTATGATGAAGATTAGAGAATATCAGAAACTTATTCCAATAATTCTTATTCACAAAAGCCAAGGGTAGCTTTCTCATTTGTTTATTTATTTGAATTCAACTGATCTTTAATCTGATCGTAGTCTGTTGCCATAGCTATTCCAGAGAAATGTCATTGGGGACTGCTGGTTACTTGCTGCTGCTTCTGTTCTCTTTTTTCCCAGCATAATTGTTTGAATTCTGAGACTTGCAACTTCCTGCTGACTTTCCTACTGGCCTGGAAGCCAGCAGGAAGTTGTGAGAAGCTCCTTATTTATTTATGAAATTATTTGCTGCCTATCTCACGCCTGCGTGACTTATAACATAAAAGCATTAATACATTAAAAACGTTACCACCATCAACATCAAGGTCCTTGCTTAACAATCCACGAACCTTGCTTAGTGACAGTAGCAGGGACTGCCATTGCTAAGCAGCACAGTCTTGTGAGTTTGTGCTTTGTGAAAGCATTGCTTAGCAATGAAAATGCTGATCCCAATTGCCACTAATATCTGAGGAATATCTGTATAGAGATTGCAAGTTAATTTAAGGACCCAATCCTGAACTTTGGTTCAGCTTGTAGTATTCTAGAGGTAATTCAGTCTAAATCTATGACCAGTTTAAAGATAATATTTGGGGGGAAAGCCTTCTTCCATAGTCTAATAAGGGAAAAATACTGTTTTTATTTTTAAAATTATTATTTTGAATTACAATAGATGTGATTTGTAGGAAAGCTTGATTGTTATGAGGGGAAGCATGATACTTTTCTAGGGGTGCAAATCACTCTCCTTTTCATGTGTTAATGTTTCCGAGACATATCTAATGCCTCTACTTTCTACTTTCATGTTAACAATGCAGGTATGTATATTTTTTGCATTATCTTGGATCTTCATGGTATTAGATTGGTGTTGGAACTTTATAGAATCTCAGAATTTGAACAAAACAGATTCGAATGCATCCACTCTGTTCTGGAGAAGTGACAATCAGTCCCAAATTTTATATTTTATTGCACAGACTAGCTGATACATATCAATTATTGCTATATTAAATAAAATTGTAAAAAAGTTTCAGGTGTTTTCTGAAAGTTTAGATAAGATTGTGAAATAGATTCCCCCCCCCTTGTTATTGGTGTTCTGATGATTCTAATTCTTTAGCATTCAGATACTCTGAACTTATTCTATATCTCACCTTTATTTATGTTTTAAATAAAAAGTAGAACGTCATCTTATTTCTCCTAAGTTTACTATTTACAAGAAGCCACTGACAATGAATATCCAGAGATTTGAGGCATTTTGTCAATAATATTATGATGGGAACGAATGTGAGAGACCTAAAAACACTGTCTAATACAATTGTTTGATGTTTTCTTCACAGTAAATAAAAAGTTGGAATCTAGTGCCCTGCAAACTTTTATTTTATCTTTGCAGCCCCCCAAAAATTATAGATCTAGTATGCATAATACTCTGAGCTTCATGTTAATATTAGTCAGAATAGTGACATGGAACAGTCAAACTGTTTAATGAACTATATTCTTGTGCAGAGGTTTAACTAAAACACACGCTGCTGAATGTTTCCAGTGGAAATAAATATTTGAATATTGGGGAGCTTCTAGGTTAATAAGGACTGATTGAAGAGGTATTCATGAATAGTGGAGACAACGACTGTTGTAAAGAATTTATCCAGAGAAAGCAAGATTACATTCTGAACGGCAGCTCCTCATGAAAGAAAAAACAATGATCCCCCATGGATTTGAGTGCCAGGAGCTAATTGAGCAGCAGGGAGCCTTTTATCAAGAAACTAAGCCAGCTAAACTCACTTTCTAATCACATTCAGAAATGTTCAATTTAATACTATATATATATATATATATATATATATATATATATATATATATATATATATATATATATATATATATATATATATATATATATATATATATATATATATATATATATTAGAGACATTTAAAATGTTGAGCTTAACTTGGCACCTGGTGAGTTTTATTTCTTCAAATTTAAGGAATTTTAAACAGAGATTTAAGAGTTTAAAATATACAGTTGGAAAAAAAGCACACACAAAAAAAGTTTTTGATTTCAGATTCAGAAAGTTTTAAATGGTCCAGGAGACCAAAGGGATATGGCATATTGGCTATTTTTGCTGTAAGATTTGAAAAACAAATATAGAATATACCATGGGAAGTGATTGAAGCAGAACTAAACTCCTATTAAGAACTGAGGCTTGTTGAAGGTTGCAAATGGACACTAGAGGGAACTAAAGCACCAGGTAGAAAAGAGTTAAAATGACTAAGCTAGCTATAACTTTTATTGTCTTAAAGACTCCTTCAAAATGGACTGAGGCATTAATAATATCTCACAAGTAGTACAGATGCCAATGGTTAAACTTTTAGAAATTGATGAGCAAATGTGGATAGTGACCTGAGTGTGTGTGAGACCTGAGTGTGTTCTAGTAGTAGTTAATTCTTTGAGTGAGGGCATTGTTTTTTTACCTCTTACAGAAGCCATGGTTCACCCCCTTTTCAAGAAGCCATTGCTGGACCCCAGTATATTGGACAACTTTCACCCAGTAATTAACCTTTTCCTTTTTGGGAAGGTGATTGAAAAGGTGGTTATGCAATAGGCCTTCAAAAGCCTTGTTGAAGCAGATTACTGCTTCAACAGATGGGCTGGTGCATCCATCCTTGCCGTATTTGACCTCTCAGCAGCTTTTGATACCATCAAATATGATATCCTTGATTGACTTGGAGGATTAGGGATGGATGCATAATGTTGTGCTGGATTGCTTCCTTTCTTCAGGGTTGATTCAGTTAGTGGTGATTGAGGAAGAGAAGTCCCGCCCTCAGTCCCAACTGTGGGGTGCCACAAGTGCTCCTCTCTCCTATTTGGTTCACATTTGCTGTTCACATTAAGAACATTAGATGGAGTAGTTGAATTTCACGGATTTATCAGAATCTGCATTTCAAACAAATAAAACAGTAAAGAGAGGGAACTTTGTGTAAAAGGATTCAATTTTGCCATCTTCCCTGTTTAATCATAGGGATTCATGTTTATATATGTAGATTTTAACAGATATTAATATGGTAATAAAAAATAATGATCTTTCAGTACTTGAAAATCAGGAGGAATTTGATAGTACCTTTTTTTGATAAATTACATTAAAAGGCCTAAGGTTGTAATATTATGAATTTGTTGAAGTAAGCTGCAGCTTACAAAAACTTACACTTTTAAATAAAATAAAACTTGTTAGAAAAGGTGCTATCATAAGCTAACAGGGCTGTCCTACAGAACTAGTCCTTTTTGTCATTTGTATACAGTGGGTCAATATATTTCCCCTAATTAAACATGAGACTCCCTACATTAGGGCTGTCTCTATACATTGCAGATTTTTGACACAATGTGCTGATGCACAACAGATGTGACACACTTTTGGTAAGGAAAGGGAGGAGGTTTGATTAGGGTAGTCCAGGTTTGCAGATGTTTGATTTACAGAGATAAATTGAATGGGGGGAGGCTATTTATTTTGCTTATGATGCTAATCCATATGAGTCAGTTCCAAAGTGAAAACAAGATTTTTATGACTTCATTGCTATTTTGGGTTTTCTCTGTACATGGATGTTGAAGAAAATGAAAACTCTATTTATTTTGTCCATGCAATACCAAATAGATCAAAACAGTTTTATATCTAGGAAATTCTGATTTTCTGTTCAGAGAAAACTGTCTTGAGGAAGCATAGGTCAATCATCTGGTCAAAGCTAACATTTGAGCAACATAACAACCAATACATAATGAGCTTTTGCAGTGTGAAATAATATAACATCAAAAAACAACTACATTTTGTAAGTTGACACTATGTGTTCGGAGGATGTTGCTTGATGGTTAATGTGCATTCACTTGAGATGGTTGTAAATCCTGTTTCTTGAAAATATGCCTGGATTTTGAAACACAGAAGCTATTTTATAACAAGTCAGGTCTTTAGTTCACCTAACAGAAATATCTACACCAGTATTTCATTATTTGGTACCTTAAACTTTTCTAATTTAGCCCTGTGCTTAGGAATTTTGAGAAACGAAGCCTAAAATGTCTGAAGACCACTGGATTAGTTGTTTTAAAGGCCAACAATTTTGCAAGGTTTTAGATGGCAGCATTTTCCTAACAGTTGTGGAACCCTTGCAAGACTAATATATGTATTGCTTCTGAGCTGCAGCCCAAGCTCCAATCTCAATTGTTTTCCAGGCTAGTTAGTTTGCTATCTCTTGCATATTCAAACCTAAATCTAATTCTAATACCTACTTGGCTTTTTGGTTTTGTCAACTTTATTTATTTAAATGCCAAGACTGAGTTTGTTGCGTGCAAACTTATATTTCATTATTTAATTGGATTAAATTATTTAGTTGTCTTGACAATGTATATCTTATATATAGTGTTGATTTACCATTATTGCTCAAATATTGCATTGTTAAATAATCCTGGTGAAATGATTTTTAAAAGATTGTTAGAGCTGTTGTAAGAAGTTTTGCTTTGTGTTTTATTTTTTTAAGGTAAAGAGCTACATACAAGTGATGTCACAGCTCAAATGGTGTTGGTATGTTGCTGGCGAAGCATGAAGGAGGTTTCATTACTTTTAGGGAAGTTATGTCAACTTCTGCCTGTACAGATGCTTCCTAGTTGTTCAGATGCACTGATAACAGTGGACCAGGTAGGGTATCTAAAATGTTATGATTTGTTAATCCAGAGAATTTCAGTATTTACTGGATGAATTATTGGAATCATTTATTCTGCCACACTTCTGTAGTTCCCTGTCTGCTGTGTTCCAAATAATAGCAATGTCTTGATGAAAAATAGATAGGAAGAATTTTTGGAGAAGAGCAATGCACTTATTTTAAAATGGGGATCTTATTAATTGTTCCCTTTGTCTTCATTTGACTTTCTTAATTAGGTTAAACAACTTATTTAAGTGATGTTCCAGGGCAGTTCATGAATACTTACATTAACAGAAAGTGTTGAAGTAAAGAATATTACAGCAGTGCAGATTCTGACATTTCAGTATATTTTATTTTTATTACCAGATACGGAATTGTCTTGGAAGAATTTCCCTTAAAACTACTGGGTCATCATTTCAGATATTATTATTTTTTAATAGAGGAAGAGAATGACGCGCTCTTCATGGGGCTACCCTTGAAAAGTATTCGGAGACTGCAACTGGTGCAAAATGCGGCTGCGCGAGCTGTGGTGGGTGTCTCTAGATACACCCACGTAACACCCATACTCCTCCAGCTGCATTGGTTGCCCATTGGTCTCCGGGTGCAATTCAAGATGTTGATTATCATCTTTAAAGCCCTACATGGCATAGGACCAGGTTATCTTTGGGACCGCATCCTACCTCATACATCCCTACGACCAGTTAGGTCCCACAGAGTTGGTATCCTCCAGGTCCCTTCAACCAAACAATGTCGGTTGGCGTGGGGGAGAACCTTCTCTGTGGGGGCTCCAGCTCTCTGGAACCAACTCCCCCCAGAGATCCAGACTATTCCCACCCTGCTGGCCTTCCGTAAAGCCATGAAAACATGGCTCTTCCGGCAGGCAGGGTGATATTGAGATCAATCCCCCATGTATGAATGTTGGTGTGTTTTTTAACTTTTTTAACTTTTTAATTATTATTACTGTTTTATATTCTTAGACTATGTTGTATGCCGCCCTGAGTCCTATGGGAGTTGGGCGGCCTATAAGAACCATTAAACAAACAAACAAACAAACAAACAAACAAACAAACAAACAAACAAACAAATAACCACCATAGGCAAAAAGACAGTGGGAGCAAAAGCAATTTCCAACTTCTCACCTGCTCCCCCATTGAGTTTCCTTATAAGAAGCAATCAGGAGGCCTTTGAAATCCTGCCTACTGCCTGCCTGAAGCATAAGTTGGTGGAGCATGTGGAGGGGTGATATGGACTGGGAAAGATGCACAGGTGTCCCCTTTCCCTTTCCCCTTCCCTCCCCCCCCCCTCCCTACTGGTAAGTGGCTGCTGCTGAATTGGAGAGGAACAGAGAGATTTGCAAGACTATTTTGGGAAACTGTCATGTAACATTGAAAATGAAGATTATAGGTCTGCATCAGCAGCATAGCAGCAACCAGTAGCACTGAAGCAGCCACAACTTTAGATGTCATGCGTTCTGCATTTTGGACACATTCTGTAAGTTAGCCCATTTGAGGTTCCTTGGTTCAAAATTTTTGCCCTATGATATACCATTTCACTCAGTTAAAAGTCATGATGTGAGTTTTAATAGAATATAGATGCTTTCCTCTGTATTCCAGCCATATGGGCTTAGGAATGTTCTATTTAGGACAGTGCTTATATGTATATATTGAAGTTCACTGACTTCCACATTTATGTTTTCCATTTGGCAAGCAGCAAGGTGTGATTTGATGAAATTATCATTTCAGTATAGCTTTTATGGTCTGTAATTTTGGATAACAAACACATTGATTGAGAATATCATATTCTCTGTAGGCTAGATGACAGAATTATGCTCACTCAGACCTGTTTTTAAATCTCTCCCCTCCCATTTTTTTTAAGACCATGAAGGCAAGCACACCATCTGGGACTGTTCAAGAGAATGGACTGCAGTGTTTACAAGAAATTAGCTTACCACAAGTATTTCATTTGGAAATATTTTGGATTTATTAGATTTCTGTTTTTAATTGATGACCTTTTCCCTTTCCCATATGGTTTTAACCAAGTCAGTTTCCAGCCTTAGAGACTGATATACGTGACATAGACTTTTTTTTCTTTTTTCTGGGGGAAGTTTATGATGAGAGTTCAAAAATAAAACTTTAGTTTTTCAAAATTATGATACCATTTTAGACTGAAGAAGTATTGATGTCGTGCTGAATATAGAGTTTTGGAAATAATTCTAACATATTTATTTACACATCTCAAACAGATGTTTTCAGCTGGCTCACAGCTGTGTGCACAGTCTTGCAATGTTTTGGAAGTGCAGAGAAATGACCACCAATATACCATTAAGCTTCTTTTCTGTTCCAAGTCAAACAGGATTTGGTTTTAAAGACTTAAGTTCACCTTTTAAAGCCAATGCCATGCATTTTGCCTGAAAACATAGCTATAAATATTGGCTGTTTGATCAATAGCATTTTTTAAAAATCTCTTACATTTCTTCACACTTTATCATGCTATAACCTTGATTACTGTTTGAAGATAATAAATCTGAGCAATTATAAACAAAATAATCCTAATAATGTTGATTTTTTTTACCCATTCAGTTATATGCATTGAATGTATGGTTTCATGGATCTTATTTAACTCTGTTCCGGAGTTCATTCCACAAGACTGTGCAAATTCTTCTGGTATAGAAAAGCATAGCATAGTTGCTTGGCAGGAGTGGTTAGAAAAGAGAGAATATTAAAATTTGATAATTTGAATGTTCAAATATTTGAAATTCTATATAAGGTTACAATGTTTGTATATATGTGTGTGTGTGTGTGTGTGTGTGTGTGTGTGTGTGTGTGTGTGTTGTGTGTATAGTTTGTCGACTATAGAAAACTGCCTGGATGGTCCCAGGAGGGGCCAAAAGGCAAAAGGAAACTGTGATGTTTCCTTCCATACATCAGGATGACTTGACAGAATAAACATATATAACCCTTTCCTGGTGAATCGCTGATAGGGAAGAGAAGCTTGTGGCCTAGAGGTTAAAACTGCTGCCTTACAAGCAGACTGCCCAGGTTCAATTCCCACTAAGGGTATGGCTATCTGACGAGAGCAAAATAGCTCGAAATAGATCTATAATAGTCTCCCTTTATTTTCATTTATCAGCAAAAAATGTTACACACACACACACACACACACACACACACACACACACACACACACACACACACACACACACACACACACACACACACACACACACACACACACACACACACACACACACACACACACACACACACACATATATATATATATATATATATATATATATATATATATATATATATATATATATATATCAGAGTGCATATTAATCCCCTGGACAGCTTCTTCTCAACTCTTCACATCTTGCCTCCATGTGTACCACATTATACTTCATTTTCTATCCAGTATGTGATCTGTAGATGAAGCTTTATATTTTGGAATTGTGGCTCATAGTACTAAGCTTAAGGATGACTATGGAGGTAGAAATGCGATCATCTTAATTTACTTGCTGTAAATATTCTTTAGAGCAGCGGTCCCTTTTGGGCACCAGGGACTGGTTTCATGGAGAATGGTTTTCCGTGGACTGGAGGGGTGTGGTTTTGCACACTGCCTGCATCCCGCGAATGGGGCTTTGTTTGTTTGCGCAGATTGATTGCAGACCGGAGATTGGGGACCCCTGGTTTAGAGCTAGTTTGATGTAGTGGTGCCTTAACCAGCACCAATTAGCACTGGGCTAGAATCCAGGAGACTGTGAGGTTTTTTACAGTGTTCTCTAAAGGGAATCAATCAATAGAGTGATAATCAAAGTAATATTCTGAAATAAACCTTATTTATTTGATTAAGGGTTCATTTGTTAGAGCCAATCTGGTGTTTGTGATTAAGGCATCAGGTTAGAAACCAGGAGACTGTGAGTTCTAGTACCAACTGTAAGCACAAAATTTGCTGGAAGGCCTTGAATTAGTCAATCTGTCTCAGCCCCGGAAAGAAAACAGTGGCAAACCACATCTGAAAACCTCACTAAGAAAACAGAGGGGATCTATCCAGTAGTCATTGGGAGTCAAACACTAACTCAAAGGATCTATCCAGTAGTCATTGGGAGTCAAAAACTAACTCAAAGGAACGCATTTGCACAAATATTGTTTATATAGGCTCTACCTATATTGCATCTATGCATAACATGTTACTGCTGATTGCAGCAAGAGTACTAAGAGAAATTGAAAGGAAAAACTTCAGTGAACTCGTGTAATGACTTAAGATTCCTAAAGTCCATTCCTAAATTATTGCATTACATATTCAATTGCATTACAAATATTGCATTCCTAAATTATTGCATTACATTATAATATCCATTTTAACATTTATAGCATTACTACTGCTACCGTTATGTTTTTAAAATTAAAATTATTTATAATCCAGTTTCCCTTAAAACAATTGTTAATGTAATTAATTTAAAATGAATGGAAACAACATTACTAAAATAGAGGTAATACAAATTCATCATGTGTTTCTTAGATGAGGTACTTTACAGTGAAGAAAGGTGATAAACCTGTAAGGCTATCCTTTGTAGAGTATTTAGAACATTTATAAAATAAGCCTGTTCAAGGAGGATTTAAGGCAAAAACCTTTTTTCAAGGAAAAAAACAAAGTCCAGTTGCCTTTTGAAAAGCACTTTTGGAACAATCATGACCTGGATGATTGAGCATTTCCATAGACATTCTTCCATGAACTATATTCTTTTATTTATATGCAGAAAATTCTTTATATGAACTTTATCATTCATAGTTTGTCAAAAGTATTTCTGTGTACATGGCATTCATTTTTTCTCATTTTTCTTCCTTCTATCAGGTAAAAGATATTGGGGAATATTTCAAGAATCATCTCCTAAAGTCGCGACATAGAGGAGCATTTGAGCTAGCTTATGCTGGCTTTGTAAAACTTACAGAAGTATTTTCAAGGTAAATTGTTCTGTTATGAATGCCTTTACTTTTAATCCTTGCTTATTTGGATTTATTGTCCTCGTTTGCAGAAATACTGAGCAAAAATATTACTGCATTTTACCTGCACCAAATAATGTCTTCTTTCACGAAAATACCTCCCCCCTCCCTGTATACTTGTATCTTCTCTAAGGTAAATGCCATCTATAGGACCAGTCAAGCCTTCATGTCAGGTTTCCGACTGATGCCCTAATTAAATAATGAGATTAATTAAATTGAGAGAAGGCCAGGGATGCTTTGCGATTTGACACTTCATAGTGATGGCTTTTCTCCCATGGAACAGGTTGTCCCTTGATATCTAGACTGTTCCCCCCATTGTTGTGCTTCCAAAGATTTTGAAGAGATAGTCCTCCATTTGAGAACAAAGAGGATTGAGCTTCCTCATCTGGGCAGTGCTATCCGGAAATGTTGTTTCAAATACTATGACTTTATTTTAATGTTTTTGTTGCTTGTTGCAAATCACTCAGAGCTATTTTGAACTCTCTGGCCTTCAGCTTATTGTAAGTGAAAGAATAAACGATAATTGAAGCAAAAAGCAAGTGATCTTTCTGTATATGTTGAAGCAGGGGTGGGTTCTGACTTACCTCGCTGCCTGTTCGCTTCCTGACACACCACGAGAGCGTGTGAGCGTTGTGCATGCACGTGCATGTGCAATGCTTAAAACCTAGCATCTGCGCATGCACAGAAACAAAAACCAGCTTCTGTGCATGCACAGAATCAAAAAACAAGATGGCGCTGCCTATGGCGCTGCCAAGAGAGCCAGTTCGGGAGCATGGCAGGCCTGGGTTGCTGCTGGTTCGGCGAGCGGGGGGAAATTCCCGCTACCGGGTCTATAGAACCAGTCCGAACTGGCAAGAACCCACCTCTGTGTTGAAGGCCAAAAATATATCTATAAGGGACAGATTTTTAACTCCATTATGAATTAAATTTAATAGCTTACTACCACATTTATATCAGTTGTATCTTCCAAGATAAACTCGCCTAAGTCACACTGTGGAATAGTGAACTGAGATATAACTATGGCATATGTAACTAGATGGCTCATGAATGGACACAAGACACAATTGTGCAAAAAATGGAGAGCCAATTTGTATAGTGATGAAAGTGCTGATCTAGAAACCAGGAGACTGAATTCTAGCTAGCTAGACCATGGGCCAGTCACATTCTCTCGGCTCAACACACCACACAGAGTTGTTACGGGGAAAAGTAGCAAGAGTGAGTATTATGAATGTTTGTCTCCTTGAGTTACTTAGTAAGTAATAAAGATGGGATAAATACATACATTTTATTTATTTAATTAATTTAAAAATAAATGTTCTCTTTGTCATCACTGCAATTTAGCCATCAGGAACAGGCATTGATCAAGAACTCCTATTATAAATTTGCTCTGTCAGAAAGTGGAGCTGGAGACATTATTTCTTGGCTCAAGATGGAATTAGAAAGGGGGCATTTGTGTCTTTGTACTCTGCAAAATTCGCTCTGATAGTTGTGTAAGGAAGAGATAGCATTAAAGGATATAAATTTAAATATATCAGTGAGGTGTTGCAGAAGGAGATTATTATTGGTGTAGAATAGAATTAGACTTTGATATTTCTTTGGTTAACCATTATATTTCAAATAATTACACAGCAAAGTTTAAATTGAAGCAAGGAGTCTACTAAATTATTTTTAGCCTGCTATCCGGGTGGGGTGGAAGGATGCAGATTGTGTGGAACATTTATTGTATTCATTGAAAATAATCAGAGAAAGTATTTTGAATATGTAGGCGACTGAATTTTCCTCTTGCCAGTTAAAATAGTCTGAGAAACCACAATGGGTATTTGCTGAATTGGAACCACAATGATTTATACATTAGCTAACTATGTTTTCAAGTGAGGTTTTGCAGATTATATAAATGAGTTGCTTATTAAATCTGATATGGGCTTGGACTCTTAAGTTGGGTAAAATCATGCTTGGATCTGTGACTAGCATGTTATTTTTAAAGCTCAATTTTCCATTTCATATTTTTAGGGAAACTTGTTTCCCATGGAAATAATTTTTCAGCCAGTCTAGAGTGTTCTACAGTTGCCAAATTAAAGGGAGTAGTCTTTTTTGTTTTTAAAGTCAATAGTTCTTAATGTTTTTATTACTTCAGGACAACCAAAATTTTGCTTGCCCCAAAATGTGCAAGTTAGTGGATAACTGAACAAGATTAAATTACTTCTGGCATTATCAAAGCAGTACCATGTTATAATGTTAGGGATCTGTCAGATTTCATTTCAGTATATTTTTGTCTTTCTGTTAATCTTAGCAGGAGTTAAAATGTTTGTTCAAAGATAACTGCAGCAATTTATTTTCAACTGTGTGGTAGCTTGGATGTATTTTATTTCATGTTGTATTCTTCGTGAATTCTAGTTGCCATTCCTGCAGTTTTTTCAAAGAAACAGTTGAAATGTAAAGTCCCAAGATAGAGGAGAACTCAGCAGGAATGTTAGTTACTTGATGTCACATAGTTCTGGTTTATATAAATCCAGATAAATTTCTCATGTATCTTTCTAGATTAAAAGTCCAAGTCCATATCAAATTTAATGAGCAACTTATTTCTATACAATCTGAAAAACTTCACTTTAGCTGATGAAGCCATATATGTTTTGTAAGTAGATAAACAAATGACAAATTATAAAAGAGAGATCCAGAAATGCTCAGTTGAAAGATTTCCATTGGAAGGAAACATAAAAGCAGTTAAACTTTAGAGAATGAAGGCATATTTTCAGTGTGATTCTGTGTTGCTGCATATTAGAATGCAGTTTGTTACGAGAGGCTCGCTTGACTTGTACCAGGGAAAGGATGATATTTGGCCATTCCAAAATATACTGCCCTGAATTTTTAGATTTTACCGATTAGCTATTAAAGAAAATATATTGTAAGAGAATAGCAACTGTGGGGACAAAATTGATGTCACCTGATATTCTTTAATGATGCAGATTTGTAAAAATAAGAAACATGTTGGGCAATGCCAAAGGAATTCTTGTCTGGTGTATTTGAAATACTTATTTTTGAAACCTAATGACTTTCCTTCACTATTAGGTCACCTACATCAAAATATTAAGCATTTTGTAGCACATTTCTTCAGTTTTGAATTCTAGCATTCCCTACTCTTAATAGGTTTGTTTTCCTACTCTTAATAGGTGTAATAATGAAGATCTACACAAATTGCCAGAGCAGTGGTTATACAATGTCCTGGAAGAAATTAAATGTAGTGATCCTTCATCTAAACTGTGTGTCACTAGACGCAGTGCTGGAATTCCTTTCTATATACAGGTACCATATATATTTGATCTTGATATGATCACAGTTTCTAGACTGAATCATTTGAGAAGTGCACAGTGTATTTTTTTGGTTGGATTATTCTAATGGTATTAGAATTTCTTCTAATTGTGTTGTTCTGTTAGTACTTTGCAGAGACCTGTAAAGCTTAACTGGATTAGCAAGCCTTTTTGAGTTGTTATTAGTAATATTTTAGGTGAAATACAATTATCGCTTTCTGCCCACAAAATGGGCATCTTTTATCAAATACTGTACTTGTTTTGAAGTCCTATATATTGTTTACAAATATGATTTAGGAGAATGACTTGAATTCAAGACTATGTCTTAATACAATTCTACTGGGGATTTTTTAAACAATAGCAAATGTACATCTTGATAACTACATACATACCATTTACTTCCAATTAAAGATTTTTGAAACACAAATAAAATTTAAAAAATCTTCGGAGAACACAAAGCTATAATTGATTCTAACAATTATAGTTATAGACTTAGGTCATCTATATGGAGACTAAAGAATCAAATGCAGATTAAATGAAATATAAAATACTATATTTGCTACAATACAAAATAAAAGAACAAGAAATTTAGAAGGAAGGCTTGGTCATGATGAGAAGATACTTTTAATATTCAACCCTCACACTTTAGCTAAATCCAACACATATGTACATACAAATATACTGCAGTGTCCAAAAGGGGGCTGTTTCCCCAAAGCTGCTGCTATAGGATTATGGCCCTTCTGAAGCACTTTTGGTATAGTGTATGGGGGAAGAGAATAAAGAGAAGATCCTTTTAGCACTGTATCAATCTTAAATTTTCGATGTTCCACGTCTGTTTTACAGATAATTATAACACTGAAGATAGAAGAAATTCAGGATTATATTGGTGAATTGTTCTTAGGTTATTATCATTTTATTTGTTCCATGGATTTTGGAAACTTGTTCTCTGAAATGGAACAGGATACAAAATAGTGTCAAAGTTGTTGATATGTAAAGCACGTGTACACACATACACAAAGACTAATTTACATGTTTTCTCATAGTGTATTTGCCTGCTTCTTCCAAATTTTGGTTTTTCATTTAGTATTTGAGTCAATTACTATTTTGATGCCACTTTTATGGCAGAAATGTTGAACAGTCTTTACTTGCTACATTTTCTCATCCATCTCTAAACAACATGAGCATTTATGGAGTTGGTAATACATTTGTTCTTACAATTTTCTACTTCCTTTGTCCTAAATATAATAGATTTAAAGAACTTTTTAATTTTTTAATGAATTGCTTCTATTTCCCAAAAAGATACTATATGAGTATTCTGCACAAGCATGACACCGAAATGCAAATCACAATTCTGCATTTTGCTTGATTGAAATGTTTAAATGTTCTTTTTCTACTTCTTGATACTTGTAGCTTATGTTTGGTATTTTCAAGTTGTCATGTTTAAATGTAATTAAAGTATATTATATCACTTTATTTTATTTCTTTTTTATTCCAGGCCTTGCTAGCTTCAGAACCAAAGAAAGGTAAAGCAAGTCTACTAAAAATGACCATGAAAAGTTTGATAAACTTAGCTTTACCTTCAGATATGCCTTCAAGTATAATTTCTCAGGTAAAGCATCTATCTTTATATCTCTTTCTCTGTTAATGCAGAAGAGAAAGTCTGTAAACATAATTTAAATTTGATATGATTCCTCCTTCTGTGTTTAAAATTTCTCATTTTCTGTCTTCAATTTTAATTAAATTGAGGGCAGGCCAAATCTAAATATGAAGGGCCTTAAGTTACAAGTCCTGTGGAATGATTGTGAGATATAGGAGGGTACTGATTAGGATTCGTACCCCATTTGTATTTTTTTGGGGGGTAAAAAAGTTGGCATACATAACTTTGTGATACATTTCAACTAAAGTTCTTTTGTTAACTTTCCCCCCCAGGTTCATGCATTAAATATCTTAAGAGCTTTATTCAAGGATACCCGCTTAGGTGAAAATATCATTCCTTATGTGGCAGATGGAATGCAAGCAGCAATATTAGGTTTTACTTCTTCTGTCTGGGCGGTAAGTTGATATACTTATAGCATATTAAGCTTGGAAGCGTTACGTTAATAGCGATCAGATCAGGGATTATGGTTTTCTTTATAATGTCTGATTTTTAAAAATAACTTATTTTTATAAATTAGATGGAAGGTATGCTGAGTATATAGTTAACATGCTTGCATAGAAAACATGCTATGAAACAACATGTAAAACCACTAAAATTGGTTATTATATCCACTAACTTTTGGTTTGATTTTTATTTTATTTTTTTATACTAAAGGCTAAATATTTATTTGACTGAAAAAAAATGACGTTCATTATCTTATGACAGTGATGGCTAACCTTTTTGTTGTTGTGTGCCGAAAGTGTGCCCGGCCCCCTCTGCTCCCCCACCCCCCCGCACATGCGCACATGACTCCCTCGCACTCCCCCTGTGCCCTGTTTTGGGCCTAGTAGCCTCCCTGCCTCCTGGGAGCAAAAACGGGCTGTGGGGGGCCTGCGCTGCACCCCCCCCCACATGTTTTGGGCCTAGTGGGCCTCCCTGCAGCCTCCTGGGAGCAAAAACGGGCCGCGGGGGAGGCTGCACTGCACCCCCCGCACCCCGTTTTGGGCCCAGTAGGCCTCCCTGCACTTATAACCCATAATGCAATGTGCGTGCGACCCCCTGTGCCCTGCTCACCCGTGCAGGTTTGCGCGACCCCACGCGCTCCCCCCGCCCCTGCACATGCGTGCGCGTCTCCCACATGTGCCCCACCCTTCGTGCATGTGCAGTGGAGTGACCCAAAAATCAGTTTTGGGCGGGAGGCACGTGCGCATGTGCAGTGGAGCTGAGCTAGGGCAACGGCTCGCATGCCTGCAGAGATGGCTCTGCGTGCCATCTGTGGCACGCATCCCATAGGTTCGCCATCATGGTCTTATGACACAGAATACAGCTTCTAAGTGGTTTGTTGAAATTAAAATCCAGTTACTTTTAAAAGTGTATTTGTTATATCTTCAAATGTTGCTTAGCCAATTAAAACAATAATTGTAGCCAGTGGTAATCTTTTGGTCTAAAATAAGAGAGTATTTTTTGACTGGTTTCACTGGCATTTCAGAATCATGTTAAGTAGCTCGCAGGCCATAAATATTTCTCATGTCACATATTCTATACAGTATATTCACAGAAATATGTACACTACTCATACACAGCTTTGTGTCCATAGACAGTCCATAGCTGTCTACTTCTCTATACATGGAAAATAATGCAAATGAATTGGCAATTCCAGAAGAAATGTAACATCTTTTCCATGAACAGATTATTTTTTCCCCTGGTTATTCCGGAAAGGGGCTGTACCGTTAAACATAGACAAAAATGCACTATGGCTATGGAGAAAGGGATGCAGTCTCTTCCTTGCTAGATTTGAGTGCTGTTCTCTGAAAGTGCAGAATAGAACTTCCAATGAGTTCTTGCAGGTATTCATATAGCAATAGCAATAGCACTTAGACTTATATACCGCTTCATAGCCATCTCTAAGCAGTTCACAGAGTCAGCATATTACCCCCAACAATCTGGGTCCTCATTTTACCAACCTCGGAAGGATGGAAAGGCTGAGTCAATCTTGAGCCGGTGAGGATCGAATTCCTGGCAGTCAGCAGAATTAGCCTGCAATACTGCATTCTAACCACTGCGCCACCATGGCTTAATATGGAGACTACATGGTCAGATGTTTTCATATATGGTCATATTGTTTATATTTTTAAACTTATCTTATTCACAATCTTTATTCTACAGTTTACATATGGGACTATTATGCACTATAGGCTGCTGAAAGCTTCAGACACCTAATGTCAACACTATATTAAAAACAGATGGAAATATAATGGATAAATATGCCAAGATATTTTAGGGAGTTATTAAAATGTAGTCATAAACGTTGTGCTTTACCATAAGCCCATGATGGTGAACCTATAGAATGCGTGCCGGAAGTGGCACGCAGAGTCATCTCCAGGCACGCGGAGCCGTCACCTGTTGCTCTTTCGTGTTCAGGTGTACCGGCCAGCTGGTCTTCACATGTGCGGGAGCAGCAAAAACTGAAAGAGTAGCTGCGGGCGCGCATGCACGCTCCAGGAAGATGATCTTCTGTTTCTGCCGCGCATATGCGTGCTGGCCACCTGGTCTTCCGGTTTCTGGTGCACATGTGCGCGTGAAGACCAGCTGGCCAGTGCGCATGCGCGTGCCGGAAACTGGAAGATCATTTTCCTGGCGTGTGCATGTGCACCAGCCGGCTGCTTTTTCGGTTTCTGGCGGTACCACATGCGTGAAGACCAGATAGCCGGCGCGCCGGAAACTGGAAGAGCAAGGGGAACAGAGCTGCCAGCCAGGACGGGTGGGCTAGCGCTTCCCTCCCCGCCCGAGCAGGCTTCTTCTGCGGCCCCAGACTGTGGCACTGATGTGCGTCTGCGGTCCGGAGCGCCTGGCCAGCACGGGCGCATGGGGCAGCGGGGCAGGGTTTGCTGGTTGGGCAGCCGCCCACCCTCCCCGCCTGCTACTCCTGCCGTTGCGAGGGGGCGGTGGTGGTTCTTGCGCTGCCGCTTCCAGCCGGGATTCTGGAGCAGCCAGGAGGAAAAAGAGGAGGAGCTGCCATTGGGGAGGCGAGCTGCCCCAGGAGGGCCGGAGGAGAGCACAGCATGGAGACGCCGCCGAGGAGTAAGAGGCGTGCCGGTCGGGAAGCAACCGGGAAGGGGGGGCTGTGCTGGCTTGTTCTTGGTGGCAGGTTGGGGTGTGCGTCATCCTGGCCAGAGTTGGGGCAAAGCTCCTGCCTGCTGGCCCCCCAACCCGAGCCCTGGGAACGCCAATGCCCCTTACCTCCGAGGCCAGGAAGGGGCTCCGGCTTTCCAGCGGAGGGAGGCGGCATTCCCTGCCCAACTTTCTCTCCCTGTCCAGGGCTGTGGAACTGGGTCGTTGGTGGGGATGTCCTGCCACCCCGACGGGGACCAGGGGGGCAGGCAGGGAGGTGTGATGACCCCCGAAAGTCCAGGCAGAGCCGGCGCATCCACACTGGACAGCTGGTCTTCGTGTGTGCATGTGCACCAGGAACCAGAAGAGAAGGTGGCCGGCGTGCATGTGCGCGCCGGAAACCAGAAGATCATCTGCTCTCAGTGCCGAAAAGGTTCAAACGCGCTCCCGTTTCGGCATTCGGTGCTGAAAAGGTTTGCCAACACTGCCATAAGCCAGTAATAAGATGAAAATGCATACAACTGAAATTACAGTTAAGAGGTTTATGTGCATAGTTTTCACATACACACAAACCCCCCAGATCACCAGTCAAATAAGAAATCTGACAAAAGAATCAGACTTTTCTAAACATAAAGTTATAAGCATTAAGGAAAAAATGCCCCTGGTTTGAACATCTGCCCAAGGAAGCCTTTCCACAGCCATAAGGATTGTCTTACTATTAGAGCAAAGAAACATTTCTATTGTTTTACTATTAGAGCAAAGAAGTGGAATTTCTGAACTCAATCCAGTACTTATTTTCAGGAGGATTGAGATTAAGTATTTTTATATGAACTGCTGGACAAATTTTTAGAAAATAACAGTAATGCGCAATATCCTCTTCCGCACCCTTAACCATAAGGGCATTGACAGATTACAAATAACTTATACTTCTTGTACAATTGGAGGCACTTGCTGCCTGCTTAATTATATCAAGAAATTCCTGTAAAGGGATGAATATTTTTCAAATAATTTTTACCTTCAAATTTGTTTTGCATTACACTATTGCCATATAGCAGTCTTTTCATTAGATACTGTAGGCCACTTTGGATAGCTGTATCATATACCTGGATTTTATATAATTGTTTTTTTTCTTTAAAATGAAAAAAGGCTAATATAAAAAGCAAAGTCTGAGGGCCCAGACCTTGAAACCATGTTGCACTTTTCTTGCACCTGTTCTTCATATCTGAAGACAGTTGTGTTACCTGGTGATTGTAATTTGAGAACAAAATTAAACATTCTAATAGAGAAACTTTATTTGATTAAAAGTATGCCTGTTTCAGAATAGAGAGAAGAAGGCAATGTATTAGAATTGGTCTGAACTATTTATTTCATGAGTAGTCCTTGTCAATGAGATATGCATATCCCAGCTTTTAGTGCTATATAGAAATGAAGGACCAATCTTGCTTCAATTATTGAAGGAATTGCATTTGATATCTCCTTTATGAGAGACATCATTTACCTTCAGAGTTTTATTTACCGACATCATTTACCTCCAAAGACTGCCAGATGAGGCAAATAATACACATAGATAACAATATGTTGGCATTTGTTCAATGAATGAGTCAGTTTCCCTTTTATCTTTAGTTTGTAACTTTGTAAGATTTAGTTTTCATATTTAGTTACTTTCCTTCACAGTAATTATCCAAGGCCAGTTATAAACTACTCAGGCCTATCTGACTGAGGGGAAAAAGAATCACATTACCAGTATTAAGCAATTGCCATATTTTTCGGAGTATAAGACGCACCGAAGTATAAGACGCACCTTAGTTTTGGGGGAGGAAAACAAGGAAAAAAGGCCTCTGCCTCCCAGCAATTTGCCAAACAGCAAACAGCACAGATGATATACACTGCTTGCTGTGTATTTCTCTGCATGTGTGCCTGACCCATAGAAATAGCAAAGAATTGGAGAAATGTACATTATGCCAGAAAGTTTTCGTAAATGTAGTCACACTAACTCCTCCCAATTATTTAAATGGATCTCCTCCAAGGTAACTAAACTCTAATACTAAACAGGACACTGTTACATTTGAAGGTTGAAGACCCCTGGCTCTAGAACAATAATAAAGCAGTCTTTAAAAAATAAGTCTAATAATCTGAACATTCTACAGACATTTATAGTTATTCACTTACCCCCTTCCATCCAGTTCAGCAGAAAATAAAAATCTGCTGTCTCTCCCAGCTATTTGCCTCTTTGCAAATCAGTTTCACTTTCATTTTCCCACGTGGCAAATCAGCTGTATGTCGGAAAGCTGCTAGTGACTTGCTTGGCTTTACAGGCTCTTCCCTCTTTGCTGCAAACAGGTAAATTGCTGGAAGACAGAGGCCAAAGGGTGGGGGTGGCTGGGTGGGTGGGGCTACATTTGGTGTATAAGACACACCCAAGTTTTCATCCTCTTTTTGGGGGTAAAAAGGTGCGTCTTATACTCCGAAAAATATGGTAAGTCATCTTTCACATACTTGAGATACAGAATGTAGCTTTCTTGTCACATCTAAGACAGTATCATTTACAATACATCAGATATTGATTGATACTACAAGTAACTGGGATATTGACAGATAGAAAACCATTTCATGAAATAAATCTTGCATGCATATTAGAATTTTATTGTAATCAAATATTGCTAAATGCAACATATAGTTTGGTTTTATGTTGTGCTATATATTTATCAATTTGCCCTATAGTAAACAGTGAAGAAGTTTGAATATCCAGGTCTAATATCAGTTAATTGTACTTTACTATGAAGTTAAAACTTCATAGTAAAAGAAATATGATTTCTTTTGTCATTGCTCAAATGTTTGTAGCATTGTTAAAAGGTTCTTAAATTCTTAAATTCTTATTCAATGGGATTTTTAAATGAGATCATAACTAAATTTTACGGCTTTGATCTGCTATTTAAATAGAAAAAAAATCATATTTTTTCTCCCAAGATCCTTTGATTAATCAGTGCCTTGACATTTTCCCTAGTTATCACCTGAACATTCAACTGAATTGGAGTATTTTCCCATTTTATTTGGGATTAAACAAACAAAAAAATCCACAGGGTTTAAAGGAATTTTTACAGGTTAATTTATCTGAAACCTTCATGACACATTAGAGGCCAGAGGACCATTCCAGGGCATCAGAAACAGATTTTCTTTTTTTGATGGCGCAGTGGTTAAATGCAGCTACTGCAGGCTACTCCAGCTGACTGCTAGTTCAGCAGTTCAGCCGTTCAAATCTCACCAGGCTCAAGGTTGACTCAGCCTTCCATCCTTCTGAGGTCGGTAAAATGAGGACCCAGATTGTTGGGGGCAATATGCTGAACTCTGTAAACTGCTTAGAGAGGGCTGTAAAGCACTGTGAAGCGGTATATAAGTCTAAGTGCTATTGCTATCTTTTAACTACAGGAAAAGAGAAGCTTGTGATTCTGGATTGCCTATGTACTTTGATGTAAAAATCTCAATTCCCTTTTATAAAGATTTAATCTATATTATTCACAATGAGTTGTAATGAGCAAACAGAGAGAGATCTATCTAGACGTATTATAAAGTACTGATAAAGTTAGAACACTTAAATTGTAATCTAAAATGTAGTATGAAATATAAATATTGTATTTATTTCTGTATAAAATATTATAGTTTGTGGTAAAACTCCATGCTCCAAATATTACAAAATCCAGTGTAGTAAGTAAAGAAATGAGACAACAGGAAATGTCTTTAGATAGCTAAGAACCCACAGGACAAAAAATTGTATATTATTCTTATTATCCTTCCTTCCTTCCTTCCTTCCTTCCTTCCTTCCTTCCTTCCTTCCTTCCTTCCTTCCTTCCTTCCTTCCTTCCTTCCTTCCTTCATCAATTTATCAATCAATCATATTTCTGAAATGGGCTCTGGTTGATGTACAGTATAATCAATATATAAAATTAATATTAAAATATTAACATTAATTTAAGATTTAACAATTTAAAATCATAACATAAAATTTCAAAAAGGTAAAAAAATTCAAAATGGGCATTTAGCATTAATTAATACAGGTGGAGGGTTTCTCATGAGACCTGCAGCCCCACAGTTGTGTGGATCTTTGTGCCCCCATGCAAGGCCACAATGCCAAGTTTTGACTCCTTTGCAGAAGGCCAGGAGACTGTACATCTAAAATCTAGCATGTATTTAAAGAATAGTACCCAAAGGTAGGAGAATCATAGGATATCCCATGACAGCTGGTCGAGATTAAATAATCTCCCTTCCCTCACTTGGGAACTGCAAATTGCATCTTGAATTGTAATGTAAGTATATATTCAGCATAATATTACATCTCCTACATGCTGATTCTAATAAAAAATGGGGATAAAATCCATCTCCCTTAGTTTCTAGATATCCATTGTCTAGGAAAGTGAATGATGATGATGATATTCTTAAAAATGTGTAGGGGATGGGGGTTTCTTGCCCCTTGTTTCTCAAAAAATGCTATTAGGGGTAGGAAGAAAGCAGGGAATCCTTACTGCATTGCTTGTTTATCAAGAATGTCAGGTGCAAGAAATCAGGAACCAAGGTTGTTCGAAAGAGTACAAGTTTAATCCATGCTAGCTCACTCTAAGAATCTGAACTATTAACGGTCAAGGCAAATTGACGGTTGATAAGAATGGAATTCAAGGAGGGCTGGACTCTTGTGGGCACAAAGTACTCCAAACTGGTAACATGTTTGACCCCTCCTTTGAGTCGCTCTTCAGGATAAGATAGAGTGGCATATAAATTTAATAAATAAACAATCCTATTAGAAACTAATAAAAATATCTTAATATTTGCTGTGTTGCTTAATATATTAGGTGAGAAATTCATCTACACTTCTCTTTAGCACCCTCATTACAAGAATATTTGGAGTGAAGAGAGGAAAGGATGAGAGCTCAAAGAAAAACAGGTATGTTCATTTCAGTAAGAAATACTTCCGTAAAATATATCGTAGTCGAGAACAAATTTATAAAGTTTGATTACATACAAATGTATATGTGAAACATAATATTACCAAACGATATGGAGCCTTTTTTCAAAAATGATCCCAAGAATTACATACATTCTGATGCATTGATTATACCCTTTAATTACATTGAACAACAATTTTTTTCAAAAGTTTTTATTTCTCAAAAACGTTTGGTGTGTATGATAGATCCTTTCAAACTGAACACAAGTATAATTTCAGAATGTCTGTGTCACATAGGTATCCTGAGAAATATGAAATTAACTTTTAATAGCTATAATATATATATATAATTGCATAAAGTTTTCAAAATGCTATATGAATTCAACAGAGCTAAAAGTGTTTTGCTGCTGATTTAGTTTGTACTCGCTATCTGATGCAGCTCACTGCTGTATCCGGCAATAGTCAGTCAGTGTTGATGGATTTCAGTTGTCCCGTTATTGTTTTTCCATTCTGGCAATATCCTGGTGAAACTTTTTGCTATGTTTGTCACTGATTGCATCTACCTTGTTGGGAAAAAATCCAAGTGTGAATGCAGAAAATGAACCTTCAGTGAGAGATTGCACTTTATGACCTTGTATGCTGTAAGAAGTTTGTCAATCAGCTAAATTTTATTTATTTTATTTGGAGGTTCTTCTATGCTGCCCTACTCCCTAAGGACAAAATGTAGTTTGGTGCTCTGTAGTTGCCAAGAAAATTCTCAACAACTTCCTTGAATTGCTTTCCAGGCAATTTTCTCTGGCTCCACTAATGGACCTTCAAACCACTTGTCATTGATGACATATTTGATCTGTGGACCAACAAACCTTCCTTAATCTTGCCATCAGTTATTCTTGGAAGCATTTGTCTCAAAAACCCCCGAAACCTTCATCTTTCTGATTCATCACTTTTACAAAATTTTTAATCAGTCCAAGTTTTATGTGAAGTAGAGGCAAAAATACCTTCATTGGATCAATTACTGGTTCATGTACCATATTTTTCTGTCCTGAATCAAATTCTTTAAGAGTGACCATTTGTTTTTAATCTAATGCGATTCTCTTGCATGGCTGCCTCATTCACATACGTAACAATAGTACTTGGTATATCCGAGCTGTATTCCAAGCAGCAGAGCTGCTACTATTAGATCTCCAGAGATATTCCAATTGTACAAACCTTTCTTGCAAAAGACCACATACCATCCATTATTTTTTTGCAGGCATCTGCACATCTTAAAATTTCTCTCTTCATTTCCCGATTGTTAGCAAACATTCAATCAAAGAACATCAGTTCATATACTTATTCTAGTTTTTCAACATTTATGCATTATTTGCAATCATTCCTCTGTTTTTCCTCATCAAACACAACCTTCTTGGTCTTTGATATGTTAACCATCAGATCCACAATGCTCCTTGTATCATATATAGACTAACACAGACCTGGGTATTTTATAGCTCATGGCCACATCAGCCGATGGGCAGTCCCAGTCCAGCCTGTGGCACCAGCGGCACAGGGAGTGTGGTGGGTACTATGAGGGGGGGCATTGGCATGATGGTGGCATAAGTGGCAGGGTGATGGTACAGCTTGGTGGGGGATGGGGTGGTGGCAGCATCAGGACTGCAGTGATGGCGGCTGGATGATGGCTGCCTTTCACAACAATCTCAGTTTGTCATGTGGCCCTTTGGGAAAATTAATTGCCCACCCCTGGTCTAACATTTGCTGCAATTCATTCATGTTTTTAGCCTCAAATGCAACATGTATTCACATCTCCAACAGATACATTTCTAATATCATCACAAGCATTTGGCTTACGTTGCGTATAACACATTAAAAATTATTATCTTAATCATTATCTGAAAAAAATCCTCTGAATCACCATCTGAAATCTATGTCTTTTTGGTCAGTCTTGAATTTTTCACTAAGCATTCTATTTATTACCACACATGTTTTACTTCCATTATATATAACATTTATGTGTCTAGCAACTGATCTTCAACTCCACATTTTTGCAAAACATTGCCTATTCACTTTATCATTTGCTTTTTCTGATGCAAGAAAAGTACAATATATTTTCTTTTATTTTTATACATTTCTCAGTGTCTTGATGAAGAACAGAAATCTGAGCTGCTTATTTCTTGTCTGGCATATAGCCACACTACACATTTCAGATTTGGCTCATTGTGATCTCTCATTCAGAATTGTGCCAAACATCTTCCCTTGCACACTTAACAAATTCAGAATGTTTTTGAGAAATAACCAGAATCTACTGGAATGTATGAGTTCTTTATGTAACACAAATGCATTGACACTATTTTAAATTGATCTTTGACAACCAGTTCTTTCCTAAAATTGCTGCTGAAGAAAATTTTATTGTTTTTCACCTCTGTATTTCAAAACCACTAGATGTCTCCCTTGATACATTTTTTTAAAATAAAATAAATGCAGTGCACCTACAGCAAGTATGTTTTGTTTGGTTTTCTTGGACAGCCTTTGTTTTCAACTTGATCTTGAATTTAGATTGCATTTTCTATAGCTAGTTTGGTCACTTTAAATATGACAATAGTTTTGAATTGTGAAATTTGCAAGTAGGGACTGATTCATAAAAGTTGAATTTTATTTCTGTAGATTAACTGTACATGCATCTCCATACATTTTTACAGCAATGGCTTTCTCATTATATGTCATTGATATATAAAGGATGCCTTTCCAAACAATTGTAAATTGCATATTTACTTATAATATACCTATTTTAAAATAGAGAGAACATGAGCTATGTAATGTCCAACACCATGCTGAGTTCAGAAATCCAAACAAAACCATTGGCAACAGCTGGTAATATAAATATATCCCTTGAAGGGGCACTCAGCATCTCCCTTACCTATTTGATCTTCTTGTTAAGACTTTTCTTTAATTCCAATTTCTAATTCTTTTTCAATCTTTCCAGACTTCATTTCCAACCAGTTCCTGGTTATTCACCTTATCATCTTCTGCATGTATTTTAGTTCAACTGAATTCTTAAATGCAGAACCTGACACAGTACTTAGTTGAGAGTTGTGCAATGCGGAAGACTTGTGAACTAGCATTTCCCCTGAAATGGCTAATATTTTGATTGTACTTCTCTTTTAGACAGCCATGTCACACTCCTGATTCATAATTCCAGACCTTTTCATATATCCTATTATGAAGTCAAGTAGATTGGTGCATTGATTTCCTCCCTACATTTGAAAACTGCATTTTTACTGTTATCTTTCTGTTTGACACTTAAAATATGATAATTATTTTGAATTTTGTTTCCATATTCTAGTCTACGTGTCTAGGTTACCTATGCTTTACTTAGCTTGGTGCTGAATTTCTAAACCATTTTCTTTCCCTTGATAAATCAAATATTTTTCTAGATAAGTTTAAAGCAAATGCTGGAAAATATATTTGTGTCCAAATATCTTCCACTCCCTTCCCTCCTATTTGCTCTACCATATTTTTATAATTAGTTACTTTCCTCAAACTCATTAACCATGTACTCCATTGGTCTTTTTTAGCTCTTTCAACTTTGGATGGGGTTGAACATACTGTACTTTTCGGAGTATAAGATGCACTTTCCCCCACCTAAAAGTGGGTGAAAATTGCGATGCATCTTATGCACCGAATGTTGCCGAAGCCCCGCCACCCGCTGGCCCCAACCCGCTGGCCGCTTTCGGCCTCCGCATGTTGCATTTTCGGCCTCTGGATGCCCCGTTTTAGACCTGTTCCAGGCTGCAGAGATTACCACAGCACATTGCCGCCGATCGCTGCATCCGCACGTCATGTTTTCGGCCTCCACACATCGCTTTTTCGGCCTCTGCACGCTTAGTTTTAGACCTGTTTCAGGTTGCGGGAATCGCCACAGCACATTGCCGCCAATCACCGCCTCCACGCATCACATTTTTGGCCTCCGCACGTCTTGTTTTCGGCCTCCGCACGTCCCATTTTTGGCTCCGTGCGTCATATTTTTGACTGGTTCCAGGTGGCGGGGATCGGTGGTGGCGGCAGCGGGGATCCCCGCCACCTGGAACTGGCCAAAAATGCGACACGTGGAGGCCAAAAACGGGGCATGCGGAGGCCGAAAACGCAACGCGCGGAGGCCAAAAACGTGACGTGTGGAAGTGGCGATGGGCTCTGGCGATCCCCGCAGCTTGGAACAGCTGATTGGCGGTATTCTGGGAGGCCAATCCAACCACCAATCAGCTGTTCGTGCTACTGTAAATCAGGCTGCAATAACGTGCTGAAGCTGACCAGGCTGTTTGCTGTTTGCTGCAAGGACGTTAGCCAGATGAATACCGATGGATGCTGGTAGGGGGATGCAGAATTTTTTTCTTGTTTTTCTCCCCAAAAACTAATGTGCGTCTTATACTCCGGAGCGTCTTATACTTTGAAAAATACTTAATTCCTAATACACATAACTTTTCTCCTTGTTTTTAAAGTGTGTTAGAGAATATAAAGAGTAAATAAGTTTGCTTGCCAGACACCAGCCAAAACAATAACTAGTATTTTCTAAAGCTAAGGAATCACCAAATCAAGTTGATGTCTGGTAACAGTTTCACATCTAATAATGAAGAAAGTCTCATCAATTTAGAAATTCATTTATTTCATCTCTTTTGAATCTTCATTTCCAATCACTTATTTTGATTATATATGTAAATGAAATCCATATTCTTAACTTTATGAATCACTGGCAGTGCTATGTTGAAAAGATATAGAAGTTGAGGTTTAATCACAAAAGATCCCCACTTATTTTCCTAGTTCTAAGAAAGCATCAGCTAGTCAATTGAGGCTGAAGTTGGGGATTATTTTAATGCATAGAAGTCACAGTCATAGACATTACATCGCCCCATTATATGCTGAACTTCACCAGCCATCATGAATTTAGTCAGTTGGGGTTTTGCATAATGCTTTTCAGTATTCTAAAGAAGTTATAGGCTACTAGCCTTAATTATACTTAGGTCATATGCTGCCTTCTCTGCTGATGATAAGGAGAATACTGATTACAATTGCCACAATTGTAAACAAATCCTAGTTTTATCTCAAGCAAGCTCATACAGTTTGTGTACCTTGTATCAGTATCTACAATACAGTATCAGTATCTCGTACCTCGTATCAGTATCTACAATACAACTCTGTATTGATGAGTTTAGCAGTCAATCATGTCTGTAATGGCAAAAGAAAGTTATTTAAGTTCTTAATATCAGAATCAAAAGCTGGAATCAGCATCTTATTTGTAACCAGTTTAGTTGCTTCAGTGGTGATGTAGGTACATGATCAGGTGCTTCAGTAAACTAAGCTGCTGCATTCTGCGTCAGTTACTAAATCAAATGCAAGGGCAGATCCACATACAGTACATTACAATAATATAAATGTGAGTTGTCCTTTATGTGAACATCTCTGTCCAAGGTTTTAGTTCATCCTTCACTTTGGAAGCTGTTGGTACAGTAGTGAGTTCTAAAACCCTTTACTACTGGTTTGAGTGCACGCACAATGCTTCTGTGCATGCGCAGAAGCGTCCTGGGCGGGTGGGCGGAGCCTCCCGCCGCTGGCACTACTGGTTCTTAGAACCGGGGCGAACCAGGAGCAACCCACCGCTGTGTTGGTAATTTTAGGTCCAGTCATTCTGTCTCAGCTCAACCTACGTCACAAGTTGTTATTGTGGGGAAAAATAGGAGGAATGCTACCGTGTTTTCCCGAAAATAAGACATGTCCCGATAATAAGCCCCACAGGGCTTTTTGGGACATGCGTTGAAATAAGCCCCCCCCCAAAATAAGCCCCTCCAACTACTTCTACCTCCTATTTTCCCCACAACAACAATCCTGTGAGGTGAGGTAATCTGAGAGAGAGTGACTGACCAGGGAATGGGATATATTCTTATATAGACCTAGTTTTGGAACCTTGTGAAGTTCTAGGCAGAGAATTTGTGTTTATATCTTCCTTTCTTCAAAAGGATCTATAACTATAACCTTGATGGAGATGGGAAACATGAAATGTCATGCATACATACATACAAACAAACAAACAAACAAACAAACAAACAAACAAACAAACATCTCCTGGAATGATAATCAGCTTCCTTTTCAGTACTCGTCTAGTTTTCCCAATGATAGTATCACAGGAATGTTGTCTAGTTGATGCATCTTTAATCATGTGTTGATTCAACAAGGAGCTTTTCTCCTTTGTTTTTATTTAGTTTGAGCCAATCTTTCTCATTGCATTTTCTCATTTGCTGCTCAACTCTCTGTAGTGCAGTGGGTCTTCTTTAAAAATTGCTTTTTTTGTAGAGGCAAATTTCTGACCTTTAGGTATAACTGTTACATATAATCCCCCTTAAAAAGGTGCAGAACAGAACCTTATATATCTTTAGTAACTTTGTCACAAGAACAAGGGGCAATTGTTCCTTACCTAGAAGGAAAGCTTTTTAAGAATGCTAACCACAATGTTGTTCCAAGATGGGGCTGTTTGGTAGCAAAGCTGTGATATTCTTCCAAGGCTGCACTCACAATTATAAATCAGCTGAGATTAGTTTTGATATCCTGGGAATGTCTTAGACAGTAAATTCAAGATGTGGGATGTTTCTACAACTACAAAGCTAATACATGCTTAAATAACACTACTAAGGGTTACTTTTTTAACATTAGAAAAATAATGCTATCAGTCTCCTGCATTAACAAATGACTATATTTGGAGTGTTTTTTTTTAATCCTTTGCACTACCTGATGTATTTACCTCCATCATTAAGAAGTGCTGGCTTTTCACAGTGGCTTTACTTATGCCTAAATACACAAAGGTATCATAAATAGCAAACTAACAGATACTGGGAGAGTAGAGTATAAAAGAGATCAAAGCCAACAGACCATGCAGTCATTTCAGAATCTTGGCTGGCTGCTCTTGTAAATAGGAGAGCTTCTAAAGCAGAAAGCATTACTGTATTTATATATGCCTTGACTGACAGCTCAGTTATTAACTTTATAGAAACACAGGCAAGGTAAGCCCTTAGGAATGTTTGCTCTATCGGTTTCTGTCTGAAAGAAAATGGAAGCCAAGGTACAATAGCTTGTTCTCTGTTTCCCCAAAGTATTTATTTTAGAACCATGCAGTATAAAAGAGTATTTTCTCAAGTCAATGAACTTAAGCAGTGTTGTTTGCTTTCTGGTATTTAAGCATGTTGCCTTGCTGTTCCTTGAAAAACAAACACCACATTCATCAATCTTTTATTTTATTTTATTTTCATTTTACTGATATTGAATTATTCTACATTCTTGGACATTCTTTTTCTTGGCTTAATAAATTTGAATTATATCTGTGAATAATTCACAAAAATAATTTGTAAAGTGACAATGTAGAAATGGTGCATAAATTGTTTTCTCTATTGTCCTACAATAGAATCCTAACTATTACAGATAGAGCTCGACTTACAACCATTCATTTAGTGACTGTTCAAAGTTACAACTGCATTGAAAAAAGTGATTTATGACCAGTTTACACACTTATAACCATTGCAGCATCCTCATGGTCATGCGTTCAAATTTGGGCGCTTGGCAACTGGTGTGTATGACAGTTGCACTGCTCTGATGTCACGTGATCACCATTTAGCGGTGGCGCAGTGGTTAGAGTGCAGTACTGCAGGCTACTTCTGCTTACTGCCAGCTACCTGCAATTTGGCAGTTCGAATGTCACCAGGCTCAAGGTTGACTCAGCCTTCCATCCTGTATACAAAATTGGAAATCTTTTTTTTATTGAAAAAGTTTTATACGTACAAAGTAGAAACATTTTTCTTTTTTTCTCCCCCCCTCCCTCCCCCCACAATCCCTCCCCCCCATCTCCCCCTCCCCCCTCCCTGGACTTCCCAGAACATACACAGGGTATAATATAAAGTACATAAATATAAAACTAAAATATGCTAACAAATTATTAACTTCCAAATATCTTTAGGTCTTAACTCCTTATACTATAAATTAAACAAAAAACTAAAAATTTAAAATATATTCTTCACTATGTGTTTGGATCTTCTTAGTCTGATACTTGATTTGAATATAGTCAGTCCATCTTCTCCATTGCCAAATGTATCATTTGAATAGTCTTTAAAATGTTCTAAAATTTTAGCCATCTCTGCCAAATGCACATCTCTTAGTTTTCATTTTTGAATAGTAGATGAATCTTCCTCATCCAGTATTGTGCCGCCAGCAACCTGGCAGCAATTGTTAAATTCAAAACCAGCTTAAGCCATATATAAAAATACATCACATCTTCTCATTCACTTAGTCTCTATTACATTACTACATTACATTACAATCTATACTTATTCCCAACCTGTAATATAAATTCAATCTTATTCTTAAAAACAAATTTAATCTCTATTACATTACATTACCTTCTATACTTATTCCCCAACCTGTAATGTTAATTTAATCTTATTCTTTAAAACCAATTTAATCTCTATTACATTACATTGCAATCTACCGTATATACTCGAGTATAGGCCGACCCGAATATAAGCCGAGGCACCTAATTTTACCACAAAAAACTGGAAAAGTTATTGACTCGAGTATAAGCCTAGGGTGGGAAATGCAGCAGCTACCGGTAAATTTCAAAAATAAAAATAGATACCAATAATGTTTTTGAATATTTATTTCAAAGAAAAACAGTAAACTAGCTCTGTAAGTGGAAAATAATAAAACAATAAATAAAAACAATATGGTATCAACAATAACTTTAAAAGTACAAAAACCTTAGCTCATTCAGCAACCAAGCTAAAACACAAGAGTTAAAATCCTTCAAAACTGGATTCCTCCTCATCATCTGTATGTCCAAACAGAGCTTCAGCATTAGCTGGTGTGAGGTTATCAGCATAGACATTGTCATCATCACTGAGTTCGCAGTCATCATCACCACAGTTGTCGTTCTCATACAAAGCGCTGTCTTCACTGCCATCCATAGCATTACTAATGCCACATTTCTTGAAGGCGCGTTGCACCATGTCCTCCGGAATCTCTTCCCATGCATCACGAACCCACTTTGCTATTAATTCTATGTCGGGCTTCATCAGATTTCCACCTTTTGTCAGTTGGGCTTGACCAGATAACATCCATTCATGCCACATCTTTCTCACACGGTCTTTAAAAGGTTTATTTAAACACACATCTAGCGGTTGCAATACAGATGTAAGCCCACCAGGAATAACGGCCAAAGTAACTTGAGAAGATTTTGCCATTTTTTTAATGTCATCAGATGTGTGGGCTCTGAACATATCCCAAACTAGCAATGATGGTTTTTTCTTTAAGGCTGCTCCTGGTCGTCCTTTCCAAATTTCTTCCAGCCATTTTTTTGCTCCGTCTTCATCCATCCAGCCTTTAATATGTGCGCGCACTGTAATTCGTGGTGGGAATTTGACCTTTTTAGGCAAGGTCTTTCTTTTAAAAATAATGACAGGCCGCAGCTTAGTTCCATTAGCCAAACATGACAGAACAACTGTGAAATGTTTTTTTTCATTTCCTGTGGTTCTGAGAAAAATAGTTTTGGCTCCCAAACTTGCCACAGTTCTGTTGCTTGGAAGATCAAAGGTCATAGGTGTTTCATCCATATTTCCAATATCTCCCAGGTCATAGTTATGGATCCTTCTTTGTTTTATGATGAATGAATGGAATGACATCACTTTTTCATCAAGGTCTTTTGGCAACTTCTGTGAAATCTTTGTTCTTTGCCGCAAACATAGGGCAAACCTATTCATGAAGCGGGTATACCATCCTGCTGACGCAACAAATTTTTCAATGCCTGGTGCTTTTAATTTGTCATCTTTTGCCATTTGAAGGGCACGTAAGCGAATTCCCATGCGTGTTACGCAGTAACCATTTTGACGACACTCCATAACCCATTCATGCAATTCAGTCTCTAGAGCCCCATATGAAGTTGTTAAACCACGTTGAGCTTTTTTTGCCTTTGGAATCTTTTCCAAGTCAGCTTTCT
Organism: Diadophis punctatus similis; assembly: GCA_023053685.1. Taxonomy (NCBI): domain Eukaryota; kingdom Metazoa; phylum Chordata; class Lepidosauria; order Squamata; family Dipsadidae; genus Diadophis; species Diadophis punctatus. The sequence continues at coordinate 45,044,536 of JALIGW010000001.1, forward strand.
TTTTCCGCCATTCCCTCACTTGTTTTTCATCAACACAAAATTCCCTACTTGCAATACTGTTATCCACCTTAAGTTTGTTTTTAAAAGTCGCCTGTAAGATTCGGTTTTGCAATGTCCTTGTAGTAAAATATATTACAATGTCTCTTGGCAAATGTTTCTGTCTGGCAAACCAGGAATTGACACGGTATATTTTTTCAATCTGCCAGCCCAATTCCGCTTTTGTTTCCCCCAAAATCTGCACAAATGCTTCCAAAATCTTTTCTTTTAAATTCTCTTGTTTTTTTCCTTCTTTTACCCCTCTTAATCTTAAAGCAAATTCCATATCATTATACTGGATCATCGTTAAATCTGCCTCACTTTCAATTTTGTTCTGAATCTCTACTGCTTTTTCACCCAAAGTCACAGTACTTTGTTTAATTTCAGCCATGTCTTTTTCCAATAATTCCATATTGACTGCAACAGCTTTAAATACAGATGCCACATCGTCTCTAGTTTGTTGAATCTGAGATGAAAACTCCTCTGAGACAGCGTGTATTTTTTCATTAATTTCAGTAATTTTCCCATTAATTTCTTTAATTTTTTTAATTAACCACAGAAGCAATTTCTTTCTGCATATCTTTCATGGCTTGTTGCCACTTTTCAAGCGTTAAAGTCTGTGTTGGAGGGGCAAAATCTTGCAAATTAACAATATGAGTGGGGAAACTTTCAACTCTTCCTATTCCTTTAAAAGGAACAGTGTTTGCCAGTTTTAAAGCCATCTTCAATTTGTATTAATTTTTGTATATTGTTAAAAAGCCAAAAAACAAAGTTCATCAAGGTAAAGAGTAAAAAATAAAAAGGTTTCTTACAAGCGTCTATTAACAAACAGAGCTCTCATTAGCTCTCGATAACTTTCACTTTTTCATGTCCTTTCAAATTCCAAGCGCCATCTTTTGCTTATTAGCTACTTTGTTACTTCCAAAAAAACACAAAGAGCACCGGAGTTAAGTTAGAATACTTGCAGTTAAAATTCTCCTGGTATGTTCCGTCTGCTACATTGTTTAAAATAGTAATATCCATTTGTTGCAAGCAGAGATGGTCGCAGCTTCTTGCTCCGCTAAAAAAAAAGCGGAGGCATTCCAGGTCCGGAGCTGTTGACAGGCTTCTAGGGAGCCCTCACCCTTCGCACCCCAGAGCTTCTTCTGGGGTACTTGGGGGGCTCTACCTCGGCCCATCTGCTCTTCTTCCTTCCCTTTGCCCGGGAAGGGAGTTTCCAGGCCGCCAGACAGCTGATGTGGCTAATCTGTCGGCTTTAACGGAGCCTGGGATCAGAAGCTCATAAAGAGTGTCCGACGAGGCTTGCGGAGCCACCGGAAGTCCCCCAAAATTGGAAATCTTGTATACAAAGCTCAAGGAACAGGAAAGAACCACTAAATAATAAATACAAAGAGGAAAGAGATTTAACTAAGCATAAGATTAATTTGGCAACCCAAGAAGAAATAAGCCGTAATATCAAAGCCATGAAACAAAACTATTTTGAATATGCAAATAAACCTGGGAGATGGTTGGCCCATAAATTAAGGGGAAAAAAAGCAAAAAGAAATATCCAACAACTAAAAGATGAAGATGGAGAATTGCATCATGGACTGAAAGAAAAAAAGACTATTATCCAAAACTTCTTTAAAATGCTGTATTTTCTTCTCTAATATGATTTTTTTAGTGCACTGCTTTCAAGGTACAATATTCTTTTCGAGAGAACTCTGGTTTCTTAATTCCTGACATTTATTTATTAATATTATATGGCCACCCATGCATGACTCTGGATGACTAACAGTTAAAAACAGAATAAAAGTACAATAAAAAAACAACTTTAAAAACAATAAAATAATTTGGCTGCTATGTTATTTTATGTTAACACAATCAAGACCCAGAAACAGGCTTGTTCTTACTATTAGGATCTCGGGCTTGATGGCAAAGCCAAGTTTTGAATGCCCTGCAGAAGGCCACCGGGGTTGGGGCAAATATCTTAGGGCAGGGGTGTCAAACTCGATTTCATTGAGGGCTGCATCAGGGTTGTGTTTGACCTTGGGGTGTGTGTGGCAAGGGTGGGCGTGGCCAACTTGACATTACTCGTGTTGGGGTGGCTGTGTTGGCCTGAGCACTCTGCCAGTGAAAACGGGCTCCTGAACTCTGTTTTCGGCTGCGATGGCTTCATGCAACCCTCTGCCAGCGAAAACAGAGCTTGCAAGGGCCACCTGTGGCTCTCCCGAGCTCCGGTTTTGCTGGCAGAGCCAACAGGTCCTTTGCTGTTTCCAGGGCAGCCCTGCGGGCCGGATCTAAGCACCCCAAGAGCCGAATCCGGCCCCCGGGCCTTGAGTTTGACATTCCTGCTCTAGGGGAATGCTTTTCTGGAGAGGAAGCACCACATCACATTTTGTTGCATTCCTTAGAAGTAATAGATGTTTTACTGTGAAAATGCAACTCTTCAGAAAAGAAGTAGTTTTAATTTTAGTGAATATGGCACAAAACATGTAAAAGTCTGAATTCATTTTAATTTTTCAAGCTTGTGTAAAATAAACATTAAAATTAATTAATTAATTATGTATAATATATAAATATATTTATATTGGTTTCATGCTGGAAAGAAAGATAACCAAAATAATTCATAGTAGTAGTATTCTTTGTTTTTTTTTGTGAAATCAAACTTTTTTCCTTTTGTTAAGTATGGTAATTTTGGTAACAAAAATAACTTGGATTAGAATTTTAAAAGTTGCATATGCAAGCAGCAAATACTGATGTTGGCATAAAAAGTACATGCTGATTTTTTTCCTTATAGCAACATATATATTATATATCATATAATCATATCATATCATAAATATAATATGGCAGGTTTATCCTGCCCAGGTTTTTTTTGTCAGAGTTTCTTTTAATTAAAAACCTTAAAGATTGAAATGAGGTTTTTCATAAGAAAGTAATGTGCCCTACCATTGAGCTATAGTTATAAAGTTGAACCCTAGTTTAAGTAGAATTTTGTTTAATAAATTAAACGTCTTCAGACTTTCTTTTATTCCAGCCCTTTACCACTGATGCTATTTCAGATTTCCATATGTTGAATGCTTTCCTAATTGTAGCTCTTGCTGCTGTTCGCCACTATTGCCTGGATTCCCTCCCCCCCCCACTTTTTCTGTACTTGAAGCCTGCTTGAATTTAAACCAGATATTGTCAGTTGAGAAGTAGTTAAATATAATGATCAGGAACATTACACTCCCTATGTAATCAGCCATGAAATTGCTAAATGCCAAGCAATTTGAAAAGATCTATAGAAGTATCTATAGAAGTAAATATACAGTGTTTGTTCATGATTTTCTTAACTACTGAATTCAATACAAAATGGAATAATAAATTAATGTATAATTCTTTGAGTTTTATCTTGGGCAGTAGGGGAACCTAATTGAATGAAAATAATAATTTCCTGCTGCTGGTATACCTATGAAGAATTTCACTTGAAGGTTTAATTTTTCTGTTTTAAATGCACTATTTAAAATACTATATTAATGCTCTTTTCATTTTCCCTTTGTAGAAAGACACTCATAATTATCTTTCTAATTTTACTTTAAAACACAGAGAGCTAATGAAAGTATAAATTTGATATGCTAATATACTGAGCATGAGGTTAATTATTGTTAAGCAAACACCAATGTTAGGTCATTATAACTAATGCATTAAACAGTTGTGTTTTGCAGTCTGATTCACACCCACATATAGCACCCCCTGCCCACACTTGTACCTGCCTATAGCACCCAACTACATGCCCGCCTCTAGAACCCACCTGTGTGCCTGCTCATAGTACCCACCCACCACATTCTCACCCACCTGCATTGCATAGCAATTAACTGCCCACTTGTAACTCTTGTCCAACTGGCCACCTAAAAAGGAAAGGCTTCTAGTGATTGTGACTAGTAACTTCCTGCCGGCTTCCCCATTGACTTTGCTTTTTGGAAGCCCGCAGGAAGTAGCAACTTGTGGTTACATTTGGTCCTTGCTTCATGATCCATCATCCTCATTTAATGACAGCAATGGGGACTACCAGGATTGTCATCTCTAAACCTCATGGTCATGTGATGTCGTGTTTTACAATTGCATTGCTTAGCAATAAAAATTCTGGTCCCAATTACCATTGTTACCCAAGGACCAGTTCAGTGACCATTCAAGTTTAGTTTACTTTATTGTCATTGCACCTCGTACAACGAAATTAAATGCCATCTTCAGTGTACATTATAATTATAAAAATAAAACACAAACACACATCCTTCACATTCGATACAATTGAATTGAAAAACCGATTTTACATGAATATTGCACTATACAGTAGAATTCAATATAGTTACTGCCTTGGGATAGAAGCTGTTTTTCAGCCTATTTGTCCTTGTTTTTATTATCCTGTACCGTCTGCCAGATGGTAATAGTTCAAAAAACAGGTGCCCAGGATGAGATGGATCTTTAAGAATGTTTGGAACTTTCTTAAGGCAGCAGGAGCTATAAAGCTCTTTCAAAGAGGGTAGAGGGCAAACAATGATCCTCTGGGCAATGATGTTAACGCTCTGGAGTGCTGTCCTATCTGCCACTGTGCAACTGGCAAACCATACACAGGTACAGTAAGTTAAAATACTCTCTACGATGCAGCAGTAGAAAGTCACCAGCAGTTTTTCATTCAGTTGTTTCCTGAGAAGTTTCAAGTAGTATTTATTTATTTATTTGTTTGTTTGTTTGTTTGTTTGTTTGTTTGTTTGTTTGTTTGTTTGTTTGTTCTTCTATGCCGCCCTACTCCCGAGGGACTCAGGGCGGCATACAGCATTATACAGGAACACTAAATAATAAACAACAGTTAAAAACAGAATTAAAAAAATTAAAAAATTAAAAAATATTCATCACCAGACATACCGGGGGAGAGCTCAGGTGGAACTAGTCTCACCCCCTGCCTGCAGGAAGAGCCATGTCTTAACAGCTTTTCGGAAGGCCAGCAGGGTGGGGATAGTTCGGATCTCTGGGGGAAGTTGGTTCCAGAGCACGGGGCCCCCCACAGAGAAGGCCCTCCCCCTAGGGCCCGCCAGCCGGCATTGTTTGGCTGACGGGATCTGGAGGAGGCCCACTCTGTGGGCCCTAACCGGTCAAAGGGAAGTATGAGGCAGAATGCGGTCCCGAAGGTAACCTGGTTCTAAGCCATGAAGGGCTTTGAAGATGATGATCAACACCTTGAATTGTATAATCAATTATATAAGAGTATAATCTCTGCTGGGCCCTTTTGACCAGTAATGCAATGTGAGTGCCCCAAAGACTTGAGGGTGCTGAAAAAATGGACCTGTGAGTAATCCTTGAACTTATGATAGTCGCAGTGCCCCTGTGGTAATATGATAACAATTTAGAACTGCCTGCAGTTAATATAGCCTTCTACGCTGCCCTCCCCCAGATGTTGTTTTCTTCAACTATCTCCCCTTTCTGAACTTAACATCCCAGCCATACATAGAGATGCTACAGAAATGTCCTGGAAGCCGATGGGTGACAGCCACAGGTGGGCAGGTGTATGCTGTTGTCATCAAGAAGGGAAGGGCCCTGCCACCCAGGGCGGTCCTTTGCCCTGTACTTTTGTCACCTACAACTGCTGGCTGGGACAGTCCTTTCCCATGGCACTGGGGCTTCTTGCCATGATGAGACATATTTTTTTTCCTGTTTTCCCCACCTGAATTGCATACCAGTAATATCAGGGTGCGGTAAGAGGTCTGCTCAAGGAGGCATGGTTTTTGGAAGGCTGAGATAGCGCAGTGGTTAAAAGCAGCATTGCGACCTTCAGCTGATTGCTAGTTCAGCAGTCCAGCTGTTCGAATCTCACTAGGCTCAAGGTTGACTCAGCCTTCCATCCTTCCGAGGTGGGTAAAATGAGGAGCCAGATTGTTGGGGGCAATATGCTGAACTCTGTAAACCGCTTAGAGAGGGCTGGAAAGCACTATGAAGCGGTATATAAGTCTAAGTGCTATTGCTATTGCTATTGCTGCTTCTGTTGCTGTGGAATCGTGGGCAAGATGAGCCCGGGCGTGTGATATGGGGCACTTCTCATTCAGCAAACCACTGGAGGAGGTTGGCTCCCAAGCAGTCACTTTTCTGGGGCTTTTAGTGCATTGTGACTGTGAGGCTGCTTGCTGTGCCATTGCTCTGAGACTTCTTATTGGGGCTGCTTGCCATGCTAAGGCTCTGGGGCTCAGGATTTGCTTGCCATGCTGTAACAACAGTTTGTTTGCCACATCACGGATGGACTTATTGTCGCTTAACATGGCACTTCTCAACAGTGGTTTCAAGCCCAGAAGAGTTGGTCCCTTGTGTTGGAAAAACCAAGGTTCAGGGCTGGGGGGAACCAAGCCAGGAATGGCTTGGATCGGGCTGCTCCATGACTAATGACTGTTTGGGATTTGTTTTTACATTGGCAATAAGGACTGCCAGAATGACAGTCACTTATTGGGGTAGTCATATGATGTTTCACTTAATTACATCTTTGCTTATCCCAAGGAGTTGCTTTTCCCAAATTAAAGTTGTTAAGTGAGGGCTTCCTATAATGTCTTTCAGCTGTTTGCACATTTTCAAATGTCGCTATCCATTTTGCCCCCCCCTTTTTTTGTAACCCTCCTCCCAAGGCACACAGATTCAACTCCCTTGCTCCAATTTTTTGCCACGAGTCTCTCTGTTTTCCTATCAGACACAGCTATCTTCATCTTTGGATATATTCATTTTTCAGAACTATACTATTCATCGTATCATATAATCTTTCATTTGCTTCAACCTATTTAGTTCACAACCAACACAGAATCCCTTTCAGACAAATGTACATTCACATTTCAAGTTAAGCAACACATTTATAATGCAATCATAAGCATTGCTTATACATTTATCCATAAATACATTAAGCATATAAGAGGAGCCCGAAACTCTTTGTCTTTCTGCTTTCCCAATGTATAAACAGTGTCTAAGTGTTCCATTTATTCTCTTGAATGCTTTACTTCCATTATGCTCCTACTCCATTCAGCAATCAACTTTTATCTTCAGATTTGAAAGTATGTGTAATTCAAGGCTATTTATCACTTTCAAGCCTATTCACTTTCTTTAAATCAACAAACAATTAACTTACCTTTTCATTGATATATATTATTCAATGACCTGCTGAAAGACCACAGTTCGACTTGTACATCTCTTGCTGGGCACGAAGTTTCAGCGTGCTTCCCAAATTTGTTCATTATTATTTCTCATGCACTTTCAATCAAAAAATTGTATCTCCCCAGGCACACTTAACAAATTAATCTCTTTCTAGTTTTCATTCATTCTTTTACTACAGTGTTCAACCATTCTCAAGCACAGATGGAGTGTTCACACATTAAACAAGTTGCACAACCATTACATTTCTCCAATAACACCATCTATACTGTAGCTCAGTGTTTTTCAATCTTGGCAACTTTTAAGATGTGTGGATTTCAACTCCTAGAATTTCTCATGCTACAACTTTTTCTTTTTTATGAAACAATTTAGATTTATTACGTTTTAAATCTCAGATGGTGTAGTTGTTCTAAAGTATTATATAGCAAGGAATAAATGTAACAGAAAGAAATGTACTTTGCATATGTAAAATTATACCGAAGGAAAGATTTCTCCTGTACCTGGACTTGAATTTCTGTGTGTAGCAAGCTTTTGTATGGGGGAAAGTGTTCAGTCCTGCCATTTTCCATTTGCTGTCAATTATTTTCAGTCCAATAATAGTTCTGCTACTTTGTTCTACCACTTCAATTGCTGTTTTATTAAACTTAGTGGTGGGGAACTTCCTCTAAAAGCTGAAGCATTAAAACCAAAAACTCTGATCAAAGTGCATTACATTGCTGGCTGCAGATTCCCTGACTCTAGATTGCCGTAACTCAGGTGTCAAACTCGATTTCATTGAGGGCCAAATCAGGGTTGTGTTTGATCTTGGGGGGGTCTGGGGTAGGCGTGGCCAGCTGAACATCACTCATGTCGGCCCCTGTGGTGGCCAAGAAGCTAAGGCAGGACTTCCCTCAGACCCTCCCTCACTCTCATTATAATCTCCTTCCTTCCTTCCTTCCTTCCTTCCTTCCTTCCTTCCTTCCTTCCTTCCTTCCTTCCTTCCTTCCTTCCTTCCTTCCTTTTCCTTCCTTCCTTTTCCTTCCCTCTTCATTCTCCCTTCCCCTCTTTCCTTATTTTTCCTTCCTTGCTCTCTTCCCATCTTCCCATCTTTTTCTTTGTCTTTCCTCTTTCCCTTCTCCTTTCCTGTCCCTTCTTGCATGCTCAAATGCAAAAGGGGAAACGTTTCTCCTTTTGTTTTTAGTTTGCTTTGCTAGCTGTCTGTCAACAAAAATGAAGCTCAGAGGAGTCACGCACGGCCCCCTGGGCCCCGTTTTCGGCCGCTACAGCCTTCTGCAGCCCTCTGCCAGCGAAAACGGAGCCTGGGGGGGGGTGTCTCCCGAGCTTTGTTTTTGCTGGCAGAGGCACCCCGGGCTGGTCCTTTGCTGTTTCCAGGGCGGTCCCGTGGGCCGATCTAAGCAACCCGCAGGCCGGATCTGGCCCACGGGCCTTGAGTTTGACACCCCTGCCGCAACTCATCAATAGATGAGATGATTTGGAATGATGAGTTACATTCCACAATTGTGTTAAACGAGTTTTTCAATGAAATAAATGCCTAATATAAGAAATTCTTCAATGTTACTTTTTAATTATAATTAAAAATGAAATATAGAAATTATAATTAAAAATTATTTCTATTAAATAATTATTTCATGGAATATTTTTAATTATTTACACATATTTTATAGTGTCTTTCATCTGTTTTGAGTAACATGAACTATTGAATTGTTTAGATTGTGCCCAATTACCTATAAATCTAGAAGACAGTCTTGAAAATAGTGCATTGTCATAAACTACTAATTTTCTTATATTCTTCTACAGAATGACAGGAAGGGAGTTCTTTACTCGATTTCCAAGTCTTTATCCATTTTTGCTCAGTCAGTTGGAACAAATAACCAATACAGCAGACAGGTAAGAAAACTCATTGTTGTGTATCACAACAAACTGTTAGAGAAGCAGAAAATGGGTTGGTAGGATAAAATTCACTGGACATTGTTCAAAAATTATTTGGAAAAAGTACTTCAGACCTGGCATGAACATGCTACTTCTCTGCTGTTCATAAAAAAGACTAACTTTTTGGTTTTTTTGGCATCCATGTCAGCCTGAATAAAAGTGTGGTTTCTTTAAGTAGTATTTATTACAGTTTATGGTATTTTTGTCTGGAAGCCTGAAAAATGTAGGTTGCCTTAATGATTAGTTCTGAAGTACTTTTCCCTTATCAATTTTTAAATTACTCACAACTCTTTTGAACACTTTTAAAAATCAATTAATTATTCTCTTCATTCTTATGTATTTTTTTGAATATAAAAAGATGACATTCTGCATTAAAATGATTTTAAGATTAATTTTAAATTCAGTTTTATTTTCTAATTTTAAGACAAAATTCACATTGATATATTTTTTTTACTGGTGGTTTTGAGACTCAGCTTTCCTATAGAGAAAAAAGTAGTTTTTAAAATATGTTTAGTTTAATTTATTTAGTTTATTTGTCATTGCATCTCGTACATCGAACTTAAATGCCATCTTCAGTGTACATTATAACTATAAAAATAAAACACAAACACACATCCTTCGCATTCTATACCATTGAATTGAAAACCCGATATTGAATTAATATTGCACTATACAGTAAAATTCAATATAGTTACTGCCCTTTATTCTTTATGTTCTTTTATTGCAATGTATTTGGGTTGTATGCATGTGGGGATTTTAAAGCATCTAAAAGTAAATAAATTTGGTCCATGACTATGAAACTCTATTCTTAACATTTGGCCCTTTATCTGTATGAACATTCAATTGAGAAAGCAATATTATAATTCAGACAAACTTTGAATATTTTTATGTAGTAAAACTAAAGAGTTGAAGCTTCACCCAGGCTTATTTCTCTCGCTCTTGGTCTTGAGTAAGCTGTATCCATCACCAATGGATGGCACATATTCTGCCCTTAGCATGGCTTCCTTTGTTCCTCTTATTTTGAGGTAAGTTGCGTTTTTAATGCTTAGTTTTCCTTGAGAAAGTTTGTAGTTAATTTTTTAATGCAAAGTATTATTAGTTTAAAATAGTGTTTTCATTCGTTCATTTACACCATTTATTTTTTAGTAAATGTAAGTATAATGTAGCATGTCTATGGAGATTCTCAAATATCCAGGTCATGATTGTCCCAAAGGTGCTTTTTCAAAAAGCAAAAGTGAGAGAGAAGATTAATTTTCTTGAGAGGCTAAACAAAGTGATTTTGCAGTAAAGTACCTAAGGCACTGCAATTATTTTTCTGCCTTTTTGATTACTTTATGGGCGACAATGATGGGTATGAAGATACAGTTGTGTGGTCTTCCCACTGCCTTTCAAGAAAAGAAATGGCCAAGATCTAGCTTAGTTCATTAGGAAACCCTGAGGGTTTGATTTTCTATCATCTATCATCTATCCTATCTATCTATCTATCTATCTATCTATCTATCTATCTATCTATCTATCATCTATCTATCTATACCCCCCCCCCCCCTCTCTCTCTCTCTCTCTCTCTCTCTCTCTCTCTCTCTCTCTCTCTCTCTCTCTCTCTCTCTCTCTCTCTCTATATATATATATATATATATAAACACGGATTGAGTTAAAACTTGCTGTGTTCTAAATGAATTATGCATGAATTTTAGTCAGAAATCTTGGTAATTTGTGTAGTAAGATCACTTGATTCTCCTTATTAAATGAGACAACTCTTATTCATTAGCATATTAAAATGGCATTTTAATCTAGTAGATACTACATGTAAGCATGTTTACCATAATGTAAATACCATATGGTTGGTTCTTCCTACTTTTCTGTCTCTAGCACATGGAACACTATATGCCCTTATTTGTCTTTAGCAGTTTTGGTCTGTTTTTACTACATGCGGATTTCTATCTTCTCTTTTAAATGCTGGTTAATTCTGATTTACCAAGCATTTATTTTGATTGATTCATTGTTTGCTGTAGGTTTTGCTACAGGCATTATACTTTCAACAAAAGATATTGGTGTTAGTTCCATTGCACGATGGGCTGTAGTTCTTAAATAAGGCTCAACTTTAATTGGTTTTAAAAGCAAACATTTAAATTAATTTATTGGTTATTGCTAATTTTAATCAATAGAAGGAAGAGTCAAAGGCGCTTATTAATTGCATATTAGAAAAAAATTCTCAACAATAAGAGCGACCCAGAATGGTGTTGGCTCCTGTTTGTTGGATGGTGTTCAAGTGGGGCTCCATTGCCATCTATTGTGGTTATTTTAATTTGAAATCCTGTATAGAGCAGGGTGTTTAAATGGCCCCTTTGAATTCTATGAAGCAATACTTTCATTCAATTCTTCATTTGTTGATTTATTCAATTAATTTCTGATTAATCTCAATCCCAGAGTAATTTGGGGCCGTGTACAAAGAGATTAAAAACGTATCAAAATAACAAGGAAGACCCAAAAGATCACGCAATTGCTTAAGAGAGAAAGAATGTCAAATAAAGAATGGCAATTAGAAATATAGAATGGCAGAAATGGGAATAAACGATATTTAAAAAATACTGTTCCCACTGAATATTATGAATCATTGAATCCTAGAGTTGGAAGGGACCGAGAAAGGCTTCTACGTAGTTCAATATCCTGCCCAGGGTAAGAATCTGCAGACCATTCCAGACCAATTGCTGTCTAAACATTTCTTGAAAACCTCCAGTGATGGAGCTGTTCCATCGCTTAATATCTCTTGTAGTCAGGAAATTTCTCCTTATTTCAAGATTGTCTCTCTCCCTGTTGACTTTCTCTTATGAGTTTTGTCTTTCCTACGAGTGCTATGGAGAATTTTTTCATCCCCTCTGCCCTGTAATACATCCCATCATATATTGGAAGACTGCTATCATGTCTCTGCTTAGCTTTTCTCTTCTTTAACCTAAACTTATCAGCTTCCTTTAAGTGATCTTTGTATGATGTTTTCTACAAACTACAGTTCCTCAGTGTTCTTTTATTGTGTTGTCTAGAACAGTGGTCACCAATGGGTGGTCCGCGGACCACTGGTGGTCCACGAGAAAATTTTGGTGGTCCGCAGAGAAATCTTTGCATTTCTCTCGAGGAGCCCAGCCGAAGTTTCCGCGCCACTCGCGCTTCAGCGCTTTGACTCCCAGGGACAGGATGGGGTCCTTCAGGCAGTTAGCTTGGCTGCCTGTTAGCGGAGAGAAGCGCCCGGGGTCAACCCCAGCTTTGCTGTCCATTGCAGCTAGAAATCTCAAATGTGGCCAAGAATGAACATTTCTCTTGTATCTAGCCTGGATGCTAGATCGGCCCCCTGCAAACTCTAGTCCAGTGATGGCGAACCTATGGCACGGGTGCCACAAGTGGCACGCGGAGCCATATCTGCCGGCACGCGAGCCGTTGCCCTAGCTCAGCTCCAGTTCGAATGTGCGTGCCCGCCAGCTGCTTTTTGGCTCGCACGGAGGCTCTGGGAGGGCGATTTTGGCCTCTGGAGAGCCTCCAGGGTGGCGGGGGTGGAGTGTTTTTGCCCTCCCCAAGCTCCAAGAAAGCCTCTGGAGCCTGGGGAGGGCGAAAAAACGGGCCTACCGGGCCCACTGGAAGTCGGGAAATGGGGGAGTGGGATGGGTCGTGCACGCATGTGCAGGGGGGTGGGGCGAGTGAGGGGCTTTGAATTATGGGTGTGGGCACGCACGCATGTGTGATAGTGTGCGCGTGCACTATTTCGGCACTCGAGGAAAAAAAGGTTCACCATCACTGCTCTGGTCTCTCGAGGAGCACTCGCTGAAGTGGCGTGGGAAACTTTGGCCGGGCTTCTCGAGAGATGAGAATTTGCAGGGGGCTGATCTAGCGTCCGCAATGGACAGCAAAGCTAGGATTGACTCCGGCTGCTTCTCTCTGCTGTAGTGCTTGCCGGACTCGGTTTACCACTCCGAGCCCCAAGCGGTAGGAGACGAGGGCTGCCTTGGTGCCACCAGCTAGCGCAAATATACCACGGTGAAGGCAGAATGCTGATGCCGCGCAAATGCAAGTAGCGCTTCGCTCTCGCACCTTCCAGCCATTGCCACCGCCGCTTGGTCTGCCCCCCCCGCCGCAACAGCACCATTACCTCGTTCCGGCTGGCGAGGGCTACGCTCCTTTTTGCACGTTGCACCACCTGCAAAGTTGCACGTTGCACGTGCCATCCCCTATGGCAGAGATTTCCAGCCCCACCATGGGCTGGTCCCATATTCTAGAGCTGAAGTAGTCACAGGACTGGCCCTTTGGTCGTCCCAGAGCAGCTGCTCCGGGACGACCAAAGGGCCAGTCCTGTGACTACTACAGCTCTGGAATATGGGACTGCCTTTCCCACCAACATCAGCAAGCCACCGTTGGTCTGCCCGTCTTTATTTTCCTTCACTCAGATTGACCAAGCTTCTGGAGAGAAAGAACACAAAAGAGGTTTCCAGGCTGTGTGCCTGGACCAGGCACTTTCTCTTGGGCCTCTCTCCTGGAGGCCTCGCAGAAGCAGGCAGGCACGAAAAGTGGCTGAGACTCCCCTCCCCACCAGTGGTCCGCGGGATTTAAAATTATGAATTTGGTGGTCCCTGAGGTCCAAAAGGTTGGAGATCCCTGGTCTAGAACTAGACACAGAACTGAAGTGCAACATAGAGTGGTCATATCACTTCCCATTACCTTGATATCGTGTTTCCCATCCTGTATATGAGAATCCTAACGGTCCCAAATGTTTACGGTAGAATGTATGGCTGTCAGAGGGAATACCTGCTTTTTTGGGGGGGGGTGTAATGGTAGCATTGGGCAAAGGGGCTAAAATATACTTTTTTCTGTCAAGAGGTAGATGATGTGCATCACTAAATTATAATCTATAGCTTATGCCACACACTAGCTCATTCATAAATTGCATTAAGAAAGAATGGAAAAATATTTTGATAGGGCAACTTGGCATTAGTTCTAATATGCAATATTTGATTAAAAGTAATGCAAATGTAACATTGCAAAAGCTGTTAATTTTCAGCCCTGTGAGGTTATAAAATATGTAAAGGAAATAATTAATGTTAATAAATGCTTAGTAATTTGTCAAGTTAAAACCATGACTTTTTGCTTTTAAAGCAAGTTAAGATGTTTTATCTAAATAGTTTTTAGGGGTGGCAGAGCCAATATTTAATGAAGGGGCTTGAAACTAGATGATGTTATGCTTTAAACATGGGGTTTTCATCTTTTCAACTTGGTCAATATTGATAGAAATATAAATATGGACTGTGGATTTGGATGTTGTAACTTGATTAGCTATTTGTTTGCTGAGGCAAGTCATATCTCACTTTGAGAAATGTGCAAATAGCATCGCCCTTGACTTCTGTTTTATTTTGTTTAAAAATATAAAGTAAATTAAGATTGTGCCAGGTAGAATAGATAATATGTTTCTGAGTCATGTGCAACTATATGTGTGTGTGTATGTATACAAAATATTCCAATGGTAATTTTGTGACTTTGTAATCTGTTGCATTTTGTTTTAACTCATTATGGGGAGTCAGAAATGAGTGATCCCATTTAAGATTGACTTGAAATGGGGTTAGTTCGTTCTGTTTGAATGTCTGTGGTTCAATGGTTCATATATTTGTCTTGAATATTTGCATAGTCCTATTTTTATTCGCCTCCAAGATAAATCTTCTTATGTAGGGGAAGGGGAAAGTTATAACACTGGAGAGTGCCAAATCAAATTCCTTGAAATTTAATCTTAAAAGATGGATCTGTTTGCAGGCTCCATGTTCGCTTAACAAAATGTGCTACACATGTTTAAGATTCTCAGTCTGTAAGAGCAATTACAAGGCTCTTAATCAGGAGTAAATAACATGTTCTTTGTGTTTATTGCTTAATATTCTTATGAGCTAATGGGAAACAAAATGTAGACTATGTGATCTTCCACTGAGGAAGAGTCAACCTCATCTAGTCCATTCCACTGTTTATTAAACCTTAGTTTCTATTGGGAAAAGTGAATAATCACATTCAGACTTGACTATTCTGTTGAATCAACTTCACTGTTGCTCATTGCTTTGGATCTGTATATTTGGGGTTTTCCTCAGTGGAAAACATTGGTCATCCTAAATAATTTTTTTCCTAAAGTCACCTATCGCTGAATAAGGTTCTCATGTACTTTATATTTCTATTGTTGACATCAGTAAAATAACTATAACAAGAAAGCAATTGCTTTTTTTGTTTTATATTAGTTTTGAAATAGCCTCAAGTTGGCAGAATAATCCTTTATTGTGAAGAAAACCAATGAAATAGTTAAAAAAGAAATAATGTAATAAATTCCATATGGCTTTAACAAATCGCAAAACAAAACTAATGGAACTCATATTGGTATGGAGAAATTAGCTCTGTGAAATGCAATAAACATCTAGTTCAGTGTTTCCCAACTTCATCAACTTTAAGGTTGGTAGACCAACTGCCAGAATTCCACAGCCACAACATGCTTTTTGGTAGCTCTTCAAGCTAAGAATAGAATGGTGGGTGGGCAGCAGATAGTCAGGCCCAAGCCACAGCTGAGCTCCTGGAGCAAGGAATGGGACTGAGGGGTAGGGGCAGAGTGTTTGGAATGGCAGTGGCGGCAGACTATTAGTGGCATCTTTGCTTGTGAACTGGCACCATCCTCCTTGGCTTGCAGACCTGCCAGTCATGCTTGTAGAGTCGGAGAGAGCTAGATCTGACCCTTTAGAGAAAAAGCTTGCCAGCCTTTACCAAGGAGATTGTATTGGCTCTGGCTTTTCTAAATGAGGTATTGAAATGGTAGTGTGTCCCAGCAGTTTTCTAGGCAGTGAGAAATTCAGTTCTGCCTTCTCTCTCTCTTTTTTCTCTCTAATAGACTCTGTACCCTATTACATATTCCTGTATTATAAATTTGTACTATCTAAATAAGTACATATAGAGAAGGTTTGGATAAAAGGATTTCCTCATCTGGACCAGGATTCTCCAGTTAGTTGGAAGACCATAAACAAGACTTCTAAGAGTCAGGGAGCTTTACAAATTAGATAGGTAAGCAAAATAGTATTTTCCCATTTGTGTTGTCCAGCAGCAAATATGGAGACACCTACTGCTTCTGAAAGTAGAGTCTATATCCCAATCAGCCTTTAAAGGAGTAGTTAATTAATTATTACATGACATTCACCTGATTTTTATCAGGTTAATAATATATTCTGAATAAGGAGAATTAAATTGTAAATTGTGAATTATAGAGATCTGAATAGAGAAAATTGCTTGGTGTGCATTTCATCTATATAGTATATTGTTTCGATTGTGTATCTTAGGAGACATCTTAGGAGAAGCAACATATTTCTTCAGCCAACAGAAAGATTCTTCAGGGCTACCAGGATTTCAGGGAAGTCTTATGTGGGCAATATGTTTATTTTTTTCATGCTCAGGCATGACATACTTTAAAGTTTATTCTGAGAAAGCAAAGGTTAAATGCAGACAACACAAATAGAGCATTTACTTCAATTACAACATTTATGCTTTTACCTCAAGAATTTCCAGGTGTTGCATGATAAAGCCTGTCTGATTTGCTTTGTTTATTCACTTTAAAAAGGCAAGTCCTTTCAGAGTAATTTTAAAGGGAAAAGAAAAACCTTCCAAGTCAGTTTCAGTGAGAAGAAAGATCATAGAGAGATTTCATTGTAATCCAGTCTTGTTAAGTCTAGATTTATTGTTGGTATTTTTTAACATGAAGGAACCATGGTTGCTACTAGCACCTTTTATTCTTGGGAGACTTTATTTGACAATTCAAACAATTTCCTATGTTTACTGTGAACTGCCAGAAGGAAATAGTATGTTTTACAGACAGGAACTCCAGAATCAGATACACTGTTGTTGAATGACTTCTTTGTGACTTTAATAACAAGGAAGCAAAAATAGGCAACCCAACCTGAAGTTTTATGACTTGTTTACATCTGCTGGACTATTATGCAGTGACGCCTTTTTTTCTTTCTACTTTTGCTCAATAAATTTATGTCTGGTAATTTCTGACAAAGAATAGTTGAGGGGAATACAGGAGCAATCAAAAGGTGGAATTCCTGGCTGGAAAATAATGAAATGTATTTCTCCAGTCCACTTCACTAGAGGCTTGTATCTAGAGAGCTATAGCCTTCCTCCCTTCCTTCCCCTGTAAGTTATTGAAACTAATATTCTAATAAAGATGAAACAATTGTGCTTTAAGACTAATGAGTCTTTTTTGATCAGACAATACAATACAGATAAAAAAATCCAGGATATTTTTGCTACAGGTTGTCTCCTGATTAGTACTGTATGCAATTGACTTTGCTTGTTGCTTATGCTGTTCTTGGTTTCTGTACTTTTCAGTGTCTCACTGCCAACAACTCATGCTTGTTTCTTGAAATTTGGCACATTTCATCTTTTAATAATAATCAAGCTTCCCTCTAAATTTCATCCAGATCAGTGAGAAAGAGAGGAACCCCCCCCCCCAAGAAGTTATGGATACTTAAAAAAAGAAATCCAAGCAAATTTTAAATGTGTTTAGTAAGAATAACCCACATTCAGTTTTTTATTTGTCATTTAACTCTTGGGAAAAGATAAAGCTGCTTTAGATAGTTGGGTAGGGGCTCTTTGTTCACAACCTTGTATGCCTGGAATCTCATTTTAGGAAATAAATCCAAAAGGTTGTACAGCCTATATCAGTGATGGCAAAACCTGTTTTTCCTTGGGTGCCGAAAGCACGCATGTGTGTGCGACAGCGCGCGCAAGCGTGCCAACACCCATAATACAATGCCCCCGATAGGCCCCACCCTGTGCATGCATGCGCGACTCCATCCCGTGCGACCCCCCGTGCATGCAGAGATGGCTCCGCGTGCCACCTGTGACACACATGCCATAGGTTTGCCATCACAGGCCTATATCTTCCTCTGTCTGACATAAAGAAGCAATTATTATTGTAAGCTGCTCAGAGTCACTGTATCCATGAGATAGGTGGCATAATAAACAAATAAACAATTGAAATGAGTACTTGATTTTGTCTAAAACAATTTCTACTAAGGTGCAAATTTATCTCTAGGTGTACAGGACCTGTTCATATATCTAGGGCTGGGGTGTCAAACTGGATTACTTTGAGGACTGGATCAGCATTGTAGTTCTCCGCTGGCCGGTCGGGGGTGTGTGGAGATGGGACTGACGACCTCCTGCAGCACTCTGCCGGCCAAAATAGGGTGTGGGGGGCTGCGCGTGGCCCCCTGCACCCCATTTTGGCTGGCAGGGTGTTGCAAGAGGCCGTGCAGCCGAAAATGGGGCGCATGGGGGCTGCGTATGGGCGGCCCATGTGCAGCCCCATGCACCCCATTTTCGGCTTGCACGGCCTCTTGCAGCACCCCATTTTGGCTGCCAGAGGCACCGCGGGCCAGTCCTTTGCTATTTCCAGGCCGGCCCCATGGGCCAGATTTAAGCACACTTGAGTTTGACACCAAAGAGAAGGATAACTTCTTCTCTTGGGGGAAATGCAAAATATATGTATCGAAAAAGAAGCTTTCTGCCTTCTTGGCTTGGTTATTTGTAGTTCTAGAAAAAAAAGAGTTTATAATCAATAAACTCAGCAAATTGAGCTTGGGAATAGAACTGAATGAGAAAGAAGTGGATAGAAAAAAAAAAGGAAAAATATTCAGGCAGTGCCATATATTGTTTAATTTGATATTTGTGAGAGGCATTTCATGACATGGGAATAAAGACCTGTTTTATATAGCTCTGTGTTTGCAGCATTAAGCACTTAATTTGAAATTATTTTAGTTTTTTCCTTAATGCATTATACTGTTATACTCACACCTGTATTTAGTTTGCCATTATGTAATAAATAATTTTAGATTTCTGAATGCTTATGCTTCTGTTTAAAAACGTCTTTAATAAAACACACTAAATCAAGTTACTTGACCTGTGGTGTGTATTTGATTATGTTAGTGAAATGAGACTAATGCAATTAAATACAGTGGAATGTACCTCTAGAGTGGTTATGAAAAAAAAAAGCCTCTCTGAATCATGCTTTTGGAAAGTACCTTTTGACAAAATATCTGGCAGTCACAAACACTGGCACTGTTCCCATTTTCCATTCTTTCTCCTGAACTGAAGCCAGATTCCTTTGGGAAATCATCATTTGTAAATGATTGTGAAGAGAAAAAATTGCATTCTTGAGTGTACAGTTACTGCTAATTAGAAACTAAACATTAGCAATCATGTCAGAGTTAATTGTATTTGAAAAGAAACATCTACAAGAACCTGTTAAATATAAATAGGGATAATATAGCTTAAATATGGAAGCATTTTAAGATAAATTGTATTGCACTATTGTGGTAAAATGCTATTTATTTTAATTAATCCTTTTGCTAAGCTGCTCATTTTCTTTCCACATGGTATATACTTCTACAAATAAGGCAATAAATGAAAGGGAAGAACGCCTACATTAAAGCAAGTGCAATATTTTGTTAGCATTGTAACGTATATCTCATACTATTTTCTAATGTGTTTGTGGTGCAAGCAGAATTTCTTTTTTCTGCTAATATCAGGAGCACACATATCTCATACCAGTAAGGACCATATTTTCAGAAGTTGTATTGTACTGAACCTATAAATCTGCTGATTTGAAAATATGTACCAAATAATGAGGTCTTCTAAATGAAATATGGTCCAACAATTAAAATGAAGATTGCCCATACAGTATTAGTCCTCGACTTACAACCACAATTGAGCCCAAAATTTATGTTGCTAAGTGAGAAATCTGTTAAGTGAATTTTGCCCCATTTTACGACCTTTCTTGGCAGAGTGTGCACAGCGTAACTACTATTTTGAGACAACCCAGGAGCAAAATACAGTACACAGAGGTCTGTCTTACCAACAGTGGTTTATATACAATACTTCTATATACATACATACACATGGTAAGCACATACCAGGCAATCAATCAATCTTCAACTCTACACGGAGAACTACAATGCAGATTGAACACGAGGAGGAGAGAGATACACGAGGAGAGAGAGATACGCCCTCTCATGGCCTCCCTTATATAGACAGCTTCTTAAAGCGGCAGTAACCCTGCTGACTCATCCTCATTGCATCAGCATTTCAGTTTACAGCCTTACATCAGCTGGTCAGCTATTAAATCATCATTACTCTGACATTTTTTGTCAAGTTTGTTAAGTAAATCACTTCAGTTGTTAAATTAGTAACACAGTTGTTAAGTGAATCTGGCTTCTCCATTGACTTTGCTTGTCAGAAGGTCACAAAAAGTGATCACATGATCCCGGGACATTGTAACCATCATAAATATGAACCACTTGTCAAGCATCCGAATGTAAATCACGTGATGGAAATGCTGCAACAGTCATAAGTATGAAAAATGGTCATAAGTCACTTTTTTCAGTGCTGTTGTAACTTTAAATGGTTAGTAACGAACTGCTGTAAGTTGAGGACTACCTGTATTATAAACAAATTATTATATGGCAGAACATAGGCTTCATATAGAATGATAATAGAGTTAATTTTTGTTCTATGTAGTCCAACGCAGGAAATTGGTAGCAACTCAACAGCAGGTACTGGCTACGGGGATTCTTGTTCTGTATCCATTTCACAGGAAACAAAATTATTTTGGTTGTAAGGACATCTTTATCTTATATTACTTTTACAATAAAAATACCACTTAAAAGGGAGTTTTGTCTCCCCCTACTTCTAACTGGTGTCATCTGCCTAGCTGAACTTAAGTCAACTGCCATGCCTTTGCCTTTATCATGGTGTCGTCTATTTATTGCTAGGTGGGATTTGTGATACAAAAATTTTTCTTAAGTTAACAACTTGAATGAGATCCTTTATATATTAATCACCAGCATAACTCTGTGATGAAAAGTGTAGGTTTCAGGTGAGTATAATTCACATAAATAAAATATACAATTAAAATACAATTCAAGTAGTGCCATCTTGTGGCACGCTAGAAGTATGCAAACTGAAATCAACAAAAACCTTCAGTCAGTTCAAAACAAAGGTATTATTATAATCCCCATATCTGATAAGGTTTATCAAAGATGGTAAGTGCTATGTATATAAATCATTTACGCATTTCACAAATCATTTTAGGATGGAATGTATACATTTGTAGGGATTGCATAAATATTTTCTTGAATATTTCATTATAAATACTGTTCTTGAGATACCTTGCATATGCATGAGATCTGAAAAATTCTGCCTTTCTGTCTCCTGACTTCTAGATGTGGTAACTCTCCTGTGTACCGTTCACGCGAATTGGCTGGAAGAGCCCTTGTTCCTTTCGTTATGCTAAATTTGGTGCCACAGACAGTATCTTCTTTGTTAGCCGGCCTTCCAGATAGCACCGATCCTTGTATACGGCAGAATGCAGTTCATGGAACACTGCTACAAGTGAGTTTTGCCTTTTTGCATAATGTAGCATCAGTGAAGTAAACACATATTCACAAAAGTATAATATCCAAATTGATAAAAACAGGAAGACTTATGATTAACTGTTAAAAATCAAGATGATTCCCATAATCAAGGTATTAAAAATGGGACACATACTTTATTTCAATAATTGAGTTTGCAAAAAATTCCAGAGATCATTCATGATCATTCTCAAACAAAGCAGGAAAGCACTTAATCATGAAGGTGGCTGTTAGACTAACTACTTGATTCTACCTCCCCCCTGCACTTCCTGCGCCCCCTCCGCTCATCTTTTTAATTTCATATTATTGTACTTCAACTGTTAATGTTCATTGTTTTATTCCTTTACTATTATTTTTACATTTTTTTATCATCAATTTTTTAATAAATATGCATGAACTGTAACTTAATAAGCGAATATCTCATTTTAAATGCATGTGTTTTATACCAAAGTGACAATATAATAAGCTTACTTTTAAGAAAAATAA
The DNA here is from genome assembly GCA_023053685.1 of Diadophis punctatus similis. Classification (NCBI taxonomy): domain Eukaryota; kingdom Metazoa; phylum Chordata; class Lepidosauria; order Squamata; family Dipsadidae; genus Diadophis; species Diadophis punctatus. The sequence continues at coordinate 45,066,591 of JALIGW010000001.1, forward strand.
CTAGAGCACACATCAAAGATTTATGAGTGATTTCAGGAATCATTTTCTTGCACCTTTTGCTAAGTCAAGCATAAGGGAAATCTCAGCTTTCATTTTTTCTGAAGAGTAATCCCTAGTACCCCCAAACCAGCATAGCCAATTGGGTGGGATATTGGGATCCGTATTTCATCAACACCTAGAAGGCCATTGCTAAGTGATTATTGCAGGCTAACTGGCCACATCCTGGAGTTCGATCCTGACTGATCCTGAGTCAAGGTTGATTCAGCCTTCCATCCTTCCAAGGTCGATAAAATGAGGACCCAGATTGTTGGGGGCAATATGCTGATTCTGTAAACTGCTTAGAGAGGGCTGTAAAGCACTATGAAGTGGTATATAAGTCTAAGTGCTATTGCTATTTATCATGACATGACCCTGGACACTTTATATTACCTTTTTCTCAATTTCCTGAAGGTATATATTCTGAATAGTTTCAGACATTCTGAAAATATTGCTTTGCTCTACACCGTAGAGTTGCATGAAGTATGATTGCAAAGTGAGGCTTATATAATTTGGAGATAAGGTGGAATGCACATTAATGGTAGGGTTTTTCCTTGTAATTGTAATGGAGTTAAGCCTAGATTTTATTTGTGTTATATGATTATTCCTTCTTGGCTCCATATGCTTAGGCTCTCATTCTCTTTTCCTGCATTTTCCTGTCTTTTGAAATTTTGCTTTCTATTTTTTGGCAGTAGCTTAGGAAATCAGCAGCATTTTATGGTGTGTGTCTGTTCATATGGATTATTTTTCCCACGATAGTAAGGAATGGCTCTCATAGGAAACTTAATGTGTGAGGGCATAGAATAAAACCGATAAGTTTTATTCAACTTTGGGGGACCAAGAGCTACAGTTGAAGGGGCCCAGTCTAAAATATGGGTCAGAACCAGGACCATGGCTGCTTTTGAAAAAATTAACAACTAAAAGTATGGAAAAATCAAACAACAATAATTAATTTCCTTCACTGTCCTGTTGGTAGGAAATCATCTTACAGGCAAAACATTTTTTTAAAGTGACATGCAAAAATAGCCAATTATATATGAAGACTGCTCGGTATCTTCAGATATCTGGCTGCATCTTCTGTGGACATTTCCCCCATAATAATACAGTATGTATTTCAACTAATAGGTTGTGTAGTAGAATTTTCAGTTAACTTCCTTGGCCTTTTGAAATAACAATATTGCTAATCATGTATTTTTGTTATTTGACTTGGCAAAAGTATTTGACCTGTACTTCTTCATAGCTGATTTATAAAGGCTGATATTATGAATAAATGTTATAATGTCTAGAGATCAAAGCAGAAAAACCACGATCATTAAATATTTTTCATTGCACCTTCCTTGCAGCTGCTCTTTTTTATAGCTCAGTTTTATTGACCAAGATAAACTTTCCTTTGAAGCTGGGGGGAAAAAAGAGTACTAATGTCAAGTGGAGAGGAAAACATAAAAATTATGGCGATATACCCTTTTATTGTCTGTTGTTAAATTTTTACATGCAGTCTTGTATCATCAGGGAGGTAAATTGTATATGTTGTCAGGTATTCTAATTCATTAATATTTAAGCAGCTACTGCACAAAAAGTATCAATGAATCATCCATTTTATGAATAAATCAAACTGGAGTATGCATATATCGATGATGGTGTATAAACAATGTCATGATTATGTCCTAGGACAGCGATGGCGAACCTTTTTTCCTCAGGTACTGAAATAGTACACGCACGTGCTATTGCACGCATGCGCATGCCCACACCCATATTCAATGCCCCCTCCCGCTCCCCCGTTTCCTGACTTCCTGTGGGACTGGTAGGCCCATTTTTCACCCTCCCCAGGCTCCAGAGGCTTTGTTGGAGCTTGGGGAGGGCAAAAATGCCCTCCCCTGCCCCCTGGAGGCCCTCCTGAGGCTGAAAACGCCCTCCCAGAGCTTCCGTGCAAGCCAAAAATCAGCTGGTGGGCGCCCATATGCGCGCTGGAGCTGAGCTAGGACAATGGCTTGCGTGCCAGCAGATATGGCTCCGCGTGCCACCTGTGGCACACGTGCCATAGGTTCGCCATCATGGTCCTAGTATGTTTTTCATTCCATGAGTCTCTGCTGTTTGTTTTGTAGGTGTGCTACAGTAAAGCTAGGGAATTGATATTTTGGCTATTTGTGCATCTTATAAAGATGGCCAGGTGATGTGTGTAGCAATCTAACGTTGGTCTATGCAATCTAACGTGGGCAGCAGTATCAGAAAACCAGCAAGGATGGCATCCTACATGGACTTGTGCATATAGGAAGGGATTAAGTGCTACTGTGCAGATAAATTACTTTTCTTTCCCAAATGGAAATGCTCAACTTGGTTTTAGAAAAATGATGAAGAACAAGAGACATTTAATAATAACATTTTTAAAGGAATCTTGGCTTTAGTCCTTTTTCAAGTTTGAAAACCTTGGAAGCCCTCCCCCCCCTTTCTGTTTTGTATTAGATGCATGCAATATATGTGCCACTTATCAAATGGGAAATGTAGCCACCTGTAATGAGATTACTTGATTTTCAGGTAGTTCTGGAAATGTAATAAAAATGCTGTGGAAATTTTAAAACAAACAGTTATGTACTACAGTTAGCCTTAATATTTATTTCACCGTGTTAGCATAATACTCATTAAGGCTGGTTTTGATTATGTAGTTAGCCTTTAGTTTGCCCTTAGATTTACCTTGGCTGGTTTAAAGGCCACTGAAAATGATTGGAAAACATTAACATTAATATGTTATTACAAGCTGACATGCTTAGCCTGATGGGAAATAACATTTATAAATAGACTTGTTCATATCCATATGGTAAAAATCTGATGAGTTATAGTAAATGTTATTATGTGGCTCATTTATTTCCCAGGGTTTGCGTTTCATGAGAGGCTTTCTTTCTACTAAGTTTATAATTTGAAAAGAAATGCATTAATAAATAACTGCAGAAGAACTGGCATTAACTAATTATTTGTTCAGGCTGTAAACTTTGGTTCAAGGATTATTTCCAGATGGACCATCAATAAAAATCTGGTGAGATTGTTCATGCTGTTCCTAGAAGTGTGGAACAACAGAATTATCAATTCAGTACGCATCAGATATGAAAATGCTTACAAACAAAAGTCTGCCAAATTAGACAAATGTGTCATCATTCTCCTTTAGCCAGTTCAAGGAGGTATTCCATTTATTTATATAAATGTTTCTTGTTTACATCAAGTTCAACATTTGATCAGATCCTGAACATGAGCCAAATGCAACTATTGGGATTTTGTTAGAAAAATATATTACATAGTACTATCATCCTGCCTGAATTCAAAATAAAACGTAAAACTATGTTGTTTTGGTTTCACTTTTACTAGTGCTGCATTTTTGTTTTGCAACTTATTTTTTATGTGGAATCCATTCCAGTTGCTAAAGCGCATGGAATTCTTCAGAGTGTTAAATTTCTGTGTTGAAATTGTGTAACATACAGTAGAGTGATCTTAGTTTATTCACATACATTTTTTTTCAACAATCACTGAGCTGAACAGAATTGCTGCAATCTTTAAGTTAGAAATTTGAATATTTATATTTGACTCTACTGGTAGTATACAAGCTAATGACATGCAAGCAGAGGTTTCACAAGTGTAGTGGAACGGTATGTACCGGTAACTTTTGTCTGTTTTATAGAAAGGTTAGCTTTTATATGTCATAAATTTCATCTGAAGTGTTAGTGCTGCTTGGGATAGGAGGGCAGGCAAAGATTTGGATCAGATTTTTGCCCATTCAACTTCTCCCCTCTGATGGGTCCCATCATTCCTTGTGGTTCATGAAGGAGCCGAGGTGGCGCAATGGTTAAAGTGCAGCACTGCAGTCTACTTCAGCTGACTGCTAGTTCAGCAGTTCAGCTGTTGAAATCTCACCGGCTCAAGGTTGACTCAGCCTTCCATCCTTCTGAGGTCGGTAAAATGAGGACCCAGATTGTTGGGGGCAATATGCTGACTCTGTAAACCGCTTAGACAGGGCTGTAAAGCACTATGAAGCAGTATATAAGTCTAAGTGCTATTGCTATTGCTATCTAGACTAGTGGTTCCCAACCTTTTCTTTACCATAGACCTCCTTTAAATACATTTTGTGGCTATGGACCCCTAAGATTTAACTCAATATTTAAATCATAACATTTCTTCAAACCTTTGTGGATTCCCTGTGACAACATCGCTGCACTTGTTAAGTTAGTAACATGGTTGTAAGGTGAATCTGGCTTCCCCATTGACTTTGCTTGTCAGAAAATCGCAAAAGGTGATCACTGTGACCCCAGGACGTTGCTGCCGTCATAAATCTGAGTTAGTTGCCAAATGTCTGATCAAAAGAAGAATTTTGATCATGTGACTATGGGAGTGCTGCAACAGTCGTAAGTGTGAAAAATAGTCATAAATTGCTCTCATTGGCGTAACTTTGAACAGACACTAAATGAACTGTTGTAAGTGGAGGACTACCTGTATTAAAGTCTTCCTTATGGTGATAAGGGCAGTAAAACATCAATCCTTTTTAAAAAGTACAAATTTTATTTCCTTAATATGCTTAGACTTGGCTTTGTGCTTATATTCCAGTACATTTTTGTTAGTTATCTCTCATATATGTTTTGAAATAGTTTGTTATGGATTTTAAGAAAGCAAAAAGACACTTCTTCCTCATCATATAGATATAGAAAATCTTGTTTATTAAATGTAAAATCAGTGTAGCTTTTTTTGGACTTAAATGTTTGTGTGCATTTATTTATTTTAGAAATACGACCACCCAACTCTACAATAATGCTGGGCACATGCAATAAAAAAAATTATACTATTAAACTAAAGCAAAACATCCCAAATCTCTAAGCAAAACATCCATTAAGATAGTCACAAACGTCCAGCCACCCACTTGAACCCCAAGAGCCAAGTTTTCAGAGCTCTTTTGAACACAGCCAAGGTGGGGGGCCTGATGCACCTGGGGCCAGGGATATTTCAGAGGGGAGGTGCTGCAACAGAGAAGGTTCACTTTCTGGCTTTCCTCAGATGCTACTTAAAGGGTCAAAGTCAGCTTTTAGCAGAGCTGTCTTCAGTTTGCCATCTCTTCCCCTGAAGCCCCAGAAAAGGGGTTGTTGTTATTGAAAACTCCATTCATTTGTGGTACTGTTTCCTTGTATTTAGCCCATTTGAAATTTTCAACCTTTCATGACAAACTACAAATCCAAATTTTAAAGTGGCCTTTTCTGTTTTTTCAAAAGATGATGATGCAGTCTAGATGGTGTAACAGTAAGACAACATTGTTGTTTTAAAAGTCAAATCATAGCTTACTATAATTCAGGAAAACATATTTGCTCTTTTTCCAAGTGTACTGAGCAAACATGAATCTTACACATCCAACAAATTGGCATTTCATCTAAACATTTTTTAAAAAGTGTCTAGGAAACATTTCTGTTGAAAACAGTTGCATTATAAAGAAAGTTTATGAGGTTTTTAATTTTGTGTGGACTCTTATGTTTCATAACTTTGAAATGAACTTTGAATCTTGCAGAATCACGTACTTGTGACGGATAGCCATATAAACTAAATAAATAAAAAATAAAAGTAAATAAGTTTGAAATAGCGCAGCCACGGAGAGACAGAAGTTTCACAATAAAAACTGTACTTTTAAGCCCTTATCTTGGATGTGATTTTTGCAATTCTCCCTCTAACCAGTGTATTGTATTATAACTCAGGATTAACAAAATCAAATATATGCTTAAGCTTTCTTTAAAAATCTACAGATGGGAGCAGATAACTTCCATTCTTACACTATGCTCACATGCTTTGAAAATTATTAACATTGCTGACTTTTAATATAGAGAGGACAACTAATTTCTTTTTTATTTTTTCTTTTGTACTAAGATATTATATTCCTTTAAGCACATGTGCAGATTTACCACATACTGTACATAGAGAAGATGGTAAAAAAAAGATGTCCCATATGCTTATTTGAATGCACTTGTATTTTTTATTTAGTTACGCACATGCATACCAAGCATGATATTCAAGTGACGGTCATAGAAGAGATCAGTTATGTCTGTATACGACTCCTCTATTATTTCCATTGGAAAAAAGGCATAGTAATTAGAAATATTACAATGCATATACAGTACCAAATAATGTTATAAAAATTTTCCTAAGATCGCTTACTTACACAAACTATACATGCATGCTGCCTCTCTGATAGATATAGTATAATATAGGTTTTTCCTCCTTTACCTTGTTGTGGATATGCTGTAATGCTTCCATGGTGATGAAAAAGAATTTGTTTAGTGACAAATGGAGTACTATAGAATACAGCACTATATATAACAAATACAGTGATGAAGGAAATATCTTTAGATTTAACCAGTGTCAACTTGTTTCTGTAGATGTTTGGGAGGTTATTCTCCAAGTGGCTAAATTCTTCTCACTAAAGAGGTTTTCTTTTTTTTTTTTTAGCAAAACCCAAATCCAGGGGACGAGATGTTTGAAAAATATTCCAACAGTAGTCTGCAACTTCTTTTTATTTTTATTTTTAATATAGGTCCTTCATTTGCTACAGTCTTATTTGGAATCTAAACAGAGGGCTAATTCAGATTTTCATCAGAGTTTGAGCAACATTATCACTAATGTATGTGGCAAGCTATGGTTGGCAAATAGGTAAGTCAAAAATGGAATATATTTATAGTCACAACTCAATAAAATAAAAGCAAATATGAAATGCACAGTAAGACAAATAATAATAAAGTGAGGATACCACATAATTGCTAATAACTTGGCAATGTGTTCATTCATGCCCTGGTCATCTCCTGTTTGGATTATTGCAATGCGCTCCACATGGGGCTACCCTTGAGAAGTATTGGGAAGCTTCAGCTGGTACAGAATGTGGTCACGTGAGCAATCTCGGGTATCCAAGGAATGATGCGTGTAATACAGGGGTGGGTTCCTCCCGGTTCGGACCGGATCGTCTGAACCGGTAGCGACCCGCTGGTGACATCACGGATCTGGTTCGGTCGGTGCTGGTCTATGGGTGCCACCATCTTTTTTGGGGGGGAATTTTTTGCGAATTTTTCCCTGTTTGAATGGCTTTTCCTCTTCCGCTACTTGAAAAAGGGCCCGCCCGCCCCCGGGTTAATACTGACCTTTATTTCTTTGCCTGAAGCACAGCTGATCAGCTCCTCAGCTGTGTTTCAGGCTGATTCCTGCTGCTGAGCATGCGTGGAAGCCAAATTGCACGAGGGAACTTGTGTGCGTGCGCGCGCGCAAAACATCATGATGTGAACTGGTGGTGAAGGTAAGTGGAACCCACCCCTGGTGTAATACCTCTGCTATGTGAGCTGCATTGGGTGCAGGCTAATTCAAGGTGCTGGTTATGATCTTTAAAGCCCTACACGGCATGGTTACCATAACATCAGCCCATACCACCAATCAGGCAGGGAGGTATGATACAGAACCCATCAGTTAAATTCCAACTAGTGAGGTCCAGGAAGAGAGCCTTCTCTGCTGTTGCTCTTGCCTTTTGGAACATCCCCCCCCCCGAGGGATGGTGGACCCCTGCCATTCTGATCTTTCGGAAATGTCCTGGTTCTGGCATATTACTAGGGACTCACATATGAGTATAACCTGAAGGCCCTTACCCGACCTTTTAATTAACTTTGAATGTTGAATTGTAATGATCTTTATTTCTTATGTAAATTTTATATACAGTTTTTATATTTTAATATTCTATTTGTACACTGCCTAGAGTCCTTCTATGAGGAAGATGAGTGGTTTTTAAGTATGATGAATAAATAAAAAATAAATAAATCTTCTTAGTGGTTGCCTCTACTGGATCTTTTACCAGGAAACCTGTAGCCTCTTGGTGAGACAATTAAAATTTCTGATAAATGAGTCACTCTATATTGCCAGTTATGTGGAATTAAACTGGGGTCTTTTATTTTAATAAGAGGAAAACCATCACTTAGAATATAAATCATTGATGCTTTAGCTCAACACAGTAAATTAGAGCAGCACATTTCAATCTTTTTCAAATCTGGCACCTATTTTTAGTCCAAATATATTTTTCTCTGGAAAGAGCTCTTTTTTTAAAAAAAAGTATTTTTATCAATAACAGAGACCACTTTCTCTGAGGAATAAAACTAGTAGTAATACCAGCTGTGTAGACAAAATATATATGTCTTTAATCCCAAGGTATTTGAAGCCTAAATCCTTCCAAGAGAAAATTTGCTTCATAAATTTAAAATCAGTACATAAACATTAGTCAGACTCTATAGATTTCCAAGCACTAAATCAACATTTCCTTATATACTTAAGATAATAAAAAATGAACAAAAGCTGATAGTTTTTCAAAAATCATTACAAAAATTTACATTCTTACAATCAATTTCCATAAATAATTAAAATTTATTTGTAAACTTGTCCTGTCACTTTTCATTAAAAGCAAGAAATTCAAAGTAATATTCAAATGCATATTAGTATAGGACAATCAGATTGAGGCAGTGTGGTTTTATAAATGATATAGTCCAAAAGGTTTTTATTAATGTGAAAATATCATCACTGTAACGGGGGAAGATTTAATAGCAATAGTACTTAGACTTATATACAGCTTTACAGTGCTTTACAGCCCTCTCTAAGCGGTTTACAGAGTCAGCATATTGCCCCCAACAATTTGGATCCTCATTTTACCCACCTCGGAAAGATGGAAGGCTGAGTCAACCTTGAGCCTGGTGAGATTTGAATTGCCAAATTGGATCCTCTGAATACAACTGTGATCTAGTCCTGACATATATGTATGTCTGATACTTTCCTCCACTTACAGGGTAACTTTGAATGGTAATGATAAATAAGAACAAAGGAATGTTGCAGGAGGGTTGTTGGAGAGAACTGTGCTTTAAGCAGAGGATTTTGTTTATCTTAGATGTTTAGACATATATTTCTTAATTTTGTAATAAAGATAAAACCAGAGGAATACTGGCGATATAATTGGACTTGGACTTCAGTAAGGCATTTGATAAAGTAGACCATAACCTACTACTAGAAAAAGTAGAAAAATGTGGGTTAGACAGCATCACCACCAGATGGAATCGTAACTGGCTGACCAACCGCACTCAAAGTGTAGTCCTCAATGGAACTACATATACATGGAGGGAAGTATGCAGTGGAGTACCCCAAGGCTCTGTTTTAGGCCCAGTACTCTTCAACATCTTCATCAATGACTTGGACGAGGGGATAGATGGGGAACTCATCAAATTTGCAGATGACACCAAACTGGCAGGAATAGCCAACACTCGGAAAGATAGGCTCAAGATACAGAAGGATCTTGACAGACTTGAACATTGGGCGCTATCTAACAAAATGAAATTCAATGGTGAAAAAATTAATGTTCTACATTTAGGCAAGAAAAACAAAATGCACAGGTACAGTATATGTGGTACCTTGCTCAATAGTAGTAACTGTGAGAGGGATCTTGGAATCCTAGTGGACAGCCATTTAAATATGAGCCAGCAGTGTGCAGCAGCTGCCAAAAAAGCCAACACAGTTCTAGGCTGCATAAATAGAGGGATAGAATCAAGATCACGTGAAGTGTTAATATCACTTTATAATGCCTTGGTAAGGCCACACTTGGAATACTGCATTCAGTTTTGGTCGCCACGATGTAAAAAGGATGTCGAGACTCTAGAAAAAGTGCAGAGAAGAGCAACAAAGATGATTAGGGGACTGGAAGCTAAAACATATGAAGAACGGTTGCAGGAACTGGGTATGTCTAGTTTAATGAAAAGAAGGACTAGGGAGACATGATAGCAGTGTTCCAATATCTCAGGGGCCACCACAAACAAGAGGGAGTGAAGCAATGGGTGGAAACTAAACAAGTGGAGAAGTAACTTAGAACTAAGGAGAAATTTCCTGACAGAACATTTCATCAGTGGAACAATTTGCCTCCAGAAGTTGTGAATGCTCCAACACTGGAAGTTTTTAAGAAGATGTTGGATAACCATTTGTCTGAAGTGGTGTAGGGTTTCCTGCTTAAGCAGGGGGTTGGACTAGAAGACCTCCAAGGTCCCTTCCAAATCTGTTATTCTATTCCAGTGATGGCGAACCTATGGCACGGGTGCCACAGGTGGCACGCGGAGCCATATCTGCCGGCACGAGAGCCGTTGCCCTAGTTCAGCTTCAGCGCGCATGTGCGTCCACGCCAGCTGATTTTTGGCTCGCGCAGAGGCTCTCGGAGGACGATTTTGGCCTCCTGAGGGCCTCCGGGGTGGCAGGGGGGAGCATTTTCACCCTCCCCAAGTTCCAAGAAAGCCCCTGGAGGCTGGGGAGGGCAAAAAATGGGCCTACTGGAAGTCGGGAAATGGGGGAGTGGGGGGGGTCACACATGCATGCACAGGGGGGTGGGGCAAGTGGGGGGCTTTGAATTATGGGTGTGGGCACGCATGAGCATGTGATAGCGCATGCGCGCACTATTTTGGAACCCGAGGGAAAAAAGGTTCGCCATCACTGTTCTATTCTATTCTATTCTATTCTAAAACCAAAAAACAGTAGCATATAAAAGTAATTCTTGCCTATCTCAAATATACTTGTTTAAGCATTAAGTACTGGGGTCAGAGAAGGACAGAAAAAAGCAAGTAGAACAAAAATAAAATGTTAAAATGTAAGTCATTTAAATTTTGCTATTGACTTTGTTTCTAGGCAAAATCCTTGTCTGGTGACTAGAGCAGCATATCTTGATGTCCTTGTTCTGTTGAATAATTATGTGGGGAAGGCAAAAATTAAAGGTAAGGTTGAGGTAATGCATCACTTTCCTGCCAGTAAAAAAACAAAAACAGAAATGACAATCTTTAAGACTGAACTGAGAATGAAGGAATAGATTTTATGATGCTTTGACTTGTCAGGCTTAAAAACGCCATCAGTCTCCTTCTAATGTGAAGAAAGGCAGTCTTCTAAGGTTTAATAGAGATAAAGCATTCCAGGGTTCAAATTATTGTAAAACGGGGATGAAGAGATAAATATGCTTAAATTGTTGTGTTAGAAAAATATCCGCATTTTGCATATAATTACTCATTTCACTTATTTAAAGGGTACTATTTTTCCTGTAGTACCATTACTCTTTATATAGATGGTCCAGATAATAGACCATCTATCAGCTAGAACATGATACGATAGTCAGGAAAATTCAACAACTGTTGATGGGGATGAGACTTCTTTGCATTTTGTATCAAGTTTCCATTTGTCTGTTTTCCAGTGGCATTTCTTTTGCATATCATTCGGCTCTTAATGACTTGGTTCCTTCTTATCTATTTTTTCAAAAGCATCTTTTGACAATATTTCTGGCTTTGTCATCTCTGTTTATGTGATTACTTAATTTTAAGCTATATCTACAGTTGTCAGTTTTAGCTTCATTTCACAGTTCATGAATAATTACACAAATAACTTCATAAATAACTGGGATACTAGGTATATCCCACTGTTTTCTTCTTTCCACTCTTCCACATTGGACCCCTGTTCTTGTTCATCAGGGAATAGATGACTGTTATGGAAGTAGTCTTCTACAGAATATACTATAACTTGTGATCTCTGAAATGAATTCTTCTATTTCAAAACAAAGGCATTCTCAACCTAGAACCAACATATTATTCCATTAGGTATATTTTTTGTGCAGAGAGAATCAAACAATTTAAAACAATCTTCTGAAGATTGTCTTTTGTCCTATATACTTTGCATATTCACTATAGTGTATCAGTTATCCTCCTAGTATATTACTAACATGGAAAAGACTTTTTAAGAAATAAAATGAGAAGTCTTTCTTGGTGGGACAGATATTCCCTATTACTTGAATTAGCTTAATCAGCACAAAATGAAATACAACATAACAGTTCTGTAGCTGATTAAACATGGACAATGTCTAATTACCGTATTTTTCAGAGTATAAGCTGCAGCTTAGTTTTTGGGGAGGAAAATGGGGGGGGGATCTGCCTACTAGATATTCATCTGTCTAGCGTCCTTAGTCTGGTCAGCTTCAGCACATTAGTTTGCTGGTTTTGAGTGCTTTTTATCTCCTGCTTGGGGATAAAAAACAGCTTCTAAAGCACAACCGATCTTTGGAGAGAGAAGCAATGAGAAAAGCAGGCAAAGCACGGAGATCGCTTCACTCACTAGTGCCTCTCGTTAGGGCTGAAAAAAAGTTTCTAAAGCACAGCTGAGAGTCGAAGGGAGCAGGCAAAGCACAGAAGATCGCTTCACTGAAAAAAAGCTCTAAAGCACAGCTGAGAGTCGGAGGGAGCAGGCAAAGCACGGAGATCGCTTCACTCGCTGGTGCCTTGTTAGGGCTGAAAAAAGCTTCTAAAGCACAGCTGAAAGTCAGAGCAGGCAAAGCACGGAAGAGCACTCATCGTTAGGGCTGAAAAAAAGCTTCGAAAAAGCTACATTTGGAGTATAAGACGCACCCAAATTTTCAGTCTCTTTTAAGGGGGGAGTGCGTCTTGTACTCTGAAAAATACGGTAGTTACAATGTTCATAGATAACCCAGAAGGTACCGTATTACTTTTTCCAGAATATGACTCCCTTGCTTTTGTATCTTCCTTATCATTGGCTGTTGCTGAATATTTTACTTTAAATTCTAACATAGCAAATTTATTTTACAATGTTAGATCAGTACTAAAATTTTGTGGCATGATTAAATTTAGGCCAGTTTGGAATCTTGTGATTATAACGACATTGCAATTCCCAGTGACAAGTATGCTGTCCATAAATAGTGTGCAGAGGTGGTTATGGAAAGGCACAGCGTATAACCCTTTTAGAAATAAATGCTACTCAAGAAATGCAAAGATAATTGTTATTACGCAAAACCTGAAGCAGTATTATACTATTAGACTATCTAGCTTAATAATGTATCCATTAACACAGGGGTGGCCAAACTATGGTTCTTTGAGGACCTGTGGACTTCAACTCCCAGAATTCCTGAGCCAGCCATGCCTGCATGGCTAGCTGAGGAATTCTGGGAGTTGAAGTCCACAGGTCCTCAAAGAACCATAGTTTGGCCACCTCTGCATTAACAGATAGCAGTGTTCCCAGTTGAAGTGATGAGGAGAACTCGCTGGCTCATATTTTCTTAAGATGCAGCTGTGGGTAGCTATGGAGACAGTTTGGGTAATGGTAGACTGCAGTTCCATCAAAATGGTCCCAGCCAACGTGATACCTCTAATTGGACATTACTTTAATTTTATCGATACAAGCAGCATCATTTGTATATTTTTTCTGTTAGTGTAATGCCTAATACATTTTAGAAATGTTTAAAAAATTACTTCAGTGTGTGTTATGAGAACCAGAGCAGGATTTTAAAATGTATTCCCTTCCCTTGTTTATGTAGCATTAAACATTGTCTGGTGTATGTGTGTTAGGGGATAAACGCTATCAAAATGCTAGGTTCAATGTGCTGTTCCTCCTCTGCCATGCTCTGAGTCTGTCTTTTACACCAAATACCTCTTAAGTGGATAGTAGAATTCTTTTTCTACTGTAGACAAAATTATGAAGGTAATAGAAAAGACTGTATTTACTAAATTTCACCCCTCAGTCATAATATCTAGATCAGTGTTTCTCAACCTTGGCTGTTTGAAGATGTGTGGACTTCAATTCCCAGAATTCCCCAGCCAGCGTTGCTGGCTGGGGAATTCTAGGAGTTGAAGTCAACACATCTTCAAACGGCCAAGGTTGAGAAACACTGATCTAGATTGAATAAGCCAAAACAACAGAAATGTTAAAATAATCCACAGATTCTTGTGGAATCGTATAAGAGTTATGTGATTGTCCAATGATTTTCAGTTTTTAGCCAATAAAGAATGGTCATTTTAAAATAATGAATATTAACTAATATTTAGCAATATTCAGTGGATTAAACCTATCTACATTATTTGTGTGTGTGTGTTTAACTGCATTTATTAGGCAGCCAACCAAATACCCTATAATGTCTTTTGAAATACTCAATTTTCAAATGTTTCCAGATGCATTGTCTTCATCAATATCCCAGTGGCAAGCATGATGTCCATAAATAGTGTGCAGAGGTGGTTATGTAAAGTCACAGTTTATAATCCTTTTATAAATAAACACACACTCACCTACAGGTAATCTTCAATTTACGACCACAATTGAGCCCAAAATTTCTGTTGCTAAGTGAGACATTTGTTAAGTGAATTTTGTCCCATTTTACAACTTTTCTTGCCATAGTTAAATTAATCACTGCAGTTGGTAAGTTAGTAACATACCTGTAGTTGTTAAGTGAATCTGGCTTCCCCATTGACTTTGTGTACTTTATCAGAAGTACACAAAAGGTGATCACATGACCTCAGGACACTTGAGTCAGTTACCAAGCATCTGCATTGTGATCATGTGACCATGGAGATGCTTCAACGGTTGTAAGTGTGAAAAAGGGTCATAACTCACTTTTTTCAGAACTGTTGTAACTTTGAACAATCACTAAATGAACTGTTGTAAGTCGAGTACCTGTATATACAAGAATATATGTATAATATTTATTGTGATATTTAAGCTATGTATTTTAATGAAAGTATATGTGTGTGTGTATGTATATATACATGCACATAATGAATGTGTGTGTGTGTATACTTTAATTAAAATGCATAGCTTTTAATGTCATTTTCTGTCAAACATAATAAATATTTTTATCTTAACCCCAAATATGTTTTAGGCCAGCGGCACTTTTAGGTATCAGGGACCGGTTCCATGGAGAGAGGTTTTTCTGCCGACTAAAGGGAGTGTGGTTTCATGTGCTGCCTGCATCCCACGGATAGGGCTTTGCTTCTTTGCGAGGCCCGGTTTCTGGCATGCCTCTGACCAGTGCCAGTCCATGGACTGGGAGTTGGAGACCCTATTTTAGGCCCTTTGGTTGAAAATGAGAGTGAACAAAGAAACAATCAGCTGAAAGTTCAAAAGATACATCAGTCTGAGCTGTAGATCATTTTAATAATATATTTATATTATTTGCTATAAAAGGAAGCCATTGTAAATATAGTTGAATCCACATACCTACAAAAAATAATTAAAACAGCTGGTGTATAAATCTTTAATTGTAACTATGTGACTTAAATAAATATTACAGTTAGTAGAATGAAATATGTAATTTCCTTTACTAAAATCTATTTAAAAGTTGCCTAAAAAGATTATAAAAATATTGACATTGTAGAATAGCTTATATTATGTGATCTGTGATTAAATTTAACAAAATTAAGGAACACAGATCTACTCTAAATATCTAGTTTTTTTGTTTTAAAAAAAGATCTTTGAATAGAGGAGCAAAGCTAATGCATTCAAATGTTTGTCATACAGTTTCTAAAGCTTATTGTAAAGCTTTATTTTCTAAGCTCCATCTTGTGCAATCATTTTCTGTATCCTATTTACAAAGAACTTTTGTACACAATTGCACACACTTCTGTTGTTTCTCAAAAACTATCTAAATGTATAATACTGTTTTAGTACTTGAACAGGAACCAAATTCAAAATTTTGGGTCTCTTTTCATTCAAAGTTTAAAAGGAATTGCAAAGTGAATGTAATTTAAGCTGAAATAATAGTGTGGCCGGAAGTTGTTAAGCCAAGTCCCTATGCCTTTTATCTGAGATCAAAATGCCCCTTTTCCAAAGAAGTTTAAACCCACTAGAAGAGAAACGAGTAACCATATTTTCCCAAATAGCGCTAATAAGAACAAAGACGGAGAAATAGTTTTTAGGAAACTCTGGATAAGTGGTTGTCCCAAATTAGTTTGGAGTTAGTGTCCTTTTAATCTCTGAGGAAAAATACAGTAAAAATTACAGTACTTATAGACCTTAATACATTCCATAAATTTTGGCTTTTAGATAGCTTTGAAAAATAGGAAAGGAGGAAGACGAGATAGGAGGAGTTGTGGTAGACAGATGTCCCCATACATTCCTCATCTCAGCAGTTCTGAAGTATGAAAATTATATAGTTGTCCCATTAGCTGAGGAGGTAGTACCTAAACTCTAATCTTATTTGCCATCTTTCAGTGTCTGGGATTTCTTTGGCTTGGATCCTTTTTAAAGGAAATTGAATGTCTTGCAGCTCCTTCTTTAATGGGAGTTTCGTGCTGTCTGATGTCATGCTTAAATCCCTCTAGCCTTTTGGCACCAAAGAAAAGATGTGGAAAAAGATATGGAGAATATTTTATTCAAGAGCCCACATACTCTTGGCCACTAAAAGAAAGGATGACAGTAATATATATTTCATCTGTTTATAACTATCTTCATTCCTATGTGAAAATACAGCAAATACTGTGGCGCTGCTCAGCTTCTTCTGATTTATTGTATTTTGTCTCTAAGAATAGTCAGTGGTTCTGTCAGTTTCAAAGTTTTCTGCCCATTTTAATAGTGCTTCAGTGATGTTGATACATTTTGCTGCTACTACTACCAAGGTGTTTTTATACTGCAAGCACTTTGGACATAATTTGCCTATTTAGGACTATATGCTATTCATTTTGGCAACTTGCATGTTTAGGGCTGTGATAATTTCCAGTAAGTGTCAGCATTTGATTCTTAATTTATGCACAGTTGGAGGTTTAGGTGTAAATGAACCAATTGTTACATCATGAGTCTTAAAATTCAGATTTTTTTTAGTGATTTGTAATTGGAAAGGGCTTCTTAAATCTTTAATCAAATCTTTATTTTTTTCATTGGTTTCCTATTACATTGTTCAGAGGGTCTCATAGTATAGTCTAACAACCTCTAAGAGATTTGGACTTAGGAACCAACATAAAATACTATTTTATATTAGCTACTATTCTCTGGAATTATTTGGGCAGATTTATTCAGACCAGTGGTGGGTTCCTACCGGAGCTCCGGTAGGGCACGGCTGATTCCCCAATTTGTGCGCGACCGCTCCGGAGCCGTCTCCGCCTGTCCGTCGCGTGCATCGCCATCTTTTTCTGAGAATTTTTGGGCGATTTTGCTTCTGCGCATGCACGGAAGCAAAATCTCGCCGAAATCTCACACACGTGCGCGTCCCCTCGCAAGATTTCGGCGAGATTTTGCTTCCACGCATGCATAGAAATATCGTAATCCCATCAGAAGTGCAAAGATCAGATATCTGTTGCAGTGGATATGAAAAATAGTTCATCTGTCTAGAGTGATACTTCTACTAAATGGCTTGTTTTTAATTTCAAAAATTTATCTGTGTTTCATTGAAGGAGAAAAGATAATAGATAAAAACATGGTCTCAGATCAAAGTATTTTTTTCCACACAAAATGTTTCATTTACCAATAACAAGGCATAAATATCTTTGTTTAGTATCAAAGCTTCTTCCAAGTACTCTAGAATACTAAATTAAGAATAATAGTTCTTAATTTTTGATAACAAAGATCACTGGCATTCTTATGCAACCACAATGGATTTTCTTTTGAAAAAAGAGTATGCTGTTTATGTGAATTTAAATGTCATGCTTTAAATAATTATGTTTCACAATATATATGCTCGTTTTCTTTTCCTATTTATTTCCCCGCTCCCCCTACAATCTTAACTTTTGCAATATATATGTGGCTTGTATAATAAAACTCTAAAATAGCAATGTGCTGTATGGTGTTGTATCAAACTCTGTAAGTCCTGCTCAGTTCAGTTGGTTGTATTTTCAGGTAAGTATGCATGATACTATAATTTTAATCTAAATACATTAAGTTAGCCTTAGGCAGCATGGTCCCCCTCAGATATGTTTGGACTACAACTCATGAGATTCTTTACCATAATGGCCAGTTGTGGAGTCTGACCACTTGATTGGATTGTTAAAGTGGTAGGCAGTGCAGACGATA
The DNA here is from genome assembly GCA_023053685.1 of Diadophis punctatus similis. NCBI lineage: Eukaryota > Metazoa > Chordata > Lepidosauria > Squamata > Dipsadidae > Diadophis > Diadophis punctatus. The sequence goes on from JALIGW010000001.1 coordinate 45,084,453, forward strand.
GTGTGGGGTGCTGCTTGTAAAATGTGGTCCTACCACTGTAGACATGTTTCCCACATTTTCTCTATTATTGATGCAACACCCATCAGCTGCTAGATTGTATTATAGATAGAAGTGAAATACCTAATTACAATGGAGCATGCACATCCCCATGACATGTAAAGAGCACTCAGCAGTTTTGATGGTTGGCCAGCACTCGGTGCCATACAGTACATCATTTTATACACATTATACACTTTTGATCTTAGATGAATTGGTATACGTCTATCGCAAAGCATTCCAATGATCTCCTTCTACCTCAGCTATGTTGCAGTCACTCTTGTACATTTATTACTGCTGCCATTACTTTACAGATGGGATCCTAAGTAATGGAAGAAGTTTGTCTTCACTAGATCTTCACTGCTGACACAGACGGTGGAGGTGTTTAGTCTCCACATTCTCAGTCTTCTTGATATCGAGGCGCAAACAGAATTGGCTAAGATGACTTGTCTAAAGTCATCCAATAAGATTCTGAGACTAAAGGTAGACTAGGATCTGGGTCTTCTCACACTTAGTCTAGTACCTTGAGCATTACAACATCCTGGCTTTTGTAAATTTCTCGGCAACTGACCAGATATTGCAAGATGTAGGACTTTTCAGATGCCTGCTCATTCAGGACACCAAACTAAAGATTATCAGTTGCTATTTGTATACAGCCAATGATTTAGCAGCCCTGTAAGCAGACTATGCTAACCATTTCCTTTCCTTACAATGGTGGATGCATTCTGATGGGAACAATGAATACACCAACTAAGGCTCACAATCATTTCATTGGCTAAAATTATTCGATGTGTTACTTCCCTTTGACCATACGATTTATATGTGTCTAGGTTGGGCATGCTTTTAAGTGTTACTGTGGTAACCATACCTGAACTTCTCCGTATCCTTTCTCATTCTACCACCCTATCACATTTCATTTCAGAAACAGATCGGAACACATTTTGGGGAGAAATTAACACTATTATCTTGGAGTCTGAACTAGCAACGGGTATCAAGCATTCTCCTACAGCCCCGGGACTTGCTCAGTTTCTCCAGAGCATCACCAGACTCTTCACCTCTATGTGTTCAGTGATGGCAGAACCTAGATTTGCAAACAGGAATTTACTTATTAAAAATAATACAATGAAACCAGGTTTGTCAGTTGAATACCTGCTACATTCAGACTTTTGTGAAGTTCGTTTACTGGTCTTAGAAACAATCCTGCTATGGTTGAATCAAGTGAATGCAAAACATGTGATGGAAGAAAAAGGAAACGTTCTGTTGAATCTACTGTCTGGCTTGGAGGACACACTTATTAAGATAGCTGTTAAGGAAAAGCATCCTGAATGTTTTTGCAAGGTGACACCCTATTTTTTACTTTTTCTTTAGTGTAAATAAGTTACATATAATAAAATAAGAATTTAAAATTAAATTAAATTTTGTGCTGATCTATGCCTGAATAGGGACAACAGGATTGTAAAGGGGAGGGTTTTTTAATGAGCATAATAAGCCATTCTCTTTTTCTCTCCCTCAAATTAAATTCCAGTTATATATTCCAATTAGAATAGTCTAAATACTCAGAACAGTATTTCCTGTAGCTAATTTTTTTTCTGTAACAGATATTAGAGGCTCTGTATAAAATGGACCTCAGAAATGTGCTTGCAAAGATGGAAGATGCTATAAAGATGAATCCAAGAGAGTTCTTGCATTGGATTATGAATATTGCAAATACTTCTGGCAGGTATACTGTCTTGTCTTTTTGTGTTTGGTTAATCTATATTTACTGGTTGCAGACTGCCTAATGAAAATGAACTTTGATACAGAAAGAGAAAACATTATTTCAAAATCTTAATGTAATCTTATACAGGTAGTTCTCCACTTAAAATGATGATTGAGCCTGGAATTACAGTTGTAAGCCATCCCAATTTTTAAGTAAGACATCATGTAACTGAATCTGATTTAATGGCCTTTTTTTGGGGGGGTTAAATATTTGGAGATATTTAATAGATAAGGCTTTTAAAACAAATTAGCAAGAACTACTGTATTTTTAGCCAGATTGCCTGTTGATTGTGACACTGTTCTTATTAAAGATTTAATTTGGTATATCTGTGTTAACATTTATTTTTACAGCATTGAAATTCAAAGCATATCCCTTAAATTTGCCTCAGAGTTGCTCGTACATCTTAAACAAAACTGGCAAGAGGTAAGGGAAATTATTTACCAAATGTTTGTTCAGTTTTACTGTGATTAAAAAACAGTCATAATAAGTATAAAATTACTTTCTGTAGAATCTTTAAACATTATATTTGTTTTTTTGAAGCATTTAAGTTAATTCATGTATAAACAGCCTGACATTAGGAATTCAATCCTAACACACAGAAACAATACATTGAGGGAGGTTTGGATTATTGGATTATTCTAATGTAAATTTTCACAGAACTTTAGAAAATAGTTTGTTTTATCTTTTATCTTTTACAATTTAATTTTTAATTGCTGATATGATTTAATTTAATTTTTTATGGACACTAAAGTGGTTTTGGATTTTTTGCACAGAATCCTTTTTTTAATCTATGCAACTGGAAAGGTGAATATTCATTATTGGTTATTTATATAAAACAATATTTTTACTAGTTAGACAAAAGGCGGTTATATAAATGGTTTGAATTAAATAAATTTTAAAAGAAAAATATATAAAAGTATATCAAAAATCATAAATACATACAACTGACAGCTGAGCTAACCCCATTCATCAAAAGAATCAGTTCAATTACTGCACCAGTTCCACCACATTCCCCTGTACCGGTTGGAAAAATAATGTCTTCAGGGCCTTGCAAAAAGTCAGGAAGGTGAGAGTCAATCTGATCCCTGTGGTGGTGATTTGGGGGTGGTGGTGTATGGATTGGGGGGGGGAGATGATTTTCCATGGGATGGTTGCCAGGGCACAAAAGACTTTCTTTCTGGTTCCTGCCAGATGAAATTTCCTGACTGGTGGGACCTGCAACATGCCCCTCCTGCCAGACCTGATGGGATGATTAGATGTAATGGAGGAGAGGCTATCCCTCAAGTAGCCTGCTCCTTATAGTGCTTTATAGGTTATTATTAGCATCTTAAATTGAACCTGGAAGCAAACTAGCAGCCAGTGCAGCTCACAGAGCAAAAGCACAATACACACAGACTGCAGAACATGCATAACTAACTGCCCACACAGCTACATTTTGAATCAGTTAAAGCTTCTGCACACTCTTCAAGGACAGCTCCATGTTTAGTCAGTGTTTAAAGTACTAGCACCCCTTCCCCAAACCCACCAGGTCCTAGTATATTTATATTTATTGATACTTTTAAACAAGAAGATAGAAACTAACACATATTAATATAAAGTAAGGCAAATGAAAAAAAGCAAGAAAAAAAGCAAAAATTGCAAGAAAACAAAACAAGTTGAAGAAAAATAGAAAAGGAAGAAAAAAGATATAAGAAGTGGCCTTTAATATTTTATATTCATATTCTTCAGAACAGTTATAAGAAGAAATATATTTTAAACTCTCTCTAAAGTCACATCAGATTACACTTTTTGTGTATATCTTCTCTAATCATCAAAACCATACACCACAAATTCATTTTTTTTTCATTTTTGCACAAAAAGTCTACAAGAGGTTTCCAGTCATCAGATAATGTAGATAATGTTTTTTCTCTAATCAAAGAAGTCAATTTATCCATTTCAGCACCATCTGTCAACTTTACCTATTCATTTCTCCTTAGCAGGTAGTGTTGAATATTTTCATCTCTGTGTATACTGTAATCATACATTGAAATAATCTTCCATTTTTCCTTGTATATAATATAAATGTTGTAAACTCTTAGCATTTAAAAAAAATTATAAATTAAAAAAAATAGTGATTTCTAGAGTCTGCCTGCGGTTTTCTTGGCAAAGATTTCAGAAATGGTTTGCCATTGCCTTTTTTTTAGGGTTGAGAGATAGTGACCAGCCTTAAATCATTCTGCTGGTTGTTAAGGTGAACCAAGAACTCATGGTTTTATGCTTTCTAGTCCAGGATCTTTAATCAATACGTCAGCTGGCTCTTAGCAGTTAATTTAGAAGACCGTTAATTTGGGTGTTAGAAATTGTCCAGTGCCCAAAGTTCTGATTTTGCAGAATATTGACGGCTATTGCAGTAGTTTTAATGGCAGTACCAATTGTTTTGTAGGACTTGGAGTCAGAGACAAAACAATGGCTTGAATTAGTTAGTTATTGCTGTGAAGATGAACAACAAACAGATCGGAGATTGGCTGCTGCGGAGATTCTTGTGAGCATTACACCATTTTTCTTGACTGATCAGAAGCTTCCCTTGGGTAAGTAATTAGGCAAACCAAATAAGCAAAAGTTATTTACCGTATTTTTCGGAGTATAAGACACACCGGAGTATAAGACGCACCTTAGTTTTGGGGGAGGAAAATAGGGGAAAAAATCTACCTACCAGGTATTTATCTGGCTAGCGTCCTTAGTCTGTTCAGCTTCAGCACATTATTTTATCCCCTGGTTAGGGCTGAAAAAAATATTCTTCAAAGGGAGTAGGAATGAAAACAAGCCTGCAAAGACTTAGGGCTGGTAAAAAAACTTCTTCAGACAGAGTAGGAAGCCGGGAAGATCGTTAGCACCTAGTTAGGGCTGGAAAAAAAAGCTTTGAAAAAGCTACATTCAGAGTATAAGACGCACCCAAATTTTCAGCCTCTTTTAGGGAGGAAAAAGGTGCATCTTATACTCCAAAAAATACGGTATTTCTCATTAAATACATCATAACAACAAAACACACACTGAAATTTGAACAGTCAAGTCTTATAGTTTGTGCTTCTTGGTTAAGCTGCTTCTGTATTATTTAAGGTTGTGGTAATCACTTTTAGAATTCTTCATGATTTGGGGTAATTTTTTGTGTGACTGCTTACTTATAGTAGTTTGCCCAAGATACGTTTGCCAAGGGTTCCCATTCCATATGAGGTGCAGTGGGAGGAGATTCATAGGCGGACATTTTCTGCAGGAACTCCATCCTTCAGAAATGCCTTATCATCATACAGAAGAGCTGGGCCTTTACTCGTGATATTTAGGAAAGGATTTAAAAAAAGTCCCTTCTAAAGGACATTTGGAACCATGTACCTGAGATGATTGGTGGTGCTACTAATATCATTCTGGATGGATGAAGAGGAGGTGTTTGAGATGATGTTATTCTTGATTATTGATGTTATTTATTAATTCATGTATTGTTGATATTCTTGATGTTTTACGGTGCACTCCTTAGATTTCTTTTGATTTGGTATAAAAACCAGAGTCATAAATAAATAAATATGCAGGCAAAATTTACACATATACTCTAGATTTAGAGTAATGTTGTTTTAGAATATAGGTAGACCTTGACTTACAATAATTCATTCAGCAACTGTTCAAAAATAAAGCAATGAAGAAAGGGGATTTGCGTCTGTGAAGTTGTGATCAGCAAAATGTCCCGATGTTCAAGTAATTGTGATCTGGTCACATGAGCACCTGGTTATGACATTGCTGCAAATGGCAGATATGTGATACTTACAAGTCGCTCCAGTTAAGTCAGTTATATCACTTTTTCTATCTAAGGAGCCCCAGTAACCCAATCATCCCCAAATTCACCCACACTTCTCAGCACCCACATGCTGCCCTTGCCAGCTCTGCTGCAATCATACCCAAACTCGCACACACTTATCAGCACCCACATGCTGCCCATGCCAGCCTGCCCGTAGCATAACCTATTCCTCTGTACCCCTTTCCTGGGACTCTTGCCTCTTCAATATAATGACTTTCATGATCCTAGGGCAGTGATGGTGAACCTTTTTTTTGCTCGGGTGCCAAAAGGGTACGTGCGTGTGCGTGCCTATACCCATAATGCAATGCCCTCCCCCGCGCATGCATGCAGGCCTCACTGAAGCCTCCGGACTTCTGGTAGGCCCTTTGGGCCATTTTTCGCTCTCCCCAAGCTTCAGGAGGATTTCCTGAAGCCTAGGGAGGGCGAAAAAGGGGCCTAACAGGCCTACCGGAAGTTCAGAACTTCCGGTAGGCCCATTGGGTCCGTTTTTCACCATCCACAGGCTCTGGAGGCTTTCCTGAAGCCTGGGGAGGGCGAAAACGGCCTCCCCCCACCCTCCGGAAGGCTGAAAATCATGCACGCTGGAGCTGACATAGGGCAACACCTCGCATGCCCTCAGATATGGCTCCGCATGCCACCTGTGGCATGCGTGCCATAGGTTTGCCATCATGGTCCTAGGGTTACAACAGCAACAGAAACTTCCAGGATTGCCATTGGTAAATGTTGAGGTCATGTGGTATCATGATTTACAAGTCCATCACTTTGCAATAGAAATCCCAGTCCCAATTGCCATTATAACCCAAGGATTACCTGTATTGGGATATATTTAATAGAAGCCTGCCTTTAATCAGTTGAGCATAGCTTGGATTGCATGGCCATTAGAATAAAAGTCAAAAGGGAAAATGACATATGATATTCTGAAAATCTGTCTGTTTAGCTTTAATATGTAATGGTTTTAAAAATTATATTTACTTTATAAACATGTATTTAAATCCAGCTTTAACATGTCTTTCTACAAATACTCAGGTCTGTCTGACACATTGTTCCTTTGGAGATGTGTTGTTCAGCTGTTGCAGAGCGAAGAACAGATAGTCAGGGATACAGCTGTTGGGGTTATAAGTCTAGCTCTGTCTCAAGAAAATACACTTAGGAAAACAGGTAAGAAATTATTTTCCAGGAATCGATAACTATGTGACTGACTTCAGTGAAAGTACTAGTTTTCTCTTCTTTGTGGGTTGCAGCCAGTCATACCCACAATATATTTGATCACTGGTATCCCCCATTGTGGCCAATCTCCACATGGAAGAAGTAGAAACCAGAGCACAAAACTCCTTCACAGGAACTCCACCAACCCACTGGTAGAGATACATAGATGCTGCTTGGTCAAACCACTGGAAGTGGAAGCCTTCACTAAACACATTAATACTGCGGATGGCAACATGGGAGGATGTTAGGGAAAATAGACTGACCTTCCTTGACTGTGCATACACATTAAAAAAGTCAGAAGCCTCAATATTGAAGTAAGCAGGAAACCGCCACACAGAAATCAGTATTTTACCTTTTGACTCTCAACATCCACTGGAACACAAACTGGGAGTAATCAGAACCTTACATCATTGGGCTGTAAGTTTGCCTACCAGCAAGGAGGGGAAAAAATAGAAAGAATAAAAACAGAAGGAAGCACTCAAAAATTCCCAACTGCCCTTCATCAAATCCACAAAAAGATCCAGTAGGAACACTTCCACAACAGACAGAGAAGAACAGAATAATGAACAGCGCAACATTGTCATTCCATACCTTGCAGGAATATATGACACAGATTCACCCCAGGTGGTTTCAAGGACCCTCAGAATGTTAACAACTGGCTGGCTGCAAAGAATATAAATCCTTTCCATTCCCCACCATTTAGTTAGAACTGAAGAAGCTTCTTGGATGAGAAGTAAAATGTAAAAAAAAGTCCATTTCCCTTTTTTAAAGCACCTTTGGGACAACCATGACCTGGATGACTGAAAATCTCCACAGACAGCCAATCATACATGTAAAGTCCTTTCTTACTTAATTGATTTTATTGTAATTCCTTTATCTGATAGTTGTGAGCTGTCCAGAGTAATTTGGGTGGGTGGGTGGATGGCTTCCTTATCTCCTCCTCCTCCTCCTCCACCTCCTCCTCCTCCTCCTCCTCCACCACCACCACCATGCCCAAAGCCTCTATCCAGAATTTCAAGGACACATCCAGAACATCTGAAATTGGGCAAGAACATCTTGTGCCACAGGGACTCCTTTAGGAACAAGATTCCTCTGCCTGATTCCAATCAATTTTTCTTTGCACTATGGAAGACTTCTTGGAGGCCTTTGCACTTGCAAAGAGCAGTAGTTGCAAAGGGAGAGAAAGGGGAAAGAGAGAGATTGGCTGCAAAACTTACCTTCACTTGTGTAGCCACTGGGCCCAATCCTCCATTTTAACATGATAATGATGCTACAATATCATTTTAAGTACACATATTGTTTTTCTTTCTTTGTTTTACTTTACATATGGGGAAAGAGAAAGCTAGAAACAACAACAACAACAACAACAACACCAATTAAGGAAAAAGAAAAGGAAATGCTTACCATTCACATGTCATTTACTCTTCCTTGTCAATTAGTTCATTAAGAGAGCCTGGGAATATATTTGGCAGAATTCTTAGTAAAAGTACAAAGAAGATGATAATGAGCAGTGCAATGTGATCAGTGTAATCAATGTGACCAGATAAGCAGTGTCCAGGGCAGGTTCGTACTTTACAGCAAGTCATGAAGAATGGAATTAATATGAGGAAGCTAATTTATTTTATGTGGGAAATCATACAATAACAGCACTGAAGTACAGGACATTTTCTGCTAATATGAAATTGAAGATTATGTTGCGGACTCTGTCAATCAAACTGGTAGGATCCAGGAAGAGAGCCTTCTCTGCTGTTGCCCCCACCCTTTGGAACATTCTTCTCCCAGAGGTGAGGCCGTCACCCCCTCTCTTGGCCTTTCAGAAATGTCTAAAGACGCTCCTATGGATTACATGGACAGTGCTTGGTTCTTTTTGTGAATAAATCCAAAGAGAAGAGTTTATTGGTGACAATATTGTAGAAATTGCCACCCCTCCTTGTTTTTTATTCATATTTTTGTCAGTTGATGCCTGCAGTAAATGCAAATATGCGTGTTCTTAACAGTATTAAAAATTATTAAGGTGGTACAGAGAATTCATAAATCTCTTTCACTTTAGCAAACAGCTTGTCTTGCTGTTGCAATAGGTCCTATGCTCATTTTTGATATGTTATTCAGAATAAGAGTGCGTTAAAAGCAAGGATCAGCTACAAGGATGAAACATTATGATAAACTAACAAGTTATTGCAATTAAGTTGCTTTTTTTGATAGTTTTTTTTAAAGCATTAGCTAGATGTATGGAAATCACACTTGCAACTCATGACTTGATAACATCCTCTGTAGTTGGCAGTGATGAATTCAAGGGCCTATGTCTAACATCAGAAGATTTTCCTATCTTTCTTTAAGTGATTTACTAGAACTTTGAAGGGTGTGTAAGTGTGAAAACTCTCTGCTCAAATAGACATTAAGACTAAATAAGAATTTAAAAGGGGGATTGAAATAGATGTATAAGTTAAGGGCTAGAGAACTCGAAAATATAGTCAGGGCTCTTCTTTTGAATTCTTTAACTATTATTAGATTAATAGGTCAAATCTATCAAGGCATGAATCTGATGTCAGAAGAAGCTTGACCAAAGAAGGTTTTATGGGGTCCTTGGTGTTCTCTGAGCTTGGATGTTTCGTTGTAGACATTTTATTACCCCACTAGGTAACGTCATCAGTGCTGATGACTGTGAGGTTTGTTTCCTGTTTATACTGTATATTAGAGGGGATATAGTTTTTCCTTAGGAGTTCCTTAATTGGATATTGTTTTCACGCTGATTGTCTAGTGTTAATCTCTATTTATTTGGGTATGGGCAACTGGAATGGTGGTCTTTTTCTTTCCTTAGCTTTTTAATTATCTCTTTTGACTAGTGTGTAAATAACAAACAATCAAGCAGAAAACAGTATCCTAATCAAGAAATTAATTAAGATCATCAGTACTAATCAAGATCATGAATACCCTAATGAGTATTTCAAAAGTTAACCAATGGGCAGTAAACCTGTACTTTATCCTTGTCCAAATAAGCTTTCGTTGCCATGAGGAACTATTGAGGAATTAATAGTAGATGCTGCTCAACCAAATTGGAAGCAGCATTTTTGTGAGTTACTTTGCCGTTAATACAAGATAGTTGTCAAGACACATTGGAGTGTTAAAAGCTCTGTTGAGTACTTCAGATAAGAAAGTCTGAGGACAAACGAAAGTAAGGATTGGAAAATCTGCATTGATATTTTTAGTCACACTTAAAGAGCATAAAAATAAAATGGCATCCCTTAAAAATGACAGCTGGTTAAATAAAAGGTCCTTATCCTAAGGCAGATGCCATCATAAACACTTTGTGTAAGAAATATAATTCAGGCAAGCTGAATGAATTTCTGGTTTCATGTTGAAGTAAACATGGTTAAGAAATGGAGAGTGCCACCTAGCTACTATATCAACCCTGTTAGGAAATATACAGAGGATTTAAGGATACAAACACTGATGTCCATTTTTATATTTTTTTAAAGCAAAATTGAAATACTAATGCTATTTTACAGCCTCAATAGGCTCAACATTCCAAAGTAAATGACTGCATAAATGTATCTCTTACAGAATTAATACTATCTATGTATGATGTTATACATTATTGGATTTATATTGAGATTTCGGATAATTACATTAGTAAGATTTCTGATTTAATATTTGGTTCAAATTACAGATAGCCTTTGGCTTACAATCACAATCGGGACCAGAATTTCCATTGTTGGTCATTGGGATCGTAAGTCGAGTCAGACTTGATTTCACAACCATTTCTATGATAGTCATTAAGTGAATCACTGTGGTCATTAAACAAATCCGTAATTGTAAGTGCAAACCAGTTTTTCCAAATGTGTGGGTTTTTTGCCAGAAACCAGCAAAAATAGTCACAAATCGCAAAAGTGACCATAGGATACTGCAATCAGGTGAAAATGCAAGATGGTTGCCAAGTACCTGAATTGCAATCACGTGAATATGCAGGTTGTGTGATAATGTGAGGATCAGTTATAAGGACCAGGTTTTTTTTTCAGCACTTGTCATAATTTTGAATGATCACTATGTCAGGCTGAAGACACGTTTTATTGGAGAATTTGGCCTGCCACACTGATGCTTCAGAATGGAGACTTACTGTGTGAATTTGGGAGGGTCGGTAGCATGAGCAAGGCAGAGATGTAGCCATAACAAACTCCTTTTAGGTTTCAAGGTCATGCTTTGTCCGGCACCTGGACAGAAGCTGTTGGGAGAAACCGGACTCGTTGGCAGAAGACAATTGGCCAACGTGATGGACTTGTGGGAGTGGGAACAAGAGAATGAACTTTAAACTGGGTGGAGAAACCCCGTTAGCTTTAGATTCGGGTTTCTCCCAGATGTGCCAACATGGCTCTGATAATAAATTGGGACTTTGAGGAATACTTTGCCTCGGACTCTGATTTAGTTCCGGATGCTATTTGGAACGCTGACACACTAAACAAATGGTTATATGTTGACGACTACTTGTATAGTGTTCTTGGCAAACCAGATCAAGCTGTAATGTCAGTTTTAAGAGAACTAATTGGGACAGAGCAGACAGACTGCAAAATTAGATGCTTCACTTGTAAATTACATTGGAGTTAATTGATTGTCATTCCTTATATTGTACATTTGTAGCTTAGTGGTAATTGTGGGCTACTATCTAGAAGCTAGAGATTCGATTATTTAGTGATATCAAGTTTTTCCCATCTTGTAATGGCCCTTTTAAATTGTCAGGTGGCAATTTTGTGCAGATTTTCTAACTGCCATCTAAGCTTTTTGGTATGGCACCCAGCTGGGACCCACTGCTGCCAGATTATGCCATAATCTTTCAACTTTGACTTTGAGATCTTGCTACTTTGTGATTTCCAATTCTATGCCTTCTGTTCTTCTATCTCCTGGTATCCCCACATCAGTTATTAACATGTTCTTCTTGTGAACTAGTTAAATCTGGTTTATTATGAGCTAAGACTTTATCAGTGTGTATCTTAAATCCCACAGTATTATAAACCTGCTCATGTTTTATTTCTTTTTCAACTATATGTTCCCATCAATTTTTCATTACTGGCACATGATAATTTTTATAGATGATGTCCTTCCAGAGAATGATTTTGGTGACTGAGCTGTGATATTGTTGCTTATAGTCAGTTTGTGTGACCCTCTTATGCATGCTAGATTTATGACTGACTATTTCTTCTGCTTCTTTGCACAATCTGCTCTTTGAATCATTTGATGATTTTTTAATTCTGGCCTTGATTACTTTATTGATATTTTATTATGTGTAGGCAATCTACAATTAGATTCACAGTCTTAGACTGGTTGAAACAATAATTCAAGACCTAACCAAGGACCTAAGAATTATTAAGCTAGCCTGTAAGAATAAAGGTAATTCAGAACAGCGTATTTTCGGTGCAGAAACATGTACAGAAAGCTCTTGACATCATGACATTTTTACATACTCAATTTGATTATCACTTGTTGCAGGCTTGTATTCTTAATACTTCTATCATGGCTACCCAGCAGTGTTTACTTCGGGTATAGGTGAGAAAACAACAAACAATATTTATTTTATCTATAAGATCGGAAGCTTGTTTCTACTTCAAGTTTGTGCTTACTCAATAGATAGAACATTCTATCTTTGTGGAAATGACTAGGACATCACCAACTGGATCCCTTCCAGCTCTTTTGATTTATGATATAAAAAGCTACTGAGTTGGAATATAGAAAGTTCTTCAGCATATCTATATATATTTCCCCTATGACTGCTGTGGTGTTAATGAAATGATACTGCAACTTGAATTTACAAATGTTACTGACCTTTGATCAGAGTAGCATCAAAGTTAAAGAAGCAAACTGGTAACTAAATTCTTGACCTATATATTTTCCAGTGTTCTTTTTGTTTTAAACATTATTGTTGCCCAACATTTCTTTGAGTTAGCAAACCATAGTAAAATACTTCCTCCTGATTTAATTTTCAATGAACACTTCAGAAGGAAGCAAGTTGAACAAACAAGATCTGCAGAAATTCCTTTCTAGTGAAATTTAATAAATATTTTAACAGTCAAACATATAAGAAATATTTTTCTTCTTCTGCTAACTAGACAGGCTTTATATGCAGTTATAAAAGAAGTGACTGATAAATATCCTTAGTATATCCTCTGGAAATTTCTGCTGACTTCAGTGTAATGAGTAACAGGGCCATTCAAGAAAAGAACTAAGTTGCTGATTGCTTCTCAGAAAACTTTATTATAATGAGGACAGCATTGGTAAGCAACATTTCTGGGAAAGCACAAAACTGCTTCAATCATTGGAAGGCAAGTTGGTGAAAATGGTGAAATGCCTAAGATGTCTATAATGGTGCAAGTACTGAAAATATCAGTTGTAGGTTTTGAATCTAGTAAGATTCTACTCTAGATAACTTGGATACAGTCTTAAATACTTGCTAGTACCAGAACTAGGCAAGTACTTTCCTTTATATATAGAAGGCCGTAGAAGAAGAATTTTCCTTTCCTGAACTTGGGTTCCAGACACCAACTTGCATAATTAAATCACAGCACAACGTTATGTTGACTCTACTTAGACCACTTAGATTACTGACCCCAGATGTCATTGAGGAAATATTTCATCCTCTCACCACCAAACACAGTGGGCTTCTTTAATAATGGAGCAACTAACTAGACTTGGAGAAATTACTGTAATTGAATTTAATTTTATACTTGCATTAAATTTAGAATATCAGCACTCAGCACTGTCCTTTGCATTAATTTCAATTTAGTTCCTCATAGTATACAAACAAAAGTTTATCTGCCATATAGAATGTTTTTCTTTTCATTAATAATACCCCATTCTTAGCACTGCAGGTTGTGTATTTTAATGTTTATATATAACCAGTCAGTAAAATTGGAAGTAACTTCTTCATACTTTCATGAGAAAAAAAGATCTGTGTACAATAGTGTACAAGAGAAATATTTATATCTGGTACATTAAAGGCCTTCTTGTAAATGAGTACATGTGTGGGAGGCTAGATGTACAGTAAATGGATTAAAAAGGATGACTCAGAACACTTTAGTTTCTATCTTTTGAAACTTAAAATACTTTAAAAGAATAATAATCTTCAAATAAAATTAGTAAGCATAAAATATATATTCTTAGACTGTCTATGTAATTCCTGGTTACAGAAACAAAATGTACCTTCTAGCAGGGGTGAAATGCAGTGGTGAAATCATTTTTTTTTACTACCGGTTCTGTGGGCGTGGCTTGGTAAGCGTGGTGCGGCTTGGTGGGCATGGCAGGGGAAGGATACTGCAAAATCTCCATTCCCTCCCCACTCCTGGGAGAAGGATATTGCAAAATCTCCATTCCCACCCCACTCTCGGGCCAGCCAGAGGTGGTATTTGCCGGTTCTCCGAACTACTCAAAATTTCCACTACCGGTTCTCCAGAACCTGTCAGAACCTGCTGGATTTCACCCCTGATGAAATGCTACCGGTTCGGCCTGGTACAGGCATACCGGTAGCGGCGGCCACCCGTGGTTTGGAGAACTGGTAGCGGCAGCAGCGTGTGGCTCCACCCACCCGCCCGGACATTGCCATTTTCTCTTTTTTAACCCTCTGTGCATGTGCAAAGCCTTCTGTGCATGCGCAGAGGGTGAAAAACTGTGTGCGACAGCGGTGTGCGCACAGAGTGCGCGCTTCCAAACTGGTAGGGAAGGTAAGTAGATTTCACCGCTGCCTAGGTTAACTAATTAAATGTTAGAATTCATACTCTTTACAATTCGGAAAACATGAGCAAGACATTTTATAATTATACTGAATAATCTATTACATGTTTTAATGGCACTCTTTCCCCCCTCCCCTTTTACCTGTTTTGAATTTATGTCTCTGTGTAGCTGACAACCAGGATTTTTCACTGATTATGCAAACAAACTGATAAGAAAGTAAATCATAGAGGTGACAATTAGAAAATCACCCCGTGACACAAACATAGCACTACTGCATGCAGGGAATACACAATTTCTGTCAGCTTGAGAACCAAATCACACTTTTCTTGATGTGATGAGGGGCTATATTCCAGAAGGAGGCAAGATCTGTTTTGGGAACTGTTCAGGGAATTTAGGAGGTACATATCTCTGCAAAAAAGGAAATTGATTCCCCAGTTTAAATAGATAAATAAATCATGCATTTTTAACCTATGAATTCTGAAATGTATGTATATAGCTAGCATTCAGATGGTGTATTGTAAACAATACCAACATTTGTGAGGATTGACTTTAGCTAAGAAAAAGAGCCAAGGTAGATGGTCAGACATTTTATCAGTTGGATCCAAACATGTTATGGAAATGTTAGTGATATAAGCCAGGGTTATCCAACCTTGGCAACTTTTAAGACTTGTGAATTTCAACTCTCAGAATTCTGGGGGTTGAAATCCACAAGTCTTAAAGTTGCCAAGGATGGACACCCCTGATATAAACCATGATTTAACATTGATTCAGAATAAATAGAAGTCTGTTGCATTTGCATTTTAATAATTATACTGTACTATTTTAAAAACATACAGTTCACAATTTGTCTTTAATTTCCCTCAGGAGAACTTGATTTTCATGTAGTAAATGCAGCCTTAGCTTTGGATTTAGCATTCTCCTTACTTTGTGAACTGCTACAGCTATGGGGACAGACGGGTGCTGGAGTCTCAGTCTTATTGGAGTGGCTGCTAAAAGATGATGACTTGAAAGATCTAAAATCTACAATTGTGGTAAGTCTGTCAACCAGCATTTCTGTACTGTATAGTTCACAGATGTTTTATCATATTTTATACTAAATTACTCAAGATACGTTATTTTGAAATATGAAAGCGGTTTAGAATCAATATTAACAATGAAAACTTTTTTTCCATTGAAAATTCACTTTCATCATTAGCACAGTACAATTTTAATTAGTATTTTCACCTATTTACCATAGAAAATTCACCTATGAATTTAATTAGCATCGAGATTTGGATGATCAATGTTTACAATGTTAAACTGTTTTTTAAAAAGTTTTTTATTTATAACACAAATAAAAAGACAAAACATACATAAAACATAAAAACAAATACATGACAGATCTTCATCTAGTATACATATTTACATTCCCTTAGTCTTATCGTTATTTATCTTAAACTACAAAATCAACAACAAATCACCATCACAATTTCTACACCAATTTAGTTCATTATCCTGGATCTCCTTTTTCCTAACCAACAATATAATTTGTCCCAGGTTTCAAAATATTCAGTTTTATCTTTCGCTTTTATTTCTGACGTTAGTCTGTCCATCTCCGCACATTGTAATATTTTCCGTAAAATTTCTTCCTCCGTGGGTGTATCTTTGTTTTTCCAGTTCTGAGCAAAAGTTAACCTTGCCGCAGTCAAAATATGTAGCTTTAAATATAATTTATTTTTATCATATTTGTCTATTGTTATTCCTAGTAGGAACCGTTTATAATGTTAAACTGTTGATGATTCTTCTATTCTGACTTATCAAATGATATTGGATTAAACTAACTCAGTAGGGCTATGTATGTCATATTCTGTAAATTTGGTCAAAATCCAGAGATTTTTTGAATTAGTTGGGTTTTTAAAAGCCCACTACATCAATAACACTAAGCAAAAAAAAATTGCTGGTAGTTTTCTTTTTCAAATGAATCTGATACAGTATATGGCTACAGGAATGCACAGGTAGTCCTCGATCTATGACTATAATGAAGCCTGCTCATTATGGACACAAGTGGTGACAACTGTTAAGTCGGAGAGCCTCGCTTAATGACCCCAGCCCCTGCTCTCCCTGATGCCACTGTTAATTAAATGCATAGGTCCTTAAATGAGCATAGGATACCTCATTGGGGGGGAGGAGGCCTGCCACCCAGCTCAGTTCATAGGAGGCAGATAAGCAACAAAAAGCCTTGCAAAACCAAAACAGCCTAGCAGGAGGAAGGGCTCAGCTAGATTAGGGCCAGCAATGTGTTCCTGTGCTGGAGAGGCTTCCAAACATGCCTCTGTGTTTGACTGATGAAGCTGAACTTGTGGACTGGGCCTCTGCCCCAATCAGCTGGCTATCTGGAAACTGCAAGCCTCTCCTGGCTCTTGCTAGGTTTTGGTAGCTATCTGTATATTCAATCCATTTAACTACCTCATATGCTAAGTATATTGCATGCCTGGAAAAAGGATGACAAAATCTGTAAGTTTGATGAGTGACTGCCAGGCTGAAGAGTAGAGGGAAGGAAGAAAGAAAACAAAGAAAATCCCTGTGGTCGGTCATAAGGGCAAGAAATGGGTATCATTCTTTTCTGGGTTTCATGAACAATAGGGTGCTTGATGTTATTCTGTTGTTCAAACGTGATATGAATTATATTGATTCGACTACAGTATATTCTGATTCTACTGTACGTCTAACACTGTTTTGTTTCTTTATATATCATGGGCATTCATTCTTGCATGTTTATTTGATGTAGGCAATTGTAAACATTTTTTTTTCTTTTTCTGAAGATGGGAAATGACTACCTGTTTGACAAAGGACAAACAAATTTTTGGGCTGAGAAGTTAACGGAGGTACGTCAGCTCAGTAAACATCTCCTTCTGCTCATACCAGTGACTCATGTTAGTTCATGTGAGCAAAGAAAGCTCTATCAGTTGGCAAGATTAGCATCAGATCAGGCCCAACTTGTGACACAGCTTCTTAAAGAAATGCCTCCAACTCCAGAATTTTCTCAGTCTGTAGAATTTACAAAGTTGGCTATTCAGAATGAAAGAATATCACTTTGCCTTAAGATACTAAGTTTGCTTGAAGTTGGAAATGGTATTTGCAAAAGTTAGGGAAAACCTGAAACAGAGTTTATTCATTGTGTTACCAAATGTAATTGCTTTGTGAAAATGAGAATGGGTGAACTTGGTGAAGTTATTTTTGTGTCAAAGAAATACAAAGAACTTTATGTAGAAATGTTAGATATTTCTTGTACATAAATCCACTGAAGTCTTCATTCAAATTAACAGAAAGGGACCATTTTGTGAAAATATGTAATTTTCATTTGGGGCAAGAAAATTTTTATAGCTACTGCAAGGAGTGAAATGATTTAACTTTGCACAGATGCTGGCCACCTGTGAACCTGATTTTATTCTGTAAGTTGTTCTTCCTGTTTTTATGTGTAGAAATATGTCAGATTGCATTGCTTCTTTTAATTGTATACTACAGTCTATGCACTAACAATTGGATCAGAGTTGTAAAAGAATCCTAAAATAAAGCTGAATGTTATCAATATCAAAGCAGACTAAGTTTTTTTAAACTTGTTTTTAATTATTATTGATTTTTAAGACTTGATTTGTGTGTGGTGTGTGTGTGTGTGTGTGTGTGTGTGTGTGTAATTACAGAGTGGCAGTCAAATATGCTTTATTTTCATCCAGCTGGATATACTGTAAGCAATTGTGTACTAGAATGCTATAATATAGGGTTGTTGTTAGTCACCTATAGTTCTCAAAATATAACTTTCCATTTTTTTCTAACCATTCAATGAGTAAATTTCATACTTTGCAGAATAATTCAGCTGTAATTTATTATAGCAGTTTGCTTTGCAGACTAATGTTTCTATTTTTCAGGAACTGTATGTTAGAAGTTTTCTTTAGAGAGTAACCCAAGCTTCACTTTGACAATGTTCTTTACCTTTTTTACATTGCTTAACTGAAATTATTGATATTTCTATATGACAACTTTCTGCATTTTAAGTCCAATATAGTATTTTGTTTTATATAAATACTTTAAATCGGCCATCAGGTGGTGCTATAATACTGTTTTGCCACACAGCCACAGACGAGACTTGGTTGTTTCCTTAGGTTCAAGATAATGCTGGAAAACTGGAATATTGTGCAAGTAAATGCATCTTCAGTGGACTAATATGCATCTGAACAATTGTTTTACACATACACTCTTCTGACTCACATCATCATGGCTAAAAAATCAGATTTGTGGAGAACAGATTTATTTATTTAAAAAATGTATATAGCCACTTACTCGCTCACAGCGACTCTAGGCGGCTTACAAACAATAAAAACACAGAATGGAAAAAATTAAAAATAATAAAACAATACATCCCCTTGACATCACGTAGTCAAATAAGCCATTTGATGGCCTCCATCCCACTCGGTTTCCCAGGCCCGGTGGCAAAGCCTTCATAGCCTTATCTGAATCATCAGTACTATTTTCCTAAGAGTTAGTTCTCATATGAGTAATGGACCTATAGACTTTTCTAATTATGTTTAACAACAAGTATCTCCAGCTGGTTTCCAATGATAGGAGTAAAAGAAAATATATTGTATTAAATGCACTTAGACAAAATAAAAAGGAAACTTAAGTATATTCACAGACTTTTTTATAGGATTTACCTGAAAGCGTATAAAGTGTGCAACAAAAGATAGTGAGCCATTGTTATACACCATACACTCTTTTCAGTTATATTTAACTTATGTAACTTTGATTCCCTGAATGTAAATTTTCTAAGCTTTAAACTTTCATATAATTGGCAATCCCTGCATGGACTTGGCATTGCAGATATTGACAAAGCAGGAAACAGCACAATGGTTCAAACCTAAGTGGCATTAGCAACTTCAAGTCTTGGTTAATTAGTAAACAAAAATAATGTTAAGAACCATCCTTATCACTGGATTTAAAGTATGTTTTAAACCATCTAATATCCCTTTAGTTTATGAATAGCAAATAATTGTGCACAATTCTATACGCATTTCATCATACTATGAGTTACTGTATAACTTTTCAATCAGAAACCTTTAAACCTTAAACAACAGCTGTAAAAGAACAAAAGTCTATTGAGTGGTTTCTGTGTAAAGTATTTATTCAGAATGTGTTATCTTACATATTGGTTGTTCAAGTGTTGATTGTAGTGCTATTCACTGCAACTCTTAAAACTGAAAAGGGAAGGGGGCATTCCGCAATAAGAATTAACAACTTTGAATGTAACTATTTTGTCTCCCCAGATCCACAAAACACCTGATAAATACATTTAATAAATGTTTTAGGAAAACCCTTTTAAGACTGTAATTTTATAAAGTGAATTGCATGCAGCGGAGTTCCATAGCCTTTTACGTCAAAGTAGACAACAAAAGACTGCAGTTGAATAACCACTGGGTGGGGACAGAAAACAAAATTGCTGTGGTGTTATTACAGAAAATCAAAGAATTATTTTAAACACGGGGAGGCCTTCCCATTTCTGGTGTTTTGCAACCTTGGATGAAAGACTCGTCACTTCCTCGATTTAGGAAGTTTGCTTTCACTTTACAGGATGCAAGCACTAGGGGGCATCCCCACCTTCCGTAACTACTCCTCGTCCGTACGCGAAGCTGTCACGTCCACAGCTTGTTAGCAGTGCAATTTCGAAGCCTCCGCCTGCTAACTGCCCAGGCGTTTGGCTCAAAGGTTAACTCGGGCTTTTTTTCTTCTTCCACACTTGCTGCGCTTTAGTGGCCGCCCGCTGGGGAACGCTCGCACTTCGGCTAGCGTAGCTTTCCGAGACTGACCTTTCACTTGCCTTGGAGACGGCTCGGAGGACATTTCTCTGCGCAGCCATTTAGCAGCAGGAGTTACTTGAAAGGCGCCCTCTCCTCCCTCCCGACAAGAACGACGCGCGCCCGACGGGTTAGCGCCTGCTTGGCCGAAGGGAGAATCCAAGCCGGGAGAGGACCGGGGCAAGGCGGGAAGGAAGAGAAGCTGGGCACCTAATGGTCGTGGTAGGAGAGGCGAAGGTGCAAAGCCCAGATCCAAGGGACTCTTGGAAGTCGGCACGGCTTTGCCGCCGAGAAGCCCTGGACTGGCCCCTTTTCTCCAAAAGGAAGATCTAACGGCTGCATTCGTAAACTGGAGGGGTTCCCCTTACTGATACCAGCAGCCCGCCCGTCCGCCATTTAGCAAAACGCAGGGCTATCATGCTATGTGGCTCTGCGCTGATCAGTTCGATCGAGGGTAGAAAGGGGGCGGTGGTAATGGAGAGTAAGCCGTATATTCCTTCCGGCGTTTTAGGCTAGTCGACCTGTGTTTAGTTTCTATATATATTCGCTTAGGATAGATAGGCTAATTGTACAAAGAGGTGGGAATCGGAAGATGGATGTTACTTTTCCTGCAAGAAGGGGCGCTTTGCTTTCACTGATGTTAAAAAAATCACAACGACGCGGGGGCGTATGAATACCAACTCCCATAAGGCATGGCAGATAGGCTGATTCAGGAGTTCGCCGTTCTAGCGGGCTTACGCTTAGAAAAACAAGCTGCAAGAAATTAAGTCTCTTTAACTCCGTGCAAATCTCCCCAGCGCTGCTACTCCGTTTAAAGCTATCATTTTTATTCGTTTGTCTGATAAACAAGCACAGGTTTCCACCGGCAGCCGGCGTGCGTTCATTATTGGGTCAGAGACCTGAGAAACGAATTTGGGAGAGGGAAGACCAACCACCTGGGTTCAGCCCTTCTCCCTGGCGGACGCTCAAGTCTCAAAGGGGCGGGGCTTGACGGCAGCGAGCGCCCGAACGTGGCTCCGCAGCTGTATGGCGTCAGCCCGCCCCACCTCCCTGATCTTTGCCAGGCTCAGCAGCGGCGGCCTTTGTGGGGTTGAGCGCAGAGCTTGAGGCTGTGTGTCAAAGGAGAGAGCTGGCTTGGCCAATCGCATCACAAGACCTTGAGTGGCTGCCAAACCTGCCAAGTAAACGGTTGTGGGGCGGTTGCAGGGAGATGGGGGGGGGGGGGAATCCCCTTTTCAGAAGGGAAGACGAGTCCAGCGGAGAGGAAGGGAGTGCTCTCTTCGCCCATCTAACCTTAACGCGCTTGCGGGCAGCAATGGAACTTCTGCCCCACCGGTTGGCCCGAAAGGATTCGTTTCCAAAACCCGTCGCGTGGCACAAAGCTCGGAGGGAGGAAGAGGAGGAGTTGCGGGCCGTCCCATTTGACTCGCAGGAGCCTTGAAGTTCGTCCTGCTTTCCCTGCGATCTTCCCAAGCGACCCAGCAGGGGTGTGAAACGGGCTACAAATCCCCGCGCTGGCCTGTGTTTGCTTGAAAACTTTCGAGCTGTGCAAGGAGAGGCGGACTTCGGGCAGAGAGAAAAGTGTTTAATGATGGGTTTCTTTGTACGTCAACCACCCATCTCCCCACATTAAATGACGTAAAAGACAATTGTGTTACAGTACTGGGTGCAGTTACCGAACCTACATTGTTATTCATAGATCTCTTATTTCTTTCCTAACTTGGGAGTTAAAAGGACTAATTCGTACAAATATCCACAGGATTGTACCTCAGTTCAGTCAAGTCCTGCTCTGTAGCTTTCTTTTTCCACCGACTTTCTGCCCCGTCTGGCTTAGCAGGTGCAACAGCCACGCTATATTCTTGTACGCCGCGTTTGTACTTTGCCAGTGGTTAACCTCATGGGAGTTTCCTGAGCACATGGCGTTATTACAGTTCTTGTGGGAACCAGGCGCCAATTATATTAAGCCTTTTGTATGCTGAGGTGCACTGTGCAAAAGTAAGTCGGCTTCACACCATGTCTACCCTAAAACATTTTCTGTCGAGAAGGAGCTACGCTGTATGTTGACAGCATGCATTGCAGTGCGTAGAGAATAGTGCTTTCTCTATGCGAGTCAACAAGCTTTCAGCGCGTGCCTAGTACAGCAAGGACTGAAGGGGGGGAAGCTGCTCTGCTCAGCCTTCGTACGCGGTAACCGTACAGGCCTCCCCCCCCTCACGGAGGTACTTCAAGAAAATTGGCGGCGCCCAATGAGAGAGCGTAGACTATAAGGGGCGGAGCTAAACGGGGAGGGAGGAGAATCGTTGGGTGGTGTTGCTGGGAGACCCCGGCTGGGTCAGTGTTCCGTCCCTCCCCGCTGCTATCCCGGCATTTATATATATATGGGGCGTGTGCAGCTGCTGCGAAGTTCCAGCAGTCTAGATAGCTGTGGCTTTGGTTGAGTCTGGGAAACTGATGAGATTAATTCCGATCTCAAGCAGTTAGCCCTTTCCTATTCAGTCGTGGCGCATCCAAAGCTTCCGAGGAAAGTGGGATCTTTCGGTCCTTCCTGCATTTCCGACCATTACAGGATCTAGAAATGTCTACAACACTTTTATCTGCCTTCTACGACATCGACTTTTTCTGCAAGGTAAGAGATGAGTTCGTGGGTGTTTTTTTTTTTTTTTGAAGGAGGCGGTCGGAATAGTTCTTAAAACTTCTTGCTAAGAATTTTCCAAGCCTAGGACTCAGCTCGTTTGAATTCGGGACTATACTTTTTAGTGATCTTATTAAAGACAAGCTGCAAGATCTGTTGGCGTTTTGCAAGATATTTCGAGGGAAGGTAAAACTTTGACGGACGCCAAGCAACTTTTTTGCTTACTAAAGCGGGCGCATGTAGTGGGTGTGTTTTAAAATAAAACGACAGATACAGCGAACCTCATACTTGGTACGGCAGGCTCCAGCTGTATTTAATCGGAACTTTTAAAGTGCATTGATTCGAGTGGGTGGGGCTACAGACCACCCCTCGAAAAGTTTTAAATTGCTTGCAGTGGGAGGGTGTCTTGACAACTAGACTCATGGATCAGCGGCTGAAGCTAGTGGGAAAGGGTCCTGATGGCTCGAGCGCTCATTAGGGCGTAGTGAAAATTGCTAAGTCCTCTTACAAGATTTGGGACTCACGATGCACGTTTTTCCGTTCTAATTTTCCGCCTCCCTTTTTTTTCCGGTTCCCAGACCGAAAAATCCTTGAGCAACATGCTGGACAAGAAGGCAGTGGGGAGCCCCGTGGGCACCTCTCCCAGCTCCAATTTCACGCCGGGCTTTCTGCGAAGGCACTCGACCAGCAATCTTCAGGCTCTGGCTAACGGCAACATCAAGTTTCCTAGTGCCTCGTTGTCCGCGCCCTCTAACTTCGGCAGCCTTAAGGAGTCTGGCACCGGGACAGGCAGCAGCAGCACCACCACCGCCTTGCTGAACAAGGAGAACAAGTTTCGAGACCGGTCTCTCAGCGAGAATGGCGAACGAAGCCAACACCTCATGCAACAGCTGCACCAGCAGCAAGTGGTGGTTGTGGCAGCGACTTCGGCGGGAAAGGGCGGCGGCGGCGGAGGAGGCGGCGGCAATGGGGGAGGAGGCGGAGGAAACGGCGGAGGGGGAGCGCCGATCAACTCCACACGTTACAAGACGGAGCTCTGTCGGCCGTTCGAAGAGAGCGGTTCCTGCAAGTACGGCGAAAAGTGCCAGTTCGCTCACGGCTTCCACGAGCTCCGCAGCCTGACCCGCCACCCCAAGTACAAGACGGAGTTGTGCCGCACTTTCCACACCATCGGCTTCTGCCCCTATGGGCCTCGCTGCCATTTCATCCACAACGCGGACGAGCGCCGCCCAGCGCCCGCCAACGGCAGTGCTAACCCGCCAGCTGCCCAGCAGCAACCGCCCCCGCCGCCACCTCCCCCGCTCCAGCCCAACCCTCCGCCTCACAGCAGCCATCCCTCGCACCACCATCACCACCACCACCCTTCCTTGCACCCCCCGCACGCGGGCAGCACCGGCGACCTCCGCGCCTTCGCCCCCTCCGCCCGAGACCACCCGTTGGGGCCTGGCGGCACCAACGGCACCAACTTCGGCATCCCGCACCCCCGAGGGGGAGGAGAGAGGCCCAAACTCCACCATAGCCTCAGCTTCTCCGGTTTCTCCACCCACCAGCACCATCACCACGGCGGGGCTGTGGCGCAGGGCGGGCTGGAAGCAGCGGCCCTGCTCCTGGAAAGCCCCGGTGGGTCCCGTACCCCGCCGCCACCTTCGGGCGGCTCCTACTGTGACGACTTGGTCGCCTCCTGCGCCAACAACGCCTTCGCCTTCTCGGCCGGCCAGGAGCTGGGCAGCCTCATCGCTCCTCTCACCCTCCACCAGCCGCCGCCTTCCGCGCCTCAGCAGGGCTGCTTCGCCAACGCGGCGACTTTCTACCGCTGCCATCAGCAGCAGAGCGCTGCAGGGGGAGGAGGAGGTGGAGGAGGGAGCTGCTGCCCACCGCCCGGCCCTCCCGCCTCTCCGCCTTTCAGCTTCCAGCCTTTGCGCCGCCTCTCTGAGTCGCCCGTCTTCGATGCCCCTCCAAGCCCTCCGGATTCTCTCTCCGACCGAGAGAGTTACCTGAGTGGCTCCCTCAGTTCCGGCAGTCTCAGCGGATCCGAGTCCCCCGGCCTGGACTCGGGTAGACGTCTGCCGATTTTCAGTCGCCTCTCGATCTCCGATGACTAAGGAGGTCAGGAGAGGAAAGGCCCTTGGAAGCTCCCGGTTTTTTAGGGGGTCCTGTTCCCCTGGGCAATCCCAGTTAGGGTAGTTACTCGCTGCCCTTTCTTCCCGTCTTACTTCCCATCCTATTCATCAGGAGTGGAAACTAGCCAAGTTCGCACAGACTATTTTTGTTGCTCATTTCTTTTTCAGTGTGTGCTTTCCTTTTTTTGTGTGTGTGTGTTAAAAAAAATCCTTTGATTGCTGAGCAAATTCAGAAAGGAGAAAGCAAAAGAAACTTTTTTTTCTTTTTATCAAGATGAACAAAAATCAATTTGCAGAAGAGCAAATGATGTCATCAAGAACAATTTTTTTAAAATCTAAAGACTTTGGAAGGATGGGATTTCCTTTTTTTCCTCCCCTGCACCCCTCCCAGACTAGTTTAATGTGCATCACCAGCAACAGCCATTCCATTTTCAAGTGTTTGTGGGGAGGATACAAAGGGTAAAGAGTATTTAGCAAACAAATCTATCCAATCATACTCTCTGAGGAATCAGCAATCAATCTGGAGGCCCATGAACACTGCATTCCAGGTCCCTTCAGATATACAACAAAAAAGAATAAAAGAAGAGTGGAATTTTGTTGCCTTTCAATCAGATTTAAAGTAAATATACTAAACGTATAAGCTTTTAAAAGAAAAATCCAACATCCTGCCAAGAATATGCCTTGATAACACTCTAGTTTTTTATGTATCTATATATATTATAACATGCTAAAACTTCCATTCCAAAGTTTAATATTGGTTCCATTGCCACCACTTAGTGGATGTTTGGCTTAGAACAATTTTTGTTGCTTTATTTGGAAGCATTCAACTGAGTTTAGTTTGTAATTGTTGATGAATAACTGCTGATTTTTTAATTTTTTTTTAGCTGAGTTGTTTGCGCAAGTCACTGCACAACTCAATATGAACCTATTTAACTTATTTATTATCTTGTGAAAAGTATACATTGGTAATTTGTTCATACTGTATTTATCGGGTATGATGAAAAGCAATAGATATATATTCTTTTATTATGTTTAAATTATGATTGCCATTATTAATCGGCAAAATGTGGAGTGTGTTCTTTTCACAGTAATATATGCCTTTTTGTAACTTCACTTGGTTATTTTATTGTAAATGAGTAAAATTCTTAATTTAAGAGATTGTATGTAATATTTATTTCATTAATTTCTTTCCTTGTTTACGTAAATTGAAAAATTGCATTGGCTTTTTTTATAGAAATCTGACTCAATGCTGTGGAAGTAGTTTGAGAAATTTCAGTGGTTTTTTTAAGAATGTACAATGGTTGTAACCCGTCCAAGCTTAAACTTACTTCACAATCAATCCAAATTTAAAGTGGCAAACCTACTTCTTAAAATTAACCAAAATGTATTTCTGTTGCCTAACTTCACCAATCACACTGTGATAGTTTCAGAGTATGTAGCAATAAAAGGGGTGGGGTGGGGGGTCCCAGTATTATGTTTCACAGTGCCTTTTGTAAGGGTCCATGCTTGCCTTAAAAATCTTCCTCAACCAAACGAGTATTTTTTTCTTAATGCTTGAGAATTTGAATGTAGGGCTGGGTTTTTAACTACAAGAAATTGTACCACTCATTTTTATTATGGAGGCCACCTTTTGGATCTGAACCTCTTTTTGTGTACAAGAGTATATCTTTATTAAGATTCCAACACATGTAACTTTTTGTTGTGTAGGAAATCAGGAGTTATCCAAATCTTTTCTCTGGGTGATGAATGAATGAGCAGTATCTTTTTAAAAAATGTACATAGGTACAGGTTCAGCACTATGTACTCTTTGGACTACTTTAACAGAAGTATGTTTTGAATGTAACTAGAAGATAAGTCAACTTGAGTTGTAATATATTTTGGAGAGTCAGTTCACTACAAATTCGAAGTGTGAGACTGTAAACTTTGTACTGTAAATGTTTTGTAGTTCTCCCAATAAAACTTTTGAGGAAAAAAAAATTCCCAAGCTATTAAAGCCATGTCTACAAGGTGGTGCTTCTTTATTAGTTTTCCCCTGCCAATATGGTATCTAGCTACAGATTAATCTAATTTTGCACTGCAGAATTGCTCCATTTCAACTGGAAGCCTGCCAAAGGCAATAAGCTGTTCCAGAAGGTTCCAAAGTACTGCTGCAAAAAGACACAATCCTATACACACCACTGGGGGAGGGTAAAGGGGAGGGAGAAAAGATAGCATTTCTTTGTAGATATAATCATTCCCCCAGAGATTTGTCATGTTTACAGATTAGCAGGAAATAGTAAAGAAGGGTACTATAAAAACAGAAATGGCTGTCCTAGGTTTTTTTAAAAAACAATGGACTGCAACATCTGTTGCATCAGAGAGAGGGTTCTTGCTACATATCTACAATGTTTTTCAAACTTGGCAACTTTATCAGATGTGAGGACTTTTCATCTCCCAGAATTCTCCTGCCAGTATATATGAATTGAAGTCCATACATTCGTTGCCAAATTTCAAAATTTGGTTGATCCACATCAACTTAGACATAATGCCAGGAACCTGGCGCCATCTGCTCACCATTGCCCATCCTCTGGAAGAGCCCTATACATTACATTATTTGTGCCCCATCTATGGTTGCCTTTTCCCTTCATAATTCTAAATTCTCATTTTTCTCATTAGTGTAGAGCAGGGCTATCAAGCTTGTGCGTCACGCCCTGGCCACGCAACATGCCCGGTTTAGCAAAAGGGAAAAAAAGTCTCAGTACATCACATGCAAGTTTGACACCCCTGGTGTAGAGAAATAATAGCCCAATATCTTAGCTATAGAATTCTTGGGTATAGAACCTTGGTTTAAAGCAGAGTCCCCCAAAATGGTCGGTAAACCCCACAAAGTTGATAGGAATATCATAGTACTATTACTTAAGTAGTATTAAATTATTGTCATATGTTTGGTTTTTGAACAATATGAAACCTCATGAAGGGTTGATGAGCTGAAGAGTTTGCTTTAAGAAGAGGTTTGGATCTCTGCTTTAAAGGTTTTTACTTTTAAATTAAGTCCCATATATAAAAGGGAATATAGTAACATGTTGAATGAATGTCTTATGTACTTTTTAAAATGCAAATGCAAAGTAGGAATGTGAGTTCAAGTCCTGCCTTAGCCCTGAAAGTCAGCCAGGTGACCTTGGTTAGTCTCTCTCAGCCCAATATTGAGCCTTACAGGGTGGTTGTGGGAAAATAGGAATGTGTGTTGTATATATTCGCTGCCTTGAGTTGTTTGTAAAAAACAGGCAGGATATAAATAAATATTTAAGTAATACTAAACAGAACTAACTTGTTCTGAGGAACTGGTAGCCCCTCTAATATTAGTGTCAAGAAGTTGATAAATGTGCACCAATCTTTTGTCAGGATAAATATTTAAATGATTATTTCAAAACAATCATGGATGTTTTTTGTTTTGATTATACACAAAGTTATGGTTAATACAACTTATTTGAGCTGTGAGGTTTACTTCTACAAATACTAGCTAGAATGCAGCACTGCTGCCACATGCTCCTTAGTTCAGCAAAGATTTGACTGAATTAGTATTGAAATAGTCACAGGTTATCTGGACAATATTCACAAAATCAGTTCCCATTGTTTCACCCAGTGATATTTGGGGGGGGGCTATGATTTTTATAAGTACGTGTTTGGGGACTGATTAATCAATGGTTTTATGGTAACCTTTGTTGGGAAAGAAAAACCTGAGAAAGAAAGAAAAGGATAAGAAAGAAAGAAAGAAAAAGAAAGAAAGAAAGGACTTTAAGTGTAACTTGATGGGTTGGTAGTATTTGTCAGCTAGAAGTGGCTGTCCTTGTTTGTACCTTTGAACATTCTCAAACATGCATTATTTGCAAAACCCGTGTAGTCATTACAGGCCTACGTGACCTGTGGCCTACCATTCTGGAACATAGTCAGCCATGCTGTGAGACTGGTTTGCTGCTGCTATGTGACCATACTTTGATTCTGATTTTCACAATTATTTTAAATGAGCAAAGTGATACCTTTCTTACTGGCCCAGTGCGCTAAGTTTCTTCAATTAAATTTTAGCTTATGTTTCTCTCGTATTAAATTTATATTTTCAAAAGCCTTCCCTAACCTAGATATGCTGATTCCAGTTCCTATAATACCAAGTTATTTGACCTTGTTAATGAGCTTATGGGAATCAAGGATGGGCCAAATTGGGGAAGGCTGCTTTAACCACAACCATGCAAGATTATTGTAACATAAACAGAGGATGAAAAATCAGGAAGTAACAAGGCTTAACACTAACTGGAAGTCTGGCAAGAATGAAAGTCTTGATTTGATACCAGGCTGGTACATTAAGTATACTTAAAAACATCTTTAAACATTTTTAACTTTTGTTTCCCTCGCCTCAAAAAAAAGAAAAGAGAGATAGTCAAATAATGTTGAAATATATTATCTCCTATATTTCATTCCTTTCTTGTCTTTTTACTGATGAATTGGCTTTGGGTGTGAATCATAGCAGTATAGTTCAGCATTTCCTGATTGTGATACAAAGTCTGAGACGCAGCTGTTTCATATTATATTCTAACTTTCAGTTATTTTCATTCTGTGCTAAAACAAATCTAACAGCAGCTTAAAGTATCTTTAGAACCAATTCTATTTTAAGTCATTTTTTGTATAAATCCTTTCTCATTTATACATACACACACGGACAGCCATATAAAATCTCAGAATGTGTGTCCATAGACATTCCTGAAAATAAGTAAGATAATGTTTTGCTTTGCATGTTTAGTTTTCCTATTTCCTATTACAAAACATTAATGATGGAGCTTGATCATATTAATATCTGAAGACTACACAGCCTGCCCCATAATAGAAAACATGCTATTCCTGAAGAATAGTATAATAGTTTTGTTCTTATAGGTAGAACTATAAGAAATGAGGTAAAATTAAGAGTGTCCATCTATTGCAGGGGTCCTCAAACTTGGCAACTTTTAAGACTTGTGGACTTCAACTCCCAGAATTCTCCAGCCAGCATAGCTGGCTGGAGAATACTGGGAGTTGAAGTCCACAAGTCTTAAAAGTTGCCAAGTTTGAGGACCCCTGATCTATTGGATCAGACATTGGAGCTAACTCCTCCACTAAGCCTGAAAAACTAGCACTATTTGGACTGAAGTTCCATCTTTAAAACCAAAGGATTGTCCCAGCTTGAATATATAAAACTTATTGAGAGGCACTAAAATATTAGATCTCTTTTATAATTACTTTGCAAAGCCTAGAAGTGGTTATTGTACTCTGCTCCAGTTTCTTCTTTCCACTTCTTTCACATGAATGTAAGTGGTTTAAAGGATTCAGGTCTTGGAAAAGCATGTTCAACTTTCTTTTTCAAGCAAGCATGGAAAGGAAACACAACTATAATCGGATACTATATGTCCCCCACTCCGCTTTTAGACTTCTTCAAAGAAAGAAAGAAGAAGAAAAACAACTCAATGCAGCCAAACCTCATTTTGTGGAAAGTCTTTTTGCTTTGTGTTTTGGCTAATCGCACACATTGGCCAGACTTTGTGCTGAAGTTATATTAGTTTGTTCTGTCTTAAGTGCTGAAAACTTGGAATGCAGCAGCTGTGTTGGATCTTGGCTAACTATTTGTGAGTTGCAGAACTGGACTTAAAAAACAATACTAAATCCATCTCTATCAAAGTTTCGGAGTAGAAAGTTTATAGTAGATAGAAGGCAAATGTGCCCTTGCCTTCAGTTATAACAGGATGGCCTGTTTATTTCTGGACCAAAGCAGCCATGGACCTTAAAATTATTTCCTTTTAACTAGTATTTTAAATAGTGAATTATAGACTCAGTATTCAATCTGAAAACCCAGCCTGTTTTATCCTAACAGGTCTATGTACTTTCCTCTTTTAATCATATTAAAATACAAAACATTTATGTTCATATTTTTTCTATAATCTTATTAGCTAACACCATAAAATTGCCACATACTGATTCAAACTATAAACCTGTATGAAAGCTGTGATTAAATGGATGCAATGCTCTTATTTTTATTCCATAAAAGATCATAGATGATCCTTGGCAGTAGTGGGTTCTAAAACCCTTTACTACCAGTTCACGCTCGGGATGCTTCTGTGCATGCGCAGAAGCGTCCCGGGCGGGTGGGCAGAGCCTCCCACCACTGGCACTACCGGTTCTTAGAACCGGGCCGAACCGGGAGCAACCCACCGCTGATCCTTGGGCTTGTCTACTTCTGCTCTTTAGTCTAACTTGGTTGCTTTCATTTTAAGTGTTAATAGTTTAGTGCTATTTAATTCTGGCCTTTGTAATTTTACCTTATTGATTGTTGAATCTAAACACATTTTAGTATTTGAGCATTTATTCAGTATTTGACAGCCAGTTTGGTCTAGTGGTTAAGGCACCAGGCTAGAAAGTGGGAGACCATGAGTTCAGGTCCTGCCTTAGCCATGAAACCCAACTGGGGGATTTTAGGCAGATCACTCTCTTTCTCAGCCCAACCCACCTTAGAGGGTTGTTGTTGTTACAGAGAAAATAGGAGGAGGAAGAATTTGTTTCCCACCTTGAATTATTTGTAAAAATAATAAAGGAATAGGAATAGAATTCTTTATTGGCCAAGTGTGATTGGATACACAAGGAATTTGTCTTTGGCGCATATGCTCTCAGTGTACATAAAAGAAAAGATACATTTGTCAAGAATCATGAGGTACAACACTTAATGATTGTCATAGGGTACAAATAAGCAATCAGGAAACAATCAATATTAATATAAATTGTAAGGATACAAGCAACAAGTTACAGTCATACAGTCACAAGTGGGAGGAGATGGGTGATAGGAACGATGAGAAGACTAATAGTAATAGTAATGCAGCCTTAGAGAATAGTTTGACAGTGGTGAGGGAATTATTTGTTTAGCAGAGTGATGGCGTTTGGGGAAAAACTGTTCTTGTGCCTAGTTGTCTTGGTGTGCAGTACTCTACAGCGTCGTTTTGAGGGTAGGAGTTGAAACTGTTTATGTCCAGGATGCGAGGGGTCAGTAAATATTTTCACCACCCTCTTTTTGACTCGTGCAGTATACAGGTCCTCAATGGAAGGCAGGTTGGTAGCAATTGTTTTTTCTGCAATTCTGATTATCCTCTGAAGTCTGTGTCTATCTTGTTGGGTTGCAGAACCGAACCAGACAGTTATAGAGGTGCAGATGACAGACTCAATGATTCCTCTGTAGAATTCTATCAGCAGCTCCTTGGGCAGTTTGAGCTTCCTGGGTTGGCGCAGAAAGAACATTCTTTGTTGTGCTTTTTTGATGATGTTTTTGATATTAGGTGACCATTTTATAAAGGCGGTATACAAATTATTTAATTATATATACAGATAAATAAAATAATGCAAATGGTACATAAGCATTCAGAGAAATTATTTAAGGGGAGGGAAAAGCTACTATACAGGTAATCCTCAACATACGGCCACAATTGAGCCCAACATTGCTGTTGTTAAGTGAGTTTTGCCCCATTTTATGACTTTTCTTGCCACAGTTGCTAAGTGAATCACTGCAGGTGTTAGTTAGTAACATGGTTGTTAACTGAATCTGGCTTCCCCATTGACTTGGCTTGTCATAAGTTCACAAGCATGACTCCAGGACACTGCAACCATCATAAATAGGAGTCAGTGGCCAAGCGTCTGAATTTTGATTACGTGACCATGGGGATGCTGCGATGGTCATAAGTGTGAAAAATGGTCGTAAGTCACATTTTCATTGCTGTTGTAACTTTGAACAGTCACTAAATGAACTGTTGTAAGTCGAGGACTACCTGTATAGGATATGATGACTTGTGGATTGTTTTCCTGCTATTTGTGCTTTCTTGCTAAGTGTCATATTCCATGAAAGAAATACTGTGCATCATTACTATATTTGATCCTACCTTTTATATAAGCTTAATAAATTTACCCTGTCAGCAAATGAGCTCTTCAGTCCATCTTAACTAATGTTGAAAGCAATAGCTAGGAAGTAGTTGTTTAGGATTTCCCACTGGACTCTTTCTCAGTTCTACAAGGGATTGATTGATTGATTGATTATGTCCCATCAAGTTGCTTTCAGTTCGTAGCAACCACATAGATTTTTTCCATGATGATCTGTCCCTAACCTGTTTTTTCACATCTTCCAGTGGTATACTCATCACTACTGTAACCGAGTCCATCCACCTTTCTACAGGTCATCCTTTCCTTCTCTTTACTTTCCCCTTTCCCAATGACATAGATGTCTGGTAACGGAGCAGCCAGAGCACAAGATCTTCCAACATGACTATAGCTGATGTTGTTGAGAAATTGAAATATATATGTTTCAATGGATACAACTGAGAACTCCAGCTCCAATAACCTTGGCCTGCTCAACCTTGGTTGACCTCCAAAAAAGCGCAAAGTAAAGTTAGCTATGGATGGTTAATATCTCAATGGAAAGCACCAAGTAATGCTTATACACTAGATGGTTTTATACATTAGATGGAGAAGTTCGGGTGGGAAAATTCCTGAAAGAAGGCCGTGGCAAACTGCTTCCATATTATTGTAAAACACATGTGTCCAAGTAGTCACTAACAATAGACATCAACACAAAAGGCTCTTTCTGTTTTAACTAAACTATTCAGGAGATGAATTCAACAGAGGTATATAAGATCTCAAATGTAGTTTGATATTAGTTATGGACTGCAGGAAAAAAACCCCAGTGAATGCTTAATCCAGATTAAATAGAATTGCTTCTTGTTGGTCAAAACAAGATGCATTGAAAGAACTATTAACTACAATTTGTCCCTCCCACATTTCTTTTAAAAAAATCTAATATCCCAGCAGATTGCTAACAACACTTGACTATTCTGCAAATTACAATTCATCGTTCTTCTTCTCTGCTTCTACATCAAATGGGAATCATAGTATTGGATAACTTCCAAGCCTACATCATTCACAGTATCTTAGCCATTGGTTTGATTTTTGAACCATGAGCATATCAATATATATGAATATAGCTACAATATCTACTCATTGGCAGGAAAACGTAAAGGTATTTCAAAACTCAGAAAAACCATCCATAAAAAATTGTGTTAGAAATACTGTGAAGTTCTGTGTTGTTTTTTAAGAAAACTCATCACTGCTCAGTCATGGCTACAAACTTCTCAGGAGATTCCTTCTTTAGACAATCTACATGCCCATCATTGCCAAAATAGTTCATTCAGATCATTTGTATAAAACAAAAGGGGCAGAAAAGAGAATGAAAATTCTTTCTTTCTTTCTTTCTTTCTTTCTTTCTTTCTTTCTTTCTTTCTTTCTTTCTTTCTTTCTTTCTTTCTTTCTTTCTTTCTTTCTTTCTTTCTTTCTTTCTTTCTTTCTTTCTTTCTTTCTTTCTTTCTTTCTTTCTTTCTTTCTTTCTTCCTTTCCCTCCCAATTTTATGACTAACCCAGGGAAGATGGAGGCAACTGTGGTGCTCTGCTTGAAACTGTGTTGAGCTGCCTGGCAAAAGAACAGGAGTAGTTGGTACTGTCCTGAAAAGTGCAAAAGGAGAGAAAAGGTGATAAATAGTATTAATTGATAAATTGGTGCTTTGTAATAATTATGATCTACTTAATTAGTAGTTATTTTGTGAAAAGGTCAGTCCTTTTCTGGTAGGCATTTGGGACAGCTCCTATAACAGTGATGGTGAATCTTTTTTCCCTCGGGTGCCAAAAGCACATGTGCGCGTGCTATTGCGCACACACGAGTGCCCACACCCATAATTCAATGCCCCCCACCCCTGAGCATGCATGTGTAACCCCCCGTGCTGCCCCATCCCCCTTGCATGCGCGCATGATCCCCTGTTCCCCCGTTTCCCGGCTTCGGGTAGGCCCGTTAGGCCCATTTTTCGCCCTCCCCAGGCTCCAGAGGCTTCCCTGGAGCCTGGGGAAGGCGAAAATGCCCTCTCCGCCCCCCCCCCGAGGCCCTCCGGAGGTCAAAAACGCCTTCCCAGAGCCTCCGCGTGAGCCAAAAATCAGCTGGCCGACGCACACATGCACACTGGAGCTGAGCTAGGGCAACTGCTCACGGGTTGGCAGATATTGCTCCGTGTGCCACCTGTGGCACACGTGCCATAGGTTCGCCATCATTGTCCTATAACATTTTTAATATGCTCCCAATCCAAAAAGGTCTGTCTGTCTGTCTGTCTGTCTGTCTGTCTGTCTGTCTGTCTGTCTCTCTCTCTCTCTCTCTCTCACACACACACACACACACACTCATTAAGATAGTAGAAATACTATACCACTGAGGATTGAAAAAATTGGTTTGGGGAAATTCTGAAGGCCTCTTATTAAGCACTTGCCCAGCCAGAGGTAATTCCTTCACGGCATTGTCATTCACAAACCATCAAAATGTTTTTCTACCCATTGAGATGACTGCAATTAAACTTGATAATTTACATTTGTGTATAGGTAGTGATGATCAGCCTCCTTTCTCTCAGGTCAAGGAAATTCTACTTGCCCCCTAATATACATGGATGGTAGAATTACTCAGTGCAGATAAATCAAGGAAAGAGCCGCTTATTAGTATTCCATATTGTGCTCCTGTTTTGCACTTCATGGAATCCAGAATGCCTAAAGAGCTACAGTTTTGTTTCGGTCATTCTATGTTGCCCTGTGCCTTTGTCATTTTAATTCAGGCACAGTATATTTCACCAAGAACCTTGATATGTACAAGTTTTTAGTTCCCAAGACACAATGACTGGGTTGACATTTTGCATTTGATAACTGTGGTTTGTTGAATAAATTACAGTACAGTTGGCTAGATTGAGACTAATTCTTAGCTTAAATCATTATTCAAAGACCACAGTGAAGAGCATTTGGAAGCTCCAGCTGCTCCAGGATACAGAGGCCTAAATAGTTATGGGCACTTCTCTACAAGTATAACAGTCCTGCTGAAGTTGGTTGGCTTCCAGGCACAATTGATTACAAATACTGGTTGCCTTTAAAGCGCTTTCATAGTTCAGAATGTATCTGCCTGTCGGATAAGGTCAAGGAGCACCATTTGAAGAGGCTGCATAAATACACTTTCTCTGTTGTGTGTGTCTCCCATCCTAAGAACCAGCCTTGAATGACCCCTTCCTTTTTGGCTATATTAAAATCTGGTTATTTAAACATACCCTGAGGCAGCAAGGATTGCTTTGTTTTCCTTTTTCCACCTTAAGCTACTGGACATTATTACTTGGGTCTTGCTGATTGCGTTTTGTTCCAAGACTTATATAAGTGATGTTATTACATTCTGTGGCAGCATCTTGTCTTGGTTACATTTCCAATTTATGGAGAGGCAGTTGTAGGCTGCGTTCTAATTGGAGGGGCTTATAAACTGTCTAAGTTTAATTGAATGAAAATATGTATGCATGAATAAATTAAATTATTAAAAAGACTTAATAAATTAGACTTATGCACAATTTAGATCGTTTGAAACTCTTTTAATTAATGTAATTTTTATTTCTGATACTAGTAAAGGTTCATCAACTTAATAAATGGCACTTCTTTTGTTTAAAAAAATATAGAAAGATGCTTAGTTGTCAAAGGAAAGAACCTAGGATAGACTTATCTCTAACATGCCATTTTCTAATGTTTCTTTCTTTAAGAACAGTGGTGGCACAGAGGTTAGAATGTAGTACTGCAGGCTACTTCTGCTGCCTGCCGGCTGCCTGCAATTTGGCAGTTCAAATCTCACCAGGCTCAAGGTTGACTCAGCCTTCGATTCTTCCGAGGTCAGTAAAATGAGGACCCAGATTGTTGGGGGCAATACGCTGACTCTGTAAACTGCTTAGAGAGGGCTGTAAAGCACTGTAAAGCAGTATATAAGTCTAAAGGCTATTGTAATTAACTCTCTTGAGAATTTTAAGAAATGTTTGAAACTATTCAGCTTCTGTGAGAGAAGAAAAAGATCAGTTTGGTTATAGTAGAGCAGTGATGGCGAACCTTTTTTGGTTCGTGTGCCAAAAGGGGGGGGAATGCGGGGGATCACGTGTGTGCGTGCCCACACCCATAATTCCATGCACCCCTGCACATGCACACATGACCCCCCTGCTCCCAGCATGCAATGGCACGCCCATTTTTCGCTCTCCCCAGGCTCCAGAGCCTTTCTAGGAGCCTGGGGAGGGCGAAAACGGCCTTTCCCACCCCCTCTGGAGGCTGGAAACAGCCTGTTTCCCGACTCCCAGTGGGCCCAGAAGGCCCGAAAATCAGCCGGCTGGTGCACACATGCACGCCGGACCTGAGCTCGCGTGCCCACCGATATGGCTCCGCGTGCCACTTGTGGCACCCGTGCCATAGGTTCGCCATCACGGTAGTAGAGCATTATACTATAATGCCTTCAGGACCGCATCCTACCACATACCTCCCTACGACCAGTGAGGTCCCACAGAGTGGGCCTCCTCCGGGTTCCATCGGCCAAACAATGTCGGTTGGTGGGACTGCGGGGGAGGGCCTTCTCTGTGGGAGCCCCGTCCCTCTGGAACCAACTCCCACCAGAGATCCAGACTATCCCCACCCTACTGGCCTTCCGTAAAGCCGTGAAAACATGGCTCTTCCGGCAGGCGGGGTGAAGAGAGGATTCCCCCATGTATGAATGGTTTTTAAATGCAATGTAATGTTTTTAAAGATTATTTTATTGTACCGTTCTTATCTCTGTTGTATGCCACCCTGAGTCCTACGAGATTGGGTGGCCTATAAGAACTTTTAATTAAATTAAATTAAATTATATTATATTTAAGACCATGTGATATGAGGAGCTGCATCAAGCTATTCTAGCTTTAATAGTTGGAGAACACTTCTGTAAGGAATAAAACAATGAAGGGCTGAATTTCAGAATAAACTCCGACTGTGTCCTGTTGCAGGGAGTCTAAGTAAAAGAATACAATGAAATAGGTCGGGGTGATATCTGAGTTACTTTCTTCACTAAGTATAGTGTGACTCCTGCAATTTACTTGGATATATCAATATAGTTTTCTAGAGCTGGACAGTCTAGCTGCTATTACCTGGGTAGGCAAAGGTAGAGTATTTCAATAGTAGGCCAAAATCCACTTTTCTAACATTTGAAAGATGGAGTTCAATGATGAGCCCTAAAACATAACCAAAAAATAAGAGTAAGCTGCACTAGACAAAGTGGATCATAGACTCCTAAGTTGGCATAAACATTAAAGGACCTGTAGTCTGGTGTTGCTCAGTCCAAATGACTTTAAGATGTGTGGACCAATTTCCAGAATTCCTCAGTCATTGAAGCTGAGAAACACTGCACTAAACCAATGCTTTGTTCAGGGCAGAATCCACTACAATGTCTCATCCAGGCAGTTTGAAAACCGCCATCTAAGCAGAATTGACCACTTTATGTGGTAAAATATTCCTTGGCTGAGAAACTTGTTCAGTCAGGAAGTTCCTTCTGATATCTAGTCTAAATCTAGACTAATCTTGTGGTTATAAACCATTGATTCTGGTCCTGCCCTCTGTTGTAACAGAGAGTATGTCCACACCTTTTATGCTGGATTTGTCCTGTAATAGAAATTATTTAAAACACTTGAGTTTTTCAATACTCCCAACTAATGGTGCATTAGTTTTGCTCAGAATGCAGGGTTACATAAAGAAATATTTCCATCACAAAGGAGGCCATTATATTTCCAACAGCTCTTCCCTACAATGTGATGCTTCTATGTCTTTCCCTGGATCATTATTTGATTCTGCATTCCTATAGGCCAGCAGTTCTCAACCTGTGGGTCACGACCCCTTTGGGGGTCGAATGACCCTTTCACAGGGGTCGCCTAAGACCATCGGAAAACACATATTTCCGATGGTCTTAGGAACCGAGACACCGCTTCTCTATCCGTCTCCAGGCGGGTCCACCCACATGCAAATAGACTACTGCAAAAAAAATATATATCTGTACGATGGGAACTTCTGAGCATGCACAGAAGTTGAATTTCCGGCACTGCGCATGCGTCGCCATCTTGTTTTTTTGCCTTTTTTTCCATTTTTTTAAAAAAAATTGGCATTGTGCATGTGTGCGCATGCAAAGCACATGCGTGCTCATGAGGTGCAGCCACGCAGCGCAGGAGGAAGCAAACCAGCAGCAAGGTAAGTTAGAACCCACCCCGAGTTTCCTAATAATGTTACTATTTTATGGTTGGGGGTCACCACAACATGAGGAACTGTATTAAAGGGTCACGGCATTAGGAAGGTTGAGAACCACTGCTATAGGCGTTCAGAGATAAGCCTGGGAATCTGAATCTGAAGAAGGAAACCCTGGGTTTCCACAGGTTGGCTCTCCCTTCCCTAGTCATGAACATGCTGGGGCCTGGCTTTTTGCCTTCACAGTGGCTTCCATACTACTAGTACTCCTGTCTCTTCTTCCAAGGCTAATTCATTGAGGTGGCTGTGATATATTGGGTCCCTAAGGTTCCCCCAGTTCAAATGATGTAACATTTTCAACCCTTTTTCTCGCTAGAAACAAAAATCAGATTCAAAAACACAAAGAATGCCAATGCAGTCGGATAGAATATCCCCAGAACTATTGCCATCTAACAAGGCAAAATAAGTTTTTGTCTTCCTTCCTACTTCAGGAATCATCTCTTAGAGATAATCTATGTTGTTATTTGCTAGTACAGCCAAAAGCTCACCATGCTGGAGTCCTAAGAAGTTAGCATCCCCTTTCTCATTTCTCCATCTAAGTGGCCTCCTTTGTTTGTGGCCATGCTTTTAGCAGCAGCTCAGCACCTCATTGATTAGTAAATATTTGTCCAATGCTTTGACCTTGCACAGGCCAGTGTAATGACTCAGGATTAGTTAACAGCTGAACTCCATCCCAACTGTATATTAGATCCAAATATTTTTAAATATTTGTAGGGAAAAGAATTCAGGGCTTGATTGGAGAATAAATCATATACCATTCTCTCCTTTTACTCCCAGCTTCCTGATCTTAACTGATTTGTCTCCCCTCCGCCCCCCAGTCTCTTAAATTAATTTATCCAAGGCACAATTATTGCTGAGAGTGTTTGGGCATACTGACAGTGTTATTTGCACAAAACAATTTGTAAAGCATGCTAAGGTTATAGATACAGCTGGTAACAATCTGCTATGGCCCAGAGGTTGAGCTCTCGCCTCACAATCAGGAGGTTGTGAGTTTGATCCTACGTAGAGGCAGATGTAGGGTCTCCTGCTTGTGCAGGGGGTTGGACTAGATGACCTGTAAGGTCCCTTCCAACTCTGTTAATCTGTTAACACGATCCATGATAATACAGGTACTCCTCGACTTATGACCATTCAGCAACCATTTGAAGTTATGACAGTGTTGAACAAAGAGACTTACACACCCTGCCTGAATCATGCAGGTGTCTCACATAAAGAACATCATGACTTGTGATCATAACGGGCAGGCTCCATTATGGTCATAAGTCAAGGACTACCTGTATGCTCTTTTCAAATATGACTGGCTAGTCTACTAGAACTGATGCCCTCCAGGTCATACAGAATGGGATGATGGGACATGTTGTCCAATGAATTCTAGCAGCCTCACATAGGGCAGGCTGCAATTGGGAAACAAAATCAAGATGTGCTAACATACAAGTATATATTTTTTTAAACAAATGAATATCTTTGACCATTGAACTGGAGTATCTTGACTAGGTCACATATGTGTTTGAGTTTTGGTTTTGGAGAAATTACAAGGAAAGAAACAATGAAGATCAGTGTATATTTATCTTTTTCATTAATCAAACCTCCAAGAACTCTGTAGATCAACTATGTTCTGGTTGAGATTGTACACAAAAAAAGGACGAGAAAGAATCAGAAATGTTAAAAATTAAATCAGATGCTATAGTTATGAATTGCTTGTAGCTATAAATTCTGACCACAAGTGGTACTGCCCGAATTGTCATCACTAAGTTGGGTAGTCATGTGACATTTTGCTTAAGGACCACTTTGCTGGCCCCAATTGGAGTTGTTAAGTGAGGACTACTTGTATCCTGGTATTTGAGACCATAGTAAGTGAAATAAAATAATACTTCAACTACATATATGCGGCATAATAGAATCTTATTAAGGAGTCTGGATTGTTACTGGGAGAATTGGGGAAAATGTGATCCTAGTGCATGACTCAGCAATAGTAAAGAGACGTGTATCCTTAATGATGGAATTAAATTAGAAGGCCACTGCATTTTGCAACAATTTTCTTGAGCAAAGGAGAAGGCATTTAGCTTGCACTGCTTTGCAGCCAGATGCTGGTCCCTGTGTGTGATCAGCTGCATTACAGCTACACTTCAACATGGCACGATTGTGCTACTCTCCGGAACTCCTCCAGAGAAAAGCGTTTTTGCTGGCTGATTTCAGCATTCCTTCCTCCTGAGCTCATAGACAAGTATCTTCTGAACATTTTGCTTGCTTAAATGAAATAGTTTTGGCAGCTAGTGATTGGGGTGAGGGGCAGTAACAAAAGGCTTAACAGGATGTCTTGAGAAATATTTCACTTCAGTACAAAATTAGTTATTGTAAAACAGTGTTTCCCAACCTTGGCAACTTGAAGATATCTGGACTTCAACTCCCAGAATTCCCCAGCCAGCCTGTAATGTAAAAGCTTATGAGAAAATGGTTGTCGTTTGAACATTTCAAGTGATGTTCATAACTAGAGATTTTCCTTACTTCACAAAGGTCTGTAGGAAACATTTATTCCCATTGGGACCCAATTTGGGCCAGTTTTCTTTGCTTCCAAATTCCGCCTTCATCCATCCTATAAGGCTGGCTGTAGCATTAAGCAAATGCCAGAGAGAAGAGGCTGACTCTTAGGACATTGCCCTACCTCAGAACTTTGGCAGTGGTTTTGTGTTGTTGGGTTAGGTAGGGCCTTCCTTCCCTGGCCAATGCTTCCTTTCATGGAGCCAGCAGCTTTCCTTCCAGAGGGCTAACGGGAGGATTCAAACCAACCAGACATTGTGTGTGAGGAGCAGCAAGCCACTCCTTGGCAAGATTGGGACAAGACTTCTATTTACAAATTATCCGAGAGAAGAAGCTGGGAGGCAGGATAATATGAGTTCCTGTCAGTGGGAAACACCTGCCCCACAGTACTAGTGGAAATGCTGCCAAGCTAACTTTGTACTGTTTGCTCTGGAGCAAGACCTATGACATCATGAGTACACAGAATAAGGGCACCTGTTTGATTGTAACTGCCTTTTATGTTATCCACCGTGTTCATCTCACCTTGACATTGTCACCTTGCAGTAAGTGCCACTAGGGTGCATAGAACTAATTCTGCTGATTTTTAATATTATTTGCCTGGTGTTGAAGGGACATAAAAGTAAGCACCAGATACATCTTCATGAAGGTATCATTTCACATGTGAGGAGTGATAAACCAAGAGGATCATTATCTCTAGCTGTGACTTATTTGATCTCAAATGATAAAATCAGCTGGACCTAATCACTCTGTATACAAGTTAGCAGTTTTATAGATAGCCAGATTCATGTATAGCTTCAAAAATACACAAGCACGTCTTAAAAATATACACTATTGTATCAGGAAACAGGCCAGAAACCAGTAAAACTGGCAAAACATGTTTCCTAGGAGTAGCAGCAATTGTGTTCTGACTATATTGGTTTCCAGGAACACATGCAATACACTAGGATTGAGGAATCTGTGGCCATTCAGATGCTGCTGAACTAAAGTTTCCAGGAGACCCAGCCAGCCTGTCAGTGGTGGAGGAAGCTGAGAATGGTGGTCCAGCAGTATCCGGTAACCTATCGAAGCTCCTTTCAGAGGGTTAGAGATAACCCTTGACTAGAGATACTGTAATTGTGAACGATTCTTTTCTCCTTGCCTACCTTATCCTTATAACAGTTCTAAGCATTAGGATGGCAATAGCAATAGCACTTAGACTTATATACCATGCTTCACAGTGCCCTCTCTAAGTGGTTTACAGAATCAGCATATTGCCCCCAACAATCTGGGTCCTCATTTTACCGACCTCGGAAGGATGGAAGGCTGAGTCAACCTTGAGCTTGGTGAGATTCGAACTGCCAAACTGCTTGGCCGCCGGCAGTTAGCAGAAGTAGCCTGCAGTACTGCATTCTAACCACTGCGCCACCATGGCTCGAGGTTATGCTGAAATGCAGCCTAGGATATCCTGAAATGCAGTACAAAACAACATAAGCAGTGCTCTCCTGGAACAAGTGTGTAACTCAACTAGTTCAGCAATCTGTCCTCACAGTGGCCAACTGCACAAAGCTCAATAGTTTCCCATAATACCTAATTTAAGTGTTTCAACAACTTAGATGGCTATGAGATGTGAATCCATTTAACATTGAACTATATATTGTGTAGGTTCTGCTTCTTTTTCCTGGCAGTCATTTTTTTTTACATGGCAATTAA
Source organism: Diadophis punctatus similis (assembly GCA_023053685.1). Classification (NCBI taxonomy): domain Eukaryota; kingdom Metazoa; phylum Chordata; class Lepidosauria; order Squamata; family Dipsadidae; genus Diadophis; species Diadophis punctatus. The sequence goes on from JALIGW010000001.1 coordinate 45,127,960, forward strand.
TCTCACAAATATGTCTCTTTTACTTAAGTTTTAAATGTCATAGTGGGATATTAAATAAAGAGATTATTGTACAGATCTGTTGGTGATGTGTTAATTTATCCTAAAATGGCACCAAGAGTTCTGTAAATTATAGCCTACACCAAAACTAGTAATCCTAGAGACCAGCACTGGATCTAATGTCCCAAGTGGATATTGCTGCCTACCTTACGATGGATGATAACTCTTGTTTTGGAATAAATCTAGCATGCAATGCCTTTATGGTCTTATCTATAGAGTGTAAATCCAGCCACAAGCCATTTTTTCTGTGTGGTTCCTACACTTACAACTTGTATTGGCTTCATCTTCAAAGCGGCTTGAAGCCACTAATCTCTCTTTTCCTGTAGCAGCAATTATACTAGACATAATACTGCTTAGAAATAAGGAACAAATATGGCCACCATCAACTTTTCTAGTTCACCTTCTAGTACAGTTAGCAACGTTACCATACAATACTACCTTCTGGATTTGTGACCTTAAGGCTTTCTGACATTTTTGAAATAATTATTTACTCCTCACATTATTTGAGTTGCAATATTTTACAGATCAAAATAGATGTATTTAACTTTCCTCAACAGAAAATGTAACTATTATATACTCACTCCATGGGGTTTTGGAGCCATATAGAGCATACATGTTGCTAGAAACAGTAGTAGGCTTAGTCAACAGAACATGCTTAACCTGATATTGTTTACATGCATTTTCTCATTATTTAAAGTGGACCTGATTTGTTCATTCCTTCCTGTTCTGACTTTTCTCTTGTGGTTCTCTCTTTTGGCTTGAATTTGTTACCTAGATTACTGTGCTTTACAACACGCTGAACCATAAACTTGTTCTTCACAATTTAACTTCTTTTGTGTTGTGCAAACCCAATCTTTCTTATTAGTTTATGAGAATTGAAGCAATTGAAGAAACCAATGTTCCACAAATCCACAAAACCCCATAAGTTAGTATGTTGTGAGAACTTAAATTTAGATAGGAGTCCTACCATGACAGTATTTTCTTGTACAAAAGAGCTAAATATAAGGCTGCTTTACTTAACAAGGAACAATAAGAATGAAAAGAGATATCGAAAAAAATAATTGTTCAGTAGTTGAGCTTATGTCTTGCATATGAGCTATTTGAAGTTCATCCCTGACAGTTTGGTGGAATCCTTTGAAAGTTGCTATGCATGAGAATGAGTTAAATGAAGCCAGGTTAATATGGAATGTAGCTGCTTCCTATGTTCAGATAAATGGTTCTTATATATAAAAAAACTCTGGGACTAGCGTCACTAGCCTTACCATACCTGATCAAGAGATATCACCAAGGAAGTTGAAGAAAGCACTGGAAATAATAAAGCAGCAAATAACAGCTACAGCCAAGAAAATCAGCAAATATGAAGCTTGAATTACACACCACAGGCAGAATCTCCAATTTCAGATGAATCAGAAACCATTCTACTAATCCAGGGGTGGGCAAACTATGGTTCTTTGAGGACCTGTGGACTTCAACTCCCAGAATTCCTGAGCCAGCCATGCATGCATGCATGGCTGGCTCAGGAATCCTGGGAATTGAAGTCCACAGGTCTGGGAGTTGAAGTCCACAGGTCTACTAATCCATCAACAGAGAGACTGCAATGAATCAGGCAATACCTGACAAAGAAGAAACCATGCAGTTCTGGGCACAGCTGTGGCACAATCCAAAGAAATGCAAAGTATGCAGCTTGGATAAAGAAGGTGGATAAGACTAAAAAAGAAGCTGAAATGAAAAAAAAGGTGTAATAAGAGCAGAAATTGGAAAAAAAGAGGAAGGAAGATAAAAAATTGGTTAGCTCAGGTGAAGATGAACTGCATGGGTTTTGGCTCAAACATCTGACTGGTCAATAGCCACTTATTGCCAAGCAGTTAACAACATACTGCAAGAAAGTGAAATTGAAGATTGGTTAACAAATCTACCTGATAATGAAAGATCCAACAAAATGGGCAGAACCAGGTAAACTACAAGCCAATTACCTGCTTACTAATAACATTCAAATTGCTACTGGTGCAGTAGCTAATGCACTCCAAGAGCATTTAGCTGAAAACAAGCTGTTTCCAGCTGAGCAGAAAGGAAACTGCCCAAAGAACAGAGAGAGATAAAAGATGAGCTCCAGTGGTGGGTTCCTACCTGTGCGGTCCACTCTATAGCACCGGTAGCGGCCCGCTGGTGATGTCACAGTACCGGTGCGGTCGGTTGCCGGTGCCTGGGCGCCGCCATTTGTTTTAAAAATTAATTTTTTAAAAAAATTTTCTTCTGCGCATGCCCAGAAGCCGAGCTTCCGGCACTGCGCATGCGCTGCCTTCCTACCCCACAGTGAGTCCAAGCAGGGGAGGATGGCTGAGGGAGCGTGTGAGACACTGAAAGAACGGGCGGCAGGATCTATCTCCATTTCCCTCCCTTCAGCAGTCCGAGAAGCCACGAACGTGCGGTGATGATCCTAGGCATTTTTGCACGTTCGAGGCTTCTCGAGCTGCTAAGGGGAGAGGGAATGGGCGGCAGGACCTATCTCAGTTCCCCTCCCTTCAGCAGCCCGAGAAGCCACGCCCACCTGGTCACATGTCTGGCAAGCCACACCCACACAATAAGCCACGCCCACAGAGCGGTAGTAAAAAATTAGGAACCCGACCCTGATCAGCTCCTAAGTGATGAGATAAGAAGCTCCTGATTGATCAATTCTTAATTGATAGGAATATCCATATTGATTACAAGAAGGCATTTGACTCCCTGACAAATGACTGGATAATCAAGTGCGTAGAAATAACAAAACTCAGTAGAAACATCAGAAGCTTAGTGGCACAGTGAAAGACATGATTGCTGGTCAATGGTGATAGACTGTGAGAGGTTAATCTTAAGAGAGGAATCTTTCAATTCACTATCATCATGTTTGCCATTACACTGATTCCTCTGTCAACATTATCAAATAAATCAGGCCATGGCTATCATGCAAAAGCACCTGCCAGACTATCCCACCTCTTTTACATGAAGAATCTGAAGCTGTATGGAAAAATATCATCTGAAATGGAATTGCTACTCAACACTGTCAAACAGACAGCCAAGATATTGCAATGGAGTTGGAACTAGACAAAGTGCCTACTCTTATAATCAGCACTTGTGAAAACTGAAGGAATCAAGATGCCTTATGGAAATAATATCAAGGATCTGGATGAAGACAATCACAACAGATACCATGTGCGAATAGGCGGAAATATAAATTTCTAAAATAAATAAATACCTGGGCATCCTTCAGACTGATTAAATCAAGCACCCTGAAGCCAAGAAGGAAGTCAGCAGTGAATGTTAGAAGAGTGAAGAAGATCTTAATCTCCACACTCAATATCATCAAGGTAATTAACATCAAGGCTATTCCATTCATTAGATACATAGCTGGAATATGGACTGGGCTCAAGCAGTGATGTTTATAGACTCTATTTATAGGCAATCCTGGATTTATGATAATTTGTTTAAGCATTCAAAGTTACAACGAAGGCAGAGAAAATGACTTGCAACCAATCCTCCCACTTTAAATTGTCACAGCATCTCTGCAACCCTATTGGCAAATGGCATATATTTTTGATGGTTGCAGGATCCTGGAGTCATGTGATTACCATTTGTGATCTTCTCAGGGAACTTCCGAAAAGCAAAGTCAATGGGAGAAGCTAGATTTGCTTAACAACAGTGTGATTCACTTCACAACCATGACCCCCCCAAAAAAGGACATAAAATCAGGTATGATTCAGTTAATGACTGCATCACTTAGCAATGGAAGTTCTAGTCCCTAACTGTGGTCGACATCAACACTTGTACAAGGACTTCTTGTACAAGGAGTGTAGGTAGATGTTGAATGTTGCAAGTACACCAGAAAGGTGAAGAAAAAAGAGCATTGGTAGAATATCTGAAGACAGGGAAGAAGAGGCACTGAAGAAAGCACACCATGAAGGCTTACTGAATACTAAAGAGACTTAATATGAAAGACCAAATAAAGAATAGAAAAGAGACATAGCAAGGCAAATAATTACATGGGTAGTACAGTAAAAAAGTAGCAGGTAAAGCAGGTAGCAGGAACTTGGCAATAGCTAAGAACAGAAAAGTTGAAACAAGAGACAGAGGAGCTAATTTACAAAACCAAGCCTTAAGAACCAGCGCACACAAAGCCAGAATTAAGAAAATAGCAACAGACGGCAAATGGCACATCGGCAAAAAAGCTGAAAAAACAGTGGACTACCTAGTCAGTTTCTGCAAGATTGCACGGACTAACTACAAACATGTAGTTAGGCGTGATACAATAGTAACAGTGGCTCATCAGAAATCTGCAAGAAATATCATTTGACTGATATCACAAAATAGAGAAAATAATACCGTAGAAAATGAAGTAGCTAAAGTGCTCTGGGACTTTAGAATTCAAACAGACAGGCACCTGCCACGCAACACTCCAGAATTAACAATTGTGTATAAGAAAGACAAAAACATCTGGACAGTGGACATGACAGTACCTGGAGACAGAGAATAGAAGAGAAAGAACTAGAGAAAATCCAAAGGTTTGCAAATGGAACAACTATGGCAAAAGAAAGCAAAGATAGTACCAGTAGGAATAGGCATCTTGGGTGCAATCCCAAAACATCTGTGTCACAGGGTGATTTTCTAATTGTCAGCTGTATTCATATGTATTCATATGTTAAACATTATGACCCAGAGGTTCTTAGCAAAGTGAAGCAGTCACATGAGGTGTGATCTGCGCAGAAGTGAAATTCCTTTCTATTCCTCCATTATCATTCTACAGTTAGTCCTTCATTGCGAAGGACGCATATTTAAGGTGTCAAGATGTAATTATTAAGATTTAGTGTTTTTGTATTTCTTTTGTACCGAAATAAATATTTTATTATTCTTAGAATTTATACTCGAGTTTATTTTTGTCAAGAATTGGATTCCGAAAGAAAAGATTCATTACCTCTACAATTTATCTTTCTTACCTTAACAATCTGGAACATCTCTTGAATACCATCGACCTTGACAAAATCACCATGAGTCAGTTGCAAAAGGCAGCTTTATTGTAACACTCACATCCTGTGACAATGCCTTTAACATTATCAAACAACAACAAATCTCAGGTCCTTGGGAAAAATTTGATAGATCCAGTCTGAACATCTGGCTGACTGTGCGTGCAACCACAACAATATCCAGTGGAAATGACTAAGCCAAAACTAAACACCTTTTGCGTAACAGTTTCAACGGTGACATGCAGAGGGGTGGGGAATGTTTGAAAAATTACATCAACTATTATAAATATTTGATTACTACCATCTATTGGCAAATCTACATCCAACCAGTATGAACAACAGCCTTTTAAATTGTTATAATGTGTACAAATATGGCTGGTATATCATAGAGTGTGCTGTAATAGTTGAAGGCATTGGACCAGGGCTGAAAAGCCTTAGCTGCAGAAGTTCATTGGATTTTAGGATTCATTTCCCTCTCTGTAGCCAACCTGACTAATAGGATGGTAGTGGAGACAACTGGGAGAAGCGGGGATCTATGCCCACTGCCTTGAGCTCTCAAATAAAAGGCAAGGCATCAATTTAACAAACAAATAAACAAATAAATACTTCATCTATCAATGTCAATATTCCCTACTTTTTTTAACGTTCACTGCATGTCCTCCTCACCCTTACAGTACATTTAGAAGAAAAGTCCTCTGCAGATATTTTTTTTCTTGCAAGCAGCAATCACTGCCAGTTAGTCCATTGACATGGTTTGCTTTTAGTCAGCCTTGGCATGTGGACTTTTGCTTGGCTTTTCAGATGAGCCTCTGCGTGATTTGCTCACTAACTCAGCTCGCTGCTTTTGAATTTTTGTGGAATCACCATTTGCAACAGAATGGAGGCGAGCTGGGGACGGTACCTTTGTCTTCATTCCACTGGAGCCCCTCACATAATAGGCCCTGAGTTTGATTAAGTACAGGAGACTGCAAAGTGGAAAGAAGAAATAGGACAAATTATCTTCTGCCTAAATAGGTCCAATTTGCCCACAATGAATACACTGTGTGAAAAATGGGCTGATCTATAATTAGACATTTCCTAGAAAATTGGAATTTCAGTTAAAACAAAAGTTGAGCTGAGGAAGTGAACTCACTGGACATAGGTATTTGTATGCAGTGTGGATATTGAAACATTGTGAGATGGCCTTCTTTGTCCCAACTTTCTATATGAATAATCCATTGTTTTCTGCCAGCTATTATAGCCCCATAGACATTAAGTGCATATCTTTTGCCAGAGAGTTATATTGCAGTCATAATGGGCTTATTAGCCTATCTTTTTCCATTTTCTGATTTTCAAGTTCATAATTACCAATATGGATACAGAATCCACCCCAACAAGTCCATGGATGATCAGGCAGAAATGATGGGTTTAGATTTAATTTGTTTCAAAGTGAAGGAAGACATCTACAGTTTTTTTTGGATGGCCTTATTCCAAGCCAAACTAGGGTTAGTCACCATCTTTTTTGACACTTCCCCATACCAAGACCTCTTTTTCACCCCCAAAAAGTGGCCAAGAATCCTAGACTATGTTAATCAATGTTGACACCATGAAAAATAACCAGTAGAAGTTTTTTTTTTTTAATGTTGCTGTGACTCTTCAGGAAGCTAATACAGATAGTTCTTGTCTTATGACCATTTGTTTAAAAACTGAAGTTATGATGCTGCTGAAAAAAGTGACTTATGACCAGCCCTCACACTTACGACCATTGCAGAATTCCTGTGCTCATATGATTTAATTTCAGGCAACCTCACAACCAGCATGTATTTACAAGGGCTGCAGCATCCAGAGTCATGGTGGTGCAGTGGTTAGAATGCAGTACTGCAGGCTACTTCTGCTGACTGCCAGCTGCCTGCAATTTGGCAGTTCAAATCTCACCAGGCTCAAAGTTGACTCAGCTTTCCATCCTTCTGTGGTGGATAAAAGGAGGACCAAGATTGTTGGAGGCAAATGTGCTGACTCTATAAACTGCTTAGAGAGGGCTGTAAAAGCACTATGAAGCAGTATATAAGCCTAAGTGCTATTGCTGTCTAGGGGTCATGTGATCGCTATTTGCAACCTTCCCAGGGAAGTTCTCAGAGGCAAATTAATGTGGAAAACTGGTTTGGCTTTTTTAAAAAATCACATGATTTGTTTAATGATTACAGTGATTTGCTTAGTGACTGTGGTTGTAAAATTGGATATGAGTCACTTAATGACCCCATCTCTTAGCGATGGAAATTCTGGTTTCTATTGGGGTCGTATGTTGATAACTACCTGTAGATGCAAATGGAAGCCACCAACTCCTTGCTTCTGTTCCAATACCAACAAACTTGGTTGCTGTCAACAAGTCAGCCCTACCTCTACTTAGTGGTTCATTTATATAGATAAAAGTCCAGTGAATGTTACCTATTCATAAATAAGGACATTTAAGCAAATTTTAAATGGAAACAACTTATCGATTTGAGGAGACAGCTGGGTTTATTTATTTATTTATTTATTTATAAGAGTTCTTATAGGCCGCCCAATCCCGTGGGACTCAGGGCGGCTTACAGAGATTAGAACTAACAGTAAAATAACATCTAAAAACATTTTATTACAATTTAAAAATCATACATACATGGGGGAATTGTCTCTTCACCCCGCCTGCCGGAAGAGCCATGTTTTTACTGCCTTGCGGAAGGCCAGTAGGGTGGGGATAGTCCGGATCTCCGGTGGGAGTTGGTTCCAGAGAGATGGGGCTCCCACAGAGAAAGCCCTCCCCTGTGGGCCCGCCAACGGGCATTGTTTGGCTGACGGGACCCGGAGGAGGCCCACTCTGTGGGACCTAACTGGTCAAAGGGAGGTATGTGGCAGGATGCGGTCCCGAAGGTAACCTGGCCCTGAGCCATGTAGGGCTTTAAAGGTCAAAACCAACACCTTAAATTGCGACCGGAGACTAATGGGCAACCAATGCAGCTGGCGGAGGATAGGTGTTACGTGGGTGTATCTCGGTACACCCACCACAGCTCGCGCAGCTGCATTCTGCACCAATTGTAGTCTCCGGATGCTCTTCGAGGGTAGCCCCATGTAGAGCGCGTTACAGTAGTCGAGCTGTGAGGTGACAAGGGCATGAGTGACTGTTAGCAAGGCCTCCCTCTCCAAGTAGGGTCGCAATTGGTGCACAAGACGGATCTGTGCAAAGGTCCCCCTAGCCAAAGCTGAAAGATGTTGCTCCAATTTAAGCTGTGGGTCTAGGAGAACACCCAAATTGCGAACCTGTTCTGCGGGAGTCAATTTTTCTCCCCCGAGAACCAAGGAGGGACAGTCAACATAGTCCTTGGGGGGCAATATCCAGAGCCACTCAGTCTTGTCTGGGTTAAGCCTGAGTCTATTCACTCCCATCCAGACCCTCACATTGTCCAGGCAGCGGCACATTACATCAACTGCTTCACTGAACTGACACTTTCTTTATGAAGAAAGACACAGTGACTTGAATAGGGGGGGAGGGAGAGGGAGATATTTTTATACATTCTGGATGCAATAGGGTAGAAAATCTGCCAACACAGATGCTGGGATCTTATCTCACCAGTGTTAGAAAGCAGCACATGACTGGCTTCTGTTATATGTCTGAACAGAATGCGCTCTGCTAGTAAGCACTTACGTTTAAAGCTTTAGGAGGCAAGGAGCATAAGCATCTAATGATTCCAGAAAGGTAGCTACAATATTCTCTTGCAGCAAAACAACAAAGAAGCTTATTACATGTTATAGATTAACAAATTTACTGTAGCATGAACTCCTGTGGATTGTAGGCTATTTCATCAGAAACTTCTCCTGTTACATAAATCTCTCTATATCTTCAGACGATCTTCACTATTTCTACCAAGGCATTTTCTCTGTTATAGCAGAAACACTTGTAGGGAGGTATATTCAGGACATCAAGGATATGAAGTCTGGATGCAAAGCTTGGGTCACAGGAGAGATACTGTACTCAGACAGCTGGTTCTGCTGTATTTCAAGCTTTATGCATATATCTTTCTTAATCCCATCTTGCATCTCCATCTTGGTGTTTATCATTTGAAACATTTTTTTCACAGATCTTTATGCTGTTTTTAAAACTTACCAGTCTTGTTGGACTAGAAGACCTCCAAGGTCCCTTCCAGCTCTATTCTGATTGATAGATTGATTGTTACCTGTTTTAAGTCCTAGTATATGTTCATTTTTATTTTTAAAAAATGTGTACATTACCATTACCATTGTACATCAAACTAGATTATAAAATCAGAATGAACGAATTTGTACCACTTGCATTGGCTTCCTTGCAATTAGCACTGGAATAAGTACAGGGGGAAAAAAGATACAGTCTAGTATGGCTTACCATTTGGCCAGAACCCGGAGATGATCTGCTCTTGGTTTTCTTAGAACATCATCATTCCCTATTCTGAAGTTCGAGTGGCAATCATTAGCTATGCCACCAGGTGCCTCATTTGGGAAGGATGCTCCTATATGTGGTATATTTCAAGAGATAGTCATACGGTAAATCAGTGTTTCTGATCAGTGTTTCTGAATCTCAGCCACTTTAGGATGTGTGGGCTTCAGCTCCCAGAACTCCCCAGCCATGCTGAGGATTAAGAAACACTGCTGTAAATAATGGCCACTTGTTTTCATAACAGTTTCACCTGGTTTTTCAGACATATCTAATGTTCAAAGGCTTCCTCCACATGCAGGCTGTGTTTTAATAACAGGTGAATTGGGTAACCAAGATTTAGATAACAGATATCCAGTGCATTAACTGATTTCCTGGAATTATTCATTGCAGCATTAAAAGTATTTATCCAAGCCACATGCCTATTAAAACCTGATCTTGCTATAGAATGATGAGACGAGGAGAGTCATCATGTATTATTAATAATAATAATATAATAAGACCTTGCATCATTAATGGGAGAAAGCTTTGCTGACTAATCAGTAATCTGTGGTAGGAGAGCTATAGTGCAGCTGATGGTTAAGTTCCTTGCATCTGCTCTGAATCTGCTTTCACAATTTAGCTCCAGGGCTGACAGGACACCAAAACAGTATGCATAAGCATTGATTAATGACATTTATTAGAAGAAAAACTAGGGAGATGGAAGTAATGCTTCATTCATTCTCTTGAAGTGTTTGTTTTTACACCATTGATGATATTTTCCTGGAGTAATTTAATAAGTTGGAAAGTAGTCACCTGAAGATTCACCAACAGGTTCACAATGGCTGCAAGAAGGTGGTGCAGTTCTACGGAATTTAGGTTCTAAAGTTCCATAAGACTCCTTTCTTTTGTTGGTCAACACAAATTATGAAATTTTTGAAACACTCATCTGAAGCATGGGGCTAACAGTACTGATCCTACAGCAGTCTTAATTCTGGAATGGTCTAAATTTGGAGAGACTGCACAGGTACAAGACAGGTATGCAGAAGCAGTGATAAGCTGAATATGTGTCAGAAAAGCGGAGTTGAATTCTGACAACATGGAGGTGGTGTTTATGGGTGATTTTCATGTCTGGGAATCAGGGGCACAGTTTTTTGGGGACAGCATTCCCTCCGTCCGAGGAAACAGGATTATAACCTCCAAGCTATCATTAGAATGGATCATTGAGATAAATCATCCATATCTTAATAATCTCCAAAATGGATTACAGCATTGTTGTGAATTATAGGTATCATCTAATGGTATGGCAAAGTGGGATCATTTAACATGGTTTTTCAAAACACTGTGTACCATTAGTAACTATTACTAACTATACTATAAAGTACCCAGATCAGTTCAAGAGGCTGAGGCTTCATATCAAGCCCTAAAAAGACCTTCTATTGCCCAGGTAGTCCTCAACTTACAACAGTTCATTTAGTGTCCATTCAGTTACAACGGCCTTGAAAAAATTGACTTGCAACCATTTTTCATACATAACCCCATGGCCACATTGGCTACTGACTCATAATTATGACAATCACAACATCCTGGGATCATGTGATCATCTTTTGTAACCTTCTGGAAAGCAAAGTCAATAAGGAAGCCAGATTCACTTAACAATTATGTTACTAACTTAACATCTGTAATGAATCACTTAACGGTGGCAAGAAAGGTCGTAACATGGGGCAAAACTCATTTAACAATGGTCTCACTTAGTAACAGAAGTTTTGGGTTCAATTGTGGTCATACGTCGAGGACTACCTGTATTAGTCAACTTGTACTTAAAATTTCTTGTGAAATCACTATTGAAATTATGACTCAGAATGGGTTAATCTAAGATAGTGTCTTCTTGAGAACCACATCCTGGTATACAATTCTTTCCCTAACAATAGATGTTTGGATGCATTTGCATCCAAGTTTTAATTGGCATTGTTTACTCAGGCTTTTGTATTATAACCTGGAACATTATACTTTGATATTAGTTTCTGTTATATAAGTACAGTAGTTACAAATTGATCTTTTATCATTGTGATGCACTTATACTAAGTTATCCAAGTAACCCAACATATACAGTATAATATACCAAAGGAATATAGTCATGAATTTAGGATAGTTCTACTTCTACCTTCAAAGAAAGGATGGAAAGGACAGACTAATTTGCTTTCATTTTTGTATCCTCAGTGAAACGAAAGCATCCCTCCCTTGTCAAAAGTAAACGATGGAAAAATACTTTTTAAAAAAATCATTCCATAAAATCAAATTAGGCTCTTAAAAATGATACTATATATATAAAAAATAATTTTCTCTCTTGGATGAAAAGTGCAAGGAATAAATTTGTTCCTTTATTGAATCTTCATACTTCAGTTGCTTTCAGGTCAGAACTGAGAAATAGTGAGCCGTGTTTGGTGGTCTCAAGTCCCCCCCCATCCCATCTGGAAAATTGCTGCGTGATCTGGCAGAATTCACCTGGTCTGATACATTACTTAGTGCCAAGAAAAGGGTTACAACTGGTAAACAGCTGGGACTTTGCAGGGTAGAAGACAAACTCAGAGGAAACAGTAAAACAGTGCTGGCTTATACTGTACTCGCAGACTTCCTGTATTAGTAGCCTCATTCAGAAACTCTGCATCCACTTAGGCTGGAGGCATGTGGATTAAAAAAAAAGTTTTAAAGAGTATAATGGAAGCACAGTAGTCTTCAGAGCTAGTAGCACACATTTTATATCCCATGACTGAGAAATTGCAGGAGAAATCCTTGCCCATGTGCCCTGCTTGTGGGCTTCCTAGAGGCATTACACCGGTCATAGAAAAACAGGAGGGTGGACTAAACAAGCCTTTAATTTTAGCTGACCAAGCTCCCTTTATGTTCACGCTTATTTCACCACTATTTTTGATGTAGATGTTTATAATAATCTTAAAATTAAACAGACAGACAGTATTGAGAAATGAAGTGTGAGTTTCTGCTTCAAACCATGTATTTTCCTTCTAAATGTTTAATTCTCACAGGCATCTACTGGACCTATTGCCTAGCTCCATCTTTCTTATCTTCCCTTTGGTATTATAGATGAATCATAAGCTTAAAAAGAAATACAGCGAAGGCAGCATTTTTCTCTCGCTTGCTATGCAGACAAGCCGATGTGTGTGGCAGCAGCCAAAAAAGCAATGCAATCGCATGTTGCATTAACGGAGGGATAGAATTAAGATCATGTGAAGTATTAATACCGCTTTATAAAGTCTTAGTAAGACCACACTTAGAATACTGCATCCAGTTTTGGTCACCGCATTATAAAAAGATGTAAAAACTCTGGAAAGAGTGCAGAGAAAAGCAACTTAAACGATTCGGAGGCTGGTGGCTAAAACATATGAAATGGTTGCAGGAATTAGGTTTGTCTAGTCTAGTGAATAGAAGGACTAGAGGTGACATGATAGCAGTGAACTAATATTTGGGTGGCTGCCACAAAGAAGAGGGGGTCAACCTATTTTCCAAAGCACCAGAAGGCAAGACGAGAAACGATGGATGGAAACTAATCAAGGAGAGAAGTAATCTAAAACTGAGGATAAATTCCTAACTGAAAATAATTAACCAGTGGAATGGTTTGCCTTCAGAAGTTATGGGTGCTCCATCACTTTTAAGAAGAGGCTGGTCAGCCACTTGTCTTGAATGGCATAGGGTCTCCTGCTTGAGCAGGGGGTTGGACTAGATACAGGGTTGGCCAAACTATGGTTCTTTGAGGACCTGTGGACTTCAACTCCCAGAATTCCTGAGCCAGCCATGCATGGCTAGCTCAGGAATTCTGGGAGTTGAAGTCCACAGGTCCTCAAAGAACCATAGTTTGGCCAACCCTGGGTCACTAGAAGGTCCTTTCCAACTCTGTTACTCTGTTATGTTCTGTTTAAAAATAACCCTTTTACTTTTCATAGTTCGTAGTTCTGTGTGGAGGTAATATGTAATATGTTTTCTCCCAATGAAAACTACTTCAGAATATGGGTAAATTGGCAGCTGACAGCATTTTTAAGCTCTCCATTTCAACTCGCACTTCCTTTTTATCCAAGTGCTGACAAATATTTGGGAAATACTCCAATTGCTACTTTGAGTTTGTAGAATGTGAAGAAGCAGGTAGGGTGCTCTGTAGGATGAGCTCTGCCACCTGCAGGCTGGATCCAGGCTTCTCTGTTCCTTCAGCCAGCTGCGGATATCTGGCTGAATTTGGGTAATGGCCAATGCTTATCTGAGGGAGGGCATGATGCCACCTGCTGTGAAAGAGGCAGTGTTATATTCCCCTCCTGAAGAGGCCTTCTTTCAGTCCAGCTATACTGGACAACTGCTATTGCCCACACTTGTAATGCTATTATTATCTTGCCTTTCTAGCAAAGCTGATTGAGAAGAGCACTGAAAACTCTCTTGTTCTGATAGGCCATTCGCCCCCTATGAGGAATTCTGAATAGCCATGAGCTTTATGTTTGAGAAGTGTTTCCAAAGGGAAAATCTCTTAGACTGGGGCAGAACATAAATCTCTCTGTCTCTCACACACACACTTGCTTATGCACACACTTTAAAATAGTGCTTTTTTTGGTTTGCTTTAGTTTTTGTTCTGTCATCGCAATCTGTTGGCCACAGCATTCTAATAACGGAGTCCAAATTGGGTGAATCAGGATTCAGAGATGGATCAGCTTAGAATATTGGCAAATATTTCTCCCTCAATAACCTACTTCTTTATTTCTTTTTTTATGCCATTCATGTAGGCTGCATAAAATGAAGCTGAGGATGGCATGGAAATAAGCCAAAAGCCACATTTGAGTCTTGAGCTGCCAGTTCTTCACACCTGCTTTCATAATAGCTCATTTTTTCAAGGGTCCAGTGCAACATACAATAAAAGTAGGCTAAACTATGACAGATAAATTTCATTGTTGCCCAATTAATTGATTTGGAATCAGAATTATACTGAAACTCTTTGGCCTTAATCTAAACCAATTTAATCTAAATTCCAGTTCTAATGCTAGTCTGGTCCAATCCTATGCTACTGAGTCTTACTAACATGGACTATGAACTATAAGCTATGAAAACACACCAAAGTTTATTGCTTTCTTCAAGAAACCTTAATTGGAGTTATGTTTCAAATTAGATAAGATAAAATAAGATAACCTTTATTGTCACTTTTTTTGTGTACACACTGATATACATTAAAAATAAAATTCCAATTCTCAAAAGACAAAATAAAAATTAGGCCAAGAACCCACCTACAAACCTAATATTTTGCCTCAAATTAGGATAAATTGTATTTTTTTTGTTTCTCTAATGTATTAGAATCAGCATAAAAAGAACACTCATGTTATTCTGCACAAGTCATCTTGCCTATTAAAATCAAATGATCATAAATCAGTACGGGCTACTAAAGCAAAGTTGCCAAGCATGTTGCTAGTCAAAGAAGTCATTCAGAGCTGTGTCCTACAAAGCTGTGGCAATGTGTGCTTCCCAGGATCTTGTTTACTGGTGAATTCCATCTTCCCAGATGTATGTGAGGTTCGAGGATATGAAATTCTGAACAGGCGGAATAGAAAAGGTGCGTTTGTCCAACCTGCTGAGGAGGGCAGTTCAGTAAAATCAGACGAAATCATTTGAAGCGATGAGTGAAAACTTTATTGCTGTTTGCTCATCATTAGGCAAACAGGAAGAGACATAGATGGAAAATTGTAACTATAAATTCTGCTCTCTTGAGTCTCCTTTGACTTCCAGATTTTCAGAGAAATGTAAATTCGAATTTCTGGATAAACATACTCTCAACAGTTGTTGAATTGTGTACAGCACAAATAATGGTATCCCTAAGCTGATATCAGGGATCAGGCACAGTTCTTCCACAGTTAGAATCCAGGTCAAAATTCTAGCTTCAAAGCAATTGCTCAAGGAATCCTGGGATGACCATTCCAAATTGCATTGTGCTATTAACCTGGAAAGGACGTTTTCTCTCCTGTGAAGTGGGGCGGGGGGGAGAGTGACAGTGAAACCTTCTAATGTAGGCTACAAGCTCATTATTTGGGGAGGGTTCTTCTCTGCTCCAGCAATATTTGAGAAGAGGGCTGTGCTCACCATCCATGGCTGTAGGCTTCCAAACATGCGGAAAGGCCAAAGACTTGTTTGGGAATGAGTCCTAATTTGAATCTTGTTTACTTATTGCACATGGATAACAAATGTTGGATAATATAACTTTTCTAGTATCTGTGTTGACATCTGCACAGTTTGGGAGCTTTCATATGTCACAATAGATTCTGAAGAAATCATATCCTTCAATGTTTGTTTTACTTGTGAAGGAAGTAAACAAAATCCAGAATAGAAGAATAGAATAGAATAGAATAGAATAGAATAGAATAGAATAGAATAGAATAGAATAGAATAGAATAGAATAGAATCCTTTATTTCACCAAGTGTGATTAGGCACAAGGAATTTGTCTCCAGTGCAGAAGTCTCAATATACATGCAAAGCAACAGAGTAATAATAATCATAATGATACCAGTAAGATGATATTCAAGATCAGATTGTACCAAAGAAATATGAAATAAACTGTTTTTAAATATATGTGCAAAAGTACTGTGCAAAAGTCTTAAGCCACTACGCACTTCATTGTTTTAGCAAAGTTTTAATGACCATTATTTTTTGGTCTTGAATACCATAGCTTGAATATCCAGATTGTTTGTTGATTTCCCTTTGAGAGAGGCCTTGCTAATGCAAAAGTATGATTTTATGTCTGTCATATTCTGGGACCTTTGGCATTTTGACTGGAATGATGTGATTGAAAGTTGGTCTTATTAGCAAGCTTCCAATGAATTTCACTCATACAACGTGTGTCTGTAACCGGAAGTCCATTTTTCCAAACTTCTGGTTTGCCTGTTGGGCCATTTTTCACTGTCTCCAGGCTTTAGGAGTCTGGAGGCTTCAATGAGGCCTGTGCGCATGCATAGGGGGGCAACGGGGGGGGTTGTGCACATGTGCAGGGGGAGGGCATGGGTGTGGGCATGCACATGTGCGCTAGCGCACGCACACACACCCTTTTGGCACGCGAGCCAAAAAAGATTCGCCATCACTGGCATAGGGCTAGGTTACCTATGGAACTGTCTCCATCTTATTACATTGGCCCATCTCACCTAGTTAGGCAGAGAAGGTATGATGTGAACTCTGTCAGCAGAAAAATTCTGACAGGCAGGGTCCAGAAAGAGAGCTTTCTCTGCCATTGCCCTCACCCTGTGGAACATTTTCTCCTCAGTGGTGAGGCAGGCTCCTACTCTTCTGGCCTTCCAGAAAGGTGTGAAAACAAAGGTCTGCGGCCTTGCTTGGGGCTCATAGAGGAGCACACATGGTGGGGCTGTTGATGTCCTGAAAGCTCTCCTTGTACTATCTTTTAACTTTTAACTTTGATTTTTAATCTTCCTTGTCTCTTATCTAAATTTTATATTTTTTAATGTTTTAATATTTTAACAAATGGCAGAGTTGGATGTCTTCTAGTTCCAGCCTCTGTTCAAGTAGAAGACCCTATATCATTTCAAACAAATGACTATCCAGTCTCTTTTTAAAAGCCACCAATGATGGAGCACCCACAGCTTCTGAAGGCAAGCTGTTCCACTGGTTGATAGTTCTCACTGTCAGGAAATTCACCACCCAGAGTCCTTCTGTGAAGTACATGGGTGGCTTCAAAATTTGATAATTAAAATGAAATAAATGAAAAAAAATATGTTTCTAAAGTCAAACTTGGTATTAATGGATAAGAAGTTGGCCAGTGCAAATGTAAATTTTAATTTTAGTAAAAGGATCGGGAAACTACAGGCCAATTATCAAGCATATACAATGGCAACTCTTTCAAGAAGGCTTCTGCAACTTGGTTTGTCCCATCTCACTAATCTTTCAGAGCTCTTTGAAACTGTCAACAAGAATATAAAAAGCTCTAAAGTGCTAATTATAATAATGCCTTTATAGAAACCTGCATATTCACCTCATCTGGATTTCTAGTTACTAAGCTTTTCAAAAAGAGTATTGTACACCTAGGAAAAATAACACAAAGGATCAAGGCAGAGGTGGGTTCCTCCCGGTTCGGACCGGTTGTATGGAACTGGTAGTAACTTGGTGGCCTGAGTTGCTGGAACCGGCAGTGACCCAGGCCTGCCACGCCCCCGAACCGGCTCTCTCGGTGGCGCCATCAGCACCGCCATTTTGTTTTTGCTTCTGCGCATGCGCAGAAGCTGGGTTTTTAGCACTGCGCATGCACGTGCGCCCGTGCATTGCGTCAGGAAGCAAACTGGCAGTGAAGAAAATTAGAACCCACCCCTGGATCAAGGGCTGGACAGAAATTTTATGAGGAAAGGTTTCCATACTTAAAACACTTAACTTAAAAAAACAAAAACAAAGCAAAAGACAAAGTCATGATAGAGGTGCGTAAAATTAGGTCACTATGGACAAAGTGTCCTGTATTTCTTTCTCTCATACCATAGGATCCAAGATCATCCAGTGACACTGAAAATGAGAAATTCAGCATAGACATTAAATGCTGCAGATATGTTAGAAGGGAGACTTTTGAATAGTGAGCCTTACTTTTTGTGAAATGCAAATGCATCTGAGAAGAATAGCCTAGAAATCTGGAAAGGGCTAAAGCAGAATCAGACTTTCAGTGTTTTTAAAATGTGATAACTTTAAAGTTGTGAACTTCAATCATCAAGAGAATTCTGGAAGTTGAAGTCCACACATCTTAAACTCGCCAAGTTTAAAAGACTCTGAACCAATCTTAATTCTGAGATTGCTCCTTGGATTTTTGGAGTGCTAGATAAAAGACAACATATTCCTGAGTGCCCTTTTCTGTTTCATATGTTTATGGCAGTACCAGCACTCAATTTCTTCAGCTCAGATATAGATAGTGTGTATCAGTCCTTTCCTCAATAAATTTCATCTCTGTAACTTTGGTATCATTAATAGCAATAGCACTTAGACTTATATACCGCTTCATAGTGCTTTACAGCCCTCTCTAAGCAGTTTACAGAGTTCAGCATATTGCCCCCAACAATCTGGATCCTCATTTTACCGACCTCAGAAGGATGGAAGGCTGAGTCAACCTTGAGCCTGGTGAGATTTGAACAGCTGAACTGCTGAACTAGCAGTCAGCTGCAGTAGCCTGCAGTAGCTGCATTTAACCACTGCGCCACCTCGGCTCCTAATAGCTCTCAGGAAGACTATCCTAGGATGAAAGATGCTTAGCTACCGTACTACCTAGGGGAAAAATCAAACTTCAACTTCTCCTCATGGCAGGCAATGGCTTCGGCAGTGGCCCCTTGCCATTTGTGAGCTTCTAATAAAAGCGCAGACCTGGCAAGTAAGATTATAAGGTTTCCGCCATTGTTTCAATGCTTTGGGTACAGATCCTACTGAATTGATTAGGCAAGCCACAAGACATAGTGCCATTTGTGTGCATTGCAGCATATGGTCATGCCTATGGGGGGGGGAAACCCCTATGCTTACCAAATGGATAGCCCTAGAGGGCTGATAGGGTAATTATCCACACTGTCTTTTGGAGCCCAACTCTTGCTTGAATGGTCTGATGTCTGTCCTCATCAGCACAATATCCTGTGGTAACAACAAGGGCCTATCCCCAAAAGGAAGCTATTTAGCAGTCTGGTAATTTTAGCGATGACCTTGTGTTGAATGCAAGTTGCTATATTAGCAAATCCTTTCTGAAAGGCAGCTGTTGTTTTGGCATTAACTCCTTGACTCCTAATCAGCTGTTTGTTTATTAAATCCCAGGGCAATTAAAAAAAAATCCTCTGTCAAGTCCACACTGTGAGGTGAGCATTTCTATAACAGTGACATTGATTTTAACTCAAAGGCTTTGTAGAGAAGGCATTCCAGAAATAAGGAAGTGGCAAAAAGGAAAGGCAACTAAGGTGCAATTCTTCTGCTCCCAAGTGGAAATATTAGAGAAAGATCATTTTTGCAAATATCTTCAGCAGGTTTAGCACATGCCTCCTTCATCACATTAATGAAAAGATATCCTATACGCTATTCATACAGAAATGTCTACAAATGATAAGCTGTGCAATCACATTTGTACTTAAAGGATCATATGTATGAACTTCCAACCTAAAAGTTCCTATTTCACTGCAAGGGTATTAAATGGCAGTATCTTATTACTGCTAATAAGAAGTGTTGATTTTAGATCCCACAGTGTGTAATTCTGGAGCATGATCCTGTAGCAACGTTGACTGATCAGCATATAGGGGAGGAATCATCCACATCCCATCTCCTCAGCATACCAACCTTAATCCCCTTTGAAACAAGTTCATTTTAGAAATAATTTAGCATTGCAGTAATTGTTGGATGACTTTTGCCACCAGTGGAATATGACCACTTTTAATTAGGGAGATGATTTTTGAGCTGAGCCATGCTGACGGTGCACCAAAATGCCACTACATTTAAAAAGAAGCACCAAACTGTGGAGCAGTGGTGGGTTGCTACCAGCTCGGACCGGTTCACATGAGCCAGTGGCGGAAATTTGGCCCCGTTCACCGAACCGGTAGTGATGGTCGGCTTGCCATGCCCCCGAATGGTTCCCCAGTCGCTGCTGCTTGACAGCGGCTGGCAACGAACCCTCTGTGCATGCGCAAAGGCTTCTGGGCATGTGCAGAGGGTCAGAACCCGGATGTAACTTCCGACGCGATGCACTCACTTCCAAACTGGTAGGGAAGGTAAGAGAAACCCACCCCTGCCGTGGAGGGTTTTTAAAAAACTTTGGTGTAGTGGTTAAGTACTGGCCTTGAAAGCAGAAGACTGTGAGTTCTAATCCTGATTTAAGCATGAGAACTGGCTGAGTGACCTTGGGCCAGTCACTCACTCTCAGCCCAACCCACCCCACATGGTTTTTGTTCTGGGGGAAAATAGGAAGGAGAATGAGTGTTAGGTATGTTCGTTGCCTTGAGTTATTTATGAAAAATAGTAATGGTGAGATAACAAACAAACAAACAAACAAACAGACATAGATAGATAATAGATAATAGATAGATGATAGATAGATGATAGATGATAGACAGATAGATAGATAGATAGATAGATAGATAGATAGATAGATAGATGATAGATAGATAGATAGATAGATAGATAGATAGATAGATAGATAGATAGATAGATAGATAGATAGATAGATAGCTGTAGTTTAATAGTGTATCACACACTCTTCATACTTAAAGGCCCAGGCTTAACCCTTTGAATTACTGTGTAGGCCTGATTCAATAGAAGACAGCTCCCTGTGTTCAATTCCAAAATAGGAATTGAATGTAGCAGCATTTAAACAGCCATGTAGGTTTCATATCTTTTTTTGAATATATATATAGTCTCCCTTTATTTTCATTTATCAGCAAAAAATATTACACACACACACACACACACACAATATACAAACTTGTTACACATACATAGATACAGACACAGAGAGACACAGACACATTAAGGTAAATTTATGAAAGTTTAATAATGTAGGAGTAATGTTACTTTGTTTTCTTCTCCATTGACCACAATGGCAATGCAACCACAGACCCCAGGGAGTTAAAATAACATGTACTATAAGTAAGCAGAGCAGATAGATATTTATTTTAAAAGATACAATCTAAGACATTAAGGCGAGGGTCTAGAAGGTGAAAAAAACCAACTTCTTGATCTTACTCCATTCCATCTTCCATCTGTTCCAGCACAGGCCACATGTCCAGGCATGGTGGGAACAAGTTCAGGACAGTGATATGTTATACTCTTGTACTTTGATCAGCAAAATTCATTAATTATCAAGACCCAAAATGTGCAAAGATAAGTGGCACCATTTTCATTTTATAGCCAGAAATAAAGTGAAATTTGCAAATTCCATCTCTTCCATATTAAATGAGTTCCCTGGAATATTTGACTAGTATGATAGAATTGGTGTTGGTTCTACATGACAGAAATCAGATCATAGGAAGCCTGATATTACTTCATCCAGTTTAGTATCAACACTTACGTAGACTGCTGTGAATCTATATGGGATTTGGCTGAATACAAATTGAATAAACAAACAAACACTGGCTGGAAACATCTTTTCAGCACTTTAAATAGGGCATTTGTCTGAGACCCACCTGGAGATACCAAAGATAGAGTTTGTGATCTCTTGCATGGCAAGTTTATATTTTGCTACTGAGCTGTGGCCAGCTGTTTCTTGTTTATTAGCATGAGATGGGTGGCAAGCCAAGACATTTCTCATCCATTACAGTAGGAGGTAATGGAGGATGGGTAAAAAAAGAGCTGGTGCTGTGCCATAAAGAAGGTGGAATGCTGCATGGCACACCACCAAGTGCAAGGCAATAAATTATCGAACTGTGTTAGCAATACTGGTGATAAACCATGGTTTAAGGTTACCACATTGCACAAAGGGCACTAGAGGATAGAATAGAAAGAAGCAAGGCAAAAATTCTCCTCTCTCTGCTTCTTGGGAAAAGAAAAAGAAAGAAAGAAAGAAAGGAAGGAAAGGAAGGAAGGAAGGAAGGAAGGAAGGAAGGAAGGAAGGAAGGAAGGAAGGAAGGAAGGAAGAAAGAAACTATTAAAAGTTTATAAAAACAAAAATAATTGTCATATTAAAGCAATAATTTTATTAAGCACAATAGCAATAGCACTTAGACTTATATACCACTTCATGGTGCTTTACAGCCCTCTCTAAGTTTTTACAGAGTCAGCATATTGCCCCCAACAATCTGGGTCCTCATTTTACCCACCTCTGAAGGATGGAAGGCTGAAGGTACAACTAATTATTTTAGTTTATAGTTTTACTTTATATTATTATTTTCTTATTAATTAATTAATTGTTGTGAGCTACCCAGAGTTTTGTTCTGTTAAAAACACACTACAAAGATTTCCCTCCACACCAAGGAGGAGCCTTTTATCACCATGGGATAGAAACCAAGGAGTATGAAAGAGGGAGGGAGACAAAACCAATATCAGGAACCTTCTCCTGGAAATGGAAAACAACTATACTCTACAATAACACCTTAACTTGATGCTTATTTATACCCTTGAGCTCCAGTTCAACTTCACAAAAATTCTCTGTCCACCCAGAGTCTTCCTGGAGTTGGGTGGCCTCTAACCAACAAAAAATTCTTAGAAAAGAAAAAGAAGGATACTTGCAATAGCCCAGTGCTTTGCCACAAAGTCTCAACAGCTTGCCTTATTATAAACAGATGTTTGGGGACTGGCAACTATCTTGGCAACCATTTTGTGAATGGATTTTGTGCAAATGTCCATGATATGCTCCTTGAACACCCATGTGCTATTGGGCTAAAAAGACTCTCTTTGCCTGCAGTCCCTCTTATAGCCCATCTTTGCATTCTGTTTGATGCATGCTGTGGTCAATGCATCAAGCACTGCTGTAGTAGTTTAGTTCTCTGTTCAACCATGTAATCTGACTTATGACAATATGACATGGGGTAGTTTTTTAAAAAATGAGTTTTAAAAACAGTGTATCATTCATTCACTCGTTCACTTGATAATTCCATCACTGTTGGAAAAATAGAGAAGATTTCTGAAAAAGGAAACAGGAAGTCAGAAGTCAGCTATTCAGTGCTCCCTATAGCCAACTTCTGATATAAACAGAAAGAACCAGTTTCCCTCTGGTCACATCTGAAGTTCAGATACTAGACTTCTCCAAAAAAGTAAAAATGGGCTTGTTAATTCTCTACTAAGTTCATGCTGAAAGAGTGTATATCTGTCCAGAGCTGTTCAGTAGTAGGATCATTTGCACAATACTGTTCCAGAACTTTTAGAGGTAACCAGCTAGGAGACATATTTGAGGAAATGCTGAAGTGAAGAAGGCACCGAATAGATAGGTAAGGGTGGAAAAAGTAAATATTATTCGACTCCATAAACATTTTTTTAGAAATATTGTCACCAAAAAAGACCAAACCAGCCTTCTTCACACAGGGCCTTTCAGACTTTTCCTACAGCTGTCCCATATTCTCCAGCCAGTAAATTCATGCTGGGAAGAAAGATTAGAGTCAAATTCTAACTCACCTCAAGTATATTGTGAAAGGTTAGGCTAACAGAACAGTTCTTGTAATTGCTTTATAGACTGTGAAGCTATTGGAAGAAACAAAAAAAGAAAAATTATCGCCTTTTCTTGAAAGGACTGAAAAATTATTGCTTTTAAATAGCATGAAGAGATTCAGTGGGTGATTAAACCATGCATCAAAAATGCTTCTTGTTTGGTAAGTCAGATGACTGCCACGCTTCCAAGAGAAGATAAGATGTAATAGTGCTCCCTCTGTTTATGAAAAAGACCTATGGCTGTTTCCACACATCGTCTTTCTCTTGCTGTTTCTCAGATTATGTTAAGAGGGAAGAACAACAATATTATTATATTATGATATGATATGATATGATATGATATGATATTATATGATGATATGATATGATATGATATGATATGATATGATAAGATATGATATGATTTATTATCATTATTATTATTATTATTATTATTATTATTATTATTATTATTATTATTATTATTATTATTATTATTATTATTATTATTATTATTATTATTATTATTATTATTATTATTATTATATTATTATATTATTATTATTATATATAATATAATAAATATAATATAATAAATATAATATAATATAATATAATATAATATAATATAATATAATATAATATAATATAATATAATATAATATAATATAATATAATATAATATAATATAATATAATATAATATAATATAATAATATAATATCATATCATATCATATCATATCATATCATATCATATCATATCATATCATATCATATCATATCATATATCATATCATATCATATCATATCATATCATATATCATATCATCATCATATTTTATTTATTTTATTTTATTAATCGTTTTTATATGTACAGCATAATAGAAGAACAATTTGTAAAAAATGATCATAATAGTTAAAAATTACAAAATTAAATTAAAACCAATCATCATTCATACAAGGGGGATTGATCTCTATTTCATATCATATCATATCATATCATATCATATCATATCATATCATATCATATCATATCATATCATATCATATCATATCATATCATATATCACCATCAAATTCATACATGCTTTAGACTATTTGAATTATACATTACTAAAATGTCAATCACCATACAAAAACTAACCCTACTGTACAAAAAAGGGGTATCGAAAATGACAGCCAGAATCCTACAACCCCTAGGAATAACAATAGCCCACAAATCCACTCATCCAGGAATAATCCAGAACCAAAGTCAAAATATAGGCAGATGAAAGAAACAATATCATCTACAAAATCAACTGTAATCAGTGCAACCAATTCTACGTGGGACAAACATCACGTAAATGAAAAACCAGGATCCACGAACATCAGCTGGCAGTCAAATGCCACGATTCCAAATCCTTAATCTCTACCCACACCGACACCAAACAGCACCAATTCGACTGGAGCAACACAAAAACCATCGGCCATGCCACCACCCGCCATGCTCATGAGTTCACTCCACAAGCAATTCCATCAACATTGACCTACAAGCAATTCCATCAACATTGACCAACATTGACCTACAACCAGCCTACGATCCCCTCAGAATCCAAATCAACCACACAGCCAACCACAGAAAGCACCGACCTTCAACGACCTCATGCAATTCCCTCTCCCACTCACACACACCAGTTCACCTCCAAAGAACCCTGACCTGAGGTAATCTCCTTATCACAAGACCCATCACAAAACCCACAGATGATTCACAGATGACTCATCACAACATCCTCATTTGACACACCCACACCTAGTAAACCCTTATAAACAGAACACTGACACTGGTATCCCCTAAACTCCGCTGAAGATGTTACCAAGTCTGGTAACGAAACGTTTGGAAACCAACCCACAAGCTCGGAGAATGAACCTTTACCCTCATCCTATACCTGAGCTACAGATATTCACAACTATAGCAAATTTAGATTTCTTTTAAAGACACATATGTCTTGTTTTTTCTATTTCTTTGTTTTTTCTTATTATCTTTTTGTCCATTTCTTTCTGTATATCAAATCAATAAAAATAAAATAAAATAAAATGTGATAATATTTTTACACAGGTCTTAACCATTTTCTGCCATGGACTCCTTTGAAAGCTCCCTTCAGCAGCAACATAAGACCCTTTCTCAGAAAAATATATTTAAATGTGTTAAATAAAATAGTGAAAATAAAGTTTTGATTTTTTGTTCCATTCTATTGGATGGATCTCTGTTCATGAACCCCAGGCTAAGAACTTCTACTCAACAATAGAGATGTAAGGCATTTCTTTAGTAGGATATCTAAAAGATGGGATTTAATGCTCCATAACTGTCTTCTATGTTTCTTACTCTATTATGGTGGGGAAAAACATTTATAAATTCAATTGAGAAATCCATGAGCCTCAATATGATCTTTTAATTTAAAAATAGATAACTGAGTTTATTGTTTTATTACCATAACTGCAGCATTATTAATACTAAATTTAACCCACTTGCGTTAGGAACTGTACAAAATACACCCACAGAAGACAAGAGCTTTCCTGAATATCTTAAAGTAAATGAACAAGAAAGGGCTTGTAGTCACAACAGAGGTCAGGGACCAAGGAAAAGGTCAATTTATGTCCTGAAAGCTCTCTTCAGTAGCAACATCTGAAACATACAAAGCTTCAAGACATAAGCTTGTTTTTTTTAAAAAATGAAAAAGAATTAGCAAAACATAATTATCCTTCATTTATTGTACATATTCCAGTGCTGGAGTACTTCATGCATTTGCCTAAATCCTTTTTTCTAGCCAGCCTCCCCTTCTAAGTGTGCCCTCCAGATTCTCCTATTGCTTGAGAAAGACTTGGGATGTGCCCAGGTGTAAAAAAGAAGTATTCCTTGGCTTAGAACAGGGGTCCCCAAACTTGGCAACTTTAAGACCTGTGGACTTCAACTCCCGGAATTCTCCAGCCAGCATAGCTGGCTGGAGAATTCTGGGAGTTGAAGTCCACAAGTCTTAAAGTTGCCAAGTTTGAAGACCTCTGGCTTAGAATAATCTTCAAATTTGCAGAAGTACAAAGTAGAAGAAAGAAAGACCCAGGGAATGGTCACTGGTTGTTGAGGAATAAAAAAGCAGTAGCAGCATCATTTAGAGCAGAGAAAAGGCAGAATGGACTTCTCCAAAAAGGGAAATGATAATTAGAATTCAAAATAACTTCATTTTACACTGTGAAATCCTGCCACAGAACCTACAAGTTCCACTGATTCTGGCTCATAATGTTAGTCCTTTAACAAAGCTCAGTGTGTAATGGATCAGCAGACTCACTAAGTATTCATCTATGCATGCTTGGCTGGTTTTGGTTTTCCTTCTTTCTTTGCTGTTTGCCCTTCTGTCTCTCTTTAATATTGTTCTCTTACAAAACTTCGATAGATAGGCAGACATGACAAAGCCAGTAGGACTTTATTTAAAACGTAAGGAATCTCTCTCTCTCTCTCTCTCTCTCTCTCTCTCTCTCTCTCTCTCTCTCTCTCTCTCTCTCTCTCTCTCTGTGTGTGTGTGTGTGTGTGTATGTGTGTGTGTGTTGGGGCTGTCTATGACTGGCTGATGGGCTTTCTGAAAAAAAAAGATCAGGTGGACACCATCAAAATAAGGAGATGAATTCCTTTTTTATTTATTTTATTTTTATTTATTTATTTATTTATTTATTTATTTATTTATTTATTTATTTATTTATTTATTTATTTATTTATTTATTTATTTATTTGTGAGATTTATATACCGCCTCACAGTGCAAGCACTCTCTAAGCGGTTTACACCAGTAAGCAATGTATATTTATATTGCCCCCAACAATCTGGGTCCTCATTTTACCTACCTCGGAAGGATGGAAGGCTGAGTCAACCTTGAGCCGGTGAGATTTGAACCACTGACCTGCGGATCACAGTCAGCTAAAGTGGCCTGCAGTACTGCCTCTAACCGCTGCGCCACCTCACTCTACAAACTCACCCATCTCATTCTACAAAGCCACTCAGGATGGATTACATTTACAACAGCATAATTTTGTAAACAGGTATGTTCTGCATTGTTGAGAAAATATAGTCAAAATTGATCTTCTGGTCATTTCTTCAGCCTGAAAAATTCTCTGCAACAGTTTTCCACTACCTGGTATCCTTCAGACAGTTCCAAATGTCCTTCAGACATTTTCCAAGGAATGTTGTCCTTGAAGTTGTATTCAGCAACTTGATACCAATGGTCCCTCTAACGTTAGAAAACAGTGCGCGGCAATTGGAAACTGCTGCGTGCCGTTCTCTAATCATGTGCACGGGCGCGCAGTCGCGCAGCCTCTGATATTAGAAAACGGCGCGCGGCAGTTGGAAACTGCTGCACGCCGTTCTCTCGTTACGTGCACGGCAGCGCAGCTTAGAGGGAACATTGCTTGATACCCATTTTCCTTTTCCTATTTGAGATTTCCAATCTAAATAATTAATCCTGGAAGAAACATTTAAGAAGCCACATTTCATAGAGTTATCTCATTTTTACCTCAATTTGTCAATTGAAGCCTTTATTTGAGTGTGGCTGGTATAAGAAAATAGCTAAACGTGTTGATCTATGGATTATATTCTAAACTGAAGCATTTTATCTTCACACAAACTTGCCTTTTTCAGCCCATCAGCAGTCAAGGCTTAATATCCAGGAAAATGATAGGTTTTATTTAAATGAATTTGTCCTCCACCTAAGCTATAGTCATATTTTCCACTCACAGTGATTAATTGCAGAGCTGTAAATGTTGGCATGTGCTTTAAATAAAACGGAGAGACAAGCTGATGTAATAATCTGCAAGGCTGATTCTTCCCTCCCTCCTTTTAAACCTTCTTCTTTTTATTACATACATAGAGCAAATAAACAAAGCTATGTGTTTTTATATTTCCTGCCTGAAATTCTTTTATAGTCACCATAAAAAGTGTTGAGCAACTTTGTATACAATTTAGGTGCTTGTTTGGAAGTAAATTGAGTTTATCGAAAAGCTTCTTCCAGAATAAATGCATATAGGACTGCATTACAAGTGATGCTATAATTTGGTGGGATCAAAACCAAATATGTTATTTATTTGATATCAAGGCCAGCCTTTTCTTACAGGTAGAGCAAATTCCTTGAGACAAATAGTACACTATTTTTCTGTCTATAATATGCATGTGTGTATCATGAAAACATAGTTCTGCTCTATTCATCAAGTGCCAGTCTTCCTCATACTTCTTGTTTCTTTCTTCATCAAATTGTGTAAGTTTAATAGCATTAGATGCTACCTGAAATGATACTGACTTAATGTTATTTGATATGTGTACTGCTTTTGTTGTGTTATATATTAATATATCCATTATTTCTGCCAGCAGTCTCAATAACTATTTCTTTAAATCAAAACCTACTATTATGTTTGTATAGTATGTGTTTTATATATTATACTACCATGTTTCCCCGAAAATAAGACATGTCCCGAAAATAAGCCACACAGGGCTTTTTCGGGACATGCCTTGAAATAAGCCCCCCCCCAAAATAAGCCCCCCCCACTACTTCCGGGGGAAAAGGGGGGGGACATGCCGGGAGCCGCTCTTTTTGCGGCGGCACTCTTTTGGCCCGGAAAGAGAGAGAGAGAGATCCCTCAAGAAGTTTCTCTGCAAAGACCTGCTGAAAAGAGAAGCCGCGAACTTCCAGACGCTGGTAAAGTGAGCGCCTCGCAGCCCGGCCCTCCCCTGCATTCCCCCCCAAATTGTGCCTGATTATCTTACCAGCGTCTGGAAGTTCGCGGCTTCTCTTTTCAGCAGGTCTTTGAGGGAAACTCCTTCAATGTAAAGGAGAAGTTATCGCGAGTGCGAAAAGTTGTTAATTGGTCGCACTCGCGATAACTTCTCTTTTACATTGAAGGAGTTTCCCTCAAAAACCTGCTGAAAAGAGAAGCCGCGAACTTCCAGACGCTGGTAAGATAATCAGGCACAATTTGGGGGTGGCGGGGAATGCAGGGCTGCGAGGTGCTCATCTTACCAGCGTCTGGAAGTTTGTTTGGAAATAGCCGGAAGTGAATCTTTAAAAGGGGGATGCACCCCAAGTCCGATCACACAATGAACCTCCCTCACTCCAACAATGCAGAAAGCGGTGTGATGCAGTGGAAGGAATCCCCTTCGCACGCTCCGCCGGGCTCTTTCCCTACCCAGCCACCCGCGTTCGTTCGTTCCCTCCCTCCCCCTTCTCTCCCATTGATCCCGGAGGCTGGGAAGGCAGCATCCCAACCAACGATCGATCGATCGGGCATAGCATTGCCAACCCTCTGTGCCCCTCGCAAAGTTTGCCAGTCCTTCGCCAGACCCGAGGACTAACCCGGGCATCGGGCGACGCACCTCCGCTCCTGCACCAATTGGACCCTGGGATAGGGCTGCCGGGTCTCCACCCATCGCGGGGTGATGCGATGCTCCGGCCAGCCAACCCGAGCCAAGCGTCCCCGCCTTAAGGCAGTTGATCCTGCCAGCCAGGGCGAGCTGGTAAAGGAGCAACTCGCCGTGATATTGCGCCAGCCAAGTCCAAGAAGCACTGCCCAGATCGCTCGCTTCCCCATCCCGATCCTTCTGCCGCTCCCGAGTTGCCGTTTCACGTCTCTCGCCGGGACGGGAGCACATGTCACAGGGAGAATGGAAGGGGCGGGGTGGGGCGGGGTAGGCGTCCTACCTTGGCTTGTCCCGGAACTTCCGTCATGTTATTATGGTCTTCTCTCCACGGCAGCCCATTTTAAAAGAATGTCTCGCGAGTTCAAAGTTCTCGAACTCGTGAGACGTTCTTTTACAATGGGCTGCCGTGGAGAGAAGACCATAATAACATGACGGAGGTTCAGGGACAAGCCAAGGTAGGACGCCTGCCCCGCCCCGCCCCGCCCCTTCCATTCTCCCTGTGACATGTGCTCCCGTCCCGGCGAGAGACGCTAAACGGCAACTCGGGAGTGGCAGAAGGATCGGGATGGGGAAGTGAGTGATCTGGGCAGTGCTTCTCGGACTTGGCTGGCGCAATATCGCGGCGAGTTGCTCCTTTACCAGCTCGCTCTGGCTGGCAGGATCAACTGCCTTAAGGCGGGGACGCTTGGCTCGGGTTGGCTGGCCGGAGCATCGCATCACCCCGCGATGGGTGGAGACCCGGCAGCCCTATCCCAGGGTCCGATTGGTGCAGGAGCGGAGGCGCGTCGCCCGATGCCCGGGTTAGTCCTCGGGTCTGGCGAAGGACTGGGGAACTTTGCGAGGGGCACAGAGGGTTGGCAATGCTATGCCCGATCGATCGATTGTTGGTTGGGATGCTGCCTTCTGAGCCTCCGGGATCAATGGGAGAGAAGGAGGGAGGGAGGAAACGAACGAACGCGGGTGGCTGGGTAGGGAAAGAGCCCGGCGGAGCGTGCGAAGGGGATTCCTTCCACTGCATCGCACCGCTTTCCGCATTGTTGGAGTGAGGGAGGTTCATTGTGCAATCGGACTTGGGGTGCATCCCCCTTTTAAAGATTCACTTCCGGCTATTTCCAAACAAACTTCCAGACGCTGGTAAGATGAGCACCTCGCAGCCCTGCATTCCCCGCCACCCCCAAATTGTGCCTGATTATCTTACCAGCGTCTGGAAGTTCGCGGCTTCCCTGTCACCGCCTTCCTCACTCGCATCGCGCCCCACCCCATCCTTCGCCCCAAAGCTCCAAACTCCGCAGAACCGCGAAACGCACCACTTACTGGAGTTTGACAGCTCTGGGGTTTCCCTCGGCTAGGGGAAAAAATCTTGCATAGTGCAGAAACTCTTCTCGCTTCGAGAACTTGCAAATTCTCACGAGAAGAGTTTCTGCACTATGCAAGATTTTTTTTCCCCTAAACAGATTAGCCGAGAGACCACGGAGCTGCCGAACTTCAGTAAGTGGTGCGTCGCGACCTTCCTGCACCCCAAAAATAATAAGCCACCCCCCGAAAATAAGGCCAGGGGCATTTTTTGGGGATCAAAAAAATATAAGCCCCTGTCTTATTTTCGGGGAAACACGGTATCATATATTATTTTATAATTAATCGAAGGATCCTTTGTGCTCTTTGGAGCTTTGTATTCTTGCAGACATTTCATTACCCAAACTAGGTAACAACATTAATGCTACAAGGAGTGGGGTTTACTTTAAATTTCTCCTTTATTGGTATACATTAATTCTAACATTTGTCTTATCTTGAAATATTTCAAACTTTTGAGGCCCAATATAGTACCATATAAAGTATAAAAATATTAATAGCAACAACAAGAAATACTATAAAACAAGATAGCATGTATTTCCCTAATATATTATTTATTTTCTTCAAGCCAATGTATGAGGGAATGACCTTCAGAGATAGTAGGGAGAGCCACAGCTTAGAACAGTGATGGCGAACCTTTTTTTCCTCGGGTGCCGAAAGTGCATGCGCGCACGCT
The DNA here is from genome assembly GCA_023053685.1 of Diadophis punctatus similis. Lineage (NCBI taxonomy): Eukaryota > Metazoa > Chordata > Lepidosauria > Squamata > Dipsadidae > Diadophis > Diadophis punctatus. Next base: position 45,159,966 of record JALIGW010000001.1, read on the forward strand.
ATCGCACATGCGCGAGTGCCCACACCCATAATTCAATCCCTATGGAGGCCAGAAACCGTCCATTTCCCAACTTCTGGTGGGTCTGGTAGGCCCGTTTTTCACCCTCCCTAGGCTCCAGAGGTTTCCTGGAGTCTGGGGAGGGCGAAAATGCCCCCTGCCCCTCCCGGAGGCCCTCCGGAAGCTGAACACACCCTCCCAGAGCCTCCGTGTAAGTGTAAAATCAGCTGGCCAGTGTGCACATGCACGCTGGAGCTGAGCTAGGGCAACGGCTCGCGTGCCGGCAGATATGGCTCTGCGTGCCACCTGTGGCACGCGTGCCATAGGTTCGCCATCACTGGCTTAGACAGTGGTCAGATGAGAAGCAGCTGGGACCCCAGAAAGAATGGCTGTGGCCATCATCCCAGAAGGCACTTTCCCTAATTTCTTAGATTGTAAAGGTGAGGGGGGAGAGATGTGCTTTCAGTCTTACAAGATTCTGTTAATATAATCTTATAGTAAAGTCACAGCTAGAACTTCTGAGTATGCTTCTTGTTTGAGTTATCTTTTTTTTAGGTTTTATTGGATTTTTATTTTTAAATATACATCAATATCAATACATGAACAGTGTGGCATCTGGGTATAAATAATAATAATAATAATAATAATAATAATAATAATAATAATAATAATAATAATAATAATAATAATAATAATAATAATAATAATAATAATAATAATAATAATAATAATAACAATAACAACAACAACAACAACAACAACATTAATCAAACTTACAGTATATAATCCTAGTATTGATATATATGTTTGTTTTAGAGTAGTTATTCAATATTTCAATGTTCCATTTTAATGCCAATGTTATTATTGAGCGTACATAGTAATACCATCTTTCAACCTCTAATCTCTTCATCTAATTATTACTTATATTCTATTATATAAAAATTAAATCTACTAATATTCCCCCTATTTCTTATTTCTATTCTAGCTTCTAATCAGGCCACCATTACTAATCCTAGTGTTACTACACATGTTTATATTAAGACATAGTCCTTCATTATTTGGTTGTTCAAAGTCACAATACACCATTCAAGTACCAATCATCCTATTATTTAAACATACCTAATAATACCATCTTTCAACCTCCAATCTTTCAATCTAACTATTGTTTTATATAAAGGTGTGTATTCTTATTTCTACCTCTATTCTAGTTTTTAATCAGGCCATCATTATATTACAAAAAAGAAGGAAAAAAAATAATTCCTTTCTATCCATCATCTCTTATCCGTTTTAATACTTCAATTCTTATTTGTTTTTTAGCTTGCCTCTCATACTCCTCTCTTGGATCTTTGTCTCTATCAGCATCTGTGTCTTCACCATTCAGTCTGAATGTTTCTCCCATCTCTATCCTCCTAAGCTGCCAGGTCTCCAGAGTGTCCACCCACACCCCTATCTCCCTTTCATAAGTATCTTCCAGGTTATCCGATTCCATTTTTAAATCTCTTAAAGTACTTTTCCTTTGGTATGTTTCATCAGTCATTATTATCTTTATCGTCTTCTCCTTCTCATCTTATTGCTTTGTTTGCTGGTTTGTCTGTTCTATCTTTTCCTCCATTCTTTCTGCTGTCTCCTCTCTTTCCTGGACTCTTGGATTTTCATTCATTATCAGTTGTAGGATATTTTCTATTTTCCCATTTATACCTTGCAATAGGTTCTTTATCTCTCTGTGATTCTTTGTCATAGTATCCCTAATGCTTTGAAACATCAATGCCAGTTCTTTTGAAATCTCACTCAGTTCCCCCTGATGGAGCATCTTGTCTTATTTTAGTAAGCCCCACTCTTACTCAATAGTCCAAAAACAATATATTCAAGTCCAATGTTGACTCAGAAAGTTCAATAATCATAGTTCTTTACATCTCAGGATTATTAATCAGTTCCATTTAAATAGTCCAGGCAGCTTCCACAAATCAAAAGTCACTTTACTTTACTTAAGAGTCTTCCTTATTCTCACAATAGAGTCTACAGTAATTATCTTGTCGGGCTGACAACAATGTAGCAGATACATCTGAAAGTACATCTCTTCCCTCCTCACCTTTACAGTCCAAGAAACTAGGGAGAATCCTTTCGGAAACATTTGTAACAGCCCATTCCTTCTGCGAACCCAGCTACTTTTTATCTGACCACTGTGTAGCCTACAACTCTTCCCGCTGCCTCCCTAGGTCGTTCCCACATACCATTATGCCAGCATAGTTAACTTTGCTTCTTGTGTAGTTTTCCCCAAAATGCAATTTTGGATTATTGCTATTAGATGTTATCACGATGACTCTAATTCTCAAAATGATTTATCCCTCATATTGGAACATAACAATAGAAGCATGCATTAATATGATGAAAAATACCACATGCAACAGTGAAACAATTTTTGAACAAATAGGGAAGGCGATTTTGGGCAGGTTATAAAAATGCCTTTGAAAACAGAGGCAGTGTAAAAAGTACTTTTTTCCCCGTTAAATGGCAGGGCTGGAAGTTGAAAAGTTGTAGGGCCAAAACCCTTGAGATATAACAGTAGCTCCATTCCTGCCTTCATGTAGTAGATGGGTATTATTGTGGCTACTATCTTGCATGTAGATGCCTTTATCTTGTGTCCCAGTTCCAGACTGGCATGGGAGAGAAATAGGACCCCCTTGGCTTATGCACCTTACTGGCAAAAAAAGGGGGGGGGGTAAAAAAGGAAAAAAAATGATAAAAACGAAATAAATTCTTCAGAAATAATTCCTGGCTTGGTTGGAGAAATATAGGACTAGAGAAATCAGGCCTCTCTCCTTTTGAGGTCATTGTCACAAGGTATGAATGGAGTATTTTAAAAAAAGGTAAACTAATCCCTTTAAACTTTCAAATCAAGTAATTATAAAGAAAATAAAAGTATAGAGATGTTCATATCACAGTTAGTACTTTACAAGAACTTTCAGTATAAAAATATACAGGAAAACTCTACTAGAAAATAGAAAATGTTGGCAGACCATAGTATGATTATGGTCTAATTATCTAGGTTCTGTTAATTTGAATAGTTGATGATTGGATGTTTAAATGTTTTACATTTTTGCTTTTATGATGTTGTAACCTACTCAGGGTCACCTGAGGGAGATAGGCATCATATAAATTTATGAAATTGTTACAATTCAGCTGAACTTGTTACCAATTTCTTATGAATATCAGATGCCTCAAGCTAAAGTCCCCTTACTTGCTTTCAAGTACAATTTTCTCCTTTTGTTCCCAGTTTCATCTATCGTATTTAAAGTATTTATTTCACGAATGGTGCTTTCATTCTACCATATAGTGGCAAATATTAAAGTCTTATACTAGGATTCAAAACATGATGTAATGCTATTTACTTAATGGCCCAGATTAAATCAACAATGAAATAGTTAAATAAACAGAAGCCCAAACAATGCCATGCTTTGGATAAAATGATTTAAAATAACAAAAGAAATCAGATTCAATGTATATAGTAGATGTGACTTAAGGTCAGGTACTTTTGGCAAAACCTGAAGGGGTAAAGGTAAGCTATTAGGTTTATGGTCTTGCTCAGCTCAGGAATTCAGTTTAAAGCAACTCTGACAGATGATATCAATGAAAAGAAAGCCCACTATCTCTGGAAAAATAATAATATTGATGTGCTCTTATTGTTCGGTAGTTTTACCTATTATTTGATCACAATCTGTTTCCCTATGTATTGTGACAATTTATCCTTTCTGAAGTTTGAGATGACAGATCGTACTTCCAAGAATAGTGCTACTATATTAATATATACTACAATATATTTGAAGAGTGTTACTATACTGTATATCTTCTACCCCAATTGGTCTTTGAAGGTTTAACATGCCCAGTTCCATCAATTGCTCTTCACAGAACTTCAATTACAGTTACTTAATCATCCTTGTTGCCTTTCTATTCAACCACTTCAAGTTTTTTTAAAATTGGGATGCAATACTAATATAGATGCAAACACAGAATAGAGTGGAAATCTTACTTCTTTGTTATTCTGTAGTTTTGTGAATTTCCACCCTGCTCACAAAGGAAGACTTCAAGGATGAAAACTGAATAATCCTACTGTCCTAGGATCCATTAGATTGCCATTGAAAGGCAGTTAGTTCTATCTGCATTTTTTAAACAAAAAAAAATTCATTTATTGAAAAGCATCAGCATCAGCAACAACAAGATCTTGTGGCGCCTTAAAGACTAATGACGGTTATCATTAGCCATCACACAATTTTTTGGGTTTTGTTTTGAAACACTTATTTGTAGAATACAGGTAGAGATTCACAGCCTAAGGAAGGCAAAACATAAGGAAATCCTAAAATCTTCCAGACCTCATTTAAATTCTTGGCCTGTTGTCTGTGTCTTCCTCATACACAGTTACTTCAAAATCTTCATTCCTCCTTCCCCTTTATCTAGGCAGAAAGCAAAAGGTTGATTTATCTCTCTGCCTTCACAAATCATTCTGGTATTATTCAGACCTGGCCAAGCTGGTCTTTCTCTTAAGGGTTAGATGTTTAGTGGCATCCCTAAGGATCATTCACATCAATGACAAATCAATTGTCAAAATCAATATGTACAGTAATTAATCATTCGTGTACTTTTACTGCAAAGCAAGGGGGAAAATGCTTGTGTAATTTTGTATCTGAAGAATTAAGACATTAATCTTAATTCTATGAATCATTATTTGTGTGTGTGTGTGTGCAGGCACATACACTCACACACACACATGCATCAGCTGAAGAGCTGAAGTGGTGCAGTGGTTAAATGCTGCGACTGCAGGCTGACTGCTAGTTCAGCAGTTCAGCTGTTCAAATCTCACTAGGCTCAAGGTTGACTCAGTCTTCCATCCTTCCGAGGTGGGTAAAAGGAGGACCCAGATTGTTGGGGGCAATATGCTGAACTCTGTAAACCGCTTAGAGAGGGCTGTAAAGCACTATGAAGCGGTATATAAGTAAAGTGCTATTGCTATTATTAATTCAACCACAAGATATATTACTGTTAATGATATTGTCTGGAATTTGAATGTTATCGTCTTAAAAACTCACAGTTCTTCTGTATGGCTAAATTTGACTTTCAATATTCTTTTTTCATTTTTTAAAAAAAGAAATGTCAAAAGTTGTCTGTGCTGCAACCCAGCCAGAATAGTTTTTGAAAGCAAAGTTGAAAAGGCAGCATGGCTATTTTCCTCTGCACATTGGCATGATGCAGCTATTTCAAGGACTTTCAGATGAAACTTTTAAAGCACGTCCTTGTTTTGCAAGTTATTTAAAGAATACAAGGAATTTACAGTTGTGAGAAAAGAGCTATGGGAAGCAGAAGTACTGTATATTAGAAAAGCCACAGAGTGAACCAAGAGACACTCTAGTATTGTGTTCCCATAGTGGTCAACTATCTGCTCCTGGGAAGCCCATTAGCAGGATATGAACTCAATAAAACCCTATCAATTGTGTCCTCCAGCAACTACTATGGAAGGCCTGCTGCCTGTGATCCTGGGGGGGGGGGGCATAGGCATCCATGGAGGGAGACTAAGTCACAAAACATCCTCTATGAGACAAACTCTGCACCCTATGTACTTGTGTGAAATTTCATGATGCAAGCTCTAAAGGGCAGAAATGCAGGCCAGATTGATGGAGTGCTGTGTAAGGAGTTTTTGAGTAGAGATGATGTTTTATTACAGTATAAGATAATTGACCTTAATATGCAGCAAAGTAAGTTATATGAGCTACCTAGATAATGCATTTCCTGCAGACAATTCTACACATGTGCCACATGCTATAAGCTCAGAGGCTCTTTATATTCTTTGCTAGTTTCCTAAAAATTCTGTAGGAAGAAAAAAAGCTGCTCTTTTCTATTTTCCTTGTGATTTTATTTGTACTGTTTTACCTTCCGTGATGAAAAATTTGGAAGAACTCAGAAATTAGTACATTTTTGTTTTGTTTTGGTTGCTGTCAATGAAGATATCACAGAGTTATGGTTGCTTTTTATGTTCTTTTGTAGGTACTATATTTAGCTCCCCAGGCTAGATTCCAGAGGATGACATACACTCTAAAGAGCAACTGTACATTTTAAGGACACATTTCTCTTGAAACACTACACTTACACAACAATTCTTGAAAGTTTCTTTGTAATCTACTGAGGGCTTTTCTCCACTGTTGATTAGTACTGTAACCTTCCCTGAATTGGCAGAAAACAACATGGCAAAAATTTGCAGTGCCCTTTGCTGAATTTTGTCCTCTCTTTCTGTTCCTAGGACTATGGCCAGTCCCTTGACTTTCTTCCAACTTAATCAGTGACAAAACTTAACTGATTTTACAACAGCTTTAAGATGCCCTTGGATAGAGTTGGAATAAGAGAAGAAATAGTACTTTAATCCCAGTACAACTAAAGACAAACCTGTCTCACCCTTCATCTGGGAAATGAACAAGGTGATTAGTAAAAGCTGGCATGGGTTTGTTGAAAATAGGTCATCGTACTTTATTGTCTTTTTAAAATAAAGTAACTAAAGTAGTGGATGAGAGAAATGCTGGGGACATATTATACTTGGACTTCACTAAGGCATTTGACAAAGTAAGACCACAACCTATTCAATGGTGGTTTGCTCCTGGTTTGGCCCGGTTCTGCGAACTGGTAGTGGCAGTGGTGGGAGGCTCCGCCCACCCACCCGGGACGATTCTGCGCATGCACAGAGGAGTCACACGCGTGCACAAATGCGCACACGAACCAGTAGCAATGGCATTTAGAACCAACTACTGAACCTATTTCTTGGTAAGATGGAACAGGATGGACAATACCATCACCAGATGGATTCACAATTGGTTGACCAATTGTACTCAGCGGGTAGTCCTCAATGTAACTATATCTATATCGAGGGAAGTATGAGGTGGATTACCTCAAAGGTGGGTCTGGGCTCAGTACTTTTCAACAATTTAATACATAATCTAGATGAGAGGATAGAAAAGAAACTTATCAAATTTGCAGATGATACCAAGCTGGGGCAACATCCAAACTTTAGAAGTTGGGCTCAAGGTCCAGAAAGTTCTCAACAGACTTAAGCATTGGGCACCATCCAACAAGATGTCTATGGAGATTCTCAGTCACTCAGGTCATGGTTGTTCCAAAGGTGCTTTCTTTCAAGAGGCAACTGGACTTTCTTTCTTTCTTTTTTCTTTGAAGACATTTCGCTTCTCATCCAAGAAGTTTCTTCAGCTAAAGAAGCTTCTTGGATGAGAAGCAAAACGTCTTCAGAGAAAAACCAGAAAGTCCAGTTGCCTCTTGAAAAAAAGCACCTTTGGGATATCCAACAAGATACAATTCAGTGATGAGAAAAGTAAGATTAAAAAGTAAGGTAGAAAAGTAAGGTTAAAAAGCAGGAGGTAGGACTAGAACACTTCCGAGGTCCCTTCCAGCCCTATGAAAGCAACAAATTAGAGACATACTTGAAAACTGATACACTGTATTGCTGTGGCTTGTTTGTACTGTGATTAAGTGCCCAGGGTGAAAGACCCAATAATTGTGTAGAGCAGAGGTCTTCAAACTTGGCAACTTTAAGACTTGTGGACTTCAACTTCCAGAATTCTCCAGCCAGCGGAGTTGGCTGGAGAATTCTGGGAGTTGAAGTCCACAAGTCTTAAAGTTGCCAAGTTTGGGGACCCCTGGTGTAGAGTACCACCGGAATCAAAGAGAATTAAAAATATATGAACATTTATGGATCATATCAGGGCAGCTGCAGAAAACCTGAAATATTGTAGTATTTCAGACAACAGGAAAAAGATGACGAGAATAAAGGATGTACAGTATGTGCTTATGATATGCTTGTGTTTTTCAAAGACTCTGAATTCATGATTTCTTCAGAGGCTACTGTGCATTCATTCATTTAACTACAGAGCATACTTAAACCAGCTCAGCTGCATTTAGAACCCATTGTTCATTCTGCTAAATGAAACCCTAGATATCAGTCATAAAAGATTTGTGCAAATGCTCCCATTGGGCACTGTTGGCTATGCAGAAATGCTTCACACTGGTTTAGGATGTACAATATATCCTGTATGGCATCCATAGCATTGTTTTTCCTCTACTGTTTTGCTATTTTTAAACAGGACAATTGCTCCCCCCCACCAAATTTCTTAGGAAAATCCCTCCTATGACATATATACTGTGTGTGTGTGTGTGTGTGTGTGTGTGTGTGTGTGTGTGTGTGTGTGTATGTATGTATATATATATGTATATGTATATGTATATGTATATGTATATGTATATGTATATGTATACACACACACACACACACACACACACACACACACACACACACACACACATATATATATTTACTCCTTGTGTATGTTTGTGCTTTCCCTTCAGGGTGCCATAAGTGTGGTGGATTTGTAATAGTTCTTTGAGGTGCACACTGCCCAGCAGTGAAATCTACTTACCTTCCCTACCGGTTCAGAAGTGCGCGCTTCATGTACGCTTTGCACATGTGCAGAGGGTTAAAAACAAGAAAATGGCAATGGCCGGGCGGGTGGGTGGAGCCTCACGCTGCCGCCGCTACCGGTTCTCGGAACCACCGGCGGCTGCCGCTACCAGTATGCCCGAATCAGACCTAACTGGTAGCATTTCACCCCTGACACTGTCCTGTTTCTTTAGTTAAGCCCTGGAAAGGACAGGTACAACCCTGCAGAGAAACAAGGCTTTACTAATTTCTAGAATGGGCTTCCTCTCAGAGGAGAATGCAACAGTGTCTGTTTTTGCCAACCCAAATAGACCTAGTAGGTCTAATTTTAGAGCTGCCAACCTTGACAGTGTTCCCAAACTATTGTACTTGACTACAGCAGTCATTTTTGTACAATATGGTGAGTTCTAGGACAGACTTGCAAAGAAACCAAAACAACTAAATAAGATAAAAACCCATAACCCAACCACATCAAAGTTAAATTCAGCGGTTTTAACTTTTCCTACAAATAATAGTATCATTTTAAAACAAATTATTTATTTGTTTACGTTGTTTTCTAAATGATGACAAAAATGAAAAAAAAGAAAACAAAAAGATAATTATGATATAAAAAAACATTGTCAAAGGATAGTAGGATAGTGGTCTGTTACAAAACAAGCATTAATATCAAACACAATGTTACTTCTAAAGATAGCCTTGTAAAACGCAGGGCAGCTATCGCCCAGTATTTTCTTTGAATTTCTTTGGAATGGGACACTCTGCCCAGAAAGAACAACAGTGAGCTAAGATGGTATGATTACCCTTGAAGACCAGAGGTGCTGAGTGTGAGATTTCTAAAAAAATATATTTTGTGATTGATTAAGCCACCATCGTTGCCATTTTGTGACTGTGTCCATAACTTCTCATGGTGTTCAAAGTGTTGGATTAGCATGCCTGGAACAAAGGCAAGAACTCAAGGAACATTCACAGCAGAGGTGGGTTCCTCCCAGTTCGCACAAGTTCTATAGAACCGGCAGTAAACCACGGAGACGGTTCTGTTGGTGCCGGTCCGTGGATGCCGCCATCTTTTTTTGGACCTTTTTTTTGGAAATTTTTTGGGGGGAATTTTTTGCTGGTTTCTTTTCTGTGGTTACGCAGAAGCTGAGTTTTCGGCACTGCGCATGCGTGCGCAGCCATGTGGTGCGGGAGGAAGGGAACCAGCAGTGAGGTAAGTTAGAACCCACCTCTGATTCACAGCCCTCTCTCTTCCAATTTCTCCCCACAAGAACCCTGGGAGGTAGGTGGAACTGAGAGAGAGAGAGAGAGAGAGAGAGAGAGAGAGAGAGAGAGAGAGAGAGAGAGAGAGAGAGAGAGAGAGAGAGAGAGAGAGAGAGAGAGAGAGAGAGTGTCTGGCATAAAGTTACTCAGGGAACTTCCATGGTTGAGGGTGGATTTGAATCTGAGTCTCCCCAGTTCTACATAATCCAACACCCTGCTGGCTTCTGTGTGACACCTTCTGAAAAATGGGAAGCTACTGAAGGGTAAAAGCTTAAATGCCATTCATGTTTGCTCCACTTGGCTGCCTCCGTTTGGCAAAGAACCTCACAGTTGACTCTTCCTATTAGGGCATTGCCAACAGCAGGAATAAGCCAGTCTTTTAACTTCCATGTGCTATGAAATATAACATCCCTCTAGGACAGAATCCCCACTGAAAACACATTTGGAATTTTGAGAGCAAGTTATGGGCTCTCTCACAAAATGACTGTCACATGGCGTGTCTAAGCACACAGAACACAGAATTAGAGTTGGAAGGGACCTTATAGGTCATACGGTCCAACCCCTTACCCAAGCAGGAGGCCCTACACCATTTCTGCTTCCTGGGTAACATCCGGAAAATGGGTAAATTCACTTTCTTTTAACAGATTAACAGAGTTGGAAGGGGCCCAAGCAGGAGACCCTACAGCCGTGATGGTGAACCTATGGCACGCTGCCGGAAGTGGCACGTAAAGCCATCTCTCCGGGCACACCAGCTGTCGCCCGTTGCTCTTCTGGGTTACGACACGCACATGCGTGCTGGCCAGCTGATCTTCACACGCACGGGAGCGCTGGAAACCGGAAGCCTTGTAGGCAGCTGATCATTTGCATTCTCTGCAAGGAGTTTAAATCCTTCCATTCCCCACCATCCAGTCAGAGCTGAAGAAGCTTCTTGGATGAGAAGCGAAACATCTTCAAAGAAAAAACAGAAAGTCCAGTTGCCTCTTGAAAAAAGCACCTTTGGGACAACCATGACCTGGATGACTGAGAATCTCCATAAAGGTAAAGATTCCCCTCGCACATATGTGCTAGTCATTCCCGACTCGAGGGATGGTGCTCATCTCCATTTCAAAGCAGAAGAGCCAGCGCTGTCCGAAGACGTCTCCGTGGTGATGTGGCTGGCATGACTCAACGCCAAAGGCGCATGGAACGCTGTTACCTTCCCATCAAGGTGGTCCCTATTTTTCTACTTGCATTTTTTACGTGCTAGGTTTGCAGAAGCTGGGACAAGTAATGGGAGCTCACAGAATGCCAATTGATCAGAAATCTTACCACCCTCTCTACTTTCCCAGAATGATTTTACCACCTCAGCTTAACTTTGCTGCTGTCTTTTCCTCTGGAAAGGTGGGCATACTTTCATAGGTCACAGATTTTTTTTTTAATTTTCTAAATATCCACATAAAATTTAACATTGTCTTTCCAAATGTGCTCTTAAAATTAGTGTTTGGAAGATTTATTATTTATTTATACAATTTCTACCCTCCATTTTCGTTGGTAAAATCAATCCCAAGGAGAAGATGCAATTCATTTTCAAACAGAAAACAACCTTCAAATGTACATTAAGTTTAATTTGTTTCTGTTTTTTTAAATCCCCATTAAAATATATATTGAAAGCCATGAGCTCCTTCATGGAATAGCAGGAGCCTCCTGCTGCAAATAATACTTTTGCTGGACAATTGTTACTGTATGTACATTTCTTAGTATGTCAATTCTGTTTCAACATCTGAATGTAAGTCCAACTTGTATAATCAATATTCAGCAGACTAGTAATTTAACTCCAACGGTATACTAAATAAAGAAATGATGAGAAGATTTTGTTATGCTCTATATACTAGGATAGCTGCTGTCAAAATCTTTATGCATTTCAGAAAGAGAACATTTTTAGTGATTATTGCATTTCCTTCTGATTCAATACATAAGCCACTTTCAATATACAGTATATTATTTAACAGTGAGACAAAATACCAGTTTACTTGCCCATGTAAAACATTGCATGGCACTTCAAGGTGCTATTAAGCCACATATCTCCTTCAAATCTTTGAGCTGCTCTCTGATACAGAACAGAAGGGAGCAGCAATTTGCTAAAAAGAGCTCTCCCAGATTGTAGCCAAACCCAGAAGGCAAGGCAAGCAAACCTCATTTTGAATGTTTGATCTTCAAATGCAAAGAAAGTAGTTCAAACAGCCTCCTGGTCTACAATATACAGACATCTGGAAGTCTCATTTATGTTCATGGGTTGTTTGAATACAGGTGAGAATTCAAAAAAAAAACACCCGATACTCTTTCTTACACCTGTAAGTATGGTTTGATGCACTGAGATTTCTTTTCCCTAAAATAGTTTTTTAAAAACAAAGGCATCTTAAGATGCTGGTTATTTCATACCCTCCATTTATTCCATTTTGTTTTATATTGTGTTGGATTTGTTTTTATATCATTTAGAATTGTTCCTAGTTAGATGGCTAATAAATGTGATTTATCAACAAATGAACAAACAAATATTTCCCAAGAATTTTACAGGCAATTTTGTTGTTTGGATCTATTTGATTACACTGAGTGAACATATATTTGGAAATGCTTGCCATGAACTTCATGAAATTTATTCAGCTTAAATTTAAATAGCTACCTATGTTATCTATTTAATATGGCTAGAACATAATATTTTGAATAGACAATCAATCAATCAATCAATCATCAATCACAAGGTTGTGAATAGGTTGGATAATCCACAAAACAGCATCTAGAATTAGAACATAAAATAACAGGATTGGAAAGGTCTTCCAATCCAATCCCCTGTTCAATCCCCTATACCAGTGATGGCGAACCTTTTTTTCCTCGGGTGCCGAAATAGTGTCTGTACGCGCTATCACACACACATGCGTGCCCACACCCATAATTCAAAGCCCCCCACTCGCCCCACCCCCCTGCGCATGCGTGTGTGACCCCCCCACTCCCCCATTTCATGACTTCCAGTGGGCCCGGTAGGCCCATTTTTCGCCCTCCCCAGGCTCCAGAGGCTTTCCTGGAGCTTGGGGAGGGCAAAAATGCTCTACCCTGCCACCCCAGAGGCCCTCTGGAAGCTGAAATCACCCTCCCAGAGCCTCTGCGCGACCCAAAAATCAGCTGGCGGGCATGCACATGCACGCTGGAGCTGAGCTAGGGCAACGGTTCGCGTGCCGGCAGATATGGCTCCGCGTGCCACCTGTGGCACCCGTGCCACAGGTTCGCCATCACTGCCCTATACCATTTTTGATAAATGGTTGTAAAATGTCTTCTTGAAAACCTCCAGTGATGGACCACCACAACTTCTGGAGGCAAGCCATTCCACTGATTAATTGTTGTCACTGTCAGTAAATTTCTTCTTAATTCCAGGTTGCATCTGTCTTTAATAATCTTCCTGTCACTCCTCGTTCTGCCCTCTGATGCTTTGGAGACTAGGTCGACCTCCTCTTCTCCGTGAGAGCCCATCAAAATATTAGAAGACTGCTATCATGTCACCCCTAGTCCTTCTCTCCGTTAGACTAGACATACCTAGTTCCCACAACTGTTCATCATACAGCTTAGCCTCCAGACTCCTTATCATCTTTGTTGCCATTCTCTGCACTTTTTCTAAGGTCTCAACATCTTTTTTATATTGTGGTCATCAGAACTGGATGCAGTATTCCAAGTGTAGTTGTACCAGTGCAGTATAAAGCGATACTATCACTTCACATGATTTTGATACTATCCCTCTGTTGATGCAGCCTAGGATTGCATTGGCTTTTTTGGAAGCTGCAGCACATTGCTGGCTCACACTCCACCAGGACACTTAGATCCCTCTAGTTGAAATATTTGAAAAGGAGTTTGAGACACAATGCATGCTGAAATTTGGAATGTTCGTGCAAGACAAAAAACCATTGTTAAGTGCCAATGAGTTGAGTTCCAAAAAGCTATTAAGAGGCATCCAATGGCTTCTAATGAGGATTTGGTGTTTTTTTCTCACACTGGCCAACCATACATATGGTACATATATAACACAAGGGCAATAAACATATCTTGTTATTGCTCCCCAATAACTAGTGAATGCAACCATAAAAATGGCCCTTCTCTAGCAATCAGCTGTACACACTTCAAATTACCGCTGCCTTTGAACGTCTGCTTATTTCTAAAAGTGATTGAAAATCTACTGCTTAAAAAACATCAGCCCAGCACACATTGAAATAACGTGAAGGCTTGATAAACTGTGATATACAAAATCTTAATGGAGAAGAGAAATAGAAGGAAGTGCTAGATCTAGTTTATTGTCATTAGCCATAAAGGTAAAAAATGGACATTCCATATATGGAGATGTAAAGCATTGATTATCAGTTTCTAGAGTCAATGCTGAATGGTTATTATCATGGCTCCTTAAGGAGAGGATGCTTTCTACTTGAACAGCAGCTTGTTAACTGAAATCTTCAGGATCCTAAGAAGAGAGTAAGAACAGAGACATCAGGAATCTGCTAAAACCACAATAATATCACATCCAAATGACATGAATAATGCAATAATGCATAGTGTATAATTAATGTTATCAGTAAGACGGTATGATAGGCATAACGACCTCTTCCTCCAGTGAATCTCTTGAGTAGAGGGCTGAAAGGTGCCTATCAACATTGAGCATTCAGTGTGCCAAAACTAGCCATAACATTATATATATATATATATATATATATATATATATATATATATATATATATATATATATATGTATGTATGTATGTATGTATGTATGTATGTATGTATGTATGTATGTATGTATGTATGTATGTATGTATAGGATTTTTTGCTGATAAATGAAAATAAAGGGAGACTATTATAGATCTATTTCGAGCTTATAGATCTATAATAGTCTCCCTTTATTTTCATTTATCAGCAAAAAATCCTACACATATAGATTAGTGTGTCGGCTATGTAAAAAACTGCCTGGACGGTCCCAGTGAGGGGCTGAAAGGCAAAAATGGAAGCTGTGATGCTTTCTCTCTCATATTTGGGTACACCAGGATAACACGACAGAAAAACACACACACACACACACACACACACACATATATATATATATATATATATATATATATATATATATATATATATATATATATATATATATATATATATATATATATATATATATATATATATCCCTCCCTCCCTCCCTCCCTCCTTCCCTCCCTCCCTCCCTCTCTCCCTCCCCCCTCCCTCCCTCCCTCCCTCTCCCCTTTCTCTCTCTCCATATTACCTTGGCCTCCAGGTTGTTTGGCCTCTGGATAAACATGGGCTTATTATTTACTATCTTTAGCCTTCAATCATGGAGGAGAAGGAAGAGGAGACAACAGTGGGAAGGAGAGTGCAGGAGAAACTCATTCACATGAACACACTAGAAAAGGTGGCACTTATTTTCCTAAATTAGAGGAGAAAGAAAACAGAAGGTTTCAGCCAAGAAGATAGGAAAAAAAGCTAGAAGTCCAATCGTATCATGGGGAAGAAAAAGTGTGATGATCATTTTGGGGGAAAAGGCCTGTTCTTTTTCTCCTCCTCACTCCCTCAGTCTGTCTTATCATTCTCAGCACATCTCCCATCAGTTCGGCTGCCTGTTATTCATACAAATAAGGAAGGAAGATAGCAATTGGTGCTAAAGGCCAGGCTGAAAAGACCAAGCAGCAAAAGGATTAGGTCATGCTGCAATACAGCTCCCAGGGTGAAGCTGATATTACAGAAAAAACAGGCAGAGTACAGCTGAATAACTGGAATCCTTTTCTCCCCTCCTTTTTTGTGCTTTTGCTGAGGTAATGAGTCTTCTTCGCAGTCTTGCAACCTGAGAGACCTTGAATAGCAGTTCTGGAAATGGTAGAAGAGGTCTGGTAGATTATTCCCTCCCTACCATTACTACTCCCATCAGTCTGGAATACAGTTGTTTTCCCAGTTCTCCTCTCTCTCTCTCAGATTTCAGTGGAAATACTTACCAAGCATTCAGATATTTGCTGAAGCCAAGTTTACTGGCTTTAACGTTTGATTTAACTATTTGATCATTGAAATATTGAACTCACTGAAACTTGTCAGGAGTTTGAAAGATGCTAATACCAGCTTTTCAAATATATCTGCTTTTGAGAATTGCCAGGCTTTTGGATGTATTAGTTTGTTGCATTTAGTAACTATTACTATTACTAATTATTAGTATGTTACTAATTACTAATTAGTTACTAATTAGTTACTAATTACTAACTATTACAATATGCAATGGGACATTTTGCTTGACTATACAGAATAGTAGATACGCAGTGAACATTAGGTTTCACTGGAATTTATCAAGAAATAGCATTAGTAGGTGGAGCCAAGACCAAAGTAAATTTGATTGATTTTATTTCCATTTAATTTACAGTAAAATTCAACATTATGTAATTATTTTGTAATTACAAAGTAGTTACATACCATAATTACTTTGTAATTACTCTTTGGTTATATTTTAATAATTTTTCCTTTCATGTTGAACAGTAGAATTTGGTAATCCAACTTTTAGAAGTCCCTGGGACTGATCTCAAATGTTTTGGGATCATATGCAGCCCTGGAACCTCAGGTTGAGCACCTCTGCTCTATTTAGAGGCATCTTTTGCTGGAAGGAAAGCGTGGTTTAAGACAAGCCTAAAAGGGAGAGCAATCTGTGTGCCTATTTGATCTAGTGCATTTCCTTTGTTGGGTGAAACATTTCCTTTTTGATGACAATGCATAAGTGGAAATTTTATCTCCCACTCATAGCATTTTACTGCAAAAATTATATTTAGTGAAAGTTTAAGAAAGCACATGCTTTGATACAATAAATATATAATTTCATACTTTCTCATAGGGAGCATATGCTATATGTGGATCAGACGAAAATCTGTTGGAAACAATTATTTCCTCCTCTGAATAAAAAACTTGTGACTAGTCCAAGATCATCCAGTGATCTCCATGACCGAATAGAAACTGGGATCCAGATGCCTCTGTCCTAGACTGCCCCTAAACCATAACACCTTTCAGTACATATAGATGTCAATGAATTTCCTCTTGTTGATCCTTAGACCTACCCAGGTATATGCAGAAACGGAAAAGGGAGAGAATATTAGGTAGGTGAACACTTCCTTGTTTTTGATTAACTGGTCCATAATTTAGCATTTGTCATTCCCTGGGGGTAGGGGCAAAATCTCTCTAAGATTCTAAGATTCTGACCTCTGGTTGTAAAAGGAGTTTATTTTTCATCTTGTCTCTTCATAGATTGCAACCAGTGTGAGTAATAGGATGGCAATACCTGAGCAAGCACTCCTCCAAAAATGTAAGCAAGGATGCTCAGTGGTGTTTACCTTTTGAAAAGAGCCCTCAGTCAGTTTTATACAAATAGATGAGTCATCCAATTTGCTTTTCAAAGGACAGACCCTATATAAAACAGCTCTCTTCTATAAATAATCTAGCTGAGAGAGTGGCTAAAAATCCTGAGAGAGTGGCTAAAAATCCAAAAATTTTGGAGGTTTCACAACTGACAGATCATGTCCTCCTCCTTGAGTTGTAGAACTGATGGATTTTGAGGTGGATGTGTGAGGGTGTGTTCTCTCTCTCTCTCTCTCTCTCTCTCTCTCTCTCTCTCTCTCTCTCTCTCTCTCTCTCTCTCTCTCTCTCTCTCTCTCTCTCTCTCTCTCTCTCTTATCTATCTATCTTCTTCTTCATCATCATCATCAATCTATTTATCATGAAGCACACTTAACAGTGTATCCAATTAATTGCTTTTACTTTAAGTGTAATATCTACAATATTCATGCTCTAAAGGAGTTGATATAACAACATATCAGGGGAAACTGCTTTAAGGCAACTTTCAGAAGAGATACATCTGTTCCTTAGCAACACCCTGATGTCTATTGACTTCCCTAATTCTTCACAATATATCAGTCTTCTCCAATCTGATTCACTTCCAGATGTTTATGAATTCTCAGACTTCTCTGCAATGGCCATGTCTATTGAGAAATCTGAAATCCAAGCACCCACATCTGGTAAATATCAAGTTGGGAAGAAACTGCAGTTCAGTTTTACAATCCAATCACAGCAAATGTAATTTAGATCACACTCAATGTGATTTAGGGCCTTCAGGAAGTTTTGTCTATATCAGTGGATCTCTCTGGGTCATTTAATATTTGATAGGGAAGATGGACAATAGAAAAAGCAGTTTAATTAGTGACTTTCAGTAGCATCTGAAGAGCTAATATTGCAGCTTACCACAAGGCCATAATGTGGTGCTAAGCGGGATATGTTCTGGAGAATCAGAATTCTGTCTCCTAGAATCAGCCACCTGGGATCAAAATTAAAAAAAAGATGGGAGGCAGGTATCAGTGGTAGGTTTAATGGAGCCTTTAGTCACTAGCAGCTACTGGAAGCCACTTCTTTCTATTTCTTTTCTATTTTCCTTTAATTTTCTTTTCCTTTCTTGCTTTTGATTTTGCTTTGATTTCTTTCTATATCTTTTTTCTCTCTTTTTACTAGTTTGGGTTAACTTTTATCTTCTTTAAAAGTTTGTGTGTGTGTGTGTACACATATACATATACATAACACAATTCCTTTTCTAAGTAACAGTGTTTTCTTCGGACCTCATCTACTTTTAATGGACGGGCTTGCAGGTTGTCTTGTGGCATGAAAGAACAGAGACTAATCTTTTCCTGCATATAGGGGAAAAATTGGGTCTTGCAATTAGCCATGGTTTCTTTCATAGTACTAGGACTACCACATTCGAATGTAAAAACTCTGGATGACCATTAGATGGCAGCAAAGAATTAAGACTTTTGGTATCTTTTTTTTTCAGATTTGCAAAAAATCTTTAAGAGAGAATAGCAGAAATTGCTGACCTTGTGCGAGGTTAGAATAATTTTCAAAATACACACATGGTTACTGTGCTAGTTCAGCTTCACAAAGCTCCAGGCTATAATAAATGAATCTTAATAGGTTACAGGGATCTTTACAAATTTATAGGATTTTATTTGTATAATTTGAGGTCAGAAGCCTGTCAGTGATAACATGAAATTATTATTTGTATGCTAACAGCACTAAAAATTTACATGAGAAGATGAACTTCAAACACACAAGAGGTCGTCTGTAATTCTGAGCTAGAATCTCCATAATTGCATGGAACCAGGTGTGGCTATGAATACTTCCCTCCCTTTGAAGCAAAACAAGTCCTCTGACTCCTATTTTGATGATAAAAGAACTGAAGAAGACCTATGGCAAAGTAAGGCACTTCCTTGTTGTTTAGTGAACTTTTGAAGATATAACAGCACTTGAAAAGTAACCCACAGCCCATTGGTCGAGGGTTTATGTATCCAATAAAGATGTTTTTTGAGGAAGAGCCCAGTCTCAGAGTTCTGACTTGTTTGGGTTTGTCATGTGATCACCATTGGCACATTTCACAGCCAGTTTTCAACGGAATCAATGAAAAAGCCAGCAGTAAAATCACAATTTGTGGTCGCATGATGTCTCACTTAATGACCCTGGGAAAGTGAGGCCATAGGTCTGTGGCAGTCACATGATGTCACACTTAATGACAATATCACTTAGCAACAGAGTTGCGGGTCCCAATTGTGATTGTTAAGCAAGGACTACCTGTAATCTCTTCTTAATTTCCAAGAGAGTATTTTGATGCTTTCTTGGACTTCATAGGCATTCTTGGAAAATAGAAAAGATAGATGACTGTAGCCTAGTTGGTAAACTTATCCAGCAATAGGCAACTGTGAAGTTCTTTGTGGTTTCTGAGCTTGGTTGTTTATTTGCGGGTGATTCATTACCTGATTAGGTAAAATCACCAATGTGAGTGAGAGTGGGGTTTGCTCCTTGTTTATATACAGTACCTTGCTCTGCCATTATTGATGGTTGTGTAATTTTCTCCTTTTTAGTTCCCTAATTAGACTATTTTCTCTTACTTGTTTCTCTGGTGTTAACCCCTGCTTATCTGGGTGTGGGCTACTGATGAGGATGTTTTGGTCTTTTGTTGCCTTTTAAACTTTTTTTTATTGAATCTTTTGAATGATGTGGAAATGTGGACCCATACTTTTGTTTGATGTGTCGGAGTTGCTATAACTTTGTCAAAATGGAAAACACTCACACTCACTAGAAAACATTCACTCCACAATTCAACCCTGAACTGCACATACTGTATTATCTTATATTAGAAAAGACAGCAATAAATTGTGGGCTGATTATATTGTGGGCTGCAAAAGTCTGGATGACTATATGATGCAGAAGAGATGCAGTATTTTTCCCATCTCTGGGAAATCACTGAGCCGAGGTGGCGCAGTGGTTAAAAGCAGCCCTGCAACCTACTTCAGCTGACTGCTAGTTCAGCAGTTCAGCTGTTCAAATCTCACCGGCTTAAGGTTGACTCAGCCTTCCATCCTTCTAAGGTCGGTAAAATGAGGACCCAGATTGTTGGGGGAAATATGCTGACTCTGTAAACCGCTTAGAGAGGTCTGTAAAGCACTATGAAGCGGCATATAAATCTAAGTGCTATTGCTATCTCCTTGGTACTGTCCAGTTATCCCAATTTTGTGGACTAATTCTGGTAGCCCAAATTCTAGGGGATGAAAGAAGATGAAATTGAGCAGTCTTACCAGTTACCAGTGTTATGCCACTGGCAATCTTACCACATCTTTAGCAGTGTTATGGCAAATAAATGTTTCTTTGAGAGTTCATATGGGATATCTCAAAATATAAATGGCCTTTAATTAAATTAAAGCAAAACGGAAAGAAACTCCTAGGAAAAAAGAATGAAAGGTAGATTCAGAGTTCATGTTAATCCAAATTATGCCAGAACTATGTTCCACATGCATGTCTTAATGACTAGACAACTACAGTAGTCTTGTCTGCACATCTATGCCATGCTTCCAAACCCTTCAATGTGAATCATCTGTCAATAGACAACTTGGGATCTGTGAAGGACGGATGGCTTGGTGAGAATCTTTGGCTGAGTATCAGACATGTGTGAATAGGAGACATTAAGCACATCCAGCTGTGATGCTGTCCTTACAGTGCAGTCGTTTGTAATATTCTCAGAGTGTACAGAACACTTTGTGCAGTTTAGTAAACTCCAGCCTTTCCAAAGTTTGGGTTCAGATGCCATATGCTTTGATTTGGAAGCCTAAGCCTCCCATATGGCTTGGCTTTCAGCAGACATTACTCCTTATATTTCTCTAATTTTGGACACTTATTTCTTTCAGCTTTACATAAATATTTTCTGCAACAGGTTAAAGCCAAACAGAAGGAAGCCATCAGAAGAAAAAGAGCAGCAGCAGAAGAAATAATAATATATTTTAATGCCTGTTTTATTGTTTCCCTTCATACTTAAGGATCAGATGCCAGTTTTTGATGGGCAAAAAGCTGGGGAAATTTTTAGCAATATGCCTTCAAAATTGAATGCTTATACAGTATGTCTTTAACAGATTAACAGAGTTGGAAGGGACCTTGCAGGTCATGGTCACCAACCGGTGGTCCGTGAGAAAATTTTGGTGGTCCGCAGAAAAATTATTTGCATTTTTTATATTGCACTAAATCAGGGGTCCTCAAACTATGGCCCTGAGGCTTGATCCGTGCAATGAACGCTTGTGTTGCTGCAGAGAGACTCCCCCTTTGGGGTCTTTTTGTGCAGGTCGGAGGGGGACAGAAATTCTGACTTGGAGTTTGCTTCAGCCTCCTGGTGTGGGGCTTTGGGCAAAGGCTGGAGGGAAGCTCCACTGGTGGCAAAGAGTGGGACTGTATCATAGCCTGGAACTGGCTGACCATCTCAGCCCGCTGAGCCTCCAGGCACCGGTACCTGGCCTTGCATTCCTGCAGGTCTTCCCTCTGATTGGAAAGCCTATGCTCGTAGTCCTCAGTGAAGTGCTTCTGAGCCTCCTTTTCGGTCAGATCCAATTTGAACTGAGCCAGCTATTTTGCCAACTCTTTCTCGTGGTGGCTGCTTAGCTCCAACATTTGCTTCCTACTGGGGCCCTAAGGAGCCCGGGCAGGCAGGAGAGGAGCGGCTGGGAGGGGAGGGGCGAGTAGAGGCCAGCGAGGCGCCCCTCGACGTGAGTGACATCAAGTTGGTCATGCCCACCAAGTCACATGATCACCTAGCCACCCCCACCCAGCCAGTCATTAGACAGATCATATTAGTGGTCCGCAGGATTTAAAATTATGAATTTAGTGGTCCCTGAGGTCCAAAAGGTTGGGGACCCCTGATCTAGTCCAATCCCCTGCCCAAGCAGGAGCCAATCACGCAGGTAGCGCGACGCTCCGCCCACCCGCCAGGACACCACCATTTGAGTTCTTTTACCCTCTGTGCATGCACAAAGTGTTCTGTGCATGCGCAGAGGATAAAAGAACTCAAATGGCAGTGTCCCGGCAGGTGGGCAGAGTGCCGCGCTACCTGCGCAATCGGCTCACCGACGACAGACAGGTAAAAGCGAACCGGGAGCATTTCACCCCTGGGTGAGATCACATTTGAAATACTGCATCCAATTCTGGTCACCATGATACAAAACAATGCTGAGACTTTAGAAAGAATACAGCGAAGAGCAACAAAGATGATAAAAAGATAAACCATACAATGAAAGGTTGAGACAAATAGCTACTCTAACAAAGAGATAGCCTAGGGAGTGACATAATAGCAGTCTCCCAATACTTGAGGGGTACTCATAGAGGGAGGTCAACCAAATTTCCAAAGCGATTTAGGACAGGACAATGTATAACAGGTGGAAGATCATTAAAGAGAGATCCAATGGAGAACTAAGGAGAAATTTCCTGACAGTGAGAACAATTAATCAGTAGAATGACTTGCCTTTGGAAATTATGGGTGCTCTATCACTGGAGGTTTTCAAGAAGAAATTGGACAATCATTGGTAGGAAGTCTCCTGCTCAAGAAGGGGATTGGACTAGAAGACCTCGAAAGGTCCCTTCTAACCTTGCTATTCTATGTTATGTGTTCTCTTTTTTTTATTTAAGGGAGTGGGAGAGGTAACAGGAACATAGTATTTATTTTACTTAACTGTACAACATAGCTATGGCCTTTTAAGTGCTGTAAATTAATAAAAAGCTTATTTTGAAAAAAGTCTCTTGAAATATAGGTTTGAGTCGGTGTCCATAAACTTCACAAATCTGGAGTTAGTTTGATACTAGAATAGGGGGGGGGGGGAAAGGAGACAAAAATGATATCAAACATCACTAATTTCTGAGAACCCACCACAGATCTGAAAATAATAACAGAAGAAAGCTGACCGCTCATGTAAAAACAATAACTGTTGTAATAGAATGTTTGTCTTGCTATGCTAATTAAAAACTATAATAGGACAAGGACCCAGTTTTACTATTCAAGGCAAAATAAATACAAGAAGCCTTTTTGATCAGCTTCTTTTATGTACAGTCTATATTTGGGTTGGCTGGTCACAAGTTAGGCATGACTGTATGCTTGCATAAAGTGTCACTGGATGTGTAATGAGTGTGCTTTTATTTAATAACAATAACACACACACACACACACACACACACACATATCTTGGAAGGATTTCAGTTTAAAAGCTAATCATGCAATACTATTAATTGCTGTGGTTTTCTATTCTGTTTCATGAACCATGCTTCGTACCAACCTGACAGTGCTTGAAGTGTATTTAGATCTGACTAATCCCAGAGCCATCAATTTTCTCTCTGATAATCTTTATTCCATCTCCCAATTCCTCAGCCCTCACTCCTTTTGACATTTTTCTCTGTTTCCCTCATGGAGTTCCTCTCCTTGCAATTACCATCTGCAGGACTCTATATCGTCTATTTCAATACAGCAAGAATAATGACAAATGCACGTCTATTGCCTGCCTCAAATGTGCAATGCCTCAGGATATATCCATGAGATTGGTGTGCTAAAACCTTTGTTTTAGCTCTGAGGCACCATTTCATCAAAGAGGATAAAATGTTAATTTATTACTTAAAAAATTTCACCTCTTTCCTTCTCCCAAGGAACATGACCCAAGGACTAGCTCTTCCCAGAGTATATACAGGTTAAAAAAAAATCACCAACTACAATAATATGACTGATGTTCTGCCGGATTTTATGTGTGGATGTGACACACATAGAAAACAGGCAGAGCTTTGACTGCACCAGCTCAACTATCATTTTGACCTTTTTATCCGTGCCCTGCAGATATGCCTCAGCTTCACTTTTGTTCTTAGATCTCAGTCAAATTAGGACTGTTTCAGTTTATTTTAATTATTTCAGTTGCTACTTGTGCCTCGATGGCTCACGGCAGAACCGTGGCACAAAATATACATGTTGGAAATCAGACTAGAAAGGGTGCGGCTATAAGGCAGAGTAGAAACCTTAAATCTGGCATTGTTTTAACAGGGTTGCCCCAAATTTGTGGACCTGGATTCAGAACTTGAAAAAAGCTGTATCTTGTCTGACTGACTAAATTTTCAGCAGTGAAAGCAGCTGCATTCAACAGAGTGAGGAACTTTGCACTGACTGTAACTTTCGCAAGGAAAGCTTCCCTTTAAATCTCTTCCAACACTTTAATTCTAGTTCTTCATCAATGGGGTTGCAAAGTAGCAAGAGAGGTTTTTTTAAAAAAAGACATCTGAACTAGTATTGCTTGTGAATACCACCATGGAATGATGTTACACTTTATCTGGTCCCAGAGAGTAGATATACAGTTTCAAAAAGCTTCCCTAAGAGATAAACTTTTCCATCCTTGAGGCAACACCTTACCTGTGTGGATGTTATAACCTGAGCAGCTGCCTTTTCTTGCCAAACCACCTGTGAATTGACTCCCAGGAGGCAAAGATGAAGATAAGGCCCTAGATTTACAAGCGGAACCTTCATCCGTCATTATCCCACTCAGCTCTCTCATACCTCTCTTTAGAAGTGCAGTGGGAAGGCTAAGATGGTGTATGGATTCGTGTGCAGCACAGATATTCCTTTTTTAACCCACTTGTCCAGGACATTAATACTGTCCTCTTTTCCAGGGAAACAGACCTTGTGGCTATAATCAATCTAAACAATAACAACAATCATTAAGCAGAGTCAGGTAAATCATTCTTGAGCAGATGTAACAAAGTTCCATGCAGTGCAAAATAGTTAAAAAAAAAAATCCAATCCATTAACAGTTGAGTGATATTTCAAATATTTGCAATTGAACCAGAGGTGGGTTCCTCCCGGTTTGGACCGGTTTGCCAGATGATGACATCATGGGACCGGTTTGGTCGGTGCCGGTCCAGGGGCGCCACCATCTTTTTTTGGGGGGAGTTGGGCGGCATACAAATCTATTAAATTAAATAAAATAAATTTCTTCTTCTGAGCATGCACAGAAGCAGAGTTTCCGGCACTGCGCATGCATCGCCATCTTGTTTCTGGCTTTAAAAAAAAAATTAATTTTTTGCCAGTGTGCATGCGCGCACGCACAAAGCACGCACGCGCCCATGAGGCGCAGCCACGTGGCGCAGGAGGAAGCGAACTGACAGCGAGGTAAGTTAGAACCCACCCCTGAATTGAACTGATAACCAGACAAAATTTCTGTTCAAGTGCTCACCAACATACCTACAGGGACACTGTGTCTGACCCCCCACCGAGAAGGGATGTAGCTCGGTCTTCTCTGATGTAAATTTCTCTGGTGTTCTGCATTTAAGAACTCTGCATTTAACAAAATTCCAAAAAAACAAAGCCTGGTTAGTAGTGAAGTTGTGTCACCTGGAAGTACTGGTTCACGGCATGCCAGAAACCAGGCTGCACAAACAAGCGAAGCCCCATCCACAGGATGCAGGTGGCACATGAAACCATGCCCCCTCCGGT
Source organism: Diadophis punctatus similis (assembly GCA_023053685.1). Classification (NCBI taxonomy): domain Eukaryota; kingdom Metazoa; phylum Chordata; class Lepidosauria; order Squamata; family Dipsadidae; genus Diadophis; species Diadophis punctatus. The sequence goes on from JALIGW010000001.1 coordinate 45,185,573, forward strand.
CTGCAGAAAAACCTCACTCCACGGAACCGATCCCTGGTGCCCAAAAGTTTGGGGGCCACTGCTCTAGATGGCACTATCTGAATGCTTGATACATAGATTTGCAGGGATCATTCAGTTATTCATACAAAAATGGCTAGGTCTATTGTACAACACCACTGTTTACGAGGATATTCCTGGGTACTTGGAGGGCCTTGTTTATGCCCAATATATTCTAGCATTTTTTAAACTGTGGTTTGTTGAGCAAATAGCAATAGCAATAGCAATAGCACTTTTCTTATATACCGCTTCATAGTGCTTTACAGCACTCTCTAAGCGGTTTACAGAGTTCAGCATATTGCCCCCAACAATCTGGGTCCTCATTTTACCGACCTCGGAAGGATGGAAGGCTGAGTCAACCTTGAGCCTAGTGAGATTTGAACAGCTGAACTGTTGAACTAGCAGTCAGCCTGCAATGGCTGCATTTAACCACTGCACCACTTCAGCAAACCAGTATGGCCTGATTCATACAGAATGCTAAGCCATAAATGGGATAGTTCACATGATTACATTAAACCCAAACTAGACAATGTTGTAAGGTGTTTTTTTTAATGTCCCTGTAATCCAGGAGTGGCCAAACTATGGTTCTTTGAGGACCTGTGGACTTCAACTCCAATTCTGGGAGTTGAAGTCCACAGGTCCTCAAAGAACCATAGTTTGGCCACCCCTGCTGTAATCCCTTAATTTGGGGAAGAGTCAGAGTGACTGAATGGAGTGAGTGTTTACTGGCCAGATGCCCTTCCTGATGCCTATGTTCACAGCAGATATTTTCTCTTTGCACCCTGAGAGAGAAACATCTGTGGCTACTTAGGGTTGAACTCTCAAGTAATACTGCAAATACTATCCTCCCAAGATTCAATTGACCCTGAGTGCTATCTTTTAGAAAAGCTTTAAAATATTGGTTTTTAAAACAGGTAAGAAGCCAGGATAATTAGTGATCTTACTTGATTGATGATGGTGTTGGATACATTATTCCCATCCACCAAATTGTTTCCTTCACGGTGCAGAAGAGAGGAGGGATCACCTGGTGTCCTACTTTCTATCTCCATTTTGCTGCTGTTATGTATATAAAAGAGTTAAGGCTGGAATAATCAAGTACATTTCCTTTTGGATTGTCCATGCTAATTATCTGCAATATTGTTTCCCGTGGCAGTGGAAAGTTCTATGCCTTTCGATAGATATAGAAATATCTAGATAATGTAGATAGTTGCTATTAAGTTCTCCACCCTTTTTATCTCTTGCCTATTGTTGGTATCTCTCTCCCTGCTTTTGCTGCCTTTTGTCTTGTTTTACTAGGTAACTAAAGTGATGCTTGCTGATGTTTAATAAATAAATATCAAGCTCTAGTTTTGCTAGCCAAACTGAACAGTCTGTGTATTTGCCCTGAGCTGGACAGAGGAATTGACTGCCAGTGTGCTGGGTGTAAACTAAACTAGATATTGCTCACAGTAATTTTCCAGTAGATGGGTAGTAGGAATTTCCTTGTACATTTCCCCAATATTTCTGGATTTGGTTGTGTATTCTTGTGATGGTTTAACTTTATATATTTGAGTCCTTTGATTTGATGGTATCATCATCATCATCATCATCATCATCATCATCATCATCATCATCATCATCATCATCTGTAAACCCAGCCAGAGAACCTAACTGACCTTTCCTTTTGGTACAGATATAGGTTCACAAAAGTCTTTTACAGTTTGTTCTTCTAATGCCATAAACCAGTGTTTCATGCTGGCTGGGGAATTCTGGAAGTTGAAATCCACACATCTTAGAGATACAATTGTTGAGAAACACTACCATAAATGATGGATAACTATTTTGGGATGTCCTATGGAGCCTTCCACTCATGAAGCCATTAATAAAATCCTCCCCTGCATAAGTAACAGAATTTCCAGGTCATACTGTGCTGCCCTGCCAAACAGGTTTCTCTCCTGTAATAATGAAAAGCTGCATTTGGAAATACCACATGTAGGGGAGAATTCCCAAAGAACCATCTCTCCAAGAAATCCCTAAAGAATGATCTCAAATCTCTCTGGAATTACACTATGGATTTTGCTACAAAGTTGGTCTGTTGTCTAAATGAATGTCAAAGTGAGCCTTTAGTATGTCAAGGTGAGTATTGTTTATTAAGATGACATTTTGTATTCTACTGAAGTGAGTCTGATAGAGGTTTGAGGAGCAGAAAATGGCCATTTGGGGATATTTGATTCCCCCCCCCAACACAGATTATTAATCCCTACATCATTGGAGGAAGGGAGCAGAAGGGGCATCTTTTAGGCAAAGTTTTTCAATTTTACTTAAAAGATATCCTATTTACTGGACCATTCAATCCATCCATCCATCCATCCATCCATCCATCCATTCATTCTATTTGGATGTGGCTGATCTTCATTTTTTTTTAGTAGTACTGAGTACCTTTTCCAGTCCTGGCAAGAATATATTTTTTTCTGGGAAACTTCCTGCCACAATTTACTTAAGGGGGAAAAAGTACATTATGTTTGTATTTGTCTTTCCCAGTTGAAATTATTTGGTATGCCTGCATGTTATACAATTTCATCTGAAGGCTGGTTCCTGATTATTGCTAATTTGGAGCGATTTGTAAATATGGAAAAAGGGGCAAGGCATCGGAAGAGAATTTGTTTATTCTTTTTTAATGGCATTAACGACCTGCTGATGCTTCAATTCTGATGGATGACACTTTCCCCCTGATCAGATTCTTTTTAGAATAAAGGCTGGCATTGACTTTTTCATTTGCTGATGAACAGTGGTGCCTTTGTGACCAGACACCTGAGCGCAGGTTTAGAGTCCCACATCCCATCCCCCATCCCTCAAAGTCAATGATATACATGTTAAAAAACAAAAACCACAGAGGCCCTGTCCCTTTATTCTTTATTTATTAGAGAAACAAAGATGCTAGATTTCAAATGAAGACCACATGCTAAATGAAGACTTATATAAGGTTATATAAACTCTATAGGAAGACTGTACTGCATCATAGAACTGCAGCCACAGTACTGGAGTAAGTTGACCAGATTTTCACTTTGGTAAAGCGGGACACCATTGACGGGGGGGGGGGGGGAATGATCCACGCCTCCCCTTTCCACGCCAGGACAAAAGACTTTGGGAAGGACTTTCATTACTTCCCGGATTTCGCTCCGAAACCTCAAGCTCTTCTCCCTTCCTTCACTTAGCAGCCCCACCGCCCCGCTCCACACTTAAAGACGCTTACCGCTGCCATGGCCTTGCACGCTCCACCCCGCTTGACGGCAACAGCCAGGAATGCGCTTCCGGAGGCATAGAGGGAGCAGCGGCTTTGGCGGGTCTGGCCATGTCCTTTCCCGGGTCTGCCACATGAGGGGAAGGAGAGGAGGCATGGGGCACCTGCCGGACGCCGCCCCGGAGAGAAGACCAGGCCCGGCTGGCAAGGGCCAGGAAGGATTTTTCCCGCGCCGCCAGCCAGCTTGTCCTCCGGGCCAGACGCAGCAGAGGCGAGCCCCGGCCATGGCAGCTGTAAGGGCTGCAATGAAGGGGGGTGTTTGGGGGGGCGTGCACAAAGCTGCAGCCTCTGCTGCGTCTGGCCCGGAGGACAAGCTGGCTGGCGGCGCGGAAAAAATCCTTCCTGGCCCTTGCCAGCCGGGCCTAGTCTTCTCTCTGGGGCGGCGTCCGGCGGGTGCCCCATGCCTCCGCTCCTTCCCCCCGTGTGGCAGACCTGGGAAAGGACACGGCCAGACCTGCCAAAGCCGCTGCTCCCTCTACGCCTCCGGAAGCCCATTTCTGGCTGTTGCCGTCAAGCGGGGCTGAGCGTGCGAGGCGCTGAACTGGGCCCTCGGGCACGTTGGAGCGCAGTGGGGTTTTTTCCCTGCCCGGTCCGGAGCTGGCGAGATCGTAGCATGTGGGCGCAGCTGTTTCCCTCAAGATCTGCTCGAAGGAAGCGAGGCGCTTTGCGCAAATTCAAAAAGCGGGACTTTTTGGAAACGTTGCGGGACACGGGACAATTCGTTTAAAATCGGGTCTGTCCCGCCAAAAGCGGGACATCTGGTCACCTTATACTGGAGCATATTACCATTGAATTACTGTTATATTATTTTATTATTTTACTAGCCTTAAATGCACTCTAAACCTGTTTGACTCTAAACAGGTACAAACTTACACATAGCAATAAAATTAAAACCAAAGATAGCAACAAAATGAAAACTGATTCCACTCCATTTCACTGAGTGGAATAATAAAGTCTCCTTCAAACTGTTGGTAATTCTACTGCATTTATACCCATACTCCCCTGCACCTCTGTGTCACTGGCAGTGGTATAAGCAAAGTAGGTGCCTGTGATGGAAGAACTCCTTTTTTAAATCAGGCAAACTGAAACAGGGGCATGCACACAGCAGAGACCTCAAACAATGTCATATGCGTGTAGAAAGGAACCAGAGCTTCGATCACAGGGTTGCAACCACTGTCTTCCATTTTCTGACCCACCCTATGAATGCTGCTGTGCTGAAAGAAACACCCAAAGTATAAGCAATCAGTTATCCATGAAATTACTAATCAAAGTATATTTTATTGCAATCATATCTATTTTATATTAATAAAATTGGGAAACTAAGCCTTTCTGTTGTCCCAAAGCTGCTTTTTCAAGAGGCAACTGAAGTTGTCATGGTAATGAAGAAACAACTGCTACAAGACAGCACTTTAGGTGACAGAACCAACCTCAGCCCAGACCACATACAGTATGTGCCATGCTGGACCTCTGGCTGACCGCTACCTATTTTAAGTACAATGAAGGTTTCTACAGACAAAAACATGGCTGTGCCATGGGTTCACCTGTGTCCCCCATTGTGGCCAATCTCTACAGGGAAGAGGTAGAAACCAAAGCCCTAAACTCCTTCACAGGAATTCCACCCACTCACTGGTATAGGTATGTGGACGATACTTGGGTCAAGATCAAAATACAGGAATTGGAAGCGTTCACCAAACATATACACAAGAAAGTCCACTTGCCTCTTGAAAAAGCACCTTTGGGACAACTATGACCTGGATGATTGAGAATCTCCATAGACAAGTCTTTCTGTTCTGTTAATTGTACCCAAATCTGAAGATTCCTTCATTCTTAGTAAACAAGTGTTTTAAAATATATATGTTTTCCCACTTCCTTCTCTCTCCATTCTTTGAAGAGAGCAAAAATAATTAAAATCAAAGAGAAGCGAAAAAAAAGGACATCAAAGTGAATCTAGTTTATAAACTAATCATTACATTTCGCCATGCTTTTCTATAACCTTGCAAGCCACTTCATAGATGGCCTTTTGTTCTTTAGACTTGTCATTTCTCTTTTTAAAGCTCTCATCAGCTTTGTCCAACTATGATATTTTCAGTTATCCCTTTCTTTTAGACCCAAACATCCTTTCTTCATACTTTTGTTTGGTGATTTGATCCTCATTCATTCTCTTTGTATGACCAAATCACTGCAATGTATTTCTTTCTTACTGGTCACTCAGCTAAATTTATTCCTCATTCTTGATCCTTCTTGTTCTATTACACTTGAGTATACCACCTGAGTAGCCCATTCTCAGTGCATTCAACTTTTAAGGGCCTCCTGGCAGTCCCAAGGCTCAGTTTTGTAAATTAACATTGGCAGAAGCCCTTAGATACACATATTCACTTCTTTTGACAAATATTCATTCCTTGTGACATCACTACCTTTCTGTCAATCCTTTAACACTTTTAAATTTCTCTATACATTCTTTATTCATTTTTCCCTCTTTAGTAAACATTCTACTGGGTATCAAAAATTTTACTTGCTCTAATTTCTTGTCCTGTATGTACAAATTATACTAGTTCATTCTGTTTTCCTTTTTGAGCAAAAAGAACCATGATCTTTAATATATTAAGTTTCAAATTCATCCTTCATGTTGAATTACATTAAAATTATTCTGCAAATCAGCTAAAAATAAAGTGAAAATGATTTTAAAGCTGAAGCCTCCCTTGAATGGTTTCTATCCGGATTGTATTCTGTTTTCTGTTTTGAAATTCTTCTTGATGAGAAATAAGTTGCTTTGAATTTCTCATAATGCCTATGGAGTTTTTGCTATGAACAGTAATAGCTGAATGGCTTCATTCCTCTAACTATGTGCAGTATTGCTGTATGCCAGTTTGGAACATAATCCTGCTAGCATTCCATGACCCTGACATTGTGTGTATGGGGGCTTTATTGCAGAAAATACATTACTTAAAAGCAAGAGCTAAATAATCATTTGTGTGTGTATGTGTGGGTGAGTGGGTTAATTTTATATTGCTCTCAGGGTATACCTATCAAGAAAATGTTTTGATTGGCAAATTTATTAAAACAATAAACTGGCAGGATGAAAAGATTTCTGCACAAATACGAATAGGCATGGAGTGTGGGATTCTATCTTAATATTTCGATTGTCCACAAGAAGTTTATCAAAATCTTTTTTCCCTGCAGGCCTGGCTTCTTTGTAGTTGTAAAATTTTCTGGAGCATATTTGACATTGTATGAAAAAAAAAAGCCTGAAAAGTTAAACTTGTTGCTGAGTGAACTGTGTAAATGGATTTCTAATTGCATTCAAAGATAATGTTGATTTGCTCAGTCTCTATGTTGATAGAATTTGAAGTTCAAAGTCATAGAATCTAAAAATGTAAAGCTCTCCAATTCCTGAGCTATTGTTTTAGATTTTCAATGTTTAATGCAATAGAAGGCAATAAGAATAAAGGTAAAACAACATGAGATAATCACACTAATTATTTTTAATTAAATGTAATTTCATTTTAAGTCTAAATCCAATTTAAACGTCGTCATGGCTGCATCAACTCTTTGATATGTGTTTTGATATGTGATGCAGCTCTCTCAAAGACAACTGCTATCTTTTGCTTAAATATGTTATGGATTATACAATATATTCTTAATTTTCCATTTGTCCACAAAGGCATTAATTATTGTATTCATGGTTCTCTCCTATATCCCCTTCAGATGTTGACTGATTCAGTCAATTCCCATTGTTTGACAATGACTTTTTTTGGGTTTCCAACTAGAATTTAATCTGGGATCTTATTGCATGGAAATTAGAATGCAGAACCAGATGATAACTCCTGTAAAGCCTGCCCATTCATAATCATGATCTTTTTAAAAAAACAGTCTTCTAACATAAACAGAAAGGAGAAATCGTACTACTGAACAGGAATGATAAAAGGCAAATTATCACATAATAACCTTTGCATATATAATGATTAGAGGCATAGCAAAACAGAGATATCCATCAGTAATAATTATGCTAAATAATCTACAGGTCACTTGTACAAATTGTCTTTGGTGTGGCAGTCATAGCTGAATAAGCACAGTTTGCCTAATGTAGAAAAAAAGTTAATTTAATAATGGACCTTTCCTTCAGCAATGCTCTAAGGGCACTATACAAGGTGTGGATTGTTTATGATTAATTATAATAAATTATAAATTTGTAAGCTAACCAATGGTAAAGTGAACATCACAGTGTTTGTTAAACCTGTTCTAACTTTGATCTTAGGATCACAATTAGCATCAGAAATAGAAAGTTGGATGAGTCACAAAGGCTGTCTTTCTAGCTCCATCTTTGCGTCTCTAGGAATCTGCAGCATATACTATACATGTAATTATTTTCTATTATTATGTAAGATAGTGTTTCCCAACCTTGGCAACTTGAAGATATCTGGACTTCAACTCCCAGAATTCCCCAGCCAGCGAATGCTATGATGTAAGAAATGTAAAGACTGAGGGCCAAAACAGATGGCAGCCTGGCCATTCCTTGACTACCCATGAGTGAGGGCTCACCATCTCAATAGGAAACAGTTCATTTTTGATCTGCTGTTCATTTTTGATCTGCTGTTACCATTTGATCTGCTGTTCATTTTTGATCTGCTGTTACCATTATAGTAATGTTCAAGTTTATCTAAAACCTTTCTTTCTGTCCAAAGGACCAGCCTTGGCTTCCAGGGCATCTGAGAAGAAGGCTATCTTTCTTCAGTGTGTGATAGTCCTTCAAGTGCATCATATTGCCCTATCAACTTGAGAGCACCTTCGATCTTTCTTCCTAGAATGTTTTCAATATTTCTGCTATCTCTGTTGTTTTCCTTTGAACTCTTTCCAATTTGCCTGTATCTTTCTTAAAGTACACTCACTACCCAAAAGTTGCTAGAGGAAATCTAAGCAATGCATAATGAGGAGGACTATTACTTCTAATAGTCTGAAAACTATCACTTTGTGAATGCAACCAAAACACATGTTAGTTTTGGCTCCCTAATAATGTGGTTTGTAATTGTTTGTATCTTTAGTAATTGACTGCATTGTATAATTACTTACATTCTCTTTGACCTTGGTCATAATATATATTCTCTTGTTCTTTCTTTATCTCTCTATTCTCATCTTTTTTCATAGGAATGACTCACCAAACAAAGTTTACGTAAGCAAATGAATAGAACAACTAGTCACAAATATGTGTGTAACAAGGTGAGAAGACTAGGGTGCAATTATTGAAACTTCATTAGCCAAACATTACCTCAGTAACTACATCTCAGAAGAATATAAACAAGCATATAAGGGAGTCAGTGATGCATATTTTTAATGTATGCATCTATAAGTCTCATTCTTAGTATATGCTAGGAAATAGCCAGTTGTTCCAATTAAATGTATGCTTGATTGTAGGTAATCCTGGGTTTGTTATGCAGCACACGAAGTACCATAGAGTGTGGTCTCTTCATGATAAAAAAAATGTTTAGACAAAAATGTTTACTGAGGAAAAATGTTACTGTATCTTACTTTTACTTATGCCAAGAATTAATAAGGTGAGTTAGTGACTTTTCTGGAAGACAGATTGCTGTTCCAATCCTAATTCCTGTCACATTCAGTTTTCTGTTTTTAAGAGGATAGAAGAAACCAGCTAGCTCCTTTTTTTTCTGTTTATAAATAGCAAACTCCATCCTCATTGACTGAAGGCTTCTCAGCTGGGAATCTGGAAGTGGTTTTGCTAAGTAACAACAAATAAAAAGGCACGGAGAAATAAAAAAAGCCACTGAACTGTTGAAAAAGTATTTAAGTATTCAGGCTTTTTTTTTTGTTTCCATGGATTCTTTGAAGAGAAACCAGCTAAAGAGGAAAATAATAGATGTACTGCTGCTGGGAAGTACATAGCTTAACTTGGGCTTGCCGTACACAAGAGGTTCCCATTCATTCTACACCAATGAACTTCAATAAGCAGGTTTAATCTTGGCATTCTCAGTAATCTCCTATAGAAAGTCTGGCTACTTCACAAAAGCTAGATTTCTATAGCTCTCCGGGTCCCAAACATATTATACCAAACTTTCACCAAATATGTTTTCCCAAAGAGCAAAAGTAACCACTTTGGCAAGAAGAAAACATCCAAAATTCTCATTAAAGCAATGCCTTTATAAGAAGAACTGAAGGCCACAAAATGATGTGCAAGTTTTCAAGCTTTCAGTAATGCATCATTGGCAAAATGTGAATAAAGAAAAGGCTGGTGGGGTCGATGACAACTAACTGACAAGGATTCAGACTTGCCTTTAGATTCAAACAGGATACTTCTTATCCTGATGATTTCAGATCAGTCTCTTGCCTTTCTCTAGCCTTTGGGTATCAGGCTGTCTCCAAATCTAAGGGGACCCTCGGGAATAGTTCCTTCCTTTACCAACTGATTCTTGGAGATAAACTTTTTTTTAAAGCTTTGCAAGTTATTCTTTCAATTATCCACAATCCCCTAGAGCAAAGTTTACATTAGGGGAAATTTTAAATTCTGGAAAAATTTAATCATAGTGAAATTCAGTCACTTGGCCCTGCTTGAAATGACACACCATGGATTCTTACAGTAGGCTTTAATCTGGTCTTTGGCAGCTGTCCAAGAATGCAGGTGCTGATTCAACCCTATTTGGGTGTGCCTTAAGAACATCTTTCTTCTCCCCTTCCTCCCCATCATAGATGAGCTCAGAAATCCTGCTTTTGGTCAAACCCCAGGCTCCTTAAAGGAACTGTTGCAGGAGTAGGGCCAAAGAGGAGAAGGCTTGGGAATTATATAAATAAACCTGATCTTTTGATCTTTTGTAGGTGTTGTCACACAAAGTCAGGAGGATATCTTGATCAAAGCCCCACCCCTTTTTATGTACATTGCAAATGAGCTTTTTTTTGGGGGGGGAAGGATTGCACAGATTCAGCATAGTTTATACATCTTGATCTTTGAATGCCTTTCCACTATTTCCCACTTCCTAGCATCGATAAGCTCTTCTAGGTACTAAGAATCTATATATCTAGCTAGATATAGATATAGACTGGGACACACAGACACACAATGACTGGCTCTTAATTTTTTTTGAAATACAAAATCTAATGACTATCAGGTTATCTACATCCATAAGAAAAACGCAGAGATTCCTTGATTGCATGTCTATTTTGTCCTCTTGTTTAATTGATTTAGCTACGCTATTCTTGCATATTTTGAACTCAAAAAGGTCTACAGATTATCAAATGAACAGCAATGTTATGTTTGGGGTCCCCCCCCATAATTTAGAAAAGTGTGTGTGTGTGTGTGTGTGTGTGTGTGTGTGTGTGTGAATGAGGAAGCAGTGGTTGTACAATTCATAAGTTACAGACTTTTAGTGCTCTGCACAGCCAAATGGAAAACTAGTTATCTTCATTCACATTTCTAATAATTGGTTGGTCAATCTGTACAATTCTTCTAAAACCAGGGCAGAATACTGAAATACAAGGTACACATAAGACAGCAATAGCAACACATCCAGCAAAGATTGCCTCCAGAAAATGGCTGTAACATTGTTGGAACAGTTTTGAAAGTACAATATGAATGGGAGCTACATCTAGCTTTTGTGTTTTTAAATGAAAGTTGAACATTTCAAAAAAGGTCCTGGAATAATCCCAAGAGAGGGAGACTTGTGTGGGTTTTATCATGCTGCTCCTACTCAAGGGTGCTCAAGGGTGCCTTTTGTTCAGGTACAAAGGTGTCAGTGCAATATCCTGTATCCATTTGTGATGGCATCGCTGTCCCACGGGTGGGGTGCTGTGCTTGCAGAGTAGCTATTTACTGTGCAGCAGCAAACATTCATCCTCATCATGTGAGCTGTGAGGGCTATTGTTACTCAGCAACCTTATCTGTGGAACCATTAAGGAAAAATATCATAGGGATTTCAGAGAACTAACCACAGTTTGACAAAGCTATTTCAAATTGCATTCTGCTTGTGATTATTTTTTAATAACTTAAAATCCATTGAGCTTCATGGCCAGGTAGTTCTTAACTACTAGGCTGTGGGGGAAAATGAAATATTTTTGCCGTGTCAGTCAAGAATGCCTTTCTGTCAAAAGTAGTCTTGCAAAAGACTAGAGGGGCTACTTCTTAGCATGTGAATTATGCCAGTCAGAGAGGCATTGTTACTAAGCTGACTTGGCCAGATCAGCTTAGTGATTGCTGAGCTGCAAACAGAGTTTATTAAAGTTTGTTGCAAAATCAAAACCAGAAGCACACACAGATGAACTGATTCAGCTGGATTCAATAACTTCTTTATAAACATAATATATATACTGTATATATTTACAATACCATTAGCAGAGTTCTTCTTCAATGTAGTTACAGATAGCAGAGAACGGTTAGTTTCATTTCAGCAGAGTTCAGAGTGAAGTACAGGGTGGAGTGGAGCCACACCCACCCTTAAGCTTAAGTTCCAGTTTTGATTATCTGCACAGACTCAGAAGTGGTTAGCTCCCATTGGCTGATTTAGTTGCTACGCCTATTCATTGGCTAAACTTGTTACCACTGGCTCTCCCAGTTCATGAATATCGAGTTTGGAAGTTTTTGTCTTCTCTTTTTTAACAGAACAACATAATAACAATATTGGAAGGGACCTTGGAGGTCTTGTTGATGTTTACCCTATGGGGTCAATAAAGGCCAAAATGTTATAGCATTAGGCAAGGACCCTGGTGTATAAACAGGCTCTTTCATCTCCTAGCAGCACTTGGCAACCTTGGAAAGCAGCCAGAGCCCCCACCTTTCTAGGATTCAACCTTCCATATTGTTCATATTGTTGGCCTGATGTTACAAATAATTCAGGTATTGACCACATCCAATCACCTGACATTGCTTAGGGAATTGCTTCATTATCCATGACTCACCAAGGTATGTTGGATATAATAGCCTTAGATCAGAGGTGTCAAACTCACGCCATCATGGCGGTGTCACATGACGTATTTCCCCCTTCACTAAACTGGGCATGGGCGTGGCCAGTGCATGATGTATCCAGGCCGTGGACTGGGAGTTTGACAGTCCTGCCTTAAATGGTTCTTTTTGCATTGGTTACTTTTCCCATTTGTGCTTCTTGGCAGCTTAAAGTCAAATACATGCATGTATCAAATCTGGGTAAATGAAAGTAATAAAATAAGGATCTGTAGACCTGGGGTTAACAAATATATTTAACAAAAATCACATTCCTGAGGACTGAATATGTACAATTGTAGTTCAGTAAGTTCACCACAATCATAGCAAATAGCAATATCCTGGCTTATCTTGCCAAAGCTAAATAGGTCCAATTTGGTACATACTTGAGTGGGAGCACCATAAAATCCCAGGACTGTAAATTAGATTAGGAAATTAGGTGGGTGGGTGGGGAATCCCAGAAAAGGGAGTCAATGACAAATCCTTTCCATACTGTAGTCAGTATATATAATCACTAGGTATTAGATTCAAGTTAAGAGAGAGACTTTAAATCCTACAGTTGATCAAGAGTTAACTAGAGGAAATCTGGCTTGGAAGCCTCTACATCAGTGATGGTGAACCTATGGCACGCATGCCACAGGTGGCATGCGGAGCCATATCTGAAGGCACATGAGGCATATCTGAAGGCACATGAGGCTCCTGAAGCCTGGGGATGGCGAAAAAACGGCGCAATGGCCCAACCGGTTGGCCCATTTGGCCATTTTTCGCTGTCCCCAAGCTTCAGGAGGCTTTCCTGAAATTTGGGGATGGAGAAAAATGGCCCAACGGGCCAACCGGAAGTTCATTTCCGAACTTCCAGTTGGCCCGTTTGGCTGTTTTTCGCTCTCCCCAGGCTTCAGGAGGCTTTCCTGAACCCTGGGGAGAATGAAAAGCAGCCCAAAGGGCCTATCAGAAGTCCGGAGACTTCAGTAAGTCCTGTGCACATGCGCAGGGGGGAGCAGCACAGGGGGTTGTGCGCATGTGTGTTGGGCAGCGGGGGGGGGTTGTGCGCATGTGCGGGGGGCATTGCATTATGGGTGAGGACAAGCGCGCGCATGCTATCGCCCGCGCTCACCCTTTTGGCACCCGAGCCAAAAAAGGTTCGCCATCACTGCTCTACATCCTGGACCAGCTCAATTAGTTTCTTCTTTTCACAATGCAACAGAGAGAATTAGTCAAAGATGTTTTGCTCATTTCCAGAAAGACTTGAGTAATCAAGTCTTCTCGGGGATTTTTCAGGAAATCTACTTACAGTAACCTGAGTACTTTGCCAGCTTTTTCAATAGCAGGCAGCTAAAAGTTTGAGGGCCTAGATGAAGCACAAAAAAAACCTGGAATTATAAATTGTATGTGTATACCTATTGGAGATCAAAAACATTCTCAGACTTCAGTAAAATCTGTGCCTCATACTGGTTCTCTGAGCACCCTACTGTTAATAAATAATCTTTGTTATAGACACAAGTTGCTGTAGTAGTTGTGTTATCCTCCAAGAAGTCCACTGTACCTTTGAATGTAAGGACCCCCTATAAATCTAGTTGCTCAGCCACAGTATGGGAATATTCTGCATTCCAATGGCAAAATTATTTCTCTTATTTTGGAGTTGTTACTGCAATCTGGGTGACTTGAGAATTATAGATGTGCATCTATCATTTAAAAGCCACTGTTTGGTTAGAGAAAGAGACAAATTGAGTTTTTTACTATAATGTATATAAATGGTCAAAAAATAAGGATTTAGAGCAGTGTTTCCCAACCTTGGCAACTTGAAGATGTCTGGACTTCAACTTCGCTGGCTGGGGAATTCTGGGAGTTGAAGTCCAGACATCTTCAAGTTGCCAAGGTTGGGAAACAATGATTTAGAGAGTTGCAAATAATTTGGGAGAAGATTCCTCACAACACACCACCTGGATCTTGGATTCCACTGTTAATAATATTGTAAGACCAGTCTATTTTATATACAGGCAACATACAATGCAAAAATGTAATTATTTTTCTCAACCTGCAAGAGCAAGATTTAGTAAAAGATTTCTACATGCCAAGCAGGTATTTCGCTTGCAAGGAGCTCATGGAAGAATTTTGTGCAAAACTGCATACAGAGAATCTTTCGCTCTTTTCTAGCAAGTAATTTTGCATAAAGAAGAGAACACGAGCCAAATTAAGGCCTTTCACATAATTCAGAAATAAAATTAAATGGCTCAGCATTTAACTTTACCTGGATTGTGCGCTGATATGCACAAACTACTTTTTCTTTCCCCCTTTCCTCACTAAAGCCTGCTCTCCATGTTTATGGAATCTCATAGCCATGATTGTGGACTTCTGGTATTGGTACACACTGCGGCTTCCATTTTTGGCAAATTACATACAACAAACCATATAACATGGGATTGGAAACTGTATGCATGTAGGCATGAGCTAATTGTTGTCTGCTTAGTAAAGACATTGTTGAATATTTCTGTGGGAAGATCATCTGGAAAATACTATGTTGGACTTAGGGGGAAGTCAGAGCCTTATCTGTCGAAATAAATATTTAGGGACTTAAAAACAAAAAAATTGATTGGATGGATTCACACAGACTTCAAGAAAATATAATTGTGTAGTTCTGGTAGTTACTAGATGAGGAGACTTATATTACAGTTTATCTTCCTGTGCTGCTCAGTGATATGGTATTAAACTAAGCTTTATGTTAACCACTATTTAGCAAACTGACTCTAAACATATCTGTGAATCATGATTTATGTTCTCTTTGCCCATCTTAAGTGCCTAGAAGCTATTGTAAATTGCTTCATCTTGCCCAATTCTGGAAGACTCCTGCATGTGACAACTCCTTATTATTACTGGTGTCCACACCAAGAGGCAGTGGAACAGGGGTGAAATCCAGCAGGTTCTAACAGGTTCTGGAGAACCGGTAGCGGAAATTTTGAGTAGTTCGGAGAACTGGCAAAAACCTCCTCTGGCTGGCCCCAGAGTGGGGTAGAAATGGAGATTTTGCAATATCCTTCTCCCAGGAGTGGGGAGGGAATGGAGATTTTGCAGTATCCTTCCCCTGCCACGCCCACCAAGCCATGCCCACCAAGCCACACCATGCCCACCAAGCCACGCCCATAGAACCGGTAGTAAAAAAAAATTGGATTTCACCACTGCAGTGTAACTAAGGACACATTTTCCTGGAAACCTTGATGTTGCTTTTCTTCGTCTTGTTGCCTTTCCCAAATGAGTGTGTTGCCGATGTCTTAAACTTAAATGATAATTTCCCTCAGCTTCAGCCATGATCAATGAACTTCCAAGCATTTTCCCAAGAAGCATTCCTGCTTCTGATTTCCTCACTTGTTACACTGATATTTTTTGTCTCCAAAGAGGTAGCTGTAGTATCCTTTGTTTTACCGATATTTTCCAATTTCTTTCTCATCTTATGAATGTCTCAACATCTGGAATATCTTAAAAGGGGCCTGGACAGAAACAGAGTGTTTTGTAAGAATTTCTGCCCTGAGGGTACAGTATATGCAATGCAGTGAATCACCAGTTAAAATTTTTCATCAATTCCGGACATTTATCTCTATGGTCTGGGGTTTTCAGGAGGCAGAATGACAACCCAGGGGTTTGTTTGTCAATTCAGACAAAATCAATTTGTTTCATCATGGCTTGTGACCTGCTACACACAACTATTGTCACAACACATTTTAACCCCAATCAAACATTTGTTCATTTGCGCATCATGAAGAATTCATTGTTGCATGTCATCAGTATGGTGTAATACCTGAACAGAGCCAATTATACATCCCCAGGCATTTTCATGCATCTTCTCATTTCTATTCTTTTTTTCTCTTTTCTTAATGATGTACTTTTTGATGTACAAAATAAACTGTGTTGACAGGATTCTGCCATTATCTTAATGGTCTTTCTTGTTTGTGTTTCCTTGGGGGCAGGCGGAATCTTAGTTAAGAAAGCATCAAATCCTCTCCCAGCATTTTGCTCTGTAATTGGTACTAACAAGCTGCACTGAATATTTTTAAAGTGTATTAAAAAAGATTTGGCAAAGAGTATTTTTAGGTTTGTGGATTAGCAAGCACTAACCTATCCCTCTTCCCTCCCCACTTGATCCTTAAGGATTTGCCTGAGTCATGGATTTCTTACTAGGCTTGTTAACTCTGTTATTTTTTTAAAGCCACTAGAATAAAGGAATCTTTGCAGAGAGCCATCATCAGGATTTAGGCCATGAATAGACTGAACAACCTCCCTGACTACCCTTGGGGGAGTCACCTTTGACCCCTCTGGGTCAGATGGCAATGCTTCTTTAGCCTCCTAAATGAAGCAAGATGAGGGCTCAAAACAAGCGCTTTCTCTGTCCTCGCAGATTCACTGAATCCAGTGACAACCAAGATAAAAGATGAGCCCTGTTGGCATTTTATTTTCACAGCTGTTTTTCCACAGCAGAGGGAGGAAGAGAAGATAAAGTAGCGAGAATATGAAAGGCTACAGAAACTGTTATTAGAAGGAAAGTGTAACCCCAAGGCCCAGCACTGGGTTCCTTACTCTGGGGCCTTCCAATCAAGTTGAACTATTCCACCTAAAGTAAACTAAGGGAGATGAATTCCAACATGTCTGGAGATTGGGAAAGCTGGATTAATGAAAGCTTGCCTAGCCTTTTTGTATGATTCTCGAATCAAGTTCCAGCTGGGAATTTTCCTTGGCACCACACATAAAACAACCACAGAACTCAGAATGAAAAGGCGGCAGAGATTTCTTTTTACATTAAAGACTTTGGTTTTAATGCTTTCCAGTGGGATCATAGGAAGTTGTTGCCTTTTACCAAGGCCACTAGTGTTGCTTGTGGCTTGTCAGGTTTTCAGGCAGGATCTTTTGCCAGCAAAGAATTAATGCCATGATTAGACCAGAACTTACTCACCACCTCAGATCCTACTTCCTACAGTTACCTACACGAGTGACTGAAAACTGGTTTATTGAAGAATGCACATGATGATGCAAGCAGCAAAGTACGGTAAGTAATAAAATTCAGGAAATCGGTAATAGTGGAATAAGTCTTAGGTGCAGTTACTGGCTGCAAGTTCATGTGCTAAATCAAGGGTCCCCAAACTTGGCAACTTTAAGACTTGTGGACTTCAACTCCCATGCTGGCTGGAGAATTCTGAGAATTGAAGTCCACAAGTCTTAAAGTTGCCAAGTTTGAAGACCTCTGTGCTAAATGGAACAATGACCTGACCCAAGCAATCTCAAAAGAATATAAATGGAGAAGATGACAATGAGTATCTAAAAATGGGAGATGATTTGCATGGAAAACCACTTGGTTCTCTAGCACTTTTGAATTTCCTTCTCTGTTAACCAGCAAGTTTGAGCTAAGAGTTGTTATTTCAATGAAAGGAATCTAGAACAATTCAAATGCTGAATAAATACTTCATTTTGGATTCCTTGTTTAAATTTGCTATAAAATTTAGTATAAACTGGCCTTTAAAATGGGGAGAATGGGAATACATACGCAAATGCAACTACAATAAGGTGACCAGATTTTTTTTTTAAGCGGGACACCATTGACGGGGGGGCGGGCCCGCCTGGACGCCGCCATTTGAGTTTTGCCCTCTGCGCATGCGCAGAACGCTGTGCGCATGCGCAGAGGGCAAAAGAACGCAAATGTTGGTGTCCAGGTGGGTGGGTGGGAGGCGGGAGGCCTTTCCTC
Organism: Diadophis punctatus similis; assembly: GCA_023053685.1. Classification (NCBI taxonomy): domain Eukaryota; kingdom Metazoa; phylum Chordata; class Lepidosauria; order Squamata; family Dipsadidae; genus Diadophis; species Diadophis punctatus. The sequence goes on from JALIGW010000001.1 coordinate 45,203,549, forward strand.
GCCTCCCGCCTCCCGTTCGTGTAGCAGAATGGTACCTGAGATTAATAGGTGCCTGCGGAGATGAGGCAGCTATTCAAGAGACATCCCCTGTGGCCGGCTGAAGGGATCTAAAGTGTAGTGATGTGCTATTTGAAAAGGCGCTGTCGTGAGCTGACAGGTTCCGCTGGTCTGCTAAAGCCCGGAAGTGCGGCTGCCGATGACCGCAGGTCTGCCGGCGAGCTTTCAAGTAGTGCCCCGAGCTGCTCGTCTGTAGGGAGCCTGATTACGTCTGCGGCCTCTAAAATGGATAGCGCTGCCGGCCTTTAGGATGACTGGAAACAGTCGTGTTTGCTGCCGTAGGACACTGCTTCAGGGTTTGCTAGACCCCCGCGGTTTGTCCCGGCACTGGCTACCCTACCCGGGGCGTGGCTGTCCGTGTCTGTGTCGCTTCACCTAGCGTCATGCCAGACGATCGTGGAGCCTACTGGGACAGAGGCGTGGGAGGGAGCCATGGCACCCATGGCTGCAGGGGGATGGGGGGCGGGGCGTCATGTGCTCCGCGGCCAGGCCGGTTTCATCAGGCCATACCATGTCATTCTTCTGCCTGCCTTGCCCTCGGAGCCCTTTAGAGGGTGGACGCATAGCATGCTGGGGATGCTGCCGACGGAGAAGAGCGAGGTGCTTTGTGCAAATTCAAAAAGCGGGACTTTTTTGAAACCCCGCGGGACGCGGGACAATTTGTTTTAAATCGGGTCTGTCCCGCCAAAAGCGGGACGTCTGGTCACCTTGAACTACAATCATTTTATTTGCTGAAATATGTGTTCTTAAAGAAAAAAAGGAGAGGCTTGTTTACCTGGGTGGTCCATACATTTTCCCAATGTTTATTTCATTTTTTTTAAAAAAAACCAAAGTTCTAATTATTTTTAATGCTCATTGGGTTAGGGAAGGGTCTTGTCCATATTTCCCTGGGACATAGATAAGAGCTTAGTGATCCTGTTGCATCAGGTCCTATCTGCTGGCTTTCCAAAAGCATCAGGTTGCACAGATGCTGGATTAGATAGGCTGTTGGTCTGATCTAGCAGAGAGCTTCTTAATCCCTCTGAATTCAATGGGGTTTGCTCTTGTGTAGACATGTATAGGATTGCACTGTGATTTACAGGGGACAAAGATTAAGAAAATGCAGCTAAGGATTGTCTCCTTCTTTTTTTTTAGAACTTGCATCAAGGAGGCCACTAGCTAAGAAGGAAGATTATCAAGAGCGGTTGTTGTGTAGATTAAGGAAAGGCTTTTTTCTTCCTTCAGGGGAAGTCAGCAAATTGCATGATGATGTCTAATGCTTTATCCAAGCAATCATCTCTGAAATCCCCTTGTCATGCAAAGCAGTCAACTGTCTCCTCCATCAGTTGTGTCAATCACTGGGTGAATGGACTTCAAAAATGCCCCCATTATGCATCAAGAGGCTTTTCAAGTGTAAGCAAGAAAGAGAAGAAGAATGCTTTCCCATTGTGGCTGGGAAGAGGCCAAATAGCCTGAGCAGCTCAGGCAGTTAATATGTATTGACTCATCAATGAAATGAATGCAATAACACATTAAATCTGGAGTAAAAAAAGGATGCAATTTTTAAGAAGAATCTTCAGTTGTCACACCTGGGTGCATTTTCTGTTTAATGCCCAAGCTATTGAGACAAGGAAGCTGTGAGTATTATTTGATTCAGAGATCTATCTAAAATACTTTCCAAACTTCATTTGCAGTTTGTTTTCTATAAGGGCAACTAAGCGGTTCTACTGCAGAAAAGATGTAGTTTTGTGGCACCTAAAAGATATGTATAGTGGTTATGTTTGTTTATGTTTATGGTTCGTGGATGAATCTACAAAATTTTCTGCCGTAAAATATATATTTTGTCTTTCAGGCATCATGAGACTTCATCTTTATCATTGTCCATGAGAAAAAAAAAGACCAAATTAAAATTATAGCAACTTAATATAAAGCAATACATAAATTAAAATACGATGCCTCTAACATCTATGGAGATTCTCAGTCATCCAGGTCATGGTTGTCCCAAAGGTGCTTTTTCAAGAGGCAACTGGACTTTCTGGTTTTTCTTTGAAGACGTTTCACTTCCCATCCAAGAAGCTTCTTCAGCTTCTTCATGCCTCTAACATTAGAAAAATACTGAAGAAGGAACCTTTATTTTAGATAAGGTCTCTCTGTATCTTTGCAGCAGTTTATAGCCACTTTATCAAACTTTCTTGCTGCTAATCCAAAAAAGGAGATGATGCAGAATGAAGGAAGAATGGATTTCATGTCATCCATAAGCATTCAAAATAAAATGGTTTCTATAATAGCCATTTTGTTTTTCTAGTAGCAATAACTATAATATACAATGAACCCTCATTTTTTGCGGGGGTTACATTCCAAAAAGAACCCATGATAGGCGAAATCTGTGAAGTAGTAACATTTATTTTACAATTATTATACAATGAAATACTCCATAATACATTGAAACCAAAGAACAAAACCTTTTTACAGGCCCAAGCATTTGTTTAACAAATAAAAGTACTGTATAAACGTTTTTTTTACAAATAACTACTGTACTGTAAAATAATAATTTTAATCATCAATACGAACTGAAGGCTTCAAATTGCGGAGATCAGCACCGCCCCACCGCGACCCGAGTCATTGGATTAGAACGGGAGAAAATGAAAAATGATTATGAAAAAAAATACAAAGTACAGTAGGACAAATAGTGACTCACGTGTATTTCACTGCTCTTCTGACTGAGCCGCTGCATCAGAAGAAGTGGAGAGACTGTTTAGCCAATCAGAATGCAGAACACAATGCATGATGCAAATCCGTGAAGCAGCAAGACCGTGAAAGGTGAACCGCGATATAGCGAGGGTTCACTGTATAGTATAATCTATGTACTACCTTCTTTTCCTTCCATATGTCACAATATTCTTTCATTTTTTACAGAGTTTGAGATTTTATTGTTGTATGGCCCAATTTTTCAATATATACATGCTTGATTTTTATAGAACCCTACAGAAACATATGGGTTTTCCTCAACCTTGTACGTTTAACCATGGCATAAACATACTCTAATAATGTTTTTCTGCTGTTTTCCTATGTTGTTGTCTTTGTATTGTTCTCAATCCATATGCAAGACAGACTTAGCTGTTTCAGTGTTAAAGTTGTTTTTCCCTTTCCAAATATAGCTTCAAGATGCATAAAATCTATTAGGCTTTACCACCCCATTACCTTGGAGATAAGCCAAGAGACTGTAGTGACATGAAACAGGAAATAGAGGCAGGATAGGGATTGGAAATGGACCAAACTGGTATTGTTTTCTGCTTACTCGAGGAAGGGAGGATAGTACTTTAACTTAGCAATAGGGAAAGGCCCATACTATGTTCTTTGGGTTAATGAAAAACTACACATTTCTCAAATTCTTTCCAAGCATAAATACATGGTAGAGTGTTAAATAGGGTGACATTACTATACATTACTATTGCTATGCTGGCTGGAGAATTCTGGGAGTTGAAGTCCACAAGTCTTAAAGTTGCCAAGTATGAAGGCCTCTGTATTACAGGGTTGCCTTATCTGAACTGCAAAACATGAACATCCACTAGAAGGCATTATTTTTTAAAAAAACATTTTTTACTGCCACCCAGTGGTTACACTGGATTTTGCTACCCAAATATGTTAGCCAAAGCCACACAACCATCTTTTAGCCAGGTCTAACAAGCAATGTTCCCTGTAAAATTAGAAAACTGCGCGCGACAGTTAAAAACTGCCGCATGGCGTTCTCTTTTCATGTGTGCGGCCACGCAGGCGCACAGCCTCTGCCATTACAAAATGCCGAGCGGAAGTTAGAAATTTCCGTGCGGCATTCTCTTGTTACGTATGCAGCCGCGCGGCCACGCACCTTATAGGGAACAGTGCTGACAAGGGGATGGATACTGCAAACATACAGCTCTATTCAGGGGCAGGTATTACTCATATCAGAGATTTCTGAATAGGCAGAATTCCTGACAGTGTGGATGAATAGCAGTATATCATTAGGCTAAGTGAGACCGCCAGCTCAAGTGGCAGATTATTTGGGAGTGACAATAACAATGGCCTCAACCTGTCTCTCATTTTCATAGTCTTTGTCTTCCTTCATTGAAGTAAACAACTGGATATCACACACAATCCAGTGGTGGGTTCCTACCAGTGCGGTCCACTCTATAGCACTGGTAGCGGCCTGCTGGTGATTTCACAGTACTGGTGCGGTCAGTTGCCGATGCCTGGGCGCCACCATTAAAAAAAAACATTTAATTTTTTTAAAAATTTTCTTCTGCGCATGCCCAGAAGCCAAGCTTCCGGCACTGCGCATGCACTGCCTTCCTACCCCACAGTGAGTCCAAGCAGGAGAGGATGGCTGAGGGAGCACGTGAGACGCTGAAAGAATGGGCGGCAGGAGCTATCTCCATTCCCCTCCCTTCAGCAGTCCGAGAAGCCACGAACGCGCGGTGATGATCCCAGGCATTTTCGCACGTTCAAGGCTTCTCGAGCTGCTGAGGGGAGGGGGAATGGGCGGCAGGAGCCTAGGATCATCGAATGGAGAGAAGCATTCAGGCTGGATGGAGCCTCCTAGAAGAACCGCTGCCGCGGTCTTGCTATTCCCACTGCGGGGGGCTGCGTTGCGGGTGGGCAATGTCCCCCTGCTTCTCCGGCTGCTGCCAAGCTCCTGAGGCCCACGCCCACCTGGTCACATGGCTGGCAAGCCACACCCACAAAATAAGCCATGCCCATAGAGTGGTAGTAAAAAAATTAGGAACCCGCCCCTGACACAATCTACTCTGAGGTCCCTTCTAACTCTATTATTCTATGCTCTATGCTCAGCTCTCAACTAAAGAAACATTTGGAAGTTTGGAGCAGTGGAGATTCTATCCCACCACGAAAGTTGAATTTTTGCAGTTGAGTTTTTTAATAGGTGGAACTAGGTGAGTCCCATCTTTTCTCTGGCAGTAGTGCATAGTAAATCTACCCCCCCTTTAAATATTTTCTTGTGAAGGTAAAGAGAGAGGACCAGAGAACTGCTAAATTAAGAAAGTTGTTGGAGGGTGATGGGAAGAGAAGACAAATATAGCAAGGAATAGAGGTGATCAAATAACACTTTTCTTTATTGTTGCTCCACATTTCCTAAGATGAAGCCCACCCTTTCCTTCCTGCTTATTTGAAATAAATCAACACATGCATTTGTATAATAATTGGGATCAGCTGGTTTCATAGATTTCCATGCCAAAGTCTGCTCACAAAGCCAGGCTTGTTCTCTGCCATGTGTCATCTTGATTTTATTTCCCTGGCAAAAGGCTGATGTTTGTGCAAAGAGAAAAAAAACATTGATGTTCTTACTACACCCCCCCCCCCCATCCTGTATATTAAACTTCTTGGAGCAGTTTAATTAGCAGGTTTCCTAGAAGAGTAGTGATGTGAACTTAGCAGCTTGATGGGAAGTGCTTGGCATTTATTATATGGTTGTTCTTGGTTACAATAACTGTGGAACAAGACAGATGTGCGGCACACATATTGCATGTTAAACTGCTTGTTGAGGATTTTTTGCTTTTAGCATATGTGATGTAGCTGCAGCTGGGTGGCTGAGAAAACCACAGGACAGTTGAAATGTGATGCATTCTCATGTATGAAGTTAAGGGCGCCTGAGAGCTTCTACTGCTTTTTTCTGTCAATGTTACCAAAAAATTAGAAGATACATCCAATTTCTATTCTAGCTAATCTAAAACAAAGACAATTTAAGACTCCTGTATAAAACAAACATCAAGAGTTTTTACACCAACTACTAGCTTGCTGTCAAAGGGTCATAAAAACAAAAAAAAAATGAATTTTTTGGATCAGACCGGAGATCCATCTAGCTCAGCATTTTACTTATCCTAGTAGCTCAAACCAGATTCCAGGAAAAGTTCACAAACATAAATTTTAATTATTAGATGCATGTACCATCTTTCCTTTGTTTGCTGAAGACCCTGCACACTTTATCCTGGCCTGGGGTTACCCAGTGGGCTTTATAGTTGTGTTAAGATTTCAACTTGGGTCTCCTCATCCATTATTTAATGGTATTCAGCCTGATCCTAAAGACTTTTACAGCCAACATGGCAATAACCATTTACAGCTTTATTTTCCTTTGATTTGTCTAATTTCCCCTTTAAACCAATTACACTTGTGGTTAAGTATGTGTTAGGTGAAGACCTTCATTTGGTCTGCTCTGAAGTTCCTACTGATCAACTTCAGAGGAGCATTAGGTTCCCGGTTGGAAGGGGGGTGGTGGTCTCCTTCCATCTCCACATTCTCCATGCGTTAGCAATTCCTCTGCCTGTTATCTCTTTCACAGAAGAGACTTCCTTCCCTGCAGAACAATTAGAAGGAGTGTTTGAAGGGAGAATTATATTAAGTGCAGCGTGTGGGAATGCCTTTTCTAGTTCCAGGATTAGGGATTCTTGTGCTTATTTCTACTTAAAAGAAACAGTGGAAAATTTAAATCCCTGAACAGCTGAGGAACTCCTGGATGAGTTATTGTTGTTTTCAGTTTAACCTACTTTAACTGAAAATATACAGAGAGATTAAGCAAATTAACATGGCACTAGTCTAACCAAGGTCATGACTGCTAGACTACAAGCACAATCTGTGATTGCTTCTCAGTACCGGTTAATAAAAATCAATAGTGGGAGGATGCTAATCCCCTGTGTTGGTACTTTCCCTAGGCAGCTTTTAGGGTACTTTTGGAGCAGAATGATAGACTATACAGATACTCAAGCAAGATGGTTTAACAAGTCCTTTTTCAAGTTCTTGCATATTGCCTTGAATGTCTTGTTTGCTTGTTTGTTTATCTCCACGACTTATGCCACTCCAATAAATTGCCTCTGAGAAATGTGCAATTCCTCAATTCCCTAATTTAGATTAAAATGCAAGCAATCAAAAAGTTGAAACCAAAAACATGATGTAAATAATAGGAATGAGTCAAATATCCCAAAACAAACAAAAACAAACAAAACCTCAATTTAAAAAGTTGTTCATCTAGTTGACAGTCATTATGATTGATGTAATAAGCAAATATTATATCTTTCATCAAAAATATTAGTTGGTTAGTTTGATATAAGAAACAATGAAAGTCTAAATTCTCAAATTCTATTCATCCATCTTTATAGTACTGTACTTGCAGCATCAATAACAACAACAACAACAACAGGGGTTCTTACATGTGAGACTATATATATAGTCCCTTTATTTTCATTTATCAGCAAAAAATCATATATATATATATATATATATATATATATATATATATATATATATATATATATATATATATATATATATATATATATATATATATATATATATATATATATATATATATATATATATATGTTTTCTGAGGTTTTCGCGGGTGTTTGTATGTAGGTCTTTGGGTATTCGGGTTTTCTCCCGCGTGAAATTGGAAGTGTCTTGGCGACGTTTCGATGAAGTCTCATTCATCATCTTCAGGCTGGTGTCTTCTGCTTTCTGCTCCTAGAAGCAGAAAGCAGAAGACACCAGCCTGAAGATGATGAATGAGACTTCATCGAAACGTCGCCAAGACACTTCCAATTTCACGCGGGAGAAAACCCGAATACCCAAAGACCTACATATATATATATATATATATATATATATATATATATATATATATATATATATATATATATATATATATATATATATATATATATATATATATATATATATATATATATATATATATATATATATATATATATATATATATATATATATATATATATATATATATATATATATGTAGGATTTTTTGCTGATAAATGAAAATAAAGGGAGACTATTATAGATCTATTTCAAGCTTATTTTGCTCTCGTCAGATAGCCATACCCCTTACTGGGATTTGAACCCGGGCCGGCTGCCTTAATAATACGTCATATTCATTCTTTTTTTTACTCCAATACTTTTCTTACTGGTATTATACTAAGCAAGTAATATGCTAGATCATGGGTGTCAAACTCGATTGCATCACGTGAGATATCATGACATATCGCGATGTTTTTTGCTTTTGCGGAGCTGGAGTGGGCGTGGCCTGTGCATGATGCATCCGGCCCGCAGGCTGCCAGTTTCACAGGCCTGTGCTAGATCATTTCTCTTTTGGACAGTGTCGTGGTAAAGCTTGAAGTGGGATCAGGTGCTCACCAGGTAGTTTTAGATCTGTCACAATCCCATCCCTTGCCACAATCTTACATATCTGTTCTGAATAAGACAAGGCTTCCTATATACACTGCTTTCAGAACCCGGAGGAAAGGTGACTTATAAATAGATGTATAGTAATAATTACAGTAATGGTGGAATTGTGGCTGATGGTGATGATTATGGTAATAATAATTATTCTTATACTGTTGTGGGAAGTGCTTTTGATTTTAGCCCCACCCTAAAATTCTAATGAATCAGAAAAAGTATCATTAAAAGGAAATTTAGATGTTAAATAGTCAAGAACCATGGCTTCAATACTTAACAGTCAATACACAGAGAACCCTTGCTTTGCTTGATCCCAAGAATGGCCCATTTCTTGGAGCATCCTTTAACTTCTTTGTCTTTAAAAGAATCTTAGAGTGAAAATGTTTCCTTTCTTTACTAAACGGTGCTACTGTTTTATATGCAGATTAGTGAACTGACAAGGTAAAAAAAGGTTTTATTTGGTGTGAAATACTTGTAAACTTTTAGCAGTCTTGTATGACAACAGTTAAATTATGAACCAAAGTTCTCTATGTTAAATTTAAGCACAAATATGAACAAACAACTGCCTTTAATGCAGCAAGTCACTTTTCTTTTTCTTTGCTTCCAACTCTTACTGATCCACAAAGGTTTAATTAGTTTTTCCTACCCTGATACTTTCCAGATACGTTGATCTGGTCTGCAAAAGATTATTTCTCCATATATGTAGTGGTCTCTAAAATTTCATGTGGCTTTACTCCAATAGATTACTTATCTGGGGTTTTCTCAACACAAATTTATAGAGGGTTGATGCCATGTAAATTTCCTGAGGCATCCCAAAAGATCCCTGGGAAATATGGTTGTAGTTGTCTACAACCTATTAATGCAACAGGATAAATATGGGTCTGGAGATCCCTATTTCCAAGTTATAGTGCTACCCACTGAATAAATTCAATGAGGGTTCAACAGTCTGATAATAATAACATACTATGCCCATATTCTCCTTATTTCTTTAATCTCAGTTCCCCTTTGTTTATGCATCCCATCCACTATGCAGAAATAATACAAAAGGGAGGTGGTTTTGCCCACTACTATCTTCATCACCATCCACTAGTGGCATACATCCTCCAAAATATTGAATCAATCAATCAATTGATTTTATTAACCTAGGTGTCTAAAAAGATGTCGTAATTTACTGGCATGCTTTTAACGACTGCAGTTTTAATATACCACAATATCAGTGACCATTTCCAAAGATGCACTGAGTTCTTTGTGAGGCCCAAGGGGAAATGTTTCTTCTAATTCAGTGGTTCCCAACCTGGGGGTCGAATGACCATTTCTCAGGGGTCGCCTCAGCATCCTCAACTCCCCCCCCACTGCCACAAGCCTGGCCATATCGGCTCAACTCGCCCGAGCCCTCCGATTGGTCGGGAGAGGTGCCATTCGGTGAGAGGCGTTTATGACGCCTGGCAGCCGAGCTTTAACGGCATCAGCTAAGGGGCGGGGCATCGCAAGATTGCACACTGGAGAGTACAAGGTGGTGCTTAAGACATCTGTGGCCGCCCCTGTCTCCTGCTCGCAGCGGCAATTTCTTCCCGCTGGTGTTGAAGGGAAAGGGAGTCACGGGAGGGAACGGCCAGCCAACGACCACTTAAGTTTCACAGTGCATGACGGTGGGAAGGAGGACAGCTGGAATTGTCTGTCTGCCCTCTCGCTCTCGGCTGGCGCGGAGACCCAGCGAACAAAGAGGCAAACAGGGAGGGAGGGAAGAGAGAGACTGAGAGATATTAGCGCAGGGCTAGCCTGATCATACAGCCTTGGTGCTGAGGACGCCACCGCCAGGGACAGGAGGAGCTAAGCCGGAGGGAACTGGAGAAGGAGGTGGTGCAGGAGCATGGTCCATCGCCACCGCCCTGCTCCATATGATCAGGCTAGCCCTGTGCTAATATCTCTCAGTCTCTCTCTTCCCTCCCTCCCTGTTTGCCTCTTTGTTCACTGGGTCTCCAAAATAATTTTATGGTTGGGGGGTCACCACAACATGAGGAACTATATTAAGGGGTCGCGGCATTAGAAAGGTTGGGAACCACTGTTCTAATTGATGCTTGCTATGGTAGAGGTTTGCATCTTTTGAAAAGATGTTTCCTTTTCTCTTTTGAATGAAGATTTCCCCCTCATATGTAAATGTATGTAAATTTAATCACTGGTTACTACATTTTTTTAAAAAAGGGTGACAATTTTGGAAAAGACCGCCACTACCATGGCTTCTCCAAAAGGACAAGGTGAAGGTTAGTAATATGCAGAAGAATACCAGCTATTGGTTGCCTCCATCTTGATCTAAGCCAGGGAGTGGTTGAGGCACCCTGTTTGTTTTACGGGTGATAGCTGGAGAGCTGGCAGTGATCAAAGGCCCAAGCAGGAGGAGTATGCACAAAGGGAAATGGTTGGTTGGACTATGTGTTCTTTGAAACAATGCTCTCTTTTATTGTGTTAGGCAGCGTTCCACAAATTCTAAACCTGACAGGCAAACAGCTTCTTCCTCTCTGAATTCCCTTTATGTCAGAAACCAGGGGAGTTACAACCTTAGGAAGACAATTTTCAAATCACAGGCAAGCAGACCAACACTTCCTCACATTCTTTGCAAGAGACAGCGAAACAATATTGGAACAGCTCTGTTGACAGAAGCATTAATTTTAGACCCATTATTCTTTCACCTTGTGTATGTGTGCATAGGACTGGGTATGTTAATATTTGCTATAAGTCACATCTTTGCTTTATAAGCATTCCTGTTTTCCTATTTCTCTCTCTCTCTCTTTTTTTGCAAATTTGCTAAATGGGAAGGTTTTTGCAATTATTATTTTTAGGAAACTACGTTTTTTCTCCTTAGGGAGAATGCTACATGTTTAGGACATGACCCATTTTTATTTCCTCACTGTAGCTATGTCCACTGGAGAGGACTGGTACCACAGGGCTTGGTGAAGTTGCTATCCCTCTCTCCCTATCCTTGACTGGTCATTAGCTACCCATTTGCCATTTACAGTACACACCCAGCTATCCTTTTGTTCCCCCCTTCTCCAATGAAAATGACTCAGGACTGTCTTAAGGCATGGTCCTGATGGGCACTTGCCTGTGGGCCCCACGAGCATAGGGGCCCCATACTAATCTGTGTATGTTAACCATTCAATGCACCTTGCATCATATAAATACAGCAATATATTTATTACATTTTTAAATTAATACTAACATGCAAATATGTTTAATTTTATCGACCATTTACATTTTTATTCCTGTGAGGAGTAGTCGTAGGGGCCCCCAGTACACTGCTTTGCCCAGGGGCCCATAATGCTTTTAAGATGGCCCTGGAAAATTTGTATGCTTCAACAATGGCTGCAGGGTGCTTATGTTGGAGAAAGTGCTCCTTATTTATTTATTTATTTATTTATTTATTTATTTATTTATTTATTTATTTATTTATTTATTTATTTATTTATTTATTTATTTATTTATTTATTTATTTATTTATTTATTTATTTATTTATTTATTTATTTATTTATTTAATAGATTTGTATGCCGCCCAACTCCCAAAGGGACTCTGGGCGGCTCAGAGCATATTAAATACAAAATCTAAAAAACAGTTAAAAATTTTAAGAACAAGATTAAAATAATGTAAACAATTAAAACATTTAAAAGCATTTAAAAACAGCCACAATTTAAAAACCCAATGATGCACTCATGCGGCCAAGATTGATCGGTATTGTATTAAAATCATTGGCCCCAGGCCTGTCGACAAAGCCATGTTTTTAATGCTTTTCTGAAGGCTGGCAGGGTGGGAATTATGCGGATCTCGGGGGGTAGTGTATTCCAGAGAGCCGGTGCCGCCACAGAGAAGGCCCTCAACACTGTCAAACTATTTACTAAGTCTGCACTACTATTAATCTTCTCATCGTTCCCATCACCCATCTCCTCCCACTAATGACTGTACGACTGTAACTTTGTTGCTTGTATCCTTACGATTTACATTGAGTGGTTCCAATATGATTTGATTGCTTATTTGTACCTGGATTATCATTAAGTGTTGTACCTTATGATTCTTGACGAACGTATCTTTTCTTTTATGTACACTTTTTTTTTATGCACCAAGACAAATTCCTTGTGTGTCCATTCACACTTGGCCAATAAAAAATTCTATTCTATTCTATTCTATTCTATTCTATTCTATTCTATTCTATTCTATTCTATTCTAATCTATTCTATTCTATTCTATTCTATTCTATTCTATTCTATTCTACTCTACTCTACTCTACTCTACTCTACTCTACTCTACTCTACTCTACTCTACTCTACTCTACTCTATTCTATTCTATTCTATTCTTCTATTCTATTCTATTCTATTTTCTGTATTCCAGTTCTATCTTCTAAGATTGACAAATCATGGGTATGGACTACAGATTTACTGCAAGAATGAGTGTTTGAAATAACAAAGAGATATATTTCATTCTTAGAAGTGTCCTACTCCCTTCATATTAATTATAGCAGTGGGGCATAACCTCTCTATGTTGAGTCATACTTAACATTTTAATAATAGGGTAAAGAGCTCACAACACAATGAAAAAAGCCAAAACATTTTTGTATGTAATGTTCAAGTAGCAAATATTCTTCCCTTGTGCCAGTATAAGAGCAATAATCTCACCACCAAGCAGGAAGGAAGGAAAGACAATCACACTATGGTTTCCTGATGTCATTTTGCATCAGCTATATTGTAGCGCAGGGGTGTCAAACTCGATTTCATTGAGGGCCACATCAGGGTTGTGTTTGACCTCGGGGGGGGAACGGGATGGGCATGACCAGCTCGACATCACTCGTGTTGGGGGCACCTGTGGAGGCCAAGTGCTTTGCCAGCGAAAACAGGCTCCCGAGCTCTGTTTCCAGCTGTGACAACCTCTTGCTTCCCTCTGCCAGTGAAAATGGAACTCGGGGGGGGGGATGCAGCCCTCCCGAGCTCCGTTTTCACTGGCAGAAACACAGTGGCCCAGTTCTTTGCTGTTTCCAGGGCAGCCCCATGGGCCAGATCTAAGCACCCCAAGGGCCAGATCTGGCCCCTGGGCCTTGAGTTTGACACCCCTGGTGTAGCTGATAGGCACAATAATATGTCTGTTAGATGGAGTATCTATCCCATCCCCAAGCTCCAATGGGCTAGTTGAAGAGATAAATTGGAGGCCATGACACAATAGTAATGTTCTTATTAATCTTATTCATGCAATGAGAGTGGGACCGTACTTGTTATCCACCATATTGATATCAATGTGCTCACAATACCTACATTCTTTTTTTTTCTTTTTTTTTGTTCAAAAAGTTTTATTAGTACAGACTTACATAAGTAGTAGCAAAATATTAAATATAAAGTACAAACATTTTTGTTTTTTTCTCCCCCCCCGAACCCACCCCCTTCCCTCCCCACCTCCCCCCCGGACTTCCCAGAGATAATACAGGGCATAATAATAAATTTAAATTGTTAATAAAAAGAGAAAAAAAAAGAGGAAAAAAAAGAACACTGTTTTTAAAAAAACTTCAACTCCAGATTATACACTACTAATATATCGCATTTATATACAATAGTAAAGATACAAAAAAGAAAAAAAAGAAAGAAAGAGAAAACTCTTTAACAATACAAACAAACAAACCTCCTACCTCCTCCCTTCAGTCCTCTATCTTATACAAGGTAAATGTTACAAAAGTAATAACTAAATATAAAATACACAAATCTTAAACTGATATTATTGACATTAAAAATAACCTCTAAGATAAAACTTAACTAAATGTTACATAAGTAATCATCAAATATTAAATTTCGTCATGATATTAATAAGATAATATTATTCTAAATTAACTTACTAACTTCAATAAACAAAAAAAGAAAATAAAAGAAGAATAAACAAATCTTCAACAAACTATATATATCTAATATTATTAACATTAAAAATAACCTCAAAATTATATAAAACTTAACTAAATATTGCATAAGTAATCATTAGATAGGGAAAAGATAAAATACAATCATATTAGTCTCTATCCGTCCAATATATTTCAACATCACATCGTTTTGTATCTTGATAGTTCATCTTTTAATAGTTCAATAAATTCGAATTTGTCGAATCGTCTCCCGTCTGATCCCAAACCTCCATCTCCTTTTCCCCAGCTATCTGGTTCAGGCACTCCTTTTGGATTTTTGAATCTATTTCCTTTTGATCCATCAAAGGTGGCTTCCCCTCCTCCTCCTCTTTTATTTTCATACATCCTTCCTCTGGAATCTTGGATATATCAGCCTTTAGAACATTGACATAAAATTCAGTAGCTTTTTTTATCGTGTTAAGCTGGTATCTTTTTCCAGAAAATTTCACTGCTACTCCAACTGGCGCTTCCCATTTATATTGTAAATTTAATCTCTTAAATTCATCAATCAAAAAAGTATAGCTTTTTCTGGCTTTAAGCATTTTAGAGGGGATTTCTTTCCAAATCTTTAGTTCCTGACCATTCACCATAAGATTATTGTTAAACGTTGCTTGTATAATTCTGTTCCGTAGAGCTCTTGTGGTAAAATATATAACAATGTCCCTTGGTAAATGCTTTTGTTTAGCGTACCACGAATTGATTCTGTAAATTTTGTCAATTTGTGTAGCCAATTCCACTTTAGAAATTCCAGACACCTGATCCAATATGTCAACCATCCTGCCTTTTAGATTTTCATATAATCCTTCTTTCAAACCTCTAATCCTTATAGCAACTTCCATGGATCTGAACTGAGTCATTAAGACCTCTTTTTCAAAATTTGCAATATCATTTTGGATTTTATCTATGTAATTCACCGAAGTTGCCAAAGCTTGTTTATTTGTTTCAATACGTTCTGCCAAAACTTCAATATTTGTTGCTAAGCCTTTACAAACCTCTAACACATCAAATCTGAGTTGTTGATTCATATTCTTCAAAGCAGCCTGCATTTTTTTGTCTATCTCACTTATTTTCTGATTAAATTCCAAAGTAAGTTCATGTTTCATAATCTTTAAATTATTTAATAAATTTTCAGGTGTCAAAAGCTGTGGAGGTGTTAGCTCAGTGTTAAGTTGCATTTTAGAAATATATCCAGATGAATAGTCATTTCTTTTAGTCAAAACAATCTTTCCAGACTTTGAAGCCATTGGTGTTTCAAAAGAGTACAAAAAAGAGAGAAAGCCAGATGCCTGATTAAAGTTCTTTCCAGTTTAAAAATCAGATAGTCTTTTATTATTGGAAATATTTCTATTATAACTTTAATCCAGAGTTAGGAGACAGAGAGAGAAAAAACCATTTTTCCAAGTTAAAAGTTTCCATAAGAGAGAGAGAGAGAAAAAAAAAAGCCTCTGGGAAAACGAAAGTCACTTTCACTTCTCAATCGCCATATTGTTACTCTGTTTCCTTTGTTCCCTTGCCGAAGTGAAAGCTTGCCCAGGAGTTGAAAAAAAAAGGAAAAAAGAGGTTTCAGTACTTGCCCATCTCACGCCTGTTTCTCTCTGTCTGCTTCTGTAGTTTAAATATAATTATAAATCCCATTCTTGAAGCAGCGGCTGGTCACGACATCTAGCTCTGCAAAGGCAGAGGTTTCCTGATCTTCGGAGCTGGAGACAGGCTGCATGGGGAGCTCTCCCTTCGCGCCCTACCAGATGGCTCCTAGGGCGCTGGGGGGGCTCTACCCCTCCTGTCAGGCTCTCATCTCTCCCCTTTGCCCGGGGAAGAGATTTCAAAGCCGCCAGACAGCTGTTCTGGCGGCTTTTAACAAAGATCGGAAAGGCGTCCGACGAAGGGACGTCCGCGATGAAGCGCTCCAAACCGGAAGTCCACAATACCTACATTCTTATTGGCCATGTTACCACTGATGACCATATAGTAGGAACTAGTTACTCTACTGGTAAACATAACAGAATACCAGAGTTGGAAGGGACCTTGGAGTTCTTCTAGTCCAACTGCTTGCTCAAGCAGGAGACCCTATACAATTTCAGACAAATGGCTGGCCAATCTCTTCTTAAAAATCTCTAGTGATGGAGCACACACAATTTCTGAAGGCAAGTTGTTCCACTGATTAATTGTTCTGACAGGAAAGTTCTCCTTATTTCTAGGTTGGATCCAGAGGTGAAATGTGAAAATTTTCCTACCGGTTCTGTGGGTGTGGCTTATTTTGTGGGTGTGGCTTGGAGGTTAGGTGGGTGTGGCTTCAGGTGGGCTTGACCATGTGGTCATGTGACTGGGTGGGCGTAGCCAGGTTGTCATGTGACTGGGTGGGTGCGGCCAATTTAGCAGTCCATTTTGCCAGGGAGCAGGGGGTTGGACTAGATGACCTCTGAGATTCCTTCCAGCCTTTGCTGTGCTGAAGCTGTGTCTAGTACCAACCAGGTTGGTGGTCCTCCCTCCCTCCTTCCCTCCCTCCCACCCTCCCTCCCTCCCTCCCTCCCTCCCTCCCTCCCTCCCTCCCTCCCTCCCTCCCTCCCTCCCTCCCTCCCTCCCTCCTTTCTTTCTTTCTTTCTTTCTTTCTTTCTTTCTTTCTTTCTTTCTTTCTTTCTTTCTTTCTTTCTTTCTTTTGTGTGAAGCAACCCCCCCAAAAGAAAATATTACTCATAATAAAAGGCTTACAGAAAAACAAGGAAAAATCAAGGAGCTAACAAAGAACCTGCCTGAAGCTCATTCCACATTCCTGCCCGATAGAGATAATGAGATAATGACCATATAGAAAGTGGAAGCCTGACGTTTGGCTCCATTCACACAAGCAGGGAAACAGATCCCTAGAAAACCCATTCAAGATGGAATATTTTGAAATTTCCCCATGACAAGATTTGGCAGCTAACAAAACACAGTAGTAGAATCAGAATAAGCAGCCCTACACTCAAGACCTAACACAGGACAAAAGTCATTTAGCCACAATGGGAATCACCCAAACCCTCTTAGAAACACAAAGCCCATATTGCACAAACCCCAAAACTTCAAAAACATAGAACCATATAAGAATCCTTCCTTTTATCCACTGCTGAATGTCACTTCGCTTCTGCAATTAAAAACCTCCTTCTGAGCAGCTTCCGAAGGCTTTTCAATTTAAAGCAGGAGTCTCCAAAGTTTGCAACATTAAGACTTCTGGACTTCAACTCCCAGAATTCCTCAGCCAGCCATGTGGCTAAGTTTGGAGACTCCTGATTTAAAGCGACAGCATTTGTTTTTCTTCTTTGCCTTGCGATCTCCCGGCTGGAAAGTGAGTCCTGATTTTTTCCTTCTAACACCTCTCTCTTTCTCCCTTCCCTTCCCTTCCCTTCCCTTCCCTTCCCTTCCCTTCCCTTCCCTTCCCTTCCCTTCCCTTCCCTTCCCCCTCTCTTTCAGGGAAACCAGCAGGGAAAAAAGGCATTAAAAAGTTTTTTAAAAAAACCAGGAAGTGATAATGTCATGGCAGGTGGGTGGAGCCTCGTGCTGCCATTCCGGTTCTCTGAATCAGTCACCGTAACTGCTACCTACTCACCCGAACCGGGCCGAACTGGAAGGATTTCACACCTGGTTGGATCTATCCTTGATTAGTTTCCATCTGTTGCTTCTTATCCTACCTTCAGGTACTTTGGAAAATAAGTTGACCCCCTCTTCTTTTTGGCAGCCCCTAAAATATTGGAAGACTGCTATCATGTCACCCCTACTCCTTCGTTTCATTAGAGTAGACATACCAATTCCTGCAACCATTTTTCATATGTTTTAGCCTCCAGTCCCCTAATCATCTTTGTTGATCTTCTAGAGTCTCAACATCTTTTTATATTGTAACGACAAAAACTGGATGCAGTATTCCAAATGTGGTCTTACCAAGGCATCATAAAGTGGTATTAACACTTCACGTGATCTTGATTTTATCCCTCTGTTAATGCAGCGTAAGACTAGGTTGGCTTTTCTGGCAGCTGCACACCCTGCTGGCTCATATTTAAGTGATTGTTCAGTAGGATTCCTATATCCCTTTCACCATTACTGTTATTGAGCCAGGTACTGCCTCTTCTATCACAGTCATTGGGCGCTTGGCCAGCAATAAGTGCTATCTCTGCATTCACTGAATAGGTTTTGGCCATACTTAATGTTAAAGTGTCAAGTGAAGTTTATTTGTAATTGGAATAGAAGGAGGGTTTTTGAAAAGACCTCCAAATGGTATCATAAGTATTTTATGTGAAAAACACATTTTTTTCAGAGTTCTGGCATCCACATTTAAAACTGGCTATTTGTAGGATTTTTTTAATGGCCCACAATACTGTTGCTTGCTATACAATTCTTTTGGCTTGTTGTAATATTATTGTAATCGGACACGACTGAATGGAAGAAAAAAAAATATCCCAAACACTAGTGCTTTAATGAGGTGAAAAGGACAGTGAAAGAAAACTCAATGTTAAAGATTTCTGTCATCAACTCAGAGTTGACATTAGCCAGGTCCAGGGCTTCCATTGCCCTCCCCACCCCTTGTGTATGATAAGCACTTCCAGATCCTGTCCTGGCTTTGGCTACCATATTTATCACGATTCAGAGTTTTTACTGCTGATAATGCTTTGGTGAAGTCACCAAGAATTTTATTTGCTTAACCTTAATGCTCTGGAAAAACAGTTGGCTACTTTTGAAACTTTCAGGCTCTCACTCTTAAAAGTGTTGAAAGGAGTGACTTTAAATCAGAGCTTTTATTGCAATTTTAAAAATACAAATAGATGCCCTGGTTCTCAAGGTATCAACATCAAAGGGGCCAGAGAGTCTGGATTGTGTTATCGCTGAATTGGCCATTCACCATTAATCAGTTTATAAATCCCTCAGTATTAAGTGGGCTATTTTACTGCTTTAGATGGATGCTCACTTGCTGTTTGATAAACAGGGAACTGCTGATAGCACTTGTGGCCTTCAGCAGAGCTCCAGTCATTTCAAGAATGGAGTATCTCTCCCTTATTGGATATAATACAGGAAACATAACCTTTGGGGGTTTGGTGGCCAAATTTTGAATTTTGAAAGTATGCTGTAAGCATTCTCACACCATAAAAGCCATCATGGACATGATTGACTTATCAACAGATGGCAAACTGGAGAGGCTAGGCTGCCTTTCACAAACCTCTCTAATACTTACTTCTAATTTAGGATTTGTTTTCTCTTTTTCTAAGCAGGAGGGCACCATCCCAAACCAATCAGTGATTTGCAGCCATCACCATTTTCTATTTTTCTTTAAAAAAAAGTTAAAGAAAAGCAAGAGAGAGAGAAGGAGAAGGAGCTTGGTGGGAGCTTAAGAAAAATGGCTCTACACACTAGCCCACGGGTGATGGTGATGGGACAAAAGGCAGGGAAAGAGACATGTTAGACACTCAGCTTTAATCAACAATACCTTACACATTTTTATCCCCACGTGCAAATATGCCACCAATTATTTATGAAATAAGTTTTTGATAAAATAATTTCCTGAATTTTCTATAAAAAGATGGCTGCCTCTCAATCAACCAAAAGTTTCATGATCGGGCAGGGAATTGAACTTTAGGGGATGTTGATAAGACATCTTTGGAGTGCTCTAGAAACAGGTCCAAAACTTCTTTCACTGCTGTCTGTTTAATAGCTGAGCCAATCTGTTTGTGGTTCAGAGCTGCAGGAAAGGCAATGCACTGTGAAGGTTGGGGGTGGGTCACTTTCCCATTAGTGGGAAGTGCTGCCTCACCCTGCTTCCTGGAGTCTCAAAATGATTATCCCCCTCTATGTTTATCCCCTTCTTCCTGCTGCCTGTCTGTAAGGGTAACAATGCCTCTTTCTCTCTCTCCCTCTTTTCTGATACCGTAAAGCAGTGTTTCCCAACCTTGGCTGCTTAAAGATGTGTGAACTGAAGAATTTTGGGAGTTGAAATCTAGACATCTTTAAGTGACCAAGGATGAAAAACACAGCCATAGTGTATGCTGTCATTTCATTATCACAATTTGTAATAATTTTTCAGTTCATATAGACGGATGGATATCTTTGTGGCTGAGAAGCTTTATCTTATAGCAACTGCTCCGTTTTCCCCTCTGGAAACCGTCAGATAAATGTATCCAGAATGTATTGAAAATGTGAATAGGAACATTTGAAATGTATGTCCTTTTCATATGGAGTGGAGTTTACTTTTCATTGATGTTGTTGTTCTAGGATCTACTGCAGTTCAGAAGAAAGGGCAGTGACTGGATGATACGATTATGGCTCTGTTTCAAGTTGCTTTTTAGGAATTGAATATTCAAATTGGTCTAATAGGGAATTGTTCTTAGTCTTCCCAATCCTGGTTCAGCATTTTTAATGCTACATCACACATGTGCCTTTACATGTTTTCTCACTGCTTACTGTTTTAAAAATGGGCTTTCAGAAGTAAAATGTGAAGTGCATAATTTGATGAAAATTGACTGCATCTTCAAGTATATGTAATATCTTACTTCATACATAAAAAGAGGCTGAGCTTTGATTACATTCTTATGGCCACCCCTGTGAGCAGCCCAATCAGAACATACTAGAACAGTAGCCCCAATCTTTTGGGCACCAGGAACCGGTTCCATGGAGAAAGCTTTTTCCACAGACCGGAGGGGGCGTGGTTTTGCATCGCGAAGATGGGGCTTTAATTGTTTGCATGGACCAGTTGCTGCGGACCAGTGCCGGTCCATGGACCGGGTTTGGGGACCTCTGTATTAGAGTAAATTTATTTCCAGGTTTGTGTTCACTGGAAGCACTGGTTTGATGCTGTGTCATCTGCGAAATGTCTTTTCTTTGGATTTTCATAACTTTATGTTCTTTTTTGGGGGGGGGGAGGGCTCTTTTCCTGTGACACTGCTGTCCTTATGAAATGTTCCAGTGCCCAAAGAAATCTTTCATTGTTTTATCTACTATTAAGCTGGCTGGAACTCTTTAGAAAAAAAAAAAGCAAATGGCTGTGGGAAATCACTGCTCCCATTACTAAACAGGAACAAGGTTGAACAACAGCCTTCCTGCTTTCTATTGTTAGGGAGACCATTAAAAGATGGAAACCAAAGCACCGCCAAGAGAATGCAGTGCAGCATGTCTGTCAATTTCGTTCTCTTCCTCCTTAATTGTTACAGGAATTATTAAAATGCACATAGCTCTCTACTGAAATTGCCTGTTACATTACCATTTACATGTTTATTTACTATACAGGCAAAAGTTAGCTTGACAAGCATTGCTTTGTTTTCTATGTCCATGGAGGGGAATGCATGTATAATATATTTTATATGAAGTATGTGATAACTTTTTTTCCTATTGCAAATTTTTATTTGATACATTTAATGTTTAGAGTACAGGCAGTCCTCAAGATATGACCATAATGGAGCCTGCCCTTTATGGTCATGTAGTGTGATACCCGTTAAGAGAGACCACCTCACTTAACGACCCCCCCATGCTCCCTGATGTGGCCATTGAAAATTATGCCTGCCAACCACATTTAACATGCCATTCAAATTTTTTTATTGTATCACCTTCCATTGAGATCCATTGGCCAAGTAGAGTCTGAACAATAAACAAATGTCTTTTACATATAAATACCTTATGTCCAACTGACAAAATATTAGCATTATACTATTTCTGGTTTGTGCATATCCAGAAATATTTTCCTTATTATTGAGTAAAGATATCTGATGATTATTAAATGGCCTAAGACAGGGGTGTCAAACTCGCATCATCACTGCAGTATCACGTGACCAGTGGTGAAATCCAATCTCTTTACTACCGGTTCTGTGGGCGTGGCTTGGTGGGCATGGTATGGCTTGGTGGACGTGGCTTGGTGGGCATGGCAGGGGAAGGATACCGCAAAATCTCCATTCCCACCCCACTCCAGGGGAAGGATATTGCAAAATCCCCATTCCCTCCCCACTCCTGGGGGAAGGATATTGCAAAATCTCCATTCCCACCCCACTCTGGGGCCAGCCAGAGGTGGTATTTGCCAGTTCTCCAAACTACTCAAAATTTCCGCTACCAGTTCTCCAGAACCTGCTGGATTTCACCCCTGCGATGTATCGTAACTTCCCCCCTTCACTAAACCGGGTATGGGCGTGTCCAGCGTGTGACACATCCCTGTGAGTTTGACAGCCCTGGCCTAAGACATGGCCTAAGACATCATCTTCATGTAACTTATTTTTAGTTTCTATTGCCCAAATCCTGTGAATGTTTCCATATATTTTTAAGTATGTTAAAATTTTCAGTGCTAAATTAAATATTAAAGGAGATAAGGAACATCTTCAACAATTTTAATTAATAATTACCTGGACAAAGAATTAGAATAATAAGTCTTCACCCAAGAAATGAACTTTGCTAGAAATCTATTTATCATAATGTACTTCAGAAATCCTCTTCTGACAAAGTCAATATAGCAGTATTACGGTATTATCAGAACCTAATCCTGAAATATCTATCAGTCGTCTACCAGAAGCTTGATGTCCTTTCATGAAATCAGATTGTGTTGGTAAATTATTGAAAGTAATATCTTCTGTAACTCTCATACCAGAACAGCTGTCGAAATCCTGACATATCGATTTAACAAGGAAATTGGATAACTCACACAATTCATATGAGCCTTTGCTGTTTCCAAAACATTATATAAATCATAATATTATATGGGTAGGATTCATTTTCAAATATCCCATTTCATCCATCCATCCATCCATCCATCCATCCAGCCATCCATCCAGCCATCCATCCAGCCAGCCAGCCATTTTTTCATATAATTTATATGAATGTCCCAACTCATGACTGAGTGGTTTACATATAATTAAAAGCATAAAATAAAAGATCAAAAAACAGAACAGGCAAACACTCAGCATAGAATATGATATAGCTCATATAACACCACCAATATAGATGCCATGCTATTATTGTATTTTTAATATCCTGCAATAGGAATTTTTTTAGTCTCAGGGGTCATTCCAGATTTCATTGCTTTTATAGTGTAAAATATCTCTTACAAAGTTAGAATGTCCACTAAATATTTAGAATGGACATCAAAGACATCCTGAAAGTCATCTATCTGCTCAACAGGTACATTTGCAGAGCACTAACACGAGTAAATTTCATAAATTGAGAATGTGTCAATTTATAGTCTCTATGAATTGTCCTCACAGAATCTCTCTAAATATTGCTATTTTAGTTCTTTCAAAAAAGAAACCAACCATTTATCAGTGTTTTCACAGTACATCTGCTTAATAGAGGCCAAAAATTGCAGGATATAAAAATGTTTATTTATCTGTTGTCTGGCCATGAGATCTATTTGATTAAAATTGTTTATGTTTTTTAAACAATCCTTGGAGACGAATTACTCATCTCCAAGGATTTTTTCTAGCATATTTCATGATATTTGCTGAATCACTGCAAGTTCAGGTCTCTAAATAATTTCCACCATCACAGTGCTATGAAAAGATTTCACCTTTACAGGCATTCAAACAGCTGTATCTATAAAATCTCCATACTCCAATTTGACTAATTCCTTTAAGCATGCCTCCATAGAAAACATAAACAACTATTCATCCTCTGCATGAGAAAAGTTGAAGACTCAAACATTTTTATGTGATGCTTGACTTTGGCAGGCTATCACTCTTTCTTCCATGTTATGTCAAGCTCTTCAAGGCCTTTTCTTTTCTTTTCACATAATTCCATTTTTAATCATTCTATACTTTTCTAGACATCACTATATTTTCTAATATGTCCACTTTTGAAGCATGAGGTAACAGTTGTCTATTGACAAACTATAAAATGATTAAAAAGTCAACATCCTTACAACTTTTCATCTTAATTCAAAGACTGAATGTACAAAACTATAGGCTTCACGCAGGGGTGTCCAACCTTGGCAACTTTAAGACTTGTGGACTTCAATTCCCAGAATTTTCTGGCTGAGGAATTCTGGGAGTTGAAGTCCACAAGTCTTAAAGTTGCCAAGGTTGGAGACCCCTGGGCTAAAGGGTATCTGGTTAGAGTAACAAACTATTATTTTTTGCAATAGCAAACTGACCCCATGAATAAATATGATCTAAATAAGCCAGAAAAAATAGTTTTCATTTGTTTGCATAAAAGTAAATATATGGAAAAGGTGTGCCTTTGGAGTGGGGGGATGGAGAAATAAATAATAAATGCATTCTATCATTCAACCACAGGTTAATTAAGAAAGATGGGTTGATTTGCCAGGTAATTTATTAATTTCCCGACTAGACCAAACCCATGTCATCAGAGATGAAATAATTTCCTTAGTAGACAAAACAATAATTAATCAAATGATGGCTAGCATTTCTGAACCAATTCAAACAGTCTTTACTTGTCGTCTACTGATTCTGTTACATTTGATGATGCCACTGCACTCTATCAATGTCCACATGCAGTGACCCTTCCCCCATTTCCGCAGAGTAAACTGAGCATCCATAGGAAAAGATGCCAAAATCTGTGTCTTTCTCAGAATTTTATTTTCTGTACAAATAAATGGATTTGAAATGGCTACGTTTGGGGTTGTTATTTCAGAATGTTTTTCTAAATGTAATTATGGTTGGGAAACTCAGCACTCCATAGCAAGAAAATATCATATGCAAATAATGACTGACTCCTTTTTTGTTAACCACATTTCTACAAGTGAAAATATTTCCAAAGCAACTTGAGTCCAGTGTCAGTGATACTGCCAAAACATAAAGATGTTAATCCTGGGTTCATGGGTTAATTGGTATCTCAGAGAATGCTTAATAAAATTGGTTACAATCACTCTTCTGTTAAAGATGCAACTGAGGAGCATTGATTCATATGATGTGATCTTTTTGTATTATTGTCACATTTTGGTTTGAGATTGACAGGTTTATTAATCTGACTCTGGATCAATCATTGTGTGTTAAGATTCATGTGTTCTTCTAGATTATATCTAGTATTTGGAATCTAGCAAGGTATCAGTGACATGGGGTTTGATTCAGGGGTGGGTTCTAACTTACCTCACTGCCGGTTCACTTCCTCCCGCGCCGTGCATATGCGGTTCCGAAAAAAAAGCCAAAACCAAGATGGCAATGCATGCGCAGTTTCAGAAACTCTGCTTCTGCGCATGCTCAGAAGAAAAAATAAATAAATAAAAATTCTAAAAAAAAAATAAAAATTACATTTTTTTAAAAAAAAGATGGCGGCGCCCACGGACCGGCACTGACCGAACTGGTTCCATGATGTCATCATGACATCACCAGCAGCTCACTACCAGTTCGGGCGAACCGGTCTGAACCAGGAGGAACCCACCTCTGGTTTGATTAAAAGAATTATATGATACTAGATTGAGAAATGCATAGTAATTAGCAGCAATGGTTTACTGGTTAGATAAAACAGAAAAATGTTTTGGAGGGATTTTTGTTTGTTTACAGCATAATACCACACACTAGAATAGAATAACAGAGTTGGGAGGGACCTTGGAGGTCTTCTAGTCCAACCCCCTGCTTAGGCAGGAAACTCTCTGCCATTTCAAATAAATGGTTATCCAATCTCTTCTTAAAAACTTCCAGTTTTCTAGAGCCTTACTCTTCTTTTCTTTTCTTATTTCATCTTTTAAAATTATTAGGATTAATTTTGCAGATAAATTAAGCAAAACGTTTATGCTTAAGCCCATTTTCCTTTTGTTAAATACTTTAGTGTAATAAAATCATTGAAACAATGCAGAATGGATTGTTTTCAACACAAAATGTACAATAGGAATAATCTATTTCTCATGTATAATAGGAAGAGTTTGCCAACAATAAATGACTTCATTCTCTAGAAGATAAAAAGAGCAGGTAGGTATTTCTGTCCATTTGATTGCTGGCATTGATATTTACAAAGGGATTTTATACAAATGTGCCAATTAGGAACACTTCACTATTTCCTCTGGTATAAGTCATTCCCTTTGAACAGGGAATAACATTGCAGCTAATCATATTTACAGCACTAGGGCAGATTTTTAGCTTAATGAATCATGTTTTATTCCTAGACCACAAATAAAGAGACTGGAAGATGTGACTGAAGAACTTTTTGTACATTTCTATTACTGTTATTTATTTAATTTTATTTATTTATTTATTTATTTATTTATTTATTTATTTATTTATTTATTTATTTATTTATTTATTTATTTATTTATTTATTTATTTTTTGTTTGTTTATTTGTTTATTTGTTTATTTGTTTATTTGTTTATTTGTTTATTTGTTTATTTGTTTATTTGTTTATTTGTTTATTTGTTTATTTGTTTATTTGTTTATTTGTTTATTTGTTTATTTGTTTATTTATTTATTTATTTATTTATTTATTTAGTTAGTTAGTTAGTTAGTTAGTTAGTTAGTTAGTTAGTGTTCTATGCCGCCCTACTCCCTGAGGACTCAGGGCGGCGTACAACATTTTAAGGAACAACTAAACAATAAAATTATTAAAAACAATTTTAAAAGAGTTTAAAAAAGACATACAAAACCATGCTTACATAGGGGAAAGTTGTCTCAAATTCACTGTTGTTGAATAATCATTTCAAAAAAAAAGGGAGAGAATATGTTGGTTCAAGAAACTTGTGCATTCAGAATCCTGGTAACCTTTCACTAGCTTGCATTCAGTGCCGGTTGAAACTATGACCAATGTAATGTTGGTGTTCAAGAAAGATAAGAATTCTTATCACAACATTGTTTTATTTCAAAAGCAAAGTATTGGTTACAGCAGACAAACAAGAGTAAACCACACGGAATTAAAAATTAAAAATATAAATTTCATGTTCAGCAGTGCTAGATCAATACAACACAACACAACAGCAATACAATATTCTAATTTGTTTACTGGGAAACCTACTACTTTTACTGTTGTATTATGACTGAGAAGAGAAACATGGGCTACTCTGCTACATCATTTGTTATGGAAGCTAGAAACCTTTGTAATTACTTCAGGACTTCAGAGAAGGAACATCTGTGTTACTGGACAAAGCAATAGACAGTTACCCCAATAACGTCTGGGGGCAAGAAGATCCAAAAAAGGGCCTTCCTATTTTTTCCTAGAACTGGGCTGAAATGAGAAGTTCTGGAGAAAATATAAAAATTCAGATGTTAGGAGATTCAATCTGACTGGCTGCAGCCTATCACAGTAATCCGTTACTAAGGCATTCTCAGAAGAACCTGCCAAGGAGGTTTTAGACTTTCTTTCTTTCTTTCTTTCTTTCTTTCTTTCTTTCTTTCTTTCTTTCTTTCTTTCTTTCTTTCTTTCTTTCTTTCTTTCTTTCTTTCTTTCTTTCTTTCTTTCTTTCTTTCTCTCTCTCTCTCTCTCTCTCTCTCTCTCTCTCTCTCTCCTCTCTCTCTCTTTCTTTCTTTCTTTCTTTGAATTTATTATCCACCCAACTCCCTTGATTCTCTCCTCTCTGTAACACCACTTCACAAGCCATAGTATTAAAATGTCATCTTCATCAGAGAGAGAGAGAGAAAAAAAAAACACCCTCACACACCCACCTCAAAATCCATCAGTTCTACAACCCAAGGAGGAGGACATGATCTGTCAGTTGTGAAACCTCCAAAATTTTTGGATTTTTAGCCACTCTCTCAGGATTTTTAGCCACTCTCTCAGCTAGATTATTTATAGAAGAGAGCGGTTTTATATAGGGTCTGTCCTTTGAAAAGCAAATTGGATGACTCATCTATTTGTATAAAACTGACTGAGGGCTCTTTTCAAAAGGTAAACACCACTGAGCATCCTTGCTTACATTTTTGGAGGAGTGCTTGCTCAGGTATTGCCATCCTATTACTCACACTGGTTGCAATCTATGAAGAGACAAGATGAAAAATAAACTCCTTTTACAACCAGAGGTCAGAATCTTAAAAAAAAAATTAAAAATCCTAACATTAAAATTGCTCTGAAAAAAAAAAGGGAAACCTCACTCACTGAATAACAGCCATTTTGGCCTGAAAATATCCTGGCTTTTCTGTGAATGCCCAAATTCACCACATATCCATGTCTTGCTTGACAAAACTGGCAGGAGGCAGGAACTTTCCTGGATGCAAGTGCATAAGAATATGAAAAAGGGCGATATTAATGAATGGAAATAGGGCTACATAGGAAATAGCATCATTTTTTAAAAATAGACCTTTAGGTCCATTCTCTGCAAAACCTATCAAAATAGCTTTTGTGCTTCGGTAGATGTTAGATGCTGACACAAGGCTGGAGCTAAAGACAGAACCCCCTTTTGTTCTGCCCTGTCCTGCTGAGGGACACCTGCTTAACCTCTGAATGTGCCTTATGTTGCATTGGAGAATCAAAGGACTAGGCAGTTTTTCAGAGTATTGAGTGAAGAGTTACTCAAATACTGATACCTAACCCTAGACAACCATTTGTCAAGGATGTTCTTACTTTGGATTCTTGTATTGATTAAGTGCCTTCCAATTAATTCCATAATTCTGGTTTTTTTTTAAATCTGGAGATGGCTGGGTTTTAGTATGCTTCCTTATCCATTAACTAATGGATGTATGAGTGTATGCTTATGTAAGCTTCACGTTAAGTCGGCTTTCCAATCTGCAACTCCATATCACCTACCTCTCTCTCTCTCTCTCTCTCTTTCTCTCTCTCTCTCTCTCTCTCTCTCTCTCTCTCTCTCTCTCTCTCTCTAAATAAATATATATATATATATATATATATATATATATATATATATATATATATATATATATATATATATATATATATATATATATATATATATATATATATATAACCAACCTACCTACCTACCTACCTACCTACCTACCTACCTACCTACCTACCTACCTACCTACCTATCTATCTATCTATCTATCTATCTATCTATCTATCTATCTATCTATCTATCTATCTATCTATCTATCTATCTATCTATCTATCTATCTATCTATCTATCATCTATCTATCTATCAGAATAGAGCTGGAAGAAGACTAGAGGTCTTCTAGTCCAACCCCCTGCTCAAGCAGGAGACCCTATTCCCAGTATTCTTGGCCAGCCTGTTCTAGAGCCCTACATGATTGCATCTTCAAACAGCTGGTCCTGGAACCCCTAGATTAAATCCTAAATGGTAGGGACTTGGATTGAAGAGGGAAATGTGGTTTAAAGTGTGTGTGTGGGCTTAAACAGAGCATCTGTCAGCATCTTCTTAAAATCGAAGGTAACTTTTTTTTTTGAGATTGCACAGCAGCCAGGAAAAGCTTCTTTAAGGAGTTGCTGACAACTGCTCTGTGAATATTCTCATGTGTTCTGAATCACCTTTTCCCTTTCAAATTTGGATGTATAGCCCTACTAAAGAGGTGAATGTAATCTGGTGGGAGACTTAAGTGTTGTGAAATGAAAAGGAAACAATGACCATATTGTTATCAAATTTAGCATACATGCAAATAGGAAAAGGCCAGCAGGGCTGAACACAGTAACAAAACAGGAAAGGTGACTAAACATGAAGGAACTGATGAAAAAGACAAAGAAGGAAAGCAAAAGTTAGAAAGACAAAATCATAATGCTGGAAATTATTTCAAATGATAATAATTAAGGCTCAGCTAGATTGTATTTTACAATGTAAGAAAGGGTCAGCTGAGTCCAAGAGAAGGCAATCATGGCTCTCTAGTAGTGTCCAGGAAGCTGTAAAAGTTAAGAAACCTTCCTTGAGGAAATGGAAAGCCTGTCTTAAGGGAAACAAAAACAAGTCTCGGCACAAAAGGGGAAGGTGATAAATAAGATGGAAGGGAGAAAAAAAGATCACATGGCAAAAAATATTAAGGGAAATAATAAGTACTTTTAAAAATATATTCAATGCAGAAAATCAACTAGGGAGCAGTTTTGACAGCAAAGGCGTGAAAAGGATAAAAAGAACATGGAAATTGCAGAAAAATTCTTTGCAGTTTCTTTATGAGAGAAGATATGGGACTGAAAGTTCAGCCTGTTTGAATTTCTGAAGAGGAAACTGGGATTACTAAATAAAATTGATTTCATAAGCAAGGGTATTCTGGGACATTTTAATATAGCAACAAATTGCCAGGTCTTGATGGTACCCACCTGAGCTTTCTTGAAGGACTCAAATTAGAAATTTCTGGTCTCCAAGCAAAAAAAAAAAAGGTATATAAGACGCACTCCCCCCCCAGAAGTGGGTGGAAATGTCTGTGCATCTTATAGAGCGAATGATGCTGAAGCCCCGCCCACCCACCAGCCCCCACACTTTGGCCATTTTCAGCCTCCACACATCCCGTTTTCGGTCTCCGTGTGCCCCATTTTTGGCCTCTGCACGTCCCATTTTCAGTCCATTCCAGATGGTGGGGATTGCCGCTGCCATCGCTGCCAATCACCCGCAATAGCCGTCTATTGCTGCTGTTCACTGCAGCGATCCCCACCACCTGTAATGGGCCAAAAATGGGACGTGCGGAGGCCGAAAATGGGACACACAGAGCAGCGATAGGCAGCAGCGATCCCTGCAGACTGGAGCAGCTGATTGGTGGTATTCCGAGAGGCCAATCCAACCGCCAATCAGCTGCTCAGGCTGCAATAACGTGCTGAACCTGACCGGGCTGTTTGCTGCAAGGATGCTAGATAGATGAATACCGATGGATGTTGGGAGGCAGAGGCAGGTTTTTTTTCTTGTTTTCCTCCCCAAAAGCTAGGTGCATCTTATGGTCCGGAGCATCTTATAGTGCGAAAAATTTGGTAAGTAATTCATCTCTTAAAGATGGTTTGAACTGTATGGTAGCCAATGTGACACCAACTTTTAAAAAGAAACCCAGGGGAAAATCAGAACATTATAATTTAATATGAAGCCTGTCAAATTAGTGGAAACAGTAATCAAACAAAAATAATAATATTAAACACTTAAAGAAATATGCTTTGCTGAATGAAAATCATCATGCATTCTGTAAAGAATAAATCTGCTTCTCTCATCTTCTAATTTTTTCAAGTGTTCCAGGCATGTAGATGTAAACCACAGTGTAGATGTAAACCACACAGTGGTCATAGGACAAGAGGATCTGTCCACTAGTGGGTTCTAAATGCCATTGCTACAGGTTTGCGCGTGCACTTGTGCATGCTTGCGATGCTTCTGCGCATGCGCAGAAGCATCCCGGGGGTGGGTGGACGGAGCTTCCTGCCACTACCAGTTTGCAGAACTGGGCCGAACTGGGAGCAACCCACCTCTGGATCTGTCCTTATATGGATTGCTAAATGGTTCAAAAGAGAAATCAAAAAGTAGGAATAAATGGACAACTTTCTTCATTGAGGAAAGTAAAAAGTGGAATCCTCAAAAAATTGTTATGGATCCCAAACTATTTCTTCACTGATTCCTAATTTAGGTGGAAATAACTAGGTGATCATCTACTCATATTTGCTCTGAGCTATCCCTGGGATGGCAGAAGTAATGTCTTGCAAAATCTTCTAGGGCTCAAGCCTTGGACACTTGAAGATATTGGCAATGTCCTCTAAAACATGAATTTGGTCACCTGTAAATTAGGATTATTTTTATCCCATCTCTAGGTTGATATATGCAGCCAGGAGGAATGCAACCACCTTGTATAAAGAAGATGGTAAACATGTTCTTGTGACAGGAGGAAGGGCTACTTGCATTCTAAAAAGCCATCTTATGAACCAGCTGTCCCAAAGTATCCTCAAGGTCTTTAATCTGCTATTTGGTAAGGATGTAGTGGTGATTTTATCAGGAACATTTCCAGTGAGGGCTCAAGTCTGGACATGGGATAGATGTGCATGACTCTTAGTGGGATTTGGAGGAGGGGGGTGCACCTATGCTTGAGGCATCAGATGCTAGGGCCAGAAAAAGATATTCTCACTGGAGCCCTTTCTCTTTATAAAGGCTTGCATCCACATTAGAAAATTAATAAATGCAGTCTTTCATACAGCATTCCGTGGAAGATATTTAAACAGAGGATAAAATATTTTAATGTTGGATTGTTTTTTATTATTATTTTTAATTTGCCTGTATTGTACAACTAAAGTCACGTAAGTAAGTTAATAGAACTTGTTGCAAGAATAAATAAATCTATGAGAATCAAAATGATGATCTCAGTTCTTGGCCTGATCCAGAGTTCTGCTCCTATGTTCATATGTCTGGGGATATCAAGATTTACATTCCCAACATATCTGGAGGACCCTATGTTGGGAAAGTGATAAAAATGATTAATGTAGACAACAATTTTTCCATAGAATACTATTGAGCCACAGGAAAAAAATAGCCAGTAATTGATTGTAGGAAATGCCAAAGTTTACAATTGGTGGAATCAGCCTAGGAGAGTTATTAGAACATGCATTTGACCATAATAATAATTCTTTAAAGCACAGCATCAAGGCATGGATAATAGGAACGAATCCCCTCCCTCTTTTCCAGTGCAGAGCCAACAAAGGCAATGAAGGTGAATTGGTTTCTTTTCCTATTTCCTTAGAGCTAGTGGCTGCAATCCCAACCTTTTGATCTGTCTGATGATCATGAAGACAAGTTACCCTTACTCCCCTTCAGTTTATTGTTAGTAGGAAAGGGAAAAATGTCCCCCGCCCCCATCTAGCACCATTTGGAACTTCATCTGGGATTGTGCAGAAACAGAAAAGCAGATGTGCCATGTGATCTTCTATTTCTGCCTTTCCTGAAAGGGAGATGTGTTTGAATGTGATAGAAATTAGGGTGTATCAAATTTTTCAATTTTCAATTTCCAAACATTAGGGATTCTCAAAAGTTGTGACACATCTTGGGGATTGTAAAGATATTTTGATTACTGTAATATAATTTAGATGTGCCTGGTAAGTAACTACATAAGTATCATAACTTTTTAACATTTTGTTTGTTTCGTAGGGCATAGATGAATACTCCAGGGTTTCCCAATCTGTGAATAAAAATAACAGTCTGTAGAATTCACTGAGAAGGGTGCATAATGTACATTTTCACTTTCGTGTTGTCTTTGTAGGGCATTGGATGTTACTGTATATTGTCTTTAAAAATTCCATGACTTTCAGAATGAATGCAAACCTTCAAATAAGACCAACTACATTGGTCTTTACTTTACATTGTTATTCAATTACTTTCCCATAAGGAAACAAATAATGAAAGAGGTAACTTCTTGGTGGCTAACTGCTATTCCCAATGTTAAATGACCCTGACACCTTTTGTGTATTATTCTCAGAAAGCTGGGAAACAAACCAAGATTGGCCAATATTCTGCAGACTTTAGTAGGGAGACCCAACCTTCCCCATAATTCAAGCTGCGTTTCCTATCTCTCTCCAATCCTACTTTCTCCCTGTTTGTGAAGAAATTATTAGTGGGCAATTGTTAACAGGAAAAGAAGGAACAGTTTATCAGCCTGAATTTAAGAAGTGACTCTTAAGTGACAGTGGAGGAGAGACTGAGAATTTAGCATATGAAAGGGTTAACCTGAAAGCAATTTGTCCATTGTCCCTCTATTAATATCAGTCACCAACTGAGCACTCATCACCTTTTTTCAAGCAGTCACCCTCCAGCTAGAAGTGGCGCCATGAACAAGCCAGATGTGATTTCCTCTCTATTTTCTTTTCATAAACTTTGACAAATTCATTACAAAAGTGGAACAGGCATGCACACATATACTGAGTAGACTTAGACTGCTGGAGAAAACATCCAAATACACATACGGTGTATATAATTTGAGCATGCTTAAACTGGTGAAGGAATAGTATTCCTTCTTACTGGGGAGATTTGGGGAGGTGGGTTGAGGGTTTTACCTTTGTTTTTGCTTAAATATTTCTAACTCTTCTGGGTTGCCCAAGAGCTGAGAGAGAATGAATGCAATTTTAAGCAGGACACAATACTCCCAAAGGGGAATGAAGAAAAACAACAAGTAGGAGCTGGTTAGTAAGCTATCAACAGTTACTAGTCATGAGGCTGTATCTTACCTCCTGTATCATATCACATCAAATCATAATGGTTTTGGGGTGGGGGGTGTTGACTTATCCTGCTTTTTCTCCAAGTGTACAAGGTGGATTACCACCATCATTTTATCCTAATGAAACAAAGACAACAAAGTTGTATATTGGACTGAATGGGATTGAACTAACATCAATCAATGAGTTGAAGATGGATTTGAACCAATGTTTCCACAGTCATACACCAATACTTCACCTATCATCCCTTGTGGGTTCTTCTTTAGCATTTTGTAAACATCACACTATCTCATCATTTTCCTCAAATGTTGCTATGGTTAAACATGGTATACAAACTTAGAAGATCTATCAGTAGTCAAGAAACAGAAACTGAAAGATGAAAGCGTCCTCAGTGCCAATATCTCATTGGCACTTAGGACGCTTTCAAATTACATTGTTGTTTATAGTTTATTTTATTTATTTCAAAAATGTATATGGCCACCAATCTTAGATTGTAATTTCAGTGGCTAATGACTAGTTTTTAAACAGATATTTTAAAATATTACCCCATAACCAAATAAAGTTAGAAATAATATAAAAGAAAAGGAATCATATAACAAGTTCACAGAATAAACACATATATATTGGGCCTCCCCTAGCCCTAATTTCTGGGGGAACAGCCGCAATTTAACAGTTTCTGGAAAGCCAAGAGAGTTGGGATCATCCAAGTGTCAGGGAAGATACATTTCCTTGGTTCTGCAAGATGGTATAAATTAGTAGATTGAGGCAACCTAGAACATCCTTACCCTGTCTATAACTATAGAATTTTACAGAGGGGACTACCATAATTGTTTTTTAATTAGAAATCTTTCCAAATTTTCCTTCCAATTCTTATAGGAGAAAATCTGTTAAGATAGGGAAAACAGAACTGCTACATAATGTTTTGATTGGTACTGGTAGTGGCTCATCATTCAGTAATACCAAGCACATAAGGCTGTGAACTGATATTCATAATGTTGACTATTTATTGAACCCTCCATGTCTCCCCCATGTATGGATGGTGTTATATGTGTTTTTAATTGTTTTTAAATTGCTTTTAATGATTTGGTTGGTTGTTTTCTTAAAATGTTGTACGCCGCCCTGAGTCCTCAGGGAGTAGAGCGGCATAGAAGAACCTCCAAATAAATAAATAAATAAATAAATAAACCTCCACAATTTCTGTGAGAAACATCAGTGCAATTTACCCTTTTTGTCTGAGTCTGATGATCCAGAGTCCCTTAGCAGACATAAGAAGAGGCCAGAGTAAGTGCTATGAGTTACGAAAGGAATCAAGATTGTTTGAGAAGATATGGACGCCAATACTTTGTAAATCTTCTTGTTTGTTTGTGATAGAATTTTGAAGTAGAGTGGATTTGCTAGAAATAGTTTCTTTTTCTATGCAAATAATATGCTCTGCCTATCTTTTCTTAGAGAAGGCTTCTGGGCAACTATAAATCTTACTTCCAGCATTTTCAACATTAGCAGATCCAATAAACATATTATTTGACATGCTCCATTTCTCTCCAGTGTTATAGTTGGCCTTCAAACTGTTGCAGATTATTCTGGGCTCTTATCTTTTGATCCTTGTTCTGTGAACGTGTGTTAAACAACTTCCAGGGTTTCCTTCTATAGGCATTTACAATTGGCCAATCAATCTGATTACGACAGAAACAGAGGAAACCAATTTATGCAGGCTGCTTTGTTCCCTCATGTTATGGACTATTATCTCCTCTAGCCTGTGTTTACAGAATGCCATGGTTAACGTTGCCCAGATGCTCTGTCACTGTGGGAAACCTAGAAACCACACAATACCGGCCTAGAGTGTTTTCCAAGCCCCGGTCTGCTTTATCCTAGCTTTGTTTGTCTCTGTTTGTGTAGATTTGGGCCTTTCCCACAGAAAGGGTGTGCTGTCAGTTAGGGTTGGAATCAGATAGCATTGCTACACATATTTGAATGTCTTGTTGGGGCCTCTTCATGGCCTGTCAGTAAACATATTGGAACAAAATGATACTTTTTTTAAAAAAAAAGATGGCCTTTACACTCCACTGTCATTAAAAGGAGGGCAGGGGAGAAGAAGAAAAAAACCTGAATAGATGATAGAAGCAAGCAGGTACATTGAAGTGTTCAAGGAGTATGCAGTTTGACAACAAACATGCCAAAGATGTTGGTACTTTGCAAAAGCTCCTTCTCCTTAGACCAGAGGTCTTCAAACTTGGCAACTTTAAGACTTGTGGACTTCAACTCTGGCTGAGGAATTCTAGGAGTTGAAGTCCACAAGTCTTAAAGTTGCCAAGTTTGGGGACCCCTGCCTTAGACCTTTAAAAGATGCTTTCCCGGTAGGAATCAAACAGATGATTACTGTGCTGGGCAAAGGTTTGATAGTTGAAGAAACCACCTTCTCATACTAAAATGTCATTAAAGTATTTGTGTTTTCAGTATTGCAGATAGGTAGTGCTGTGCTGATTCAAAGAGGTATAGTTTTCAAACTGACAATGTAATATATTTCGGCAAGAATGCATTGTGCAGTTTTAAAAATGATATTTTTAAAGTTATATGCAAGTACATTAGCATGAGAGGGACAAAGTCCCATATGGAAGCGAATGATCTTCCTGTCAGCTGTGAACAGTTGCTGCAACTGACTGGAAAGAAATAGCCATTGACTCCCAGTGCCAGAAAAGCCTTCTGTGCAATGGTGCTGCCAGCCATTTCAATTCCTTCATGAGGTGTGCAAAGAAAGGCAGAGAGCTTGTAAATGGAAAGATTGGCAGAAAAGTTAAAGAATTTAACTTTCCTAGGTCCTAGGCAAGATTAAAAGCAGCACCTAATTAATAAACCTTGTCAATTTGGAATAACCAAAGGTAGAAAATAAGGGCATCAGATAAGAATGCAAAATATAACTGAAACCTATCTTGATTCTCTGTCTTGCCAAGTCAAACTCAGACAAATTATGTTATGGGCTGGTGTGATGGTGATTCTAGCATGTATTTGTGTGTGTGTGCGTGATATAGGATTTATACTTCACATTGAGTCATGGCAACACTAAAGCGTGGTTTGTTGAATAAGCTGCAATTGGCTTGGTTCATCATGTTTAGCCATAAATCCATTCTATCTGGCTTGACACAAACAACTAGAAAAAAAATCACATTATAGTTTAGTGTGATGCATCAACCCAGACACTTACTCTGCTTATGTGCCATATGTATAATTATCTCCCTGAGGAGAATTGAATTTTTAAAATCCTGACTTGAGTGTTGGAAGGAGTTTTCTAATATGTGGCTTCCTCTTATGAAGATTGCAGTATCTTTGGAAAAAGATTGCTAAAACTTCCCTGTTAGTGTTGGCTCAGAAATATTCCAGTTTATGTGTAAACTTTTTCCTTATGCTTTAATCTCATAGAGTCAAATGTCTTTCCAATACACTCAGGTGATAGTGCTGAACTAGTCAAAAACAGAACAGATATTGTAAAGTTTCTATAGTTTATTTTATTTTCTGTATTTCTATCACCTGTATTGTGGTGTTTGTTTCTCAATGGTTGGCATTTAACAGAGGAAAATCTTGAGCCACCGATTTCATTGTTAGCTTAACTGTTTGCTATAAGTGATGTGATGTTTAATCAGAAAGAAGATGGAAATTTTATCAGCTTTTTGAGAGAGAGAGAGAGAGAGAGGGAGGGAGGGAGGGAGGGAGGGAGAGGGAGGGAGGGAGGGAGGGAGAGACAGGCATGGAGTCATAGAAGATAAGCTAAAATGGCTAATCGGCAGATGGGGACAGTAAAAACTGTTTAATTCAGTGCATTTTTGGAACATAGCTATTCCTTTGAAATGGAATCTGTCAGATTTAGTTAAATCTAAAAATTGTGTTGGTTTTTTTAAAAGGTAGTTATAGGTGTCAGATGTGTAAAGAAAAATGTGGAATATGCATTTTTGGTCATGCATTTTAGGGGCATTGGGAGCAAATTAGATACTTAACTCTTGCTGACATCAGTAAGACTCAATCTCTTTACTGCTTTGAGGGTCAGTCTTTTCTTTATTAATTCAAGGTTTCTGATGTTTTGTATTCAAAGGGGTTCGTGGACTAAGCTCCTGGTTCATGAAAAAAAATCTGAACTCAGCTTATTGATAGGATCAAATATACATTTCCATTCCTGTGAGCCACAAAAATTGTTGTTTCCTTATTTCATGCATGTGTAACTTTTAAAAAAAAAATTCAAAAAATATGCAATCATGCAATTGTATAAAAATATATAATTAGCTCCAAGGTTTATCTGGTCTATCTTTCTGTCCCCACAATGACTGACCAGATGCCTCTGAGAAGCCCACAAGCCATTTATAAACACAAAATGACTCCCCATGTAAGCAAACAAAACTTTCTTTTATATAAAAGAATTGTGCATTTAGATTGTGTGTAATTTGATTCGTACAACACATAATCCTTAGTTTGCCTAAATGTGGTTTATTGAATTCCAATTGGCTGGGTTTGCATTACATTCTAATTCATAAATCATGATTTAATCAATCTCAATGATTAGATTTTCATAATTTTATGTTATGAATTGGCATTCCATGGGGTTCTGGTCTGGGTCTGATTGTTGCTAAAGACACTTAAAAAAAGGGGAATATTAGTGTTGTCTCTGGCTTGTTTGGTCTGTTTCCCACAACTGGGTAAATAGGTACATTCCCACTGTGCTATGGGAACATCGAAAAGCATCAGCTAATTCACTATTTGTCAAAAAGTTAAATTGAACTCAAAACAGATCCAGTCAGCTATGCTGTGACAATCCCAAAAGCAATCAATTGTCTCATTTTCCTATTTAATCTTCCAAGCAAAAGAATAAGAGAGAGAAAGCAGCCAAAAGCTACACTTTTGCATTAAAGAATTCCTTGTCAAATACTGACTGGCAACAGTGCCCAAGTCATGCCTACAGCTGCCTTTCAGACCAATAGGAGGGTGCTACTGAAGTAATGAAGTCTTACCAAGGATCTCCTGAAGATTGTTGGTAAGACTCATGTAGACAATCGAGGGGGAGGGGTTGCACATCTAAATGGTAATTTTTCACCTAAATGGTAATTTTTCACCTAATTATTGTAATTTGAGTTCAGCCAGAATCATTTGTAAAGAACGCTGATGGGATTACTGGCTCATTGAATTAACTGTGTTGTAGGAACAGGACTTTTGAATAAGAATATTGTCACGGTGTGAATATTGCCAGTTGTATGTATATGCAGGGTGATGCATCCCTATCCTAATATTATGGTACATTCCAATACAAGCAGGACACATGATGTGATCTTCTGCGCATGTGTGCATTCCTGATTCTCCATTATACACTTCTGCCTTTGATTCTGACCGGAGCGGTCACGATTTATTAGCAAGGATGTAACTATTCATGATTTATTGTTTTTGTACTGAAATAAATATTTTCTATTAGACTTTTAATCTCAGCTTTATTTTCTAAATGTCTGAATTCCAAGAAAAGATCCACTTCGCCTCTATGAGATTTATTCTCACCTTAACAAATATAAGAAAACACCCGTGAGGTCAGATTAGCAGAATTTATATCTAAAACCTATTTTAGTCCAGAATTTGTTTCTTCACAGGATGCGACTCCACTCTTGTGAAAAGGCTGTAAGAAGAATAAGTAGGCAATTGCAATCTTGCTTGTTTCAGTCAACTATTCATCAAAAAGTTAAATTGGACTCAAAACAGATCCAGTTGCTGGGAAACAACTGGTAACCAAGTAAAAAGATAGACCAGATAATATAACATTCTAGTGACTTTCAATATTAGAGGTTAGGAGGTGTCTCAAGGATGGATAAAGTGCAGTCTGTAGCAGACTCAGACTGGCAAGTTTCCTGGACCCATTTTGGCCCTTAGATCAGAGGTGGGTTCCTCCTGGTTCGGACCGGATCTATGGAACCGGTAGTAACTTGGCGGCCTGGGGACCCAAGCCTGCCACGCCCCCCAACCGGCTCTCTTGGTGGCGCCATAGGCACGGCCATCTTGTTTTTTGCTTCTGCGCTTGCACATAAGCTGGTTTTTAGCACTGCACATGTGCCCATGCGGCATGCTATGTGCATGCACACGCGCATCAAGGAGCGAACCAGCAGCGAAGAAAACCAGAACCCACCCCTGCCTTAGATACCTAGATGTAATGGTGCAAAAATATATAGATTTTTTTTTCATTTTTGGGGTAATTAGAAGTGTTTAAGGGACTGTGCCCATTGTATCTTTTAAAGAGTATGCTGTCCTTATGCTGACCAATAAAATACCATGCCAAATAATGTGCCCCCTCTACTTCATGACATCATGAAGATCTACATCAGTGTTTCCCAACCTTGACAACTTGAAGATGTCTGGACTTCAACTCCCAGAATTCCCCAGCCAGCATTCGCTGGCTGGGGAATTCTGGGAGTTGAAGTCCAGATATCTTCAAGTTGCCAAGGTTGGGAAACACTGATCTACATGATCCTCAGACAAGGCACACCAACAAAGTTCATCCCTTAGTCTTGAAAAAGGTTGCTCATTTGTACTGTTCAACTGCCAATTAGCCATTTTAGCTTATCTTCTTTGACTTATCAAACTTCTGTTCAAAGCTGCTCTGTAAAGAAAACCCTATTTTAATCTGTCCCGAATCCTAAAATAATATTCCCACTGACTTAGAAATTAAGGCTAAAACAATGATATCATTATTAAACAAATGTCAAGTTAATATCAGTCAGCGATTATACTAGAGACAGCCAATATTTGCATCAAAAACCATAAACGCAAACCAGTACTCCAGCTATGCCCTTGTCATTAGGCTTGATTTGATCTGTAAGAAATGGTGTAACCTCCTTGCTGAAGCCCAGAAACTCTAGTGTTTCTATTTGGAATGAGTGAAGACCACATTGGAGGTGGAAAATAAGACCCTTGGGTTCTCTGATATCAAAAGAAGAGAAAATACATATAGCAATAGACTAACTAGGTCAACCTTCCAGATTATGTTGCCTTTCACTTTCTATAAGCCCCAAATAGGGACAATCAGTCAAACTGTCTGTGGTTTTTGAGGCAGGAGAAGTGCAACACAATCTGATGGCACAAAGTGAGAAAGTTTTGTTGAAGAACAATAGCCATTTGAAGATGCTTCCGAATTAAAAATTGTAAAGAAAAGACAAAAAGGATATGAAAAGTTAAACCTCTTCAGGGAGGCTGCTTCAAACAATGGTTGCCATCAATGGAACTCCCTATACAGTGTCTTCTTGGCAAACTGTGGCTGTGTGTATATATAAAAGGAAGGTATATACAACTACTAGCTTTCATTGCTTTAAAAGGAAAATACATTTATTCATGAAAAATAACTCTGTTAGTTAATATGAGTAAACCTAGGAAATATAAATAAAACTCCCCTTAGGGATGAGGAACTGCAATACTTGGCTATTATCTCCATACCTTACTTATGGGCTTCCTCCAAGTCTTTAACCAGTCATTCTGTGATTCTGTACATTAGATTAGATCAGTGCTTCTCAATTACCATATTTTTCAGAGTATATGACGCACCAGAGTATAAGAAGCACCTTAGTTTTGGGGGAGGAAAACAAGGAAAAAAGGCCTCTGCCTCCAAGCAATTTGCCAAACAGCAAACAGCACAGATGATATACACTGCTGTGTATTTCTGTGCATGTGTGCCTGATCCATAGAAATAGCAAAGAATTGGAGAAATGTACATTATGCCAGAAAGTTTTCTTAAATGTAGTCACACTAACTCCTCCCAATTATTTAAATAGATCTACTCCAAGGTAAGTCAGGATTTAACTCTAATACTAAACAGGACACTGTTACATTTCAGACTATACTTGTACAGAGCTGTTAAAATTAATTAAAATTTCTGGAAGTATACATTATTCTCTATTATTTAAAAGAAGATAAAATAGCACTGGACCTCTTCAGAGCAAGCATTTATTTTAAAAAGCTTCTTTATTTTGTTAAGTTGTCTAGAGGTCTCCAACCTTGGCAACTTTAAGACTTGTGGACTTCAACTCCCAGAATTCCACAGCCAGCAAAGCTAACAAAGCTGGCTGTAGAATTCTGGGAGTTGAGGTCCACAAGTCTTAAAATTGCCAAGGTTGGAGACACCTGGCTAGAACAATAATAAAGCAGTCTTTAAAAAATAAGTCTAATAATTTGAACATTCTACAGACATTTATAGTTATTCACTTACCCCCTTTCATCCAGTTCAGCAGAAAATAAAAATCTGCATGTCTCTCCCAGCTATTTGCCTCTTTGCAGTTTCAGTTTCAGTTTCATCTTAGCACATGGCAAATCAGCTGGGGATCAGGAAGCTGCTAAGGACTTGCTTGTCTTAACAGGCTCTTCCCTGTTTGCTGCAAACAGGTAAATTGCTGGAAGACAGAGGCCAAAGGGTGGGAGTGGCTGGGTGGGTGGGGCTACATTCAGTGTATAAGACGCACCCAAGTTTTCACCCTCTTTTTTAGGGGGTAAAAAGGTGCGTCTTATACTGTTACGCCCCCCTAGGAAGAAGTAAACATTTCGCGCCCCCCAACTGTCCACCGCGACTGTAAATAGTATCATTTGTCTATAAAATTGTTATAAGTACACCTCTGAATAACATTGTATCCTTATTAACATTAAAGAAAAGAAAAAAAGAAAAAAGAAAAAAATATATCAACTTACAACAAAGAATAATGAATGTAGGTTTTTCCTGATGCTTGCAATGCCTGTAAAGAAGGGAGGGCAATTGTAAGATTTCCTGACTGCACCATCAAGTAAAAGAAGAATTTATAGTGCACTGCCTCTTCCTCATTGCATATCTCTAGTATTCCTGGTACTTGGAATTAACTTTTTGCTTT
The DNA here is from genome assembly GCA_023053685.1 of Diadophis punctatus similis. Taxonomy (NCBI): domain Eukaryota; kingdom Metazoa; phylum Chordata; class Lepidosauria; order Squamata; family Dipsadidae; genus Diadophis; species Diadophis punctatus. Next base: position 45,246,547 of record JALIGW010000001.1, read on the forward strand.
GTCTACAAGTGACTTCTAAGATCCTGTTCCTTCTCTGAAGCATTCTGCTGTCCTGTCTCAATAGGAGATGAGTTTTGCTGCAGCTAATTCAAGTCCAAGCCATCACCTAGGTCTAGGAGAAACATTATTTTGTACCTAATAACAGCAAGTATCCTCTTCACTAACACTTGGCTGATACCAAGTGCTAGCTACCATTTAATGCTAACATTTCAATCATTAGAAGTTGCTTTTGTCAAGCATCCATAAGCCTTACATTCTTCTAATTGTAAATGATACATAGGGCAGGGCAAAGCAGGGCAGAGGTGTATAAACCCCTGAGCCCCTAATTGTTAACCTAGGAGCAAATCTTAACACAACCCTCAAATATTGTATTGTTCTTATTTTTTTAAATTAATTTAATGTGTATTAGTTTTAATGTTTGTAAGAGTCATCTCTGATGGGTGGCACATAATTGCAATCATTCAATCATTCAATCACTTACTCACTTACTCACTTACTCACTTACTCACTCACTCACTCACTTACTCACTCACTCACTCACTCACTCAATCAGAGCCTTCTTTGGGACCGGAGCCTTTTATCAGCTGCCCGAATGCAGGTCTCTTTGTGCTGGGAAAATCCAGGCCAGTTTTTCTGGGGAGCCAATTAGCACTGGGGACTTTCTGAACAGGAGAGGGGAGAAGGGAAGCATGGTGGCAAAAGGCAGAGTTTTGTCTTTGGGGACTTTCTATCCAAATCCCAAAACAGAGCCAAGAAAAGTCCAAAACATCAATAGAGAAAAAACAGACAGTTTGGGCTCCCACCTTCTTTACAATGCAGGCTCTGGACATTAAGCTCCAGCCATTAAAACATCGCAATGTTTCGCGTGTGTTCCCCCCCCCCCCGTGCAATTTCACTTCCGTGCATGCTCAGTAGCAGCATTCAGCCCAAAACACAGCTGAGGGCTCTTTTTCAAGCCGCGGAAGAGGAGAAGCTATCCAAACACGGAAAAATTCCCCCAAAATTCCCCAAAAAAGATGGCGGTGCCCACAGACCATGCGCCCCCCCTGGCATCGCTCTGAGCCCCCCCCCAGGGGGGCACACCCCACTATTTGAGAAACACTGGATTAGATGAACATTCAGTCTATCACCGTATAAGTCCTATGGGATAGACATAGACAATATGGATCTCAATATCACCAGTTGAACGGTGAAGTAGATATGTAACATTCTTCCATTTACTTGGTTTATAATTCTCTTTAGTATTACAAGTATTTTATACTTGTATTCCATCATTCCAGCAAAGCACTTGGAGAATTGATCCTTATTTACATACACAAGAAACAATGGGGCAAGCTTAAAGACTGATTAATTTCATATCATCTGGGGAGCATTATGATTGACTAGAGATTTAAACCAACATCTCTCCAGATCAATTATAAGATTTCAGATGAGAACTTAAAAGTACCACCTTAGGAGGATTGAAGATGTTGACCCTGGCTGGTCGTGGATCTCCAGAGTAAGTACAGAACATTTGAATTAGTCTACCATATTTCAAGATATTTGCTTCTGTCACTTATACATAATAGTTCCCATCATTTATACTGCATGTACATGCAAAATGTGGGAAACCACCCTAAGACAGAGTTTCCTGTTTGACAAGACTAAATTTCCAGTATAAGTTTTAATAGTTTGCATTAGCTAGAGGCTATTTATACTATTCAGAGGTAACAAAATCAAGAGATAAAGTACATTTGCTAAATAGGTCTAAAGTTTTGTTTCAGATATATCTCTTTTACATATCATTTCAAAACTGATCAGGATTAATTTGAACTTACATCAGCATTTTTTCTGCTGACTTCCTAAGCAAAGGATCTTGCCATCAAAGCGTTTTTAATCTTGTCTACTCACAAGTATTTTAATGCCTGATGAGCGGGAAGGGAAGCGGCGTTCAAGATTTCTGTTTCTTATAAAGAGAGAAAAAGTGCTGCCCCGCCTGTAGAGATAAATTTGTGCTAGAACCTGAGGAGATGGTCTGACATTTTTTTTTACAATACTAGTACTTGGACAGTATTTTACAATACTAGTACTTGGACAGCAAATAGTATACCTGAATAAGAGTTTGTGAGAATTCTAAAGCTTTCCACTATTTTATAACCCTTCAATAGTCCTTATAAACCAAGTAAATGGAAATTACTTGGTTTATACTCTCAAAATTTAACTCCAGATTCTGAAAGTTTCTTGAAATTATTAAATCATAACTTCCAGAATCCCTAGCCAGTACTGAGGAATGCCTGAAGATATGCAACAGAGGATTTTCTCCTCTTTTAAAGGCAGCAAATTTATAGGTGAAAGTCTGCCTGCTGAAATTATAAATAACTTCTAATGAATTCTGTTTATGTTCTCCTATATAAAATCTTTTTATTACAGTTTTTGAAAAGTGGCATATAAATAGTTCTTAATGATAAAACCTAATCTAAATGGTGCTTTTCCTAGTCAGATAACATTTTCCCAAACTCAAATTATTTGAAAAGTTCTGCCGTTTTGCTTCACCATATTTAAAATTCCAGTTTAACGCTGCACATAAAGTACTGGAAGAATTGAAATTCGAAACAGGTTTCAAGTCAGTTTATGACTTGATGGCTTCCAAAAATGTATAGTTTAAAGCCCTTTAAATCTAAACCTATGCAACTGAAGACACACTAGCAAAGGATATATCAAAGAACAGATTCAAAAGTTAAAGCTTTAGATAAACCAGTATTCTACTAATTCTAAACTAATTGTAGAATTAGTTACCAGAGCAGGGATGGGCTGAGTTACCCTTCACTGCATGTGTCAGTCAGGATAGCTTTCTCTGGATGGTGCTTGAATGTGGAATGATCTGGGGGTTGGATTTGATGGCCTGCCCTGAATGTACAAATCTAGAATTCTATGAAAACGTACATTTCATTTTTTAAAAGTTCAGTTGCAGAGTCTCTTCCACCTACTCCAAAACATACAACAGTTGTATCAATCACAAATGAGCCAGGGATGTACGAGTAATTTTGTGTATGTTTGTATTTGTGTAATTCTATTAAAGAAAAATGTATTCTCCCTGTCTAAAATAACTGAAGCTTATTCTAAAATTCACCCTGCAGCAATAATTCACCTATAAATTTGCTGCCTTTAAAAGAGGAGAAAATCCTCTGTTGCATATCTTCAGGCATTCCTCAGTACTGGCTAGGGATTCTGGAAGTTATGATTTAATAATTTCAAGAAACTTTCAGAATCTGGAGTTAAATTTTGAGAGTTGCATTCCAAGAAATCCAGAAGCTATCATTTTAGGAAAGGCTGGTCTACAGAATTTCTATCCACCTTAAGAGAACTCCTGAAGAAATATCTGTTCATCTTCATCCTTTAACTATCCATTGCATAGTTCTCCTGGAAAACATCTGCCCCAAATTCTGGCTGTTTTGGTCCCTTCTGTTTGACCATTGTTTCTACCCTTAAAATCTGCAGAAATACCTTCAAACAGGCTCAGATTGTAAATCCTCACTGCAGTGAACCTTGAAACACTAAGTATATCACATTAACTGTTCCCTCCTGACCAGCAATTCTCCTCTTCACATGCTGTGTTTGCTTCTTTGGTGTTTGCTTCATTGGTGCTTCCCCTTGAGAGGGGGAAATCACTTAAATATGGACAACTGCCATGGCACTATTCCTCTTCCCAAAATGTAAAAGAACTGTGAACGTTGAAATTGTACATGCCATCTTGGCTTAAATTTATTTGTTGTGTGTGTGTCTGGTAGGGGGAGATGAAGGAGAGTTGAAGAGCCAATTGTTTTCCTCCTCAAGCTTTGCAGTGTTCCAGATGGAAAAAAAACCTGGACTCATTGGTTGCACTCAGGGGCGGATTCCTAATTTTTTTACTACCACTCTGTGGGTGTGGCTTATTTTGTGGGTTTGGCTTGCCAGCCATGTGACCGGGTGGGCGTGGGCCTCGGGAGCTTGGCAGCGGCCAGAGAAGCTGGGGGGGGCATTGCCCACCCGCAACACAGCCCCCCGCAGCGGGAGCAGCAAGACCGCGGCAGCAGTTCTTCTAGGAGGCTCCGGCCAGTCTGAATGCTTCTCCCCATTCGATGATCCTAGGCTCCTGCCGCCCATTCCCCTTCCCCTCAGCAGCTCGAGAAGCCTCAAACGTGCGAAAATGCCTGGGATCATCACCGCGCGTTCGTGGCTTCTCGGACTGCTGAAGGGAGGGGAATGGAGATAGCTCCTGCCGCCCGTTCTTTCAGCGTCTCACACGTTCCCTCAGCCATCCTCCCCTGCTTGGACTCACTGTGGGGTAGGGAGGCAACGCATGCCCAGAAGCCGGAATAAAACAAAACTTTTTTAAAAATGGCGGTGTCCAGGCACCGGCAACCGACCGCACCGGTACTGTGACATCACCAGCGGGCCACTACCGGTGCTATAGAGTGGACCGCACTGGTAGGAACCCACCACTGGTTGCACTACAGTTGAACTGGAATGAAATAAAATAAGATGCTGAAGAGGACCAATATCATGAGATTACAGGGCATGCTGTCTATCCGGGAGTGGTATAATTGCCTTAAGTGGAGATGCTCTAGGACACAGCAAAAGCCAACTGTTTGTTGAAGCAATAATTCTCCCAGATCAGATCGAGCAATTGAGCAAAGAATAAAAGGTAAAAACAACAACAGCTGCATGGAACAGAAAGGGACAAGCGTGGGTGTAATGAAGAGATATCCAACTATTATTGTCTTTTAGTTGAGAGCCACAATTCATCTTAGAGTGAGTGGGAAGCAGGGGTGGGTTTCTCCCAGTTCGGACCAGATCACCTGAACCGGTAGCAACCCGCTGGTGATGTCACTGTCAATGCCGTTCCATGCACGCCCCCATCTTTTTTTGGATTTTGTGCGCATTTTCCCCCTTCCGCGGCTTGAAAAACGGCCCTCCTGCCCGCCCGCGGGTGAATTCTGACCTTTATTTCTTCGCCGAAGCACAGCTGATGAGCTCCTCAGCTGTGTTTGAGACTAATTCCTGCTTTTGAGCATGCGTGGAAGCCAAATTGCACGAGGGGACATGCATGTGAGCGGAGCAAGTGCATGCGCGTGAAACATCACGATGCGAACTGGTGGCGAAGGTAAGTGGAACCCACCCCAGGTGGGAAGGCCATAGTAAATACCAGTAAGTGGGTGGACCTGCATAAAAATGGGTTCAGTCTGCCAGGGCAAAACCAAATTTCATTTAACATAATTTAAATGTAATGTAAAACTAATTCAATTAATTAGCTAGTTAACACGGCTAGATGAAATTGTTATTCTTTTCTGTCGCATTAAAAATTATAATTCACCAAATGCTACTATAAAGTGTTTCACACTGCAGTGGGGGCTGGGATGATATATTCTACTGGCAGATGTTTAAGATGGTTTAGGACAGGAGTCTCCAACCTTGGCAACTTTAAGACTTGTGGACTTCAATTCCCAGAATTTGCTGACTGAGGAATTCTGCGAGTTGAAGTCCACAAGTCTTAAAGTTGCCAAGGTTGGAGACCCCTGATTTTAGGAAACTGCATCTTAGCTATCTGCCTGAATGTTGTTAGTTAAGACTCTTTTGTCTTTTCTCCTCTTCTTTCTGTAGAGAACTAACTTCACTTAATTTGGGAATGCGTGTTGCAAAATAGAAGAAAATCACCATAGTGCCACTTTTCCAAACATTCTAGACAATACTATTGAGCCATACCAAAATTGTCACATAGTGAATATTGTCAGTTGTATGTCTATGCAGGGTGATGCACCCCTATTTAATATTATGGTATATTCCAATATAAGCAGAACACATGATATGATCTTGTATGCATGTCCACATTCCTAATCCACCATTATTTTTCTTCTGCCTTAGCTGTCGACCTGAACGGTCGTGTTTTCTTAGCAAAGATGTAATTATTCAGGATTTATTGTTTTTGTACCGAAATAAATATTTCTATTAGACTTTTAATCTCAGCTTTATTTCTAACGGTCTGAATTCCAAGTAAAGATCCAAATCGCCTCTATGAGATTTATTCTCATCTCTCAACAAAAATATTGTATAGAAGTTAGTTACAGAGAACTTAAGGAGGGGGACACAAGCTTTGTAAACTTCAGGCAGCCCTGATCTTGTACGCATGTCAATCATGAAGCAGCAGAGTTATAGGATCTGGGAGCAAAACTGACTGACATTTATTTAGAACTAGGTGACACTTCTTCTGCCCTAAGTAAGCATGAGGAAATGCAGAGAAAAATAAAAGGGTAATGGAGGGTAGTTCACTGGGAGTCATCTGTCTGGAAGTGCACTCAGATTGCTTGGCTATTTGAACCAGGAACAGTTTTCTTTATGCATTATGCACATAATCTAAAAAAGAGATTCTGAGCCCATTATATAACCAGCTTATTTAGAAACGGCTCATGGTTAATGCCTGTTGTCTGGAGGAAACACCCTTCTCAATTCAATAAGGCTATATTGCAAGTCAGAACCAGCAAAAAAGCAGACAAGCCTATAGCTGAATTAAACACAAGCCATTTCTAAACCGGCTAGACATACATTTGGCCCAATATCACTTATTTAAGTTATGTGCATAATATGCCCTGAGAGATTATGCCACTTGAAAGTTTGGGGGGTATTTCTAGACAAATGAAATGGCTCCTGTAATATTTAGAAAGTCTTCCATATTTCCTACCTTCTTTTGTGTGTGTGTGTAAAGATAAGTAGTGGAAGAGCTTAGGACAAATTACATGGCGGAAAGAGACTGGTGGATATCTGATGTTTGAGAGTATATAACATAGCTTCCATCAGGGGGTTGCCCATTCACAAAACAGCAACTTTACAAAATTTAAAAAAAATCACTAAAAGACAAAGAACAATAAAATCTTTATTTAATAGACCATTTGGTGGGAGGGGTGTTCATTAAAGCCAAATGTCAAATCCAAATTTCTGTAAGCGTCATAAAATCCATTTACAAGTGGACAAAAATGACATCAATTATGTAACTGAATTATGCAATAAAGTGTCAACAATGTAATTACAAAAATGAGGTCAATTGCACTAACCATCTGGCCTGCTTCAGAAACAAAGGACTTGGGGTATAGTCTGAAGAATAATTTTGTCCACTGCAACTGAAATCTGTTGAATGGAGGTTATACTATATAGTAATAAAGTTTGTTCTGGGTAGCCCCCAGGATACTCCTAACAATCCCCAGCTTTCCTTTATAGGTGGCCCACTTCCAAACCAAACAATCGGCTGTAGACAGTCACCACAGTACTGATTTCTTATGAAGGCCTGTGCAGCCTCTGTGGGGCCAGAAGTATTTTGTAAATACACAAGATACTAGATGTTTCTCCTTTGCTGTACCTACAATATTAAGTTTAAAGTTTTTACTTTACAATTAAGCATTTCTTTTTTTCCTCTGTGACTTATACAACAATAAGATACGGTAAGTAGATAGTCTTTCTCCCAAGTAATTTCATTCTTAAAAATGTTAAAGTAGTAATAAAATGAGGCAAGTAATCTGATGAATGTGCAACTAAATATACATTTGCAAGTTGCCTATCCCTGAATTGGAAGAACACTTTGTCTTTTTCTTCAGTTGTGCCTCACAAATGAAACAACAACAACAACAACAACAACAACAACAACAACAGACAATTGAAAAACTGCCCTCAAATGTTTCTAGTAAAAGATTGATAAAATCTACATTTTTAAGAATGCAGTACGATTTTAGTACTTGCTGTTTGGTTTCATAATAGTGGCACCAATTGTGTTTCAAGCAATTTTCAAGTTGGGTGTCCAGCTTAAAAAAGTCACCATTCTGTCCTGTTCAGAAACCAACAAGTCTCCTTAAAATACCACACAATAGCCTTTAACAAAGAAATTGGTTGAAGGCCAACCAATTACAAAAATTGATTTGACTGCAATCCTAAGCATGCTTTCATGGGGCATGGCCAGCTGAACTCAAGAAAGAGATGGCTTTGTTTGTTGTTAATCATATGCTTTGTCACTGATTATTCCATTAAAATAATTTTAAATAGACATATTTTAAAGCATTTACAAAGAAAAAAAGTCCTCTGATGATAAGGGAACTTTAAAATGTGGCTTTGACCTCAGTGAAAAATAGAAAATTATGGGTACGGGGTGGCAACCAAATCTCTGAGTAAAATTGGTAATAAGACATTTCCAACTGACTGGTTGAGCTCAGATTTGTTGCTAACTCTCAGCAGGTCTAATCTCATAAGATTATTGAGAAACTAAAGGGGAGGGGAAAGTACAAATGCTATGCTTTTGTAAAAAAAAGGAATGAGTTTTTATTAGAATAAACAAAATTGTGCTTCTTTGCTGTTAGAAGAAAAGGCCATATTTAGAATTGTCTTCATTGCTCAGTACAGCAACCACTAGAAATATCAATAAAGCTTATTTTGCTTCCTTACCAATTAAAATGGATCAAGTTAATTAGCAGATAAGACTGCAATCTTCACACCTGTGGGATTGGAATAAAAAAAAGGAATCTTATGGCACTTTAAGGAGAATGAAATTATGATCATATTTTGAAGATCACAGTTCTGTTCTGTCCTACACATTGGCAAAAAAAATCAGAACACCAAATACAAGCTGAACAGACAAGACCTTGCAGACGACCCTCACCCTGTCAAAGACCTTGGAATACTCATCTCCAATGACCTAAGTGCCAAAGCCCACTGCAACAACATCGCCAAAAAGGCTTCAAGAACTGTTAACCTAATCTTACGTAACTTCTTCTCTGGTAATATCACACTACTAACCAGAGCATACAAAACATTTGCCAGACCAATCCTTGAATACAGCTCATCTGTCTGGAACCCACACCACATATCGGACATAAATACATTAGAAAGTGTCCAGAGATACTTTACAAGAAGAGTCCTCCACTCCTCTACTCGCAACAGAATACCTTACGCAACCAGACTTGAAATCCTGGGCTTAGAAAGCTTAGAACTACGTCGCCTTCGGCACGACCTAAGCATAACTCATAAAATTATCTGCTACAACGTCCTTCCTGTCAATGACTACTTCAGCTTCAACCACAACAATACAGGAGCACACAACAGATACAAACTCAAAGTGAACCGCTCCAAACTTGACTGTAGAAAATACGACTTTAGCAACAGAGTGGTAAATGCCTGGAACTCATTACCTGACATTGTGGTTTCATCACCAAACCCTTAAAACTTTACCCTTAGACTGTCCACTGTTGACCTCACCCGATTCCTAAGAGGTCAGTAAGGGGCGTGCATAAGTGCACCAGCGTGCCTACCGTCCCTGTCCTAATGTTCCCTCTTATCAGTACTCATCTTATGTATATAAACAATGTTATATCTATATATATTACCAACACACACTTGACCTAAATAAATAAATAAATAAATAAATAAATAAATAAATAAATAAATAAATAAATAAATAAATAAATATATATATAAATAAATAAATAAATAAATAAATAAATAAATAAATAAATAAATAAATTATGGCTTGCATCTTAGCAGATTGATCAATCTCCCAGTTTTATTCAATAAACCATAACTAACTAATCTCGCTTTTGAGTTGGTATCTATATAACTGCAATCTTGTTCATGTATACTTCGAAATATGATCCATAAATATCAGTGAGATTAATATAATATGGCATCCAGATTAAAATAAGCTTTACTTTATTTTTTTAAAATCATTTAAAAACCAATCATGCTACACTATTCTGATTGGTATATAATAAACAGAAACATCATAGAGTTAGGGACACTTCTGTATTTTTCAAATGCTCCTGTTTCTGAACAGGGAAATGGGTGAGCTCATGAACACCTTGAATCAAAACACATTTGCTTCCTTCCAATACAGAATGCACTCTTTTCCACTGGGCCCTTAATACCGCTGCTGTGTTCTTACTTTTTGCATTTCATATTTTCACTTCAACATAAAGTTCCCCTTTCTGAATTATACCAAACAAATGAGATCACAACTTGGTGTTTAAGATTCTCTTTCTTGTTCTGCTGTCTATTGCCTATCCAACGTGAAAATCCTAAAATGCCTAGTTTTTGTTCCTGGGTTAAGGAAAAGTGGTCTTCCTTCCTTCCTTCCTTCCTTCCTTCCTTCCTTCCTTCCTTCCTTCCTTCCTTCCTTCCTTCCTTCCTTCCTTCCTTCCTTCCTTCCTTCCTTCCTTCCTTCCTTCTCTATGTAAAATCATCTTTACTTGCTGTCTACAATTGTACCACCATTTAGGAACATTTTATAAAGATAAGAAAAACCCCTCATAACTAAATGTCTATATGGGAAATATGATTAAAAATTATTCAAAACACATACGTACTCTAATAAGAACATTTGGAACATCCAGACAGAGTGGAAATAAAACCATGTAAAAATAACCACCAACATTTTCAACCTCTTCTAAAGGACTGCATAGAGGATGCTTCAGCCTGTGTTAGCCCTTCCATCAATCTGTATGAATGAGGCAGGAGGCCGTTCATTCATCATTCCTATACTGATCACAATCAGGTTTTCCAGGCTGCATGTTGTGGAATTCTGTATACAATTAGAATTTGGTGAATTTATAAGATCAGTGAAATGACTGACTCAAACTCAAGCTCATTACAGCAAAAGCTCAGAGTTTCCTTAACATGGTACCTTTTACACATTTCATACTATATCCCACCTAGTCTCCTCATTAATGGTTGGGTATGGCAATTGCAGTCCAGGAACTCTGGTGTCCAACAGACTAAGGAAGAAGTTGAGCAAGACATACAAATGGACTGTTTCAAGGACAAAGTTCACTTAGCATTCTCAACTACAAATTTGGGTTAACAAAACCCTGTCTCTGTGTTTATATACCACTATGTACTCAAACAAATAAACCATATTATAGCCTTTTGTGATGGTCTGGTTCATACAATCCACTAAAACAGCTGGGTTCCCAGAACACAGTGAACCACAAAACTACCCAATGCTATTTTAGCTTTGTTTAATGTGCTACGTGAACCCAAAGTCAGTATCTTTTAAATTGCATTTAACAATAAGCACTGCAGTTATACAAGCAATTGCTACAAATAAATATATGCCCAACAACTGCTTGGGTTGATCCCTGTTTATGACTGATTTGTGAACACTGTTTGCCCCAGTGACTTTGTTTTACAGTGCAGATGAAATAAAGGTGTGCTAACTGAAAATGATGCAAGCACATTGGCTCTGAAAGGTCACAGTATTAAGCTGTGGGCTCACCTCTCGTGTTAAAAACAATGACGGAGTTTGAAAAATCAACAGAATAAAAGCAATGTTTATCAGGTTGTAACAACTAGGAGAAAAACGTATTGTTCTTATTGCTTTCTGAAGTCAAGGAAGTGTATCTACCAAAACATACAAAATTCAGAAAGTAAAAATAGGGTGATATTCACAAGTAAGTCATATAACAGAATAACAGAGTTGGAAAGGATTTGGAGTCTTCTAGTCCAACCTCCTGCTCAAACAGGAAACCCTATACAATTTTGGACAAATGTTTGTCCAATATCTTCTTAAAAACCTCCAATATTGGAGCACCCACAACTTCTGGAGACTAGTCATTCCTTCAGAAGTTGTGGGTGCTCCAGTGTTGGAGCACCCACATACATTACACGTTAATGAGGGGAAAAATCTTGTAACCAAGAGCTCAAAACTACTTGAGCAGGAAATATTCAGACCATCTCAGTTTACATTCTGCATTATGCCATGATCTGCTGAACAAGACATAGTAACCTTGATCATGCATGTTACCAAGCCATCAACCATTATTTATAAAGCACAGTGGCTGGGTTTATACATAATGGTAAGCCAAAAGACATTATGGTGAAGTAAAACTGTTTCTACTTGGATTAGGTTATTCTAGTCCAAAAGCTAAAGTGCGTAGTTAATTTAATTTTGTCGTTGAAAGTATGCTAGCATATAACCTAGTACTAATCAGAACCAAAATCCAACATTATGCACATTTAAAAAAAATTGGCATAATTTCAGAATGTAGTCCTGACTCTGTGATTTTGAAGAATGGAATATACATTTTAAAAATAAAGATGAAAGATGAACGTTGTTAAATGTCATTTTGTAAATTTAACTTGGAGGAATATTTTAAAGATAAACAGATTGAAATCCTGAATTTTGCTGATTTAGGAAGAATTCTGGAAACTTCCTTGCACTGTATTAGACACTCCAGAGTTCCTAGTGGGGTTAGAAAAAGTAATTACACATATTAATATTAAAATTAATTATAATAATAGACAAGTAATATAAGCAACACACCCACCTAGCTTAGTTTTCAGTGGTTTTAACAAGCCTTACTCTTATTTGTCTTAAAACCAAAAGAAAAAGCACCTTCTAAAATCATTAAAAATAATTTCACAAATTGCTAGCCACTCTCAGCCTCCTGAGTTGTCACTGTTTTTTTTAAATTATCTTTCACACACAAAGGGCTTCATCCTGTAAACAAGATGAATGTCACAGAATTTGCTCTTCTGCAGAAGGCTTTATACATGATGGAAACCTTTATTTAAACTTGGCTTTGAAAGTGGGTTTGTAAAACATCTGTAACAATGATGTCATAGCTGTGGAGTAATTCAGCAATTTCTGGGATATGTAAACACATGCAAACAAAGGTATATACAGTACGGTTTCCTCCTAGTGTTACTTTGGCCCTGCTGGGATAATAATATGCTGTCCTAAGTGATGAAATGACTAACAAATAGCCCATGGGAAGATTTTCTGTCTTCCTCCACCCCAGAATTTTCCCCTGGAGAGATCAAGCCTGGTTTGGTCATTTGAAAACACCTAACACAAAAGGAAGGGTGTGTGTGTGTGTCGGTGGAAACCTAAAGTCATTTACACACTATATTTCTATAGTTGCTTCAACAAGAAAAACTGGTTATTTGCTGGAACATGAAGGATTGACTAAGATTATTGACATTTTTTGCTGCAGGGCAGTGGTGGTGGTGGGAGGGACAATGTCAGGCATTCAGGTTCTGAGGTAAACTGTGAGTGTTGAGGGGGCCTAACCCTATTGCTAGCTAAAGTGTGGCTAGACAATGATTCTGCTTCCTTTTTTCCCCCTGCAAGAACAAATTCCCAGACTAATCAGTTATATTTGGCTAAATGAATCACAAACTGTGCAGACCTGATGCATGCAGATCTACATGATTAATCTACTCCAATGCTTCCTGCAATTTAGGATTATGTCAGATTATGCATGTCAAGCTACAATTTCCAAACGTCCCAGTCTTGAATGGGATGCTGGGATTTGTAGTTAACAACTTTTACAATGTCTCATGGTGTTGTATTTAGCTGTTTTTTTAAAAGGCACATCTGTTCCCCACATCAGCTTGTCCTTCACATTTTTGTTCCACCCTATCTCTGTGAAACTTCATTACATACAATGTCATGAAAATGTAGTGTTAAAATGTGGTGTATGAATAAATAAAACTCTCCCTTCACCTCAATTTTATTAAAACTGCAAAGTATGGGCTGCAAAATTCCAAATAACCACTAGGTGGCATGGAAGAGTGTTTCCTATATCTGTCAGATGGGACATCTGGATTTCTGCAACCTTAGTGACATTACCACAACAATACAATGTCTCGTCTGTTATTTGGAGATGGGATGACAATTAATGGAAAGGCTGGCTTCTACCTCTAAAATAGATTTCTCTCAACAAAAATCCATGATTTGTGTTAACATTTTTGTGTTCAATCCCTGGGAGATCAAAATGGTAAGCTTAAGCTCTCACCGCCAACTGTTAGCTAGACTATACAAACTTTGGAAATTTACATCTGGAATTCTCTGGATGGATAGAAATTAGAAAGCCTGTAGAGGAAGGATTAATTATCTTCACTCTCAAAGTTGTTGTCTTCCAAATCTAAAAAATAAAGTCTTCTTTGTGTCTTCATGGCTTTGGTCACGTAGGGTTTGTTTTGGCAGTGTTACAGAAGTGGTCTGTCATTATCTTCTTCTCATCTAGCCTCCTGCCCTGACATTACTTGAAGCAACCCCATCCAAATCAATCAAGCTTGACCCTACTAAGTTGCTGGACTCAGTCTGTGACCTGCTAAGAACGTCTAAGTAATTGGCTACTAGATGTGGGCTGGAAGAAAAGCAGACAACCACTATATGGCAACTAAGAGTTAAAGGTTCCTGTGTCTCTGTTTCCAATCTAATGATTATCCAGTACTAAGCTTTATCAAACTCACATTTTAATTAAAGGGGAAAAAAGAGAGTAAGTTGCTGATTTGGGAAGTCTATTTACATAGTATGCATGCTTGCTGTTAGAACTATTAAGGGGTGTTTTTGTTTACCTTCCAATAATTTGCCCACAATTTCCTGGCTTTTATTATGCAATTGCCTGCCTCATTCATAAAATTTTGCTCAAAGTCTAGGGGATGTTGAGTTCTATTTGAATTGCCCTGTGCTTTTGTATCTTGCATGTATCTTTCCCCTACCTCCAAACAAAACCAAACAAAAAACAAACCTTTGATAAAGAAATAGCAATACAGCAGTGCAAGTTTTAGTAGATGAAGACAGGAAAAAGTACAATTGTGACAGGGTGGGAAGAACAGTTCCAGAGATGCAAAGGGCAAACTGAGGATGCTGTCTATCAGTTGCTGGATATTTTTTTGTTTACAAAGCTGTTTTGTGTCCTGCAAAGGAAGCTCTTCCTCTCTCCTAAACAGCCTCTGGAGTTCTCAAAACCAGGAAGATTCCACTGAACATAGCAGGACCTATATCTGAGCAAATATATACAGATCTGGATTATACTCTGGGAGCTGACCACAGCTTGATATAAGATGGTACAATTTTGATACAACATGATACAACAGTGTACCACAGCAGTCAAAAAAGCCAATGCAATCCTAAACTGCATTAATAGAGGGATAGAATCAAGATCACATAAAGTTCCAGCACTGCTTTACAAAGTCTTAGTAAGACCACACTGCATCCAGTTCTGGTCACCACAATATAAAAAAAGATGTTGAGAGTGCAGAAAAGAGCAACAAAAATGATTAGGGGGCTGGAGGCTAAAACATACAATGAATTGGGTATGTCTCTAGTCTAATGAAAAGAAGGATTAGTGGGGACATGTTAGCAATGTTCTAATATTTGAGAGGGTCAACCAATTTTCCAAAGCACTAAAAGGCAAGACAAGAAACAATGGTTGGAAACTAACTAAGGAGAGAAGCAACCTAGAACTAAGGAGATATTTCTTAACAGTGAGACCAATTAATCAATTGCCTTCAGAAATTGTGGGTACTCCATCACTGAAGACTTTCAAAAAGAAATTGGACAACCATTTGTCTGAAATTATATAGCATCTCCTGCTCAAGCAAGGGGCTGGCCTAGCCCTAGAAGACCTCTGAGGTTCCTTCCAATTGTTTTATTATTCTATTCTATAGGTAGCTATAGTAATATAAATAAATAAATAATAAATAAATATTAAATAAATAAATGAATCTGGAATTCTTGTGCTAGGTTTGGATTTATTTTTTTATTTTTAAATGTAAAATGTCACCATATAGGAGAAGACACAGTTTCAAATAAAGCGAAGGCTATTTTCTTTATTGTTTAAAAAGAGACAGGGAGAATAAATTCATGTTGTAAATTCTGAGAACTGCCTGTCCTTCTTCCCAAGCTTTAGAAACAGTAAATGTATTTGGAAACGCTATTCAAATGTTAGAGAGTTAAGAGGATAAGAATCCACACTTCTTCACATTTTGTAGTGAAACTGGTAGTGTAATTGACTAAAAAAGGGTCAAGGTCAGAGGTGGGTTCCTGCCGGAGCTGCCCAGTATGCAGCTCCGGTAGGGAGCGGCCGATTGCGCAATTTGCATGTGACCGCTCCGGAGCCCTCTCTGCCGGTCCGTCGCGTGCGTCGCCATCTTTTTCTGTGAATTTGTGGGTGATTTTGTTTCTGCGCATGCGTGGAAGCAAAATCGCGCCGAAATCTCGCAAGGGGACGCACACGCATATTGAGTGCGCGCGCGTCTGAAGCGTGGAGATGCACGCACAGCGCACCGGCACCGGTAAGGAAGCAACCCACCTCTGGTCAAGCTTATAAGATTCCAAGGTTGTGAAAACTACAAGGAAAATCAAGTGGCCAGTTTTTAATTATGTATTTAGAAAAAGCAAGCAGTCTGCTCTCTAAATCTGTTATGAAGCTAACTGAAATATTATGTGAACCCAGCCACTCAGTTTTATGGCTTGGCAGAAAATTGGGCAACCTAATTTTCCATGGCTACATTCAGCTCCTCCAAATTGTTTTTCAGCCTCCTGAATCCCCTCTGAAGAGTTCCTCAAAATAATTTCCTTTCATTTTGAATTGGAAAATACAAACCAACCAGTAGTTCTGAATTAGTTTGCTATCGGTTCGCGCATGCGCAGAAGCATCCCAGGCGGGTGGGCGGAGCCTCCCGCCACCGCTACCAATTCTAAGAACCGGTCTGAACCAGGAGCAACCCATCGCTGAAACCAACAATGAAATGCAAAGATCCTCCCAAATTCACTTTCCATGGTGGCTCAGCAGAATGCAGTATTGCAGACTAACTCCGCACACAGCCAGCAGTTCGATTCTGTCCGGTTTAAGATTGACTCAGCTTTCCATCCTTCCGAGGTTGGTAAAACAAGGACCCAGATTGTTGAGGGTAATATGCTGATTTTTGTAAATGACTCAGAGTGCTGTAAAGCACTATGGAGTGCTATATAAGTGTAAGTGCTATTGCTATTGCTAAATACCTGAGTTGTTGTGAACATCTCCTTGTATATTTAAAAAAAAACAATTTCCCCAAATTCTGGAATTCCAGAATTTGAATTTACTACAATGAAAGTTTTGTAACTTTATACAGGCAGCTGTATAATCACAAACATTTCTTTGTCAGAAGAGAGAACCAAAAAGAAGAAGAAGAAGAAGAAGAAGAAGAAGAAGAAGAAGAAGAAGAAGAAGAAGAAGAAGAAGAAGAAGAAGAAGAAGAAGAAGAAGAAGAAGGAAAAAAGAGAGAAAGATAGCTAAGGCATATAAGCTAAACATGCAGAAATCTAAATGGATGCTCTCGTGGCAGCATCTCATATTGTAGGTTTCTTGGAAATAAGCTGTATGGATTTCATGTAATAGTAGTGCAAGCAATTGAACAACCACCACCAATACAATAGCATAATATCCATAGAACTTAGATCTGAGCTCAGTCCTTATTAAGCTTTTGATATCGACCTCATCCCATTCCTAAGAGGTCTTTAAGGAGCGTGCATAAGCGCACCAGTGTGCCTACCGTCCCTGTCCCAATGTTCCCTTTTATTCGTATCCATTTCGTGTATTCATAATTATGTTTATACTTATATCTGTTATCTAATACGTGAAATAAATGAAATATATAAATAAAATAAATATCCTAGTATGTTGAAAAGGTCATGTATGTATTTTACTTGCTGCTGGCCTGACATCGCCTAACAAAATCAAGCAGCTGCTGAGGCTCTAGTTTTGCAGCAGGGAACATACAGTATGTATAGTTAACCAGCTCAATGAATCTCCCTTCTAAATTTCCCCAATTTAAAATAGAGGTCACAGCTGTCTACCTTATTACTTTGTGAGGCTGTGAATATGCAGAATCTGTGTCCTGATTTTCATAAGTAGCTGAAATGTGTGATGGCTGAGGGTGGGAAAATCCAGATTCTATTTCCATGGTTGAAACTACAGTATTTGAATATGAGAAACTGTTAGAGGAAAATATCTGATTCTGCATTTATGCAATCGCTAAGTATTTTAAAATCTTTCTGTACAGTTTTGGTTCAGAGAACTCCTTCTAAAGATGGACAAGAAAACACAAAGTGGTAAAAAATGAGACAGCTGTACTACATTAATGTGGGTTTTATTTCTCTAAAGGCAAGCTGAAGTGGGAAAGCCAATAAAAATTGGTGTTATCACTCTTTCTAGAATCAAACTCAGACAGTGAGTGTCAAAGGCCATCCTGCCTGGAAATTATGGAGTCCCAACAGATCTGGAGGGCAAGAGTTTGAGGAAGGCTTTTTCCAACTTTTACTGTGCTTTCGCAGTTTTAAGAACACAAATGAGTTTTGTTACGTACTGACGAACGGAGTATAAATTTGCGTAGCCGCCACTGATTGGCTACTCTAGCGCGGCAGAAATAAACTGCTGTCAATGGCTAGCAGGCTTCAGGGAAGCCCTTAAAAGCGGCTTCCCTGCAGCCTGCCGGCAGTCCGTATTAGTGCTAGCTAATAGACAATAAAGGTGCTGATCCAGAGGTGGGTTCCTGCTGAAGCTGTCCGGTGCGCAGCTCCGGTAGGGAGCGGCTGATTGCGCAATTTGCATGCGACTGCTCCGGAGCCCTCTCTGCCGGTCCGTCGTGTGCGTTGCCATCTTTTTCTATGGATTTTTGGGCAATTTTGCTTCTGCGCATGCATGGAAGCAAAATTGCACCGAAATCTCACGAGGGGACGCGTGTGTGTGTGTGAGATTTTGGCAAGATTTTGCTTCTGCGCCGAAATCTTGCATGCGCGCATGTCCCCTTGTGAGATTTTGGTGCAATTTTGCTTCCGTGCATGCGCAGAAGCAAAATTGTGCGAGGGGGGCATGCGCATAGCGAGCAAGCACCCCCCCAAAATGTGGAGATGCACGCACAGCGCACCGGCACCGGTAAGGAAGCAACCCACCGCTGTGCTGAACTATTCCTACGTCTCGACTCTTCATTCCCACGCGAATCTAACAAGTTTTATTCCAAAAAAATTAATTCAATTCAATTAATATGGCTCTTTGGAGAATACATCTTGACGAAGCTGTATTGTACAGATAATAAAACTGATGTGTTGAGAAGCAAAGCAATTTACCTACTGTAAGGTGGTGGATTCTGATTAAAATGGATGCTTTGTTTATAGCATAGATAGAACATTTCCATTTGGTACTACTAGGTGTGTTTCCCCAGCAAGGCCATCCATGAAAAGTAGTGGAACAAACCTTTGGCATATCTAGCCAGGCATAGTGCCCTACTTGTTACTACCATCAAGAGAGAGAGAAAACCTCCTATACTACCACCTCTTACAATACTAGACAACACAGTATCAACAGTAGAGTCCTTCAAGTTTCTTAGTTCTATCATATCTCAAGACTTAAAATGGACACATAACATCAAAAACATCATCAAAAAAGCACAACAAAGAATGTTCTTTCTGTGCCAACTCAGGAAGCTCAAACTGCCTAAAGAGCAGCTGATTCAGTTCTACAGAGGAATTATTGAGTCTGTCATCTGCACCTCCATAACTGTCTGGTTCGGTTCTGCAACTCAACAAGACAGACACAGACTTCAACGGATAATTAGAACTGCAGAAAAAAACAATTGCTACCAACTTGTCTTCTATTGAGGACCTGTATACTGCACGAGTCAAAAAGAGGGCTGTGAAAATATCTACAGAGCCCTCACATCCTGGACATAAATTGTTTCAACTTCTACCCTCAAAACGACACTATAGGGCACTGCACACCAGAACAACTAGACACAAGGACAGTTTTTCCCTGAATGCCATCACTCTGCTTAACAACTAATTCCCACAACACTGTCAAATAATTTACTAAGACTGTATTATTATTATTATTCTCATCCTTCCTAGTACCTATCTCTTCCCACTTATTACTATAACCATGTTGCTTGTATCTTTCAATTATATCATTTTTATTTGTTTCCTAGTACGATTTGATAGCTTATTAGTAACCTTGACTATCACTAAGTGTTGTATCTTTTTATTCTTGATGAATGTATTTTATTTTCCTTATGTACACTGAGAGCATATACACCAAAGACAAATTCCTTGTGTGTCCAATCACACTTGGCCAATAAAGAATTCTATTATGTGTTATATGTCTCACTTCAAGAAAGGGTGAAGGGCTCATCAGAGAAGGCACTTCCAAACAACTCAGGTTTCCCATAGCTGATTGTATAATTTAAACGAAACAAAACTTGAGTGGGCTGGCCTGACTATCAGAATGTGCATGTTGATCAGAAATGAGCATGTTTACTTCTTTGTAAAAGTACAGCACTTGCAAGAAAACAGCCAATCAGCCCTGTTATCCAGCCTCTCTACTCTAGAACAGAGAGATGGGCTGAGCAGGCACCCATTACAATATCTGGGCAAAACATTCCCACAACCATGCATTGTGGTACTCCCTGATTGAAAATGGAAATTCCATGTTTTATGGAGAACACACAATATCAGTGTCAATTGCATTAGTTTTAATGCTGCAACTGTAGCTCTATCTGGAAGGATCCACATCTGTGGGAAATTGTCTAATAAAATATGTATTAAAATAGTAATCATCCTTCACTGGTAATCTGGGACAACATAATTTAAACAGAAATTTATTTATTTATTTATTTATTTTGTTATTCTTATATGCCGCCCAACTCCCGAGGGACTCGGGGCGGCTTACAGCAGGGAAAAATACAAGAATAAACAAAAAATTACATAAGATTTAAAAACAGATACGAAAATTTAAAACAATTATTTAAAACAGCAACATCCATTCGACACATACATACTTGGGGGGTGGGCTCAGGTGGAATTAAGCTGTCCCCCCCACCTGCAGGAAAAGCCATGTCTTAATGGCTTTACGGAAAGCCAGCAGAGTGGGGATAGTCCGGGTCTCTGGGGGTAGTTGGTTCCAGAGCGCAGGGCCAGCCACAGAGAAGGCTCTCCCCCTAGGGCCCGCCGGCCGACATTGCTTGGCCGACGGAACCTGGAGAAGGCCAACTCTGTGGGCCCTAACCGGTCGAAGGGAAGTATGAGGCAGAATGCGGTCCCGAAGATATCCTGGTCCTAAGCCATGAAGGGCTTTAAAGATGGTGATCAACACCTTGAATTGGACCCGGAGACCGATGGGCAACCAATGCAGCTGGCGGAGTATCGGTGTCACGTGGGTGTACCTTGGCACACCCACCACAGCATGCGCAGCCGCATTTTGCACCAGCTGAAGTCTCCGGATACTCTTCAAGGGTAGCCCCATGTAGAGCGCGTTGCAGTAGTCCAAGCGCGAGGTGACAAGGGCATGAGCGACCGTGAGTAGCACCTCCTTCTCCAAATATGGCCGCAACTGGTGCACCAGGCGAACCTGTGCAAAGGCCCCCCTAGCCACAGCAGAAAGATGGTGGTCCAATTTTAGCTGTGGATCTAGGAGGACCCCCAAGTTGCGGACCTGGTCTGAGGAGGTCAGTTTCGCACCCTCAAAGACCAAGGAGGGATAGTTTTCATGAACCTTAGGAGGCAACATCCACAGCCACTCAGTCTTATCGGGGTTTAGTCTGAGCCTGTTCCTCCCCATCCAGACCTTAACGTCGTCCAGGCATCGGCACATTACATCCACTGCCTCCCTGAAGTCAGACGGGGTGGTGATGTACAGCTGGGTGTCGTCAGCGTACTGATGGAAACACACCCCATGTCTGCGGATGATCTCACCCAACGGTTTCATGTAGATGTTAAACAGGATGGGCGAGAGAACCGACCCCTGGGGCACCCCACATAATAGGGGCCTAGGGGACGATCTCTGCCCACCTGCCAACACCGACTGCATCCGATCGGAGAGATAAGAGGAGAACCACCGTAAAACGGTGCCTCCCACTCCCAACTCGCCGAGCCGATGCAGAAGGATACCATGGTCGATGGTATCGAAAGCCGCTGAGAGGTCAAGTAGCACCAGGATGGAGGAGTTCCCCGCATCCCGGGCCCGCCAGAGATCATCCATCAGGGTGACCAAGGCAGTTTCTGTACTGTAGCCGCGCCTGAAACCCGACTGATAAGGATCTAGATGGTCTGTTTCATCCAGGAGCTGCAGAAGCTGGGTCACCACCACCTTCTCCACAACTTTCCCTAAGAAAGGTAAGTTGGAGACTGGACGATAGTTCTTCAAATCAGCTGGGTCCAGGGAAGGCTTCTTCAGGAGGGGTCGCACCACCGCAGTTTTTAACGACTGCGGTACGGATCCCTCCCTCAAAGAAGCGGTGATCACCGCCCGGATCCAGCTGCATGCCACCGCCCTGCTGGCCGAGACCAGCCAGGAGGGGCACGGGTCCAATAAACAGGTGGAGGTACCCATCGCTCCCACAGCCCTGTCCACATCCTCGGGAGAAACAGGGCCAAACTCCTCCCACAAAGATGGATTAAGACTAGCCCCTGTCAACTCTATGGACTCTGCCCTGCCAGAGTCCAAGTCCAACCGAATCTGAGCGACTTTATCCGACAGAAACTCAGCAAATTCCTCAGCTCTGCCTTGCAAGTGTTCCTCGCTCTCCCCTTTTCCAAGGAGGGAGCGAGTCACCCTAAACAAGGCGGCTGGACGAGAATCTGCGGACGCAATAAGAGCGGAAAGATAGGATCGTCTTGCCGCCCCTATCGCCACTAAATAAGATCTGATGTAAATTCTTAATAGTGTTCGGTCAGACTCGGCTTTCTTCGTCCTCCAGCGGTGCTCCAGACGTCTCTTCTGGCGTTTCATCTCCCGGAGCTCCTTGGTAAACCAGGGAGCTTTCCGGGATCCACTGCCACGGAGAGGTCGCTTAGGCGCAATTCGGTCTAGAGCCCCTGATGCTGCGGTGTTCCAAGCAGCAACCAGGGAGTCAGCCGAATTGTGTACCAGGGTTTCAGGTATTTCCCCAAGTTCCCTCTGGAATCCTTCTGGCTCCATTAGGCGCCTGGGGCGGAACCACCTAGTCGGTCCCGCCTCCCTGCGGGGGAGGAATGGGGTCGTGAAATCCAGCCTCAGTAGGAAATGATCTGACCATGACAGAGGGGTGATGACTATGTCCCTTATCTTCAGATCATCTCTCCACTGCCCCGAGAGATATACTAGGTCAAGTGTGTGACCGCCCTCATGAGTCGGACCCTGGATTACTTGGGTTAGGTCCATGGTTGTCATGGAATCCATGAACTCCTGAGCTATCCCAGAGGTTTCACCAGCGGATGGCAAGTTGAAGTCCCCCAGAAAATGTGCAATAACAGTGTTTCTCCACCTCAGCAACTTTAATATGGATGGACTTCAACTCCCAGAATTCCCCAGATATCATCATCATCATCATCATCATCATCATCATCATCATCATCATCATCATCATCATCATCATCATCATCGCTTTGCCTTTTTATTTATTGGGCTCTCAAAATGAATCTAGGATCGGGACAGTTAAGTTGCTACAACTCTGTGCACTTTGAGTTCTTTCTACTTTTAAGATTTTGAAGAAGCATTACTTTTCTTTTTAAATCAATGCTTAATTTGCAAGATTTTTCTGTTGCGGTACCTTTAGAAATATTGTTAAACAGGTTACAGATTAGGAAGTGGAAGATATAATTTCTGTATATCTGTTTCTTCCTTCCTGAAGTTACATCATTCTGTGATTTCCTCTCTAAATGCAAATAAATCAGTTACTAGGTTTTTCAGAATATTTACTGTGTCCAGAATTGAATGAACTTAAGTAATCAATGCATCTATTTTTTTCTGAAACTGAACTGTTTATTCTATCAGAATTTAAATTTGAATTGTACAAATTCTTTTTGTTATATGAAGAGCTGGTACTAAAAGCTATGATGAGAGCAAATGTTTTTAAGTTATCATTTACTACATACAGTATGTATATCAGGTATGTGGGTGGAAAGTGTAGAAATTCCCCTTCAACAAGTATTACATTTAAGTCTTTGACCTCCTCCAGACTTCAAAATGAGCATAAAAACAAACCTAGCTAACATTGATGAATGATTTAGTTTATTAGGGGAGTTAAGTCCTTTATTGTGATCAATCAAAATAGACAAGACACATGGTTCTTATATGAAATATTCAATGTTTTAAAAAGGAGAAATTGAATTGTAGAACCTCCAGTCTTTACATAGATGGTTCCCTCCAGATATGTTGGTTGATTGCAATTCCCTGAATCTTAGCAAACTGGGAATGCTGTCTAACCCCATATTTCCCCATTTTAAAGAAGTTTAAGTGAAGGAGTCTTTAGCCAGCTCTGCCAGCTCTGCATATCTCCCTACATAGACTAGTTTGTTCTAGTGGTTAAGATGCTGACCTAGAGACCACGAGGCTGTGAGTTGTACTTACACGTTAGGCATGAAAGCCAGCTGGGTGACTTTGTGCCATTCTCTCTTACGTCAACCCACCTCACAGAGTTGTTGTGGAAAGAATAGGAGGAGGAAAGAATATTAAGTATGTTCACTGACTTATTTATAAAAATAATAAATCTGGGATCTAAATAAATAAAATTTGTGATGGTCTTAAGTCAGCTTTGTGCCTGTGTGTTCCCAGACTGAACCTATTTATGTGGAGATCAGATTCCAGTTCAATATGAAATATTTTGAATGTCGGTTTTCAGCAGTCATTCAATTTTGCTGAAGTTGGGGAAGAAGTAAATGGATTTCCTATTATGTTTGGGACATTTTGCTTTGCCCTGCTTTCCAACTCTGTAGAAATTAAGCCACTGTAATTTCCTGCACTGATTTGTCTGTGGCTTCAATAATAAAGTGGAGCAAGGGAGTTTGGGAGCATGGTGGTGTGGCAGTTTTGTAGTTTCCCTCCTGGTTACAATTGTGCTATTGTTTAAAATGCCAAACCAAATTGTGCAGGCTGGGTTTTGTGTCCCATTTTAAAGAATAAATGTTGGTCGGTTGTTTTTAATGGTTTGAGAAATGAAAACAGTGGGGTATAAGAACCTAAACGTCTTGAATTTGATTTGACTTAATTCAGATGTGAATTGGTACCCGAGCCATATAATTCTCTGAGCTGTCATTTGGCATTAAGATGCGTTCCCAAATCACTATGCCTGGATTCAGTTAATAGGCACTGAAATTCCAATCAAAGAAGTGGAAGGTGGAAATGGAAAAAAATCAGGATTTCAACCAAGATGAAAGTTTGCCCCCACTCCAAACCTTGCTTCAGTTTCTATCCTTCTGGCTTCTGTTGTTAGGTGTTTCCTGAGCATATTGAAATTTTGGTTCAATGATTTTAAAAAATGGCCTTAAATCTAATATTTTCAGAAGTTCTTTCTGCATAATTGACTTTAGATTATAATGTAATCTAAAGTCAATTATGTTGAATGTTAGGTAAACTTGATGATGTTCGTCCATCTTATTCGAAGAGGACCTTGACATCTATCAATTATAGCAATAGCACTTTTCTTATATACCGCTTCATAGTGCTTTACAGCCCTCTCTAAGCGGTTTACAGAGTTCAGCATATTGCCCCCAACAATCTGGGTCCTCATTTTACCCACCTTGGAAGGATGGAAGGCTGAGTCAACCTTGAGCCTAGTGAGATTTGAACAGCTGAACTGTTGAACTAGCAGTCAGCCTGCAATGGCTGCATTTAACCACTGCACCACTTCAGCCCATGGGGGGGGGATGTCAAGACTTGCGCGTGAATTGGATTAAAGTGAGGGAGAGGTGCGCATAGTCAGCCTCATTCTCTCTTCCCAGATTCCATCTTGCTCCAAATAGCAGGACAAGAGTCGAGACAGTTGGAGATGGGCTGGGCG
Organism: Diadophis punctatus similis; assembly: GCA_023053685.1. Lineage (NCBI taxonomy): Eukaryota > Metazoa > Chordata > Lepidosauria > Squamata > Dipsadidae > Diadophis > Diadophis punctatus. The sequence continues at coordinate 45,272,110 of JALIGW010000001.1, forward strand.
CAGTGGTTGACCAGGGCGTCTTTCGTGTCTTGCCGTGCTGTTAGCGTACCACATCACTTGCAGAGACTGCCTTCATGTCCATTGTCCTATTCTAGTAGGTTTCATCCGCTCAGTCTGCCAGAATCTGTCTTCACATGCTTGGGATAGACAAGTCCCTATCTCACCAAAGGTCGATGACCCAACGGCTACTCTCAACCTGGTTTGGCCAGCCTGTCGAAGTTGTTGCCCGGGGTGTGGCCTCTGCGCATGCTACAGCTGCTAGGAGCCACAGGTGAGAGCTGAGTGACAGGTGGTGACCAAAGGTGAATGAGCTGCCCTAACAGCTGCCCTAAATTCAGCTGCCGTAAAAGGACAGGACATGCCCCTACACCAGAGGTTCTACCCCTCCCTGAGCACCCCATACACTCCTAGGTAAACTATGGAACCAGTAGCTGTTTGGGAGAAGGCATTTGGGCAGCATTGAGCCAGTTTTCTCCCAACCCTCTCTGCCTTCTGATGAGACATCTTTTCATTAACTATAGACAGATACATACATACATACATACTTATCATATACTTGTATCTATATTAATTACATGTCCAAAGAGTTTCTTTTTTGCATAACTGCTATTGCCTCTGTTAGTTGTGGGAGCTATAAGGAATTATACAGGAACTCAGAATCGCTCTCTAAAAATAATCTAAAAGCTTGTTTAAACCTAATTCTGAGAAGTCAAACCAATTGACTAATGGATACCTATGATGAATTTTTCGTCTTTTATATTCTGCATACAGTTGTTTTCCCTCCCCTGAGAACAAGAGCAACAAGGTCTTTCCCCATACATGTGTATACACTTTCATTAGGAAAAAAGCCTAAGGAAAGAATTAACCCTCCACCTTCATCAGGGCCATCGTGCTGAGCCAAACCTTGTTTCTGCAGTGCTGTTTTTTCCCCAAAACAATAAAAGGGAAACCCAATTAATCCTTAATATTACCACCTCGTCTATTCAAGTCAATCTTTAAAACCATGAAGACATTTTCTAAAGGGGAAAAAAAGGATAAAACATTTTAAATTCTGCCTCAAGTAAAAACTCCAACAGAACTGCAGAATAACCAAAGCCCTAGGTACAATCCATTTAATTTTTAAAGCAAAGGATGATTCATGGAATCCTTGTGGATGTTTAATGTGTTTTATTCTGTCAGCTACTAAGGTTAAATTTCAGTTTTTAAAAGGTTTGAGATAAAAGTCTGACTCAGATTTATAAAAAGATATTTTTTAGAACAGTTTGCCATGTAGTTCTTGCTGTCTTGACTTATAATGCAGCAACAGATGGCTTTTAACATTTGGTATTGGAAGGTGGAGGTCCTGCAATAATAGAATCCAGCTGAAATCTACTTGCAGATCTGTCTGTTAATGCTTGAAGTAAAATTTGCCTGGAGATTTCATGTTAAAATGCTGGACCTCTGAAAAGCAGAGGATTCAGCTGATTTGAGCTCCTGTTATAACAAAAGGCTGAGCAATGATAGGAATTCCTAATCATTTCATAGAAGGGGCAATATGCAGCTTGTTATTTTGGTGATAGTGGACTTCAGCCATCTCACTTTTGTGCTTTCTAAATGTGCTAGGTCAGGGGTCACCAACCTTTCGGACCCCAGGGACCACTAAATTCATAATTTTAAATCCCGTGGACCACTAATATGAATCTAGTGCGCCACTCGCTGAAGCGCCTGGACTCCCAGTGACGGGATGGGGTCCTTCAGGCACTTAGCTTGGCCGCCTGTTTCTGCAACCTTAGACACTCAAAGAGCCACTTGGACCCATTTCCCATAGAAAACAAAACACCGGGATCTCTCATCTCTCTATTTCTCTCTCTTTCCCCTCTCTCCTCTCCCCCCCTCTTTCTCTCTCATCTCTCTCTCTCTCCTCCTCTTTTTTTTTCTCTCTCTCTCTCCTCTCTCCTCTCTCTCTCTCTCCCCTCTCTCTCCCATCTCTTCTCTCTCTCTCATCTCTCCACTCTCCCCCTCTCTCTTCTCTCTTCTCTCTTTCTATCTCCTCTCTCCTCTCTCTCCCCTCTCCCCTCTCTCTCTCTTCTCTCTCTCTCTCTCATCTCCCCTCTCTCCTCTCTTTCTCTTCTCCCCCTCTCTCTTTCTCTCTCCTCCCCCCACTGCCCCCTCTCATCTCTCTCTCTCTCTCTCATTCTCATTCTCTGGCACGACTGAGGTGCACGTTCCTGCTCTGGAATATGCAGTGAATCTCCATCCCCCGCCCTTCCTTTCTCAGGCCAGGACAGGAGTGACTGGGAGAGCGAAGGGCTGGGACAGCCAGTGGTAGGATCATCCAATAGGAAGCCACAGCAGGGGGATGAAAGAGCCGTGGGTTGCTGACACCCATTGCTTTGGCCTGCCTGCGCTGCCACCCCCCCCCGCCACAACAGCACCATTACCTCGTTCCGGCTGGTGAGGGCTGCCCTACTCCTTGCACGTTGCATCACCTGCAAAGTTGCAAGTTGCACGTACCTCCCTCTATGGCAGAGATTTCCAGCCCCACCACGAGCTGCATGGCCAGCCCATATTCCAGAGTTCTAGTCACAGGACTGGCCCATTGGTCATCCCGGAGCAGCTCCTCCACCCGGGTGTGCTGCGGACCACCAAAATTTTCTCACGGACCACCAGTGGTCCGCGGACAACCAGTGGTCCGCGGACCATCTGTTTGTGACCTCTGTGCTAGGTTACAACTCTTATCCTCCCCAATTAGCACAATTTTAAATTTTAAATGTATTTTAAAACATCTGGATGGTTTAGGAACACTGGATTTAAGTGTTAGTGTTAAGGAAACTCTTAAATGTATTTTAATCCAGTTACAATAACACGGGACACCAGATTCCAACACTTTATTCCCTTGCTTAATTGCTATTTTTTTTAAATACACCTGATAATCAAGATACTAGAAAATGAGTCAGGTTTTTGTGACATCCTGAAGCTGTGCTTCTCCAAATAAAGCACCATAAAATCAGCCAACAGAAAAGAGAGTATTCTGGTAGAAGGGACAAGTTGAAACATATGTCTTGAATTCTTAAGAAAAGTGTTTAACACATCATAGACCTGCTCCTAGCCATAATACATTGTGACGAGCTATTTGGCTGCCATTTCACTATAATAATAATTTTTAAATTTGCATTGACACATATCAAACACTAAATGCACATTTTATGCAAATATGTGCTCAGTTTGTCCTGTCAGCTCTCTAAACAGAGAACTGTACTTTTAAAGTAGGCAAATGGTCAGGCTGTTTTTATGTAGACAACATGCCCTTGTCACCTCGCGTTTGGACTACTGCAATGCGCTCTACATGGGGCTACCCTTGAAGAGTATCCGGAGACTTCAGCTGGTACAAAATGCGGCTGCGCGTGCTGTGGTGGGTGTGCCAAGGTACACCCACGTGACACCAATACTCCGCCAGCTGCATTGGTTGCCCATCGGTCTCCGGGTCCAATTCAAGGTGTTGATCACCATCTTTAAAGCCCTTCATGGCTTAGGACCAGGATATCTTCGGGACCGCATTCTGCCTCATACTTCCCTCCGACCGGTTAGGGCCCACAGAGTTGGCCTCCTCCAGGTCCCGTCGGCCAAACAATGCCGGCTGGCGGGCCCTAGGGGGAGAGCCTTCTCTGTGGCTGGCCCCGTGCTCTGGAACCAACTTCCCCCAGAGACCCGAACCATCCCCACTCTGCTGGCCTTCCGAAAAGCCGTTAAAACATGGCTTTTCCTGCAGGTGGGGGGGATAGCTTAATCCACCTGAGATCACCCCCCAAGTATGTATGATATCGAATGAATGTTGCTGTTTTAATATTGTTTTTAATAATTTGTATTTGTTTTTTTAATCACTTGCATTTTGATTATTCTTGTATTTTTTTCCTGTTGTACGCCGCCCTGAGTCCTTCGGGAGTTGGGCGGCATATAAGAATAACAAAATAAATAAATAATAAATAAATAAATAACTCCAGCTCTTTTAGTTCAGTGAGTCTTTTCACAGAACCATTTTGAAGTATTTCACACTGATATTCCCTTTCAGTCTTCTCTTCTGAAATTTCCTGAATAAGGGGGAAAAAAAACTCCCAAGAAAAAGGATGGTGGGCAAATGCCGTAACTTTAATTATGTGGATATAAAAAAATAAGCAAGTTCCTAATGGAAATTAGAATTTCTCTCTTTATAACCTTTTAATTCAAGCTTGTGAACTTCTGTTTGAAAGTCACCCACATCTAATGTGTTTCATCTATCTAGTTCTGAATGAAGATACCGTAATTCTAAATGCCTCTTTCATAAACAAGGAGAACTCTTCTGAATCAGGGCTGCAACTGAGCTTAACTGCCAGCCAGCATTTCTGTACTGAAGCAGATAGGAAAAATGAGTGTTAGGCAAAGACTTTGACAACCGTGCCAACGTCAGCATGCCAGCTTCCAGCAGGTTGATACCTGCAGCAGAGCTACTGATTAGGGTATCTTTGGCAAGAACTTGGCATTGCTTATAGCCAATTGCTGGAGAGAAAGCTTCCTCTCCTACCAATACTTGCCACACCCCACTCCCAACAATGGCACAAAGAACAAGGTACAAATGGCAGAAAGACCAAAGTACAAAGACAAAATGGAGTCTTTCATTACATACCGTATTTTTCGGAGTATAAGACGCACCTTTTTACCCTCAAAAAGAGGGTGAAAACTTGGGTGCGTCTTATACACCGAATGTAGCCCCACCCAGCCACCCCCACCCTTTGGCCTCTGCCTGCCGGCAATTTACCTTTTTGCAGCAAACAGGGCAAAGCACAAGAAGAGCACAAGAAAATATAAACTGCCTCCCAATCTACTGCTGACTGAGGCTTGCAAGCCACGTGGTAAAATGAAACTAACTACGATGGCTGTAATGAAACAAATTGCTGGGAGATAAACTGCTGGCAATATTAGACTGCTGAAATTGCAAGGAGGCAAGCTATAGCTGCTATGGCTCAGAGTTAGAGCTCTTGCCTCACAATCAGGAGGTTGTGAGTTCTATCCTAGGTACAGGCAGATTCTGTTAATATGTTATTTTGTTAAATGTTTGTAGTGTTCAAATTATTAGACTTATTTTTAAAAGACTGATTTATTATTGTTCTAGACAACTTAACAAAATGAAGAAGCTTTTTAAAATAAATGCTTGCTCTGAAGAGGCCCAGTGCTATTGTATCTTCTTTTAAATAGCAGAGAATACTTCCAGAAAGCCACACCAATTTTAAAGATCTGTAAAAGTATAATCTGAAATGTCCTGTTTTAGTATTGTATTAGTATTAAGTATTAGTATTAAAAGAAGGCAGCTGAGAAACCCTGACTTAGTCATGTTTGGAGTAGATCTATTTAAATAATTGGGAGGAGTTAGTGTGATTACATTTAAGAAAACTTTCTGCGATTAATATACTGCCATAAATGTACATTTCTCCAATTCTTTGCCATTTCTATGGGTCAGGCACACATGCACAGAAATACACAGCAAACAGTGTATATCATCTGTACTGTTTGCTGTTTGCTGTTTGGCAAATTGCTGGGAGGCAGAGGCCTTTTTTCCTTGTTTTCCTCCCCCAAAACTAAGGTGCGTCTTATACTCCAAAAATACGGTAGATGGACCTCTTTGTTATAAACATGGGCAGCTCTTTGTTATAAGCATGTCAAGCACGATAAAAGCTTCTTTTGCCTCTGTTTGCATTTTATAAGAACAACTGTAAAAGTGACATGTCTCAAAATAGCAGGGAATACTTTTTCTATTCAGTTACAATGGAAGAGGGAAAAATACCCTGAGAATGTCAGTGAAGTTACACGGTTGGAGTAGTCTTCTCCAACTTGGTATCCTTCAGCTACATTTATGTATTTGATTCACTTTCTGTAGCTGCCCAACTCAACAAATGACTCTGGGCTGCGTACATCATAAAATATTAAAACAAAACAGTACAAAATAAATATATATGCTACCTAGTAAAAGTGTTACTATGGATATTGATACAGCCAGGAAGTGGACCGCTTAACACACTCGGGCCCTCAGGCCCATGCACACAACCAAGTATTCACAGCCCCAGTACACATCAACAGAGTCTACCACCAACATGATATCTGAAGGAAGAATGTTCCAGAGAGCAGGGACTATGACAGAGAAGGCACATCTCCTGGTTCCCACCAACATCATTTCTTGGCTGATGAGACCTGCAGCATGCCCAACCTGCCTTACTGAATTGGTTAGAAACAACTGGGAGAAGATGGTTCTTAAGGTAACCCATCTCCAAGCCAAGAATGTCTTTAAAGATGATAACCAGCACCTTAAATTGCACTTGGAATCACACTGGTAACCAATGCAGCTCACAGAGCAGTGGCATTATATATGTTGAATACCTGACACCCTTCATTACCAGTTTAGCCACAACAGTTGAAGCTTCCAAATTTCTTCAAGGGCAGCCCCATGTAGAATGTCTTGCAGTAGTTGAGACAAGTCACAGGGGCATGAATGACTGTGAGCTAAGTCTCCCAATCCAGAAATGGGCACAACTGGCATACCACCCTAAGATGTATAAAGGCTGTACTGGCCATGGTGCTACCTGCTTTTTTAGCAGGAGCCATGAGCCCAAGAGGAGATAGCATACTGGCTTTGTCTGGGGGCAGTGCCACCCCATCCAGGAATAGTAGTGGAAGAATCTTGTCACCAGGAGGCCTAAATATTCAAAGCCACTCTATTTTGCTTGGGATAAGTTTAAGCCCATTGCATTCCATCCAGATCCTTAGAGCTTCCAGGCACTAAGAAAGGACATCCACAGCATCATTCAGGCAGTCCAGAGTTTAGATATAAAGATAGGAATCATCAATGTTTGGTCTACAGCTTCCATTATTCCTACCCAGAACTCTAAAATTAAGTCCTAACCCTTTTGGAGAATGCCAGACTGGGCAAGGCTGAGCTGGAGAATATGAGACTCTAGATTCAGATCCAAATTCGTACTTATGCATGTGGCTTGCTGTGGATGATCAGTTGCATTCTATACCCTCTTTCGCAGGTTAAAAGGACAACTGTAATGGATTAAAATATAGCACCTTGAATTCCTTGGAAGAAAGTTGAGCCATAAATATGCTAATAAATGGATGAGGAAAAGCAGAATATGCTCTAACATATGTTTTCTCAATGGCAGTTCTAATTTCAGAATTTTCAGGGATTGGCAACTTGCCACCAGCCATCATCCAGCCACCATCAAGAAGAGACAATGTGCAGATGGAGAATTTGCTTGCACTCTCCAGATGTGCTAGACTACAGTTTCCATAAATCAAAGGACATACTGGTTGAGAATGATTACAAAATTGTAGTTCAACATATCTGGATTGTCCAGGATTGGGGAAGGGTTAGGTAGTAATTCTTTTGCTGAAATTAAGCAGCATACCATTGGAGTAAAATTCAATCACAAAAAATAAGCATGCAATTGGTTCTCTGGTTTTAGGGTTTTAAGATTATTTTCTTCTTTGGTATCAGAATCAGGATTCCAAACCAATATTTAAACTTGAATTATATTTGTGCAAATGTGTTTATTGACAAATAAAACTGGATCTATTTAGCCTCTTCTTGTCCTTGTTAGAACAGAGTCCCAACAGTTATGTGTAAAGCAGTAGCTTTTTTCTTTCCCCTTTAACCTCTTGACTTTTTTTCTTTCAGCATTTGGACAAACATGTAGCAACACCTCAACCATCAAAAGTCACAGAATATTCACACTATTTCCTACTTGAAAGGGAAAAAAAATCAGATGGGAAAAGATACCATCACCTGCCTGAGGTAAGTTCATTACTTCAGAGTTTTTGTTGGGTTAACAGGACTGAAATAATTAACAATGTTGTTTTAAAAGGGGGGGGGGGTGTAATTGAGCTTCAAAGCTAACAGCTCCCCTATAAAGTTGAATGGGACTTGTTTACACTTCCTAGCTCCATTGTTTTTAGCCTGGGTTTTATGAAGGTTTTAAAGAGAAGACAATGGTACATCTGTTGACACTCTCTTTCCAACAACCCAGATGGGCTGGAAAATCAGAGCTTTAAGTTTTAAGAATGGAAGGATACAGCAACTTCTGAAGGGTGAAAAGCTTCACTCTTTGATAATCATAAGTAAATACAAATATGTAGTTCTTTAAATGCTCTTATTCAGGATGTTGAAGGTATCAAAAAATCTGTGCCAGGGTAATTTTGTAATTAAGATAAAACCTTATTTCAACATTGCTTTTTAAATATTTATTTTTGGGAAGACCAACTGGAACCACTTAAGACATATAGTTAAGATGCAGGAAATCCAGAATAATTTTCTATATTCAGCAATAAGCTCTTAGGAGGCATGTTTAATGTATTTCTCCAAACTGCTGCACTGAAGTATTCTACAGAGCTATCCCATGGTTTTCCTGCTCTTTTGACCACCACTTTCAAGCTGAGCAGCCTCTCCTGAGAACCCTGTTTGGCTTCCCACGGCTTTGCTCCTAATGTTTCAGCCACTTACTTTGCCATTGCCCAGATATCTATTTATTTATTTAAAATTTGAGTATGGTTAAAACCCAGTCTAGCCTGCTCCATTTGTTTGCCAATTTGCATATTCTTTTATTTTAAAAAAATGGGTTTAAAATAGGATTCCCTTTTATCACTGTTGAATTCAATAGATCAGAACTTTGTCTATGTCGCGGAAAACTTGCAATCAGTCATAGATCAGGATGATATCCCCATCTTGGAACCACCACAAGCAAAAGAAGAATAAAGAACCTTTAAAGAGTGGGTTCCAGGATTCCTAAAAGTTACACACAAATCTCTATGGAGATTTGGAGCCCAGTAGTCAGATGGAAGGAAGCAGTCCCAGGGCAGATTTGTCAGGTCAGTTGGAGTCCAGCACAAAACCAATCACTGAAGTCTCCTTCACCATGCACTATGGATTGTCCGCAAGATAATTCTGGTGCCAGCATAAAATGGAAAACACTACTTTCTTGCTAGATTATCTTAACACAATTTCAGCCTAAATCAGTGGTGGGCTGGCCATGAGATTAAGTATCTCCTATGAGACTATGTCTTTGGCAAATTGTAAGGTGTTTGTGCTGTTGCAAGCAGGGTAGGTGGCTGAGCCCCATGCCAACCGCAAAATATGAAATGTAGAATCAAGTCAACAGGAACTTATCTTGTGGTGATGTTGCCCATGCCTGTTTCCTATCCTGTGATAATATAAGTTGCAATGTGGCTTATTTCCACCATCATTCAAGTGCTCACAATGGGAGACAAAAATTGCCAAGACTATTGAGCTTTCATTTCATCTGAAGAGCCTACATATCAAGCCATATTCCATATTAACATTATTTTGATGAGAGGTGGCTTAACAAGAAAGACATCAAAAAGATATTCAACGTACACTTATTTTTTGGAAGCATCTAATTAACACTGTGTTGAATACTTGCAATAATACTAGCTATATAATAATGGTATTTAGGTCCAGAAAGACAATTGGTTGAATCTGAGAGAAAAACCTAACAGTAAGAGTAATTAAATCAATTACTGTAGGAGTGGTAGACTTTCCTTTTCTAGATGTGTTCAGGCAGAGGTTGGCAGGGATTCCTTAATTTGAACAGACAGGTTGGACTTAATATCTTCAATATAACATGAAGGTAAAAGGTAGGGCTGATGTGGACTTCTCTCCATGTTTAATGTGTGGGGGAATAACTTCTAAAAGGGACTTTTCCCTTCCAGTTATACATACACAGATTAAAATGCATCTCTGATGTGAGCAGATCTGCATTACATGGAATCAGAGACATCCAAAAAAGAAACCCAAGCCAAATATTTACATTTAAAGTTTGACTTGAAAAAAAGAGAAAAGAACAGCCTGTTTAAAAACCATCACTCAAAACCAGTATGTTCATTATGCATAGTGGAAAAAGGCAATTAAAATGTAATGGAGCTTGCATGGTGTGCTGAAAGAACACCCAAGACTAGTGCCAGAAGCAAATATGTTTTTTGAGCAAATAGGAGAGAATGAAAGCAATGTTTCATTTATAACCTGGTCATGCACGTTCAGAGATTTCTAAACACAACATAATAAGCAAATATTGCAGACTCTATGTTGAAAGATGCAGGTTTTATCTGGTGGTAGGTGTTGCTGGGGAGTTAAGAGCCTAGCAATATGCTTGGGCCAGATCTCTTTAACAAGGACTTCCACTAAGCAGATGCCAGAGTGTTAAAGGGATCAACCTTCTAATTCTTGGTGGATGGTGATTTTGGATTCTTTAGAAAAGCAAGCCAAGCCATTGACTAAAGTAAGGGAAGAAAGGAAACTAAAGTATTCAGACAAAGTTGTTTCCAATCTTTACTATTGTAGTCCATAATCCCCCCCAAAAAAGTTCGTATTGGAAAAAATTTCTTGGAGAGTTTAAGTTACAAAACATAAATCTTCTGTCGTACAGGGACATTCTGAATTTTAGAACATTTTTAAATATAACTTTCTTTGCTCATTCAGCTCAGTTGTCTTTCTTTTGGTCACATGAACAATTTCATTCCATAAATGGGAGACTAAAGGCACATTTGGGGAACTGCAAGGTTTGGCCATCCATTCAAAGCGTGGGTGGAACAGAAGGAACAGAACTCCATTAAGTCATAAATCAACTCCTCCTATATGCAAAGTTGAATGCATATGTGAACTGAGCATGGCCTATTTAAGAACAACTTACACAGGGCATGAACAGTCTAAACATAAAATGAAGATTGTTTGTAAGTCCCAGTAAACTCTGGAATGTTTCATATGAGCATGATACACATTTTTTAAAAAAGGCTGAAGATTTATTTTTCCAGTACTTAACAGTCTTTCAGTTTATTTACTTTGTCTTCAGGTACGGTTCATAGCAGTAGATTTAAAAACCCTATAGCTTAAAATCTTGGTGGTGAAAGGACTGCTTAGCTTAGCTTTCTCTAATGTGGTGATTTCAAATATTTATTTATTTATTTATTTATTGTTCATCCATCCATCCATCCATCCATCCATCCATCCATCCATCCATCCATTCCACTATGATAGAAAAGGTTCTTTTCCTGGGTCCTGTCAGATGACATTCTTGGTAGATGGGACCATGCTTCTTCTGCTGATCATGATGGGATGGGTAGATGTAACTGAGGTGCATAGAGGTTTTATAAGTCATTACCAGCATCTTGAATTGAATTTAAAAATTAGACAAGAACTCTTACCAATCCTCCAACAAGCTAGGGAGTGGTGAGATGGACTCTTGTATCCTTATTAAAAAATAAATACTGGTAAATACAGGAGGTCTAGATCATGGTTTTGATAGACCTTTCTTCACATGGGCACAACCTTAGCTCATATGAATTTTTTTTTGTATCTGCCCTTAAGAAAGGCTGTAAGCAGTCTATTAATGCCTGTTAAAATTAGTGTGAGTTTAGGGACAGTTATATTGCTGTGGATACTTTGATGACTTAAAGAAGGGCCCTGACAGCTCAAGAAAACATTCCTGGGTAGAGCAGATTGATCCAGTTAGATCTCCAGATCTTGGGCCCATTGTTTGAATGGAATGAGTGTTCAGCCATAACCCCTTTTAAAAATGCTTCCCTAGAAAACCCATACTACTGTATTGCAATTTTTGCAGAATTGTCTTATTCCATATTGATTCATAAATTGTCTGCAAGAAGAAAAGAATCCAGACATTCTGAAAAGAACATTAGCTTCCAGAATGCAGTAACAGAAATGCATTGCTCATTTCAATTTTAGTTATCCTTACCTCCCTCCTTAACAGTACATTAGGAATACTTAACCCACTTGAAATAGAGATCTGAGGAATTTGGATTAGACTCTTTCCAAGGACAAAATAACAGTAAGATTCCAAAAATGCATCAATAATCACATAAGCACTTTTGCTGAATAAACCTTTAGTATTGCTAGGGTAGGCTATGCCCTTCTGTTAAAATGGAAGGAGTGTATAGCTACCATTGTTTTCTGTATATTTTGTATGACATAATTCTGGTGTGCACATCATTTAATGGCACTATGAAAGATTATGACCCAATATTTAAAGACTTTTACCTTGTTTGGGAAACAGTTGAACTCAAGTGCTTCCTCAGAGTAATAATTGGCTAACATATTCAGGGCTTGTTTGAGTCCAGTTAGTTTTTGCAATAGAAACTATGCAAAAGTGAGGTTGTATTATGTCTATTGATTGATATAGCTATTTTAACCACGAAAGAGTTAATATACAGAATAAACAATCAAGATATTCTGGAGAGTCAAGAAATAGTCATATTGGTTTTCCAGGTGTAAAATATTCCATATTCCATATATTGATACTAATTCAAAAATATGCAATATAGATTTTTAATTTTTTTTATCTAGCTATCTTCCTTTCTTCTTTTCCCTCTCTATCTCCAATGAAAGAATCTTTGCAAGCTACATCTGTTATGTCAGCCACCATGTAGCTATCCTTGACCTATATATATATATATATATTATTTTCATTTATCAGCAAAAAATGTTACACACACACACACACACACACACACACACACACATATATATATTTGGTTAGAAGCAGGAAGCAGAAGACACCAGCCTGATGATGATGAATGAGATTTCATCGAAACGTCGCCAAGACACTTCCAATTTCACGCGGGAGAAAACCTGAATAACCAAAGACCTACATACAAACACCCGCAAAAACCTCAGAAAACACACACACACACACACACACACACACACACACACACGTGTGTGTGTGTGTGTGTGTGTAACATTTTTTGCTGATAAATGAAAATAAAGGGAGACTATTAAAGATCAATTGCAATATATATATATTGCAAAGTAGAACCTTTTAAAATAAAATCTTAGGGAATTTGCAGAGGTTTAAGGTACCCATTTTGTTCTTTCAATTCTTCAAAACAGGAAAAAATTGCCTCAATTTTTAAAGGTTGTTTTCAAGGCTTTAAAGGAGTTCAATGGATTGTTTAACCCTTTGTAAAACTTAAGGTTCCTATTTTGCCCTTTAAAACAAAACATGGGAATCTCTCTGGAACTACAAGAAAGTATTGGTGGAGGAGGGCAATTTGTCCTCTCTTGGATAAAGTCTTTCAGGTTTTCAACTCTGGTTTCAAGCCAATCTATTTTTAACAAATCATCACTTCTTTGGTGCTTGCAAAGGCAAGATGAGGCACTTTGCCCAAGTGGCATTTTTGGACTTGTGTTCCATTCATTTTTCTTGTAGCTGGAATTAAGTTTGTTTCAGGAAAGTCTCTAAACAGCCTATAAACTACACATTAGTAGAGATACTTCCCCACCCCCCAATTTGCAAAGTTATCAAGTTTGCACTCTTAAAAAAACGATGCAGGAAACACAAAAAAAGGAAACCGAAGAAAATAAAAACTAATTATTTTACAAGCAGAGTTTGTCCACTTGGGTGCCTTGTCATGATTTGGAAAGTTTGGCTGTTGTGCTGGACATCTGGCTCACTTTGTACTCTGGGATAGATTGTGTCCAGACAGACAGCAATGCCAGCTGGGGAGAGTTAAAAAACAAACAAAACAAAACAAAACAAACAAACAAACAAACAGACAGACAAATACACATTTAAACAAGCCAGAATAGAAGGGTTTGTACTCCATGAGATAACAGCTCAAGGAAGCAACTTTAACAAGCAAAAGATACAGGGCCAACAAATTGTGCATTCCATATGAAAACAGGGCCAGAATTACTGGCTCCCCCCCCCCACCCGTCAAGACTGCTTCTAAATATTGAACCTTGTTAGAGATTCCCTGATATTTCATTGCATTATAAGAAAAGCACACCTATCATATACACATACTCCAGCTTGTTGCAGAGCCATGCAAAGAAATAGAATGACCAGTTTATCGCTATGGGTATACAAGAATATCAATTTCTGCTAAATTTAGCTGGCTAATTTTCATGTGCTGAAGTTGGTGTGCTCCTACGGTCTTTACTTTGAGTCCCAAGTGTTTGGGGATAAACTGCACATCAAAATCTTTGCCACACTTTTATGACCAGAAGTTCCTGTTCCTGCAGCTGTACCTGCCCTAAAAGGTGCCTTAATGTTCTTTCAAAGGGGGCCATTTCCTCCTTTTATCTCTCATCCATTTACACAGAACAGTTGGCCTAATTTCCTTAATCTGTGATGCCATAAAACTTGCTCTGTGCTGCGCATTCCAGATCACATTCTTTCTTAGGAGATACCCTTAGGAATAGTATTGAGTTTGCCCCTCACTTTCTCTGTTTGCCTTGGAAGGATGTTTTCCAATGGCTTATTTCCAATAGTTTATTTTGGACAAAACAGCACTGGATGCTTTCATAATGTTCATAATATTGCTTTATTAACGAATATAAGGAGTGCATAAGGGGGGGGGGGAAGCATATATGGTTATCCTGCATCAAGATTATGAAAAAAGTATGGACATTCTTCAGCCGTACTTCTGAAATTTGAATCTGCTATGCAAGAATCATTCCCAATCAAAACTAAAGTCTAGCTTTAAAATAGTCCTACACTAAAAGAGAGACAGCAGCCATTAACACTTAGTGAAGTTACTTTACTTCAAAAGCTGGAGAAAGATTCTTTTTTTTTTAAAATATGCCGAGGAGAAATAGTTCTGGAGTGAATTCTAATATCTCATTGAATATTTCTGAGAAAGATTCTTAGCTATCCAAAGTATCTAATAGTTATTGCTGATGAAATAGCATGTGATCCTGCACCATTAGCATGTCAATAGGCTAATGTTTTTCAACATCCAAAGCTACAATTCTTCAAATTATTATTTAAGTGGACATTATTAAAGGTCAGTGGGAAAAGGTTTATTTTATGGTCTTCTTAAAGGCCTGTGTAGATAGCAATCCCAATATATTACTTTAGAATATATAAGCAAGTTGAATTGCTTATGGATATATCTGGGTTTATTTATATGTATTGTATGTGGATGTTCTGATAGTTCGGCTTATAAAGCGAGACAAGGCTAAAAATAATTTATTGTCACATAAATGAAAATGGGTCACATGTGCCTTCTAGATGTTACTGGATTATAGTTCCCACCTCTCCTACCTATGATTGAAGAAAGCTGGAATTCGGCAACATCTGGAAGGTCATGTGCTTCCCATCCTCATTTCCAATGTTGCAAAACTAGAATATTTTTTCAAGCAGAAGACTCTATTTTTTAAAATAAATATCTGTACAGCAGATGTGTTTAAACATGGCTTCCTTAAAATGTGAGCCTCTGATCCAGTGAAAATATCATTTATAACTGGAAAAGAAAAATAGTTTGCATTAGTGCTTACCTACACATGCAAGGCTGGATGCCAAACTTACCTGCCTCTATACTAAGAAAAAGACCTCTTTCTATATACCATTTATAGATTTATATATTGAACAATTGAATCAGCCAAGGGCCCCGCAGAGTGCCAAAATGTATAATATAAAACAGGATGTCCAAAGCATGACATCATAAACAGATAATGCAGCCAAAGTTTGCATCCAAGGGCAGATTGTGATAAATAGCTGTAATACTTTCTATTTTTGAGTCTTCGGGAGTTGGGCGGCATATAAGAATAACAAAATAAATAAATAAATAAATATTTTTGTAACTGTTAATTTTGGCTCCCCATCTGTAACAGAGGGAATATGTAAACTGGCCTATCCATTTCCCTCTCCTTATGCACAGTTTCTTGCCTGGTTTTTGGAAGAGTGTTCGCTGAATGCTGTTGTACTTATGGATATTTTCTGTAATCTTTCTGAAGACTAAACCTATAAGAGCCGAGGTGGCGCAGTGGTTAAAAGCAGCACTGCAACCTACTTCAGCTGACTGCCAGTTCAGCAGTTCAGCTGTTCAAATCTCACCGGCTCAAGGTTGACTCAGCCTTCCATCCTTCTGAGGTCGGTAAAATGAGGACCCAGAGTGTTGGGGGCAATATGCTGAACTCTGTAAACTGCTTAGAGAGGGCTGTAAAGCACTATGAAGTGGTATATAAGTCTAAGTGCTATTGCTATTGCTAAACAACCAAGGGATACATCTGGAATGCCCTTCTCTTTTTGGATGACAAGTGATGGGCCCAGCTAACAAAACAAAGAAGAGACCATTGGAAATTATAATTCTATTTTATGTAGCGCTACCAGATTCTGGCTTCTAAAATCTGGATAATCATCAGATGGCAGGAGAGATGTAGAAAGCAATAGCTCTTTGGCACCATCTATTGATTGTCCAGGGTCCTGCAGTCCGTGTTTCATTGTCTGAAGTTTTGAAACTCTCAGTTGATGACAGCACCTGATGGATTTATAGTATGAGTCTGAAAGTTAAGCCAGGTCAGAGTCCCCTGTAGGATTTTGCAGGTCAGACTAGAGTAGAATATTAGCATTTTTTTGTATCTCTTTGATACCATCTTCTGGAATTTGCCAAACGTAATCTTATGATGAATTTGATGGATCAAAAACCTGTTGCATCTTCCAATGTTCTGTATAGTAAAAATATATGTATTAACATTGGTACTTTCAGTTAATAAGCACTAGTCTCTTTCCAATTTGCTGCTGTTGTTGTTTTGTGCTTCTGTGTATATACTTAGGCTATTGCAAATTCTATATAGTACATTAGCCATAGGGAGGAGTGGGGTGGATTCTTAAGTTTTATCAGTAGTTGGACATGTCTTTAGAATTAACTGCTCATATCTTTGGCATTGACTTTAATTTCTATAAAATGTAAAAGAATTGGAGAGCAAATAAATAAAAGAGTAAAAAGGAACAATGATTAAAGTCAGACATAATAGGAAACCTCATTTGATACACTTAGCTCATGACAACCTTCAGTACTTGTGAACATGGCTCAACAGTGCCCTCTAAAGTGTCTGATAAATTAACCCTATCTTGGGAGGTCTGAATAGGTTAAAGCACAACTTTTAATCCCTAGGTACATCTCCAATATTTTTATATAATATTATTACTGGTTAGAACTAATAAGCATCTTTCTCACTCAACTCCAAAATGATTAGAAGGTAGACTTTTCAGTCCCTGAACTATTTTCTGATTTGCTGGCTAGATTGCTAACAACAGAGATGGAATGTTTTGTTTGACTGAGCAAAACAATAGCCAGTTTTTTCGAAGAACTTGTCTTTCACTTATCCTTACCATTTATAAGCTGATGAGAACATTTCTTTAAAAAAAAAGCATGTGTGTGTGGGAGAAAGAACCTAACAGCATCTAAGCTGGAGACAAATATAATACTGTATGGAGAGCTCATAGGCAACGATTGACTCATTAACTTTATTGGGATTTTTCTGTGTGTGAAAAAGTCCCTTCGCTTGTCCTTCCTGTTTTTTTTTAAAATACATTTTTGTCTGTATTGTTTTAAAGGGAAATGTTGCACTAAAATATTCCTCATGTACAAGACTGCCTTATTAATCAGGACTCCAGATTTGGGGATTCAGAAAGTTCAAGAGGTTTTTTAAATTCTGTATATCTGGCTTATGGGCTAGAAAATCCAAAGCATCTTTCTTTTTATGTAGGATTTCTTCCTCCATGACTGAGGTAAAGGGTGAGTCTGATGATGAATTCCTCAGCTTGATATATGAGGTTGCATTAGGCAGTTCAGTGTAATAGCATACTTCTTGTTTACTTGAGGAACCCCTGGAAAAAAAAGTGCCTACTAACAGTATATATCTACTCTTCCAGCATGGTTGAATTGTAGCTTTTGACCAGCATTGTCAGCATTTGAAACAAGGACATCTGCATGCAAAATTGTTCCCAAGTGATGATGTATTCTCTTCATAAATCTCAGGGTGAATGCAGGTTGGATGGGCACAGGGAAACAAGCAACACTCTTTTTGTTCTACAGGCAGTAAATCATTCCTTTTCAAATAGCTGTAGGCTTGATTTGCAGTTATGCCAATAAGTAGCTTGTATGCTGTTGGCAAGCAAGTTATAGGTCTGTAGTTTCCAGACTCATTTCCCTTCTTCTTGTCCTTCTGAATTAGGAATGTTCTTCCAGTTGTTAACCAGTCTTTATTTTCTACTGCTTCCAGAACTCTATTCATCTGGTCTGCCAGTCCCGAGTGTAAATGTATCATTGATTTTAGCCAGAATCCATGGAGTTCATCTGGTCCAGGAGCACTCAAGTTTTTGACCTTCTTTGATTGCTTTCATACAATTTCTTCAGTTATCTTAATGTCTTCTGTGCTGGATATTTTTTACTGTGTTTTCAACTTGCTTGATCTATTTTGCATTCCTATAATGATTCCTGTTGTTTTCACTCCAAAATTTAGGCCTTTCTTTTTATCAGGTGTTTCATTATTTGCGGACATTCTTTCTCATTTTCAAGGGTTTGTAGAATTGCTGCAAATTTATTCTTACTGTGAATTCTGCTGGAATTAGATTATTTAATCATCATACCCTGTTTCCCCCAAAATAAGACATCCCCTGATAATTAGCCCAATTGGGCTTTTGAGTGCATGGCAATAAGGCCAAGCGCTTATTTCAAGGTTCAAAAAAATATAAGACAGGGTCTTATTTTCGGGGAAACACGGTATTACTTACTCTCTACACCTCCTTGATTCAGCTGTTCTACAATGTTTGCAGTTCCTTTACTTTCTAGGTCCGTGGTGGCGAACCTATGGCACGCGTGCCACAGGTGGCACGCGTGCCACAGGTGGCACGCGGAGCCATAGCAGACGGCACGTGAGCATTGCCCACCGGCAAACCAGAAGTGCGGAAAAACGCACTTCCGGTTTGCCGGTGAGCTGTTTTTTGCACTACGGAGGGTTCAGGGAAGCTCCCTGAAGCTCTGGAATGCAAAAAACTACAAAACGGACAAACCGGAAGTGCATTTTTCCGCACTTCTGGTTTGTCCGTTTTGTAGTTTTTTGCATTCCGGGGCTTCAGGGAGCTTCCCTGAACCCTCCGTAGTGCAAAAAACAGCTCACCGGCAAACCAGAAGTGCGTTTTTCCGCACTTCCGATTTGCCCGTTTCGTCGTCCCAGGCTCCGGTAAGGCCTTTGCGCGGGGGTGGGGGTGTGTGCGCATGTGCAGGGGGCAGCATGGGGGGGTGTTGTGCGCATGCGTGGGGGGGAGGGAATGGGTGTGGGCATGCGAGCGCGCGCTAGCGCTCGCACCCCCCTTTTTGACACATAAACCTAAAAAGGTTCGTCACCACTGTTCTAGGTTATAGTTCACAGACAGCCTCATTTTGATTTTCTTATTCTTCAAATTTCCTTGCTTCAAATTCAACAGGTTGCTCAAATTCAATATTTTCTTTATCTTCAATTCCAAGTTAATTTTCCATTTAGATTTTTCCTTTTTAATGACTTCATTCCTTTGTATTATAAGATACTGTTCCTTTGGAGGGGCAGTCGACGTTATCATCATGGTCATGATCATCATCCCTTACCAGAGCTTACAAATGGAAAAACATAGATATTTTCTGAAACAAAGAAAATACTGTAATTCATTACATAAATGCAGGTAATAAATACTAAGGAATCTAAATATTAAAACCAATTAAAAGGATAGGAGTACTTTTTTAACAAAAAATGAAAATGCTTACTAAATACAATGATGCAAAGCAAATACATATGGTGTGTGTGTGTGTGTGTGTGTGTGTGTGTGAGTGAGAGAGAGAGAGAGGGGGAGGGGGAAAGATATGATAGGGTCTCTGACTGGGTACTGGTAAAATATAAGATGACTAAAACCATAAATCAAGAAAAAAATAAATAGTAGGTCCTAAAATTAGTTTCCTGTATAAAACTATGGTGGCTGAAATTTGCAATTATCCTAGAGAAGTTAGATTTCTAGTCTAACTGTAAATAGTCAATGTCATTGCTTTTAGTACTAGTTGGACCATCTAGGAGTAAGCAAATAGAAAGGTAGGAAGCAGGTTGCTGTAGAATATGGAAGATAAAATGATATAGCAGTGATATCTGTTACTGAAAAAAAATGATTTTTTAATGTAAAAAGTCTAGGCTGACACTAAAAGCTAGGCTGAATAAAACTATGTGCCTAAAAACATCATGTAAGATGAAAGTCTAACTTTTTGGGATCAGCAATTTGAAAGAGACCCAGAATGATTGCAAGTCAGTGCCATAAAATCATAAGAGTTGAAAGCAATCTTAGAAGTCATCTAGTTCAATTCATGCTCAGAGCAGGATACATTAAAGTACCTTTGACAAGATTCAGCCTGTGTTTGAAAATTGCTGACAAATGAGAACTCATCACTTCATGTGGTAGTCTGTTTCACTTGGCTGATAGCTCATATAGTGAGGAACTTTGTCTTGATGTAATTCCCCTGGAAATCATAAGATTATCCTTATGCAAGGATAACTTTATCTCTTTTCCCTGGAGTACTAATCACCTTTATATCTTCAGTCAATTACTTCCTGTTGGTGAGGATTAGGTCCAGGTAAGAAGACCCATTGTTCATTCTTCCTCCTGACAAATGAATTGTCAGCAAGAGAAGACAAGAATTTGTTAGAACTCTGATTCTTGGCAAAGTTAGATACCCAGCAAATGTCAGGATAGAAAGATTGACATAGAAAGGCCTCACCTATACCTACATATTCTGCCTAACCTGGTAGTCTGTAAAACAAACAAAACAAAACAAAACAAAACAAAACAAAACAACCTCCCACAATGACATCACTTTTTTGTTTTTTTGTTTTTTCTTATCAAACATTTCAAAAGGAAATATCTCAGTACTTGGATTTCTTTGTATATTTTTTTCTCTTCATGTTCAACTTAACACATCCAGGTTTTCTGTTGGCTCCATTCCTTTTGGTTAAGTTGTAACCTTCCAACCTTCTAACAATGTGCCAATCACAAGTATTTTCCCACCAATGCCATTTAAACAAGAATAATACAGAATGACTAGAAAAAAATGTTTTTAGGGCATTTCATAATAGCTGTAGTTTGGTATATTTATAATGTATTCATAAATATTTTGTTATCATATTGATCTATTCTCATTGTGTTCTTTGTAATGGTTTATTTTCTTGGTCTATTATTTTACTTCTGTTGTGTTTACGCTCTTTTCCTTCCTTCCTTTTTATTGTTATAAGCTGCCTAGAGTAGCCCCACAGTGAATAAGCGGCAAATAAATTTAACAAACAAACAAACAATAAATAAATAAATAAAAACATACTCATATCTATTATTATATGTTTCTCTCTTTCTGATTAAATATGTGCATATAGGCATCTATCCTATATAAATTTCTGTTCAGATAATATATTTACAAGGCAGTTCTATGTAGCTCATTGCTCCACATATAGTTCAAGGCAGGCCAGTTATTAACATTCTCAAACAATAGATCAGGACTGATGATGTGAGATTAAAAGTATGCCTTTAGGCCAACTGAAGAGCTTTTGATTCAGGTAAACCATAGGATTTCCCAAGTAGTTTTGAGTTAAGCAGCTGTACTTTTTGAAGTGCATCTAAGGAATGATAAACAATCTAGAAAGGAGGGCTCTTTGCAAACACTTGCTTTGTTACTTAAGTCTGTTAAAGTAAAAGTTGATCTTGGAACAATTGTGGCATGCATAAAGGGTAGGCAAGGCATCCATGGGTAGAGGAGCTCCTTTGAACAAATTCAGATGCTGTCACATCCCCAAAATGAACAGCAACAACAAAAATTAATTGATGGAGAGGTTCAATTAGGAGTAAGGACTTGCGTCTTCCCCTTCAAGAATACAAGTCATTTTTAACTGTAGAAAATGTCGCCTTATTTGAACACTGTTTCCAATTCTTTGAGGTGTTTTATTTTTCTTTTATTTCTGTTTATAGAAATAAAAGAATTCTTTTATTCTATTTTTTAATTCAATTCTATTTTTTAAATCAATAAATAAAACAGAAAAAAAATCCAACTTGCTTTCATACATGGCAGGTTTTTTGTTTTTTTTATTTGCAGGCATTGAGGGTTATTTATTTATTTATTTATTTATTTATTTATGGTTTCTTATATGCCGCCCCACTCCCGAGGGACTCAGGGCGGCTTACAACACAGGAAAAATACAAGAAAACCAATAAATTCAATTTAAAATCAAAATATAAAAATTAAAAATTTCAATATAAAAGCACCATTCAACCGCCAGACATACCCGGGGGAGAGTGTAGATGGAATTAAGCTCTACCCCCTGCCTGCAGGAAGAGCCATGTCTTAACGGCTTTTCGGAAGGCCAGCAGGGTGGGGATAGTTCGGGTCTCTGGGGGGAGTTGGTTCCAGAGCGCGGGGCCGGCCACAGAGAAGGCTCTCCCCCTAGGACCCGCCAGCCGGCATTGCTTGGCTGACGGGAGCTGGAGGAGGCCAACTCTGTGGGCCCTAACCGGTCGGAGGGAAGTATGAGGCAGAATGCGGTCCCGGAGATAACCTGGTCCTAAGCCATGAAGGGCTTTAAAGATGATGATCAACACCTTGAATTGGACCCGGAGACTAATGGGCAACCAATGCAGCTGGCGGAGTATAGGTGTCACGTGGGTGTACCTTGGCACACCCACCACAGCACGCGCAGCTGCATTTTGCAACAGCTGGAGTCTCCGGATACTCTTCAAGGGTAGCCCCATGTAGAGCGCGTTGCAGTAGTCCAAACGGGAGGTGACAAGGGCATGAGTGACCGTGAGTAGAGCCTCCTTCTCCAAGTATGGCCGCAACTGGTGCACCAGGCGAACCTGTGCAAAGGCCCCCCTAGCCACAGCAGTGAGATGGTGTTCCAATTTTAGCTGTGGGTCTAGGAGGACCCCCAAGTTGCGGACCTGATCCGAGGGAGTCAGTTTCGCTCCCTCGAGAACCAAGGAGGGATAGTTGTCATAATCCTTAGGAGGCAATATCCAAAGCCACTCAGTCTTGTCGGGGTTGAGTCTGAGTCTGCTCCTCCCCATCCAGATCCTAACGTCGTCCAGGCATCGGCACATTACATCGGCTGCCACACTGAAGTCAGACGGGGTGGTGATGTACAGCTGGGTGTCGTCAGCGTACTGGTGGAAACACACCCCATGTCTGCGGATGATCTCCCCCAGCGGTTTCATGTAAATGTTAAACAGGATGGGCGAGAGGACCGACCCCTGAGGCACCCCGCATAACAGGGGCCTAGGGGTGGATCTCTGCCCTCCCGCCAACACCGACTGCATCCTATCGGCGAGATAAGAGGAGAACCACCGTAAAACGGTGCCTCCCACTCCCAACTCGCCGAGACGATGCAGAAGGATACCATGGTCGATGGTATCGAAAGCCGCTGAGAGGTCAAGTAGCACCAGGATGGAGGAATTTCCCCCATCCCGGGCCCGCCAGAGATCATCCATCAGAGCGACCAAGGCAGTTTCTGTACTGTAGCCGCGCCTGAAACCCGACTGATAGGGATCTAGATGGTCTGTTTCATCCAGAAGCCGCAGAAGCTGAGTGGCCACCACCTTCTCCACAACTTTCCCTAAAAAAGGTAAGTTGGAGACCGGACGATAGTTCTTCAAATCAGCTGGATCCAGGGAAGGCTTCTTCAGGAGGGGTCTCACCACCGCAGCTTTTAATGACTGCGGTACGGAACCCTCCCCCAAAGAAGCGATGACCACCGCCCGGATCCAGCCGCGTGTCACCTCCCTGCTGGCAGAAACCAGCCAGGAGGGGCACGGGTCCAATAAACAGGTGGAGGCCCCCATTGCCCCCATGGCTCTGTCCACATCCTCAGGAGAAACAGGCCCAAACTCCTCCCACAACGGTGGACTAAGACTTGCCCCTGTCAACTCCATGGACTCTGCCCAGCCAGAGTCCAGGTTTGACCGAATCCGAGCGATTTTATCCATCAGAAACTCGGCAAATTCCTCAGCTCTGCCTTGCAAGTGCTCCTCGCTCCCCCCTTTCGCAAGGAGGGAGCGAGTCACCCTAAACAAGGCGGCTGGGCGAGAATCTGCGGACGCAATAAGAGCGGAAAAATAGGATCGTTTTGCCGCCCTTATCGCCACTAAATAAGATCTGATGTAAATTCTTAATAGTGTTCGGTCGGAGTCGGTTTTGCTGGACCTCCAGCGGCGCTCCAGACGTCTCTTATTGTGAAGATAAAATAGGCTAGTCACAATAGAGAGCAATTCTGAATAAAATATGCAGGCGCTACGTTAAGTACATGCAAATATAAATTTTAAAATCACAATTATAATTGAAATAAAAATAGAAATATATCTCATTCCTGCTGGTGTAAGACTGACCAATGCACCTCTTAGTCTGTTCTTGTAGGAGAAGGAATGGCAAAGCCAGGGGAAGGCGTAAAAAGAGGGATCATCTAAGAATCCTTATACAGGCACAAACAATGTCCACTCGCCTTTGATTCCCATTGACTCTAACTCTAATCAGGTGCTGATAGTTGGTTGAGAAAACTCCAGTGCGTAGGCATTTAGCAATAAATCAGTTAAATTTAACTTTTACTGGGCGGACCTGGTTTTTCACATCTGACAGCTATCCAGGACAAAATCAGATTATCACTCAAGTTCTTTACAGAAGATTGCTTTGCTTGGATATTATATAATAAAGAACATTAGGCAATACCGTGCAAAATAAGAATTAAAATACTGCTGATCATTGTAGCCATAATGCACTCTTCTATTCTGGTACAACTTGTTCTTTATACCTGTGTTACCTTTGGGATATAAAATGAATCCCTCAGATTTTGAAATAATTTCTATTAAAGAATTCCAAAATTAGCCATGTTACATATTGCTAATTGAGTTGTAACGTAAAATATAAATTATTTAAACAATGCAAACTTAAAATCTTGCTCGTTGCCATCATTGATGTGACTTGAAAACTTTTTTCTCCAATCGTAAACGCCTCAAGACTGAAGATACAATTTTGTATCATAGCATGGACAGTTGTACCTGAAAAAAGTTCAAATTTATTACATCTGGTTGAGGAGCTGATTAAGAATTTTGTAGAGATACATTTTTAATATTTGAGCCTTTAAAATATCTTGAGGTATTTCAGGAAAGAAAGATATGCACTGCCTGGAAAACAATTATTTCTGTTTTTCCAACAAATCCTCTTTTAGGGTGCCAAAAAGATAAGGAATGGATCAGACGCCATGTATTACATCATAGTACAGTATGAGCGTAATTGTAAATGCTCAAAGAAAAAGCATGTTCACCTTTCTGTTTTGGTAAAAGCTGAAAGGAAATATTAAATCACTTCAATTTTTTATCTAGTCCCAAGCTTTTAATTATTTGGGGCTAACATGGTTTGCCATTGCATTTGGAAAATGTCCTATTAAATCCCCCTTAATTTCCCTACTGCATATTGCTTTTACTTAGAAGTTTTGCTAGACAAAAAAGTAACATGAACACATTATTCACAAACTATATAACAGTTTGTCATCTACTTTCTGTCTGCCACAAAAAAACAAAAGCCTCCAAGATAGGTAATGTTGATATAATGGGACTGCATTCAATTTTCTTTGTAAACAATTGGCTTCTCAGGAATCAACTGAAAGAACAGCCATCTGGAGGCTTCTAATGTTAGAATGTGGTGAACTATGTCCTGAACTTTCCCCTTTTTGATGTTACAGGTGATGGGGCATATCTGTGTGTAAAAAACAAAGCCTGTGGTTTCCTTCCTGGACCAAAGTTAGGAAGAGCTCAATCATACATTCACTAAATAGGAAATATTCCACACAGACAGTAAATTCTATATTTGTGGCCATTGGTTGGTAACTGCAAACATCATAGGCCTTTTTATAATTTTGTTCTTGGTTTGATTTTTTAAAAGAGTTTATCCTGAAAAATGTTATATATTTTATAACATTGAATGTTATGTTATTTTTTTGAATGTTATATAGTTTATATTTTTCCTATCCCATTTATTAATTGCATTTTCCTTCCCCTCTTTTCTACCAACAGTTGGAAGTTTACAATTAGACACTAAACATGTGTAATACAATAATTAATAACATTGACAATAAAAAAATTAAAATGAAAACATTATTGCATTAACTAATAACTCTGACAAGAAAAAGAATAAAAATAAAAAATGGCAAAAATTAGTCATTGAACTCTAAATGTTTTTGGAAACTTTTAATGTTTTGGTTACTGGGTGAACCCAAAAATAATAAAACAAAATCAGCAGTCATTCCCTCTACTTCATTCACCCCTTTTCTTAAAGAAAAATAATCCTTTAAGAAAGGGAAGATTAAAATAATTATCCAATGACTTTTGATTAGTACAGCTTGCAAGCTCAGATGTCATTCCATTCTTAGTCTAAAATATATCTGTCAGGAGGAAGAAAGCGATACAAACCAATCAAGACATTCAGTAGCATGACCAGGTCAGGATCTAATTCAGTGTTTCTCAACTCTGGCAACTTTAAGGTGTGTAGACCTCAACTCTAAGAATTCCATAGGTAGCATTCTGATAATTGAAGCCCACACATCTTAAAGTAGCCAAGTTTGACAAACACTGATCTAGATGTATTTTGTGCTTCTAGGCATTCAATGCCAACTTGATCAGAATAGTAAATATTTACAAAGACTTTGTTAAGATATTCATGAACTGGGAGAGCCATGTTAACAAGGTCAGCCAATGAATAGGCATAGCAACTAAGTCAGCCAATGGGAGCTAAAAACTTCTGAGTCTGTGCAGAGAATCGAAACTGAAAACCTAAGCTTGAGGCTGGGTGTGGCTTCAATCCACTCTGTACTCTCTGTCCACTCTGTGCTTGTCTGCTCTGCTGAAATGAAACTAACCCTCCTGCTTGTGTTTAGTTGAAGAAATAATCTACTTGTGGTATTGTATGTGTGTGTATGTATGTATGTATGTATATATATATATATATATATATATATATATATATATATATATATATATATATATATATATGTGTGTGTGTGTGTGTGTGTGTGTGTGTGTGTGTGTGTGTGTGTGTGTGTGTGTGTGTGTGTGTGTGTGTGTGTGTGTGTGTTAATGAATCCAGCTGAATCAGTCATCTGTGTGTGCTTCTGGAAATTGATTTTTATGCAACAAACTCTGATAGACTTTGACAATAAACACTGGTTTCTATAGCTTAGGTTGCTTTTACAGACACATATGCAATTCAAGCCCTTTTCTGCATTAGTACACCAATAAGCTGAGCTTTATTTTCTACTTTTCTTCCTCATTCTATTTGATAAGCTCCCACTATTCTGTACATTGTTTGCTTGCAATCAGCTTGGAAAGAAGCAACCCAAGCCCAGAAACCAAATACTTAACACTATTTATTCCAGAAAATGTTGGGGAAAAGTGTCCACAGAAGGTTATCCTTTCTTTCCCTGACGTCTCTGGATGTGGCAAACTACCAAGCGTTGGAAATGTGAGCTAGTTCTCTGAAGAAAGAATGAAGCCACATATCTAGACTGGGGTTGCCTTTTATTCACTGTCATGAAGTCTAGGAAGTTGTCCTTTAAAAGAACAACATTAGCTGGAATTTCTTTGGTTTAACCAAGTTTAATATCACTAGTGATTCTGCTCCATATTAGGAAGAGCTGCAAACAGCAGCAAACAACCCCCCTCCCCACCCTTGTCTTACTAGTAAGAATTGTTGCTGATGTGCAGAATGTCCATTTGAGGGCCTCTGGCATTGTGGGGAAATGGGTGCCATTTGTAGCTATTTGGGCTGTTGTGCTGAAAGAAACTTCTGATCCATAACAGCACTGGGGTCTTCTCTTCTCTGGGAACTTCTGACACTAATCCCAACTATAACATAAGCATGGATACAATTATTTCTAACTAAGCTGTACCTTTAGAAAATGGCAACTTGGTCTGGCTTGTATTTGCATTCCCACTTAGTACAAAGCTGGCTCCAGATCAGTAGTGGGTTGTAAATCCCGTCGCTACTGGTTTGCTCGTGCGCATGTGCGCATGCGCAGAAGCATCCCAGGTGGGTGGGCGGAGCCTCCCGCTGCCACTACTACCGGTTCGCCAAACCGGGCCGAACCGGGAGCAACCCACCGCTGCTCCAGATATTGTAGTAGATTTTGGCCAACATGTAGCTGAGATTAAAATCAGGCTACATGACTGAAGCATGGTATGTAGCAAATGTAAAAATAAACACAATGTTATCAGGACTGTGCTTGTAGCAACATGCAGATTGTTTTGATAAGAAGCAACTTCATGGAAGCTCATTTTCTTAAAGAGACAAATTAATTCCTCTCTGACCAAGAAGCTCAAATGTCACCTGTAAACTAGTAGCTAGTGGTATTTTGTGTTGCCTTGAAGAAGACTGAAGGAATCTTTGGGGGATTTTTTTCTTAAAAAAGAAGCAGGCCTTCCAAACGGGAACAGTCTCTCTCAATCCCTCAGCTCTAACAGTGAAGCACAGTAGGTGAGCTGTTTTAACTTTTAAAATGTAAGTAGAAGGATGACCATGCCAGTGCTCTGTTTCAAGCACCTTCAAATTAAAGTCCTCTATTTGGAGGCATTCTCTGTTTGAAGGACTATCTGCTTTAAATCCAGAAAGCAGAACAGGGGCTTTGAGATTATCAACAGATAGCACTAGGACTAGGGCAGTGCTTCTCAAATAGTGGGGCGCCCCCCCTGGGGGGGCGCGGAGCGATGCCAGGGGGGGCGCATGACCCCAAGGAACATGCTTTTTTTTTGCCGCAGGGAGTAGGGTTTTTTTGCACTGAACAATAGCACACAGCACAGAGCAGGAGATATGAAGTGCAGATAACAAACCCTTAAGAGACACCATGGAAAAATATTTAACAGGGATGAAAAGAAAGGAGGAGAGAGACGGAGATAATGAGACAAACGTAAGTCTCCTGAAAGCTAAGACCAGGAAATATGATGAAGCGTATATAGCGCTTGGCTTCACTATGACTACGGTGGGAGACAAGGAAAGACCGGTATGTTTACTGTGTCTAAAAATGTTGGCAGCGGACAGCATGAAGCCAAATAAAGTAAGGCGTCACTTAAACACATTACACCCCAATCACGCTGATAAGCCGCTTGAGTTTTTTCAACGAAAACGTGCCGAATATTGCAAACAATCATCCTGGTGGAGAGTTGGGGGGGCGCGCAAAATGTTTACTTTATCCTAGGGGGCGCGTAACAGAAAATAATTGAGAAGCACTGGACTAGGGCAACATATTGAGCAGGAGCAGAGGTCAATTGCAACTAAACTATTGCTGAACTGCGTCTTTGGAGAATTTACTTGGCATTTATATTTGGGTGCATCCTTGTGTGAATAATGCGTTGCATTTTTGAATCAGCAGAAGAGTTTACAGCAGAGTCATGCAAGAGAAATCTATCCCATTAGTATCCAATCTTTTTTTCCTTGACCCTGAAAGGGGACAAAAAAGAGGTTCAGGCAAAAGTGTAAAAAAGAAGGGCATATTTCCTTCTTTGTGTTTGCTTTTGGAAGACTTTTTCCAGCAAAGAAGGCTTAAAGCATTTGGGCCTTTTTAGTTTAGGATAACATTGAAACATAACTTTGAAACATATATTAACCTGGACCAATTCAACATTGTCTTAAATCTTTTTGAAACTTACAATAACAGTGACAAAAGTTGAATATGGACTTTTTCTGAATCAAATCACACACAGTGCCTGAACATAGTATATCTTTTATGTCTCCAAGATTTCCTGCAAAAAAATGATTTGATTAAATGAATGTTGATTTCCATCCCAATTTTAGGATTCAGGGATGTATGGGAGAGTATAAAATGCACATAAAAAACAGGAAGAACTTTGTACCATCATAATTGCCATCTTAACATTTTTAACCATAGTACTGTGCACAACTCTGTTAGGATTTGTAAAATAATTTCAAAAATGTGATATAAATCTGCTAAAATTGTTTTCCTGAATAGGAGCATCAATATAATTTTCTTATGAGGGAAAGACAAAAACACTTGTTTTAAATTTCAAGTTAATTTCTCAAATAAAAAACTAAAAGAAAGCTTAAATTCTCTATTCTCCACTCCCTCCACTCCTAGTTCAGAGAGAGAGAGAGGGGGGGGGATGGAGAGAGAAGAGAGAGAGAGAGAGAGAGAGAGAGAGAGAGAGAGAGAGAGAGAGAGAGAGAGATGGAGAGAGAGAGAGAGAGAGAGAGAGAGAGAGAGAGAGAGAGAGAGAGAGAGAGAGAGAGAGTTTGGGGTACATCTACATTGCCACTGTTTTCATTCTCTAATTTCTTCAAAATACTTTGAAATTCATGTGCTGTCATTTTCAGAGCTACCTACCTGTGAGAAGGATCTTGGAGTCCAAGTGGACAATCACTTAAACATGAGCGAGCAGTGTGTGGCAGCAGCCAAAAAAGCTAATACAATCCTCAGGTGTATAAACAGAGGCATAGAATCAAAGTCACATGCTTTATAAATCCTTGGTAAAGACCACATCTGGAATACTGCATCCAGTTTTGGTCACCACATTACAAAAAAGATGTTGAGACTTTGGAAAAAGTGCAAGAAGAGCAACTAAGATGATTCATAGCCTGGATACAAAACCATATGAAGAACGGTTGCAGGAATTGGGTATGACTAGTCTAGAGAAAAGAAGGACTATGAGCGACATGATAGCAGTATTCCAGTATTTGAGAGGCTGCCACAAAAGAAGAGGGGGTCAACTTATTTTCTAAAGCACCAGAAGGCAAGACAAGAAAAAATGGATGGAAACCGATCAAGGAGAGAAGCAACCTAGAACTTAAGAGAAACGTCTTAACATTGAGGACAATTAACCAGTGGAACAGCTTGCCTTCAAAAGTTGTAGGTGATTCATCATTAGAGGTTTTTAAGAAAAGACTGGACAGCCACCTATCTGAAACAGGGGCGGGTTGCTCACTTACCCATGCCGGTGCTCTGCGTGCGCATTTCCACGTTTTGGGCACGTGCGCGTATGCTACACCCGCGCCCCCCTTGCGTGATTTGCCTTCCGCACATGCGCAGAAGCAAAATCGCCCAAAAATTCTCAGGAAAAGATGGCAATGCACGCAATGGGCCGGCGGAGAGGGCTCCGAAGAGGTTGCGCGCAAATTGCGCAATCGGCCGCTCCCTACCGGAGCTACGCACCGGACAGTTCCAGCAGGAACCCACCTCTGATCTGAAAGGGTATAGGATCTCCTGCTTGAGCAGGGGGTTGGACTAGAAGACCCTCTAACGTCCCTTCTAACTCTATTCCAATTAAACTAGAGGACACAGCTGCAAATAATGGCATTCAAACTTGGTTACTTCTTGGACCTAGCATATAATTTTCTTGGCAATAATACAAGCATTGTTTGCCATTGCATTTTTCTGAGGTTTTGTTTTTACTCCTGAGTCTAGCCCACAGATCAGACCCAATTCTGTTTAGCTTCCAAGCTCAACTTTCTGATTCTAGTTTTGGTCTTGTTTGTGTTTTTATTTCATATTGTAAATATTTAAAAGAATTCAAAAACAAAAAGTAATAACTCTCCAGATTCTTAGTGCAGAAAAAAGGACATGGTTTAAACTGTGATATGAGATGCTCTGCAGGTCATCTGAAAATAAAAAGGCCCAGCCATCAAATTATTTTTTTTATTTTTTTATTATATTTATATGCCAGGACGCCAGGAGATCACAAGAGTGGTGTTTATCTGGGAGTTTGAAGAACCTGTGTGAAAAAGTCCTGTCTTTTAACTTGGTTTGCGATATTATGAGTGCAATATAACTTAAGATGTGCAGTATCATAGAGACTTATCATAGCTATAAACTCAGGTGCTTTTAAAAAAGGAAAGAAATATAACAAAATCATATAGGTTAGGGAAATTTTATTTTTTCAGATGCAAGTGTTAAGATTTGATATTAGCATTTTCCTGGGACTTGTACGTGTGGTTGACCCATGTGGTGAACCACAATATGGCAGTTTGATTTCAGGGAAAAAAAACACCTGGTTTCCAGAGTTATATCTTTTACTTACAGATGACAAGTCCAAACACTGCACACATCCAAATGACCTCAGATGCTTAAAGGATGAAATGGTATTCAGAAAAAATAGTTTCTGACAGAAAAAACAGCTCATTCACTTATCCATAGAACCTACATAATTTTTTCATGAGGTTAGCTAGAGGGTTTTTTTTTGTAATAGAACAAATTCATTTCTTAATAGTGGTTACAGCTTAGTTCTAAGGCAGGGGTCAGCAACCTGCGACTTGTGGCTCTTTCATCCCTCTGCTGTGGCTCCCTGTCGCTCAAAATATGCGTCACAACTGCCAATGTGTGATACCCACCGACATGCAATTTATTAAGCTTTTCGACCCCCGGTAGGCCAACCATGGATAAACCCAAGAAAAGAAAAGTTTCAGAAGAAAACAGAACCTTTAATTCAACTATATATGCTAGTTTTGTGGCCGCTCAGAAAGTAGTCAGGCACAGGAAGAGTTTTGTGGCTCCTGGTGTTTTCTTTTCTGTTGAAAACGGATCCAAATGGTTCTGTGAGTGTTTAAGGTTGCCGACCCCTGTTCTAAGGGAAGAAGAACAATGCAGAGCACCAAACTCACAGCTCTGGAAATATTGTCAGGAACTTTTCTGTTTCTTTGTCAGCCCTTCATTGAGTCATTCCACAGGTGGACAAAAATGCCAAATCCAGTCTAAAGAACTGGCTGACTGTGCAACCAACCATAATTTAATAAATGTATATGCTGCAGAACTCCCAGCGTGACTCTACAGGCTATGTCTGATATGAGCTTTCTTTAAAAAGGAGAAATTTATTTTTACACCCAGAATCACATTCTATACCAGATGAGTTCCCCAACCTATCTGGCTTTGTGGACCGATGGGGGGAGGGGATGGTTCCACAAGAGCAGCGTGCATGTGACTGCACATGCGCACACCTCCATTTTCAGGAACGGCGGGCACGTTCACCCACCGCTCATGCAAATGGAGTGCACAAACCTGCCCACTGCTTGTGCATGTAGGGATGTGAGCGTGCAAACTCACCTGCTACTTCTGTGGCCTGCTCATTCCTAAAGTGACCAGATTTTTTTTTTTAAGCGGGACGGGGGGGCGGGCCCGCCTCGGCGCCATTTGAATTTTGCCCTCTGCGCATGTGCAGAACGCTGCGCATGCGCAGAGGGCAAAAGTCAAGAGCTGAGTACGGGGCACGGGACGGGGCAGGCAGGACGGGGTGCCGGGTTGCAGGCCGGCAGCGGCGGAGGGTCGCTTGAACTCGCTTCCCGCCGCGGACCGCGTTCACGTGATGCTTTCTCCCCTACCTCCCTTCCTGGTATCTGCAAAACCTAAATTTCCTTTGGGGGCCGAGGCCTTTCCATTTAGTCCTCTGGTGAGCTTTTACCCTTTTTTTTAACTACCCGGAAACAGCGCTAGCAGCGCATTACCAGGGTGCGGGCAACCACGGCTTGCCATTCTCCAACCAAGAGCTTCAGCGGTTCCCTGTGCACATGTCTCCCTGTCGCGCGTTCCCAATTTGCGCCTGCGTACAGCACCTGGCTGGCCGTCAGCCTTTCTTTTGGTCAGGCCCATTGCAAGGCAGCTCCACCCAGGGTGCGGGCAACCACGGCTTGCCATTCTCCAACCAAGAGCTTCAGCGGTTCCCTGTGCGCATGTCTCCCTGTCGCGCTGTTC
The DNA here is from genome assembly GCA_023053685.1 of Diadophis punctatus similis. Lineage (NCBI taxonomy): Eukaryota > Metazoa > Chordata > Lepidosauria > Squamata > Dipsadidae > Diadophis > Diadophis punctatus. The sequence goes on from JALIGW010000001.1 coordinate 45,305,657, forward strand.
CTCCGGGTGTGCTAAAGTGCTCGAGTTTTTTCTCTCTCACACACACATGCACAACCTTCCAACGACCGGGAAGTCGTGCTGGGAGATCCAGTCCGACCCGGTCGTTGGAAGGTTGTGCATGTGTGTGTGAGAGAGAAAAAACTCGAGCACTTTAGCACACCCGGAGGAACAGCCCGGTTGCTACGCCGCCTCGCAACTCCCAGCCGTGCCAAGCCCCGCAGGCTGCCTTTCTTTCCCCCCTTTCCCTTCCAACGCAGGCACCACCGGAGAGACGGAACCCCTGCAGTGGCGACCCTGGAGGATGGAGAAGGCGGGGGAAGAGCCCCGATGCCCAGCTGCTCACTGACTCCAATTCTGGGCGAGCGCTCCCGGCTTGCTGCTGTCGCCGCCGCCGCTCACCCTTCAACAGCCAATCAGCGTGGGGCGCCGACAGCAGCGATGTCATCTCTCCGCGCCCGCCTTGCAGAGAGAAAGGCATGGGTGGGTGTTTTAAGGTGACCAGATGTCCCGATTTTGAGAGGGCCTGCTGCTGCTGCTGCTGCCCCTGCGGCTGGGCCCAACCTGGCCGTCCTCGAGTGCCTGCAGGCCGATTTTTTGAAAGAATGCCCTAGTCGGGCATTGTTTTAAAAAATCGGGACTTTTTAAGAGGGCGAGCGGGACGCGGGACAAATGATTAAAAAGCAGGTCTGTCCCGCCAAAATCGGGACGTCTGGTCACCTTACTCATTCCTGGTAGTGGGCCATGGTCCAGGGGTTGGGGAGCCCTGTTCTATCCTGTTCCTTTTAACAGAACATCTAAGTAAATGGACAGAGTGAGGGGAGCTAGTGATGTGAGCATGCATCATCAAAGACAAGATGGCAGCTATGACTGTGTGAATGAAGCCCTGTCTTCTTTTTAAATGTGTGTTACAACATACATAAGAAAGAGACAACCTTTGATTGCCTGGCTGTGGTTGCAACCTGATTTTTTGATGCTTTCCCTTGGATACTCCTGGACAGTGAATTTGGGAAATTTTATTTGGGTTAAAAGAAAGAAAGTTTTAAAAAGTTCTTCAATAAAGTGTTCAGCAGACCGGACCAGCCTGGAGAACATGGAACACAAATCATTACAACTCTTAGCACAAACTCTTTGAATGCCATGTGGTTGCTAGGCAGCATGTTAACATAACTCTTAATTAGGTCTATAGTCTGAGTTACCCTAGTTGTGCATTTTTAAAGCATGAAGGAAAAGAATCTGAATGTGATTTATTGCCACTGTTATTCCTACATTTCTCAGAAGTGCAGTTTATAGCTGCCACTGCCCATTTCCAGCTGTTGGTCTGCTGTTTCAAATCTGATTTTACCAATGCCTTCTCAAATGTCTTTAAGAAAGTTCCCCCAAACATAGCAAAGGAATAATTTCCCATGTAATTGTATTCAAATCAGTCAAAAATTTGCCCTTAACCAAAACAACTATTGGCTTCCTGTTTTTAGATCATCCTCTCATTAAAAAGAAAAACTAGCATGTTTGGAATAGTGTTTTATTGGATTTGAAACAATAACATACTTCATACATCATACTTCCCTCCGACCGGTTAGGGCCCACAGAGTTGGCCTCCTCCAGGTCCCGTCGGCCAAGCAATGCCGGCTGGCGGGCCCTAGGGGGAGAGCCTTCTCTGTGGCCGGCCCCGTGCTCTGGAACCAACTACCCCCAGAGACCCGGACCATCCCCACTCTGCTGGCCTTCCGAAAAGCCGTTAAAACATGGCTTTTCCTGCAGGTGGGGGGGACAGCTTAATCCACCCGAGATCACCCCCCAAGTATGTATGATGTTGAATGGATGTTGTTGTTTTAATACTGTTTTTAAAAATTTGTACTCGTTTTTAATTATATGTATTTTGATTATTCTTGTATTTTTCCTTGTTGTACGCCGCCCTGAGTCCTTCAGGAGTTGGGCGGCATATAAGAATAACAAAATAAATAAATAAATAAATAATAAACAGTTTGCAACAAAACTGTTCTCCCACAAAGAAGAGGGAGTCAAACTATTCTCCAAAGCACCTGAGGGTAGAACAAGAAGCAATGGGTGGAAACTAAACAAGGAGAGAAGTAACTTAGAACTAAGGAGAAATTTCCTGATAGTTAGAACAATTAATCAGTGGAACAGCTTGCCTCCAGAAGTTGTGAATGCTCCAACACTGGAAGTTTTTAAGAAGATATTGGATAACCATTTGTCTGAAGTGGTGTAGAGTTTCCTGCCTAAGCAGGGGGTTGGACTAGAAGACCTCCAAGGTCCCTTCCAACTCTGTTGTTGTTGTTGTTGTTGTTGTTGTTGTTGTTGTTAATTATATAATAATAATAATAATAATAATAATAATAATAATAATAATAATAATAATAATAATAATAATAATAATAATAATAATAATAATAATAATAATAATAATAATAATAATAATAAAATACCAGGACTTAAAAATTGAAATCCAACGATTATGGCACAAACCAGCAGTGGTAATTCCAGTAGTGATTGGAACACTGGGTGCTATCCCAAAAGCACTGGAATTACATTTAAAACAGCTCAAAATTGACAAAATCACCATCAGTCAAATGCAGAAAGCCGCACTGCTCGGTTCCGCACATATACTTCGAAAATACATTACGACTTCCTAGGCCCCTGGGTGGGGCTCGACTAGTAATCAATGCCAAATCCGGCGAAACAACTGGCCGCTGTGATACAATTGTATAATAATAATAATAATAATAATAATAATAATAATAATAATAATAATAATAATAATAATAATAATAATAATAATAATAATAATAATAATAATAACAACAATAATAATAATAATAATAATAATAATAATAATAATAATAATAATAATAATAATAATAATAATAATAATAATAATTATTATTATTATTATTATTATTATTATTATTATTATTATTATTATTATTATTATTATTATTATTAAATGAAGTTTAGCCATAATGCTCAGAGAAACAGACTACAATAAATTAAACCAAAAAAGCCCAACGACTTCACTAAAATCCATGTATAAGAGAGGAACATCAAAACATTAATGATCATAATTAATAACCAATATAGACAGAATTCAGAGACAATAAACTAAATGAAAGGAATCTACAGTATAAAAGGCTAAGCTCATATATGCCTGTGGTTCCCAAACTCTGTGCTATAATGTCCTTGGAGGAGCCGTAGGAAACTCAAAGGGACACCGCAGAATGTTTTATTACTTAAAAAATGGAACTATTAGTGAATTTGCTGCAGTGCCCCGGGGTGCCATGGCACATAATTTGGGAACCGCTAAGGGTATTTCGAACTAAGAAGGTTTGGAGAACTCTGATATATGAAATCACCTCTGTGCTATTGAGCCTTGGTGCATGATTATCTGTTCAAAAGTGACTCTAGCCTTAAGGTAACCCTCCCCACCCTCAATCCTCTTACTGTTTCCAAAATGCAGATACATGGTACCTGACAAATTGTGAGTAGAACACTTGATAGCATTCCATCAGCTTTCAGGTGGGAGCTGAGAGGTGAGGGTGCGGCTGATAAGTATGTGAGCATGCCGCTACGGGGCTTATTCTACTTGCACCTAACCCTTTCTGCAAGCATGCCTTGGCAACATGTTTTTCCTACCGAGCCTCCATGACATCCCTGCCATCTCCTCCCCAGACATTGAATGAGATAGGCTTTAGCTGTATTATGGCTTTTCTCTTCAGACAGACAAAGAAAATAAGTTATAATTCAACAGTAGCTGTAAAGTATATGCAGGCAGTTCTGGTCACTGTTCATCTGCCATGTTCTGCTCTATGGTTGTAATGCTGCATCCAAATCATGCAACTACATGAGACTGCTCAGCCAGCAGTACTAAAAGAGACACTTTGCGAGACAGATGGGCAGTATCTAAATTTGATAAATAAAATAAAACGAATGCTTTAATGCAGTATTTCCAAACCTTGGCTACTTTCCAAGGTATGGATTGCTAACTGGGCAATTCTGAGTACTGAAAAGAGGTTGCCAAGGTGGAGAAACATTGGCTTATTGCGAGCTTGAAATAGGGAAAGTGCGAAACCAGAGGCCCAGCACTTCCCATCCCCATGGTTGCAAAACAAGCACGAAGGAATCAAATTCAGCATTTTTTAGTACGTCTTTTTATTTTATTTTATTTCTGGTTTGTTTTGGTTTGTTGAACTGCTTCTTTGTTGCATTTTTATTATTGCTTTTAGCCACCCAGAGTTGTATCTCACAAAATGGGCAGCCATATAAATCTTTTAAATAAATAAATATCAGGAAAGGAAAGCCCAGAGAGCTCAATCTCAATTAAAATCATTGTTTGTTATAAATTTAATCTGTTTGGTTTTTTTAAAAAAAACTCTGTCCAGTTTAGGTCATGACAGAATGGGATATAAAGCAGGAGCAAAGAAAGAAACCTAGATACAGCAGACAGAGTCTAGAGCAGCGGTTCTCAACCTGGGGGTTGCGACCCCTTTGGGGGTCGAACGACCCTTTCACAGGGGTCGGGAGACTTCACCCGGATGCCGCCATTTGGGTTCTTTTATCCTCTGCGCATGCGCAGAACGCTTTGCGCATGCGCAGAGGGTAAAAGAACCCAAATGGCGGCGGTGGGGCAAGGGTTACTGTGGCGGGTGCAGCGGCTGGGTGGGTCACGGTGGGGGTGCGGGGGCAGGTCGCGGGTCGCGGCATTAGGAAGGTTGAGAACCACTGGTCTAGAGCCAAACCTGACTCATTCCTGCTATACTGTCATACTCTATTAGGTGGGGGTTCTTCCTGCTGGCGGAGGACCTGGAGAAGATGGAGACACAGACAAACTAGAACAATGCCCTTCAATCTTGAGTCACAAAAGAGGCAACCGAGGCAAGATGGGAATCAACAATGGGGACAGCAGTTCCATACCGACAATAGTTTTCTGTCATTTTGAGGATGGAGGAATACTGCAGCATTTTTTACTTTAAGAGTGAGATGTTCTGCAAAGAAGTGTGAGAAACTTTTACAATAAATCTTCCACCCACGCTGCAACACTAGTACTTTGAGTAATATGGTGATTTTAAAAAGCCACATCCCTCCACTTGTAATGACAACAGCCTGTCCTTCCCTGATCCCTGCTGCTGCTGTAGAGGAGTAGCTCTTGCTTGCTTTCTCTTCCACCACATTATTTTCCCCGTCACCACCCCACCACTGCACCAATGCAAGGGAAAGCCCCTTTTTTTCTGATGGCTGATGGGGAAAAACAAAGCTTGCAAATTTACAAGAGTGCAAATGGTATCGTGCAATGTGTCAGGCGCGCTTCCATTCAAAGGGTGGAGCCTGACAGCATACCATCTGATCGGTAGTTATGCCTATAGTTATTACCTGATTGTAGTTCTTACCTGTATAATTAATATAGGTTATTCACTTTAAAGTTCAGTCAAAGCAGTGGAAGCAACTAATGTACAATAAATATTAAGGCTTGACAGTAGAACAATTTTTGCATAGGCTTCAGAAGTGTTGCTTAAGGCTGCCTCCAGTGTAGTATCTCACTTCCCCTCCCTTGGACACCATCTTTAGATTGCTCTGGATGTTCCTAGACTCCTTACAAACATTTACAAACCAAATAATTTGATTAATTCTCCACTATTCCCACCCTCCTTTCCCCACCTGAGCAACTTGTGTAAACTGGAGATGTGATATTTCCACTTTTTTTGCCTAGAGAAAGACTAAGTTTGCCTTAACTAAAGCAGAGTTATAAATACACAAGATGCATTTACATGTGTGAAACTATGCAGGAAGAAATTATGGTTTCTAACCAGCAAGGCCCTAGCTGAGATTTAAGGAAGTTGAAATTGACACATTTGGGAGATGCCCATCTTTCCAAGATTGAGATAGAACTAGAACCCCTTTTTCCAGACATGAAGATTGGGCATTTTTTAATTAGGGAGATTCTCTCTCTAACCCAGGGGTCCCCAAACTTGGCAACTTTAAGACTTGTGGACTTCAACTCCCAGAATTCTCCAGCCAACATAGCTGGTTGGAGAATTCTGGGTGTTGAAGTCCACAAGTCTTAAAGTTGCCAAGTTTGAAGACCTCTGCTCTAACCCATAGTCTAAAGTAATACAGACAAAACATAGTTTCATGGTTTCAATGAAAACTCATATTTTTTGAAGGTAGAATTATATATTTTAACTAGTGTAGATATTGTGTGTTTTTAAATATGTATACATAATAAAAATCAAAAGGATAGCATTTCATAATATCAGGCTATCCTTTCAGTGGTAAAGGAAACATACCTTGACAGGAAAAATGCATCATTTCCTCTTGAGACTTATTTTTACATTAAGCAATTTGTCTTTATCCAGAGGTTCTGTGGCCTTACTGATGCTTTTTAAATATTTGTTTTCACAGATACCCAAGATGAAGTTTTATTTCTGTGTTTGTTAGAATAATAACTAAAAAATTTCCTTGGAATAAATAAGAACATTGAAATGGAGCAGGAAAAAAAAGTTTTGTGGCATCTTTGGCTTACAGCCAAATTAGGTATAATGCTGGGTGGCTCCTGAAAATTATGGTATGCATATTATTTTAATTTAATTTAATTTAATAGACGTTCTTATAGGCCGCCCAATCCCGTGGGACTCAGGGCGGCGTACAACAGAATAAGAAGCGTACAATAAAAACAATTATCATAATTTAAAATTAAAAGGCATAGTTAAAACAATTATAAAAACAACATTCAAGGGGGGAATCTGATCTTCCTATTCACCCCGCCTGCCGGAAGAGCCAAGTTTTTATGGCTTTACGGAAGGCCAGCAGGGTGGGGATAGTCCGGATCTCTGGTGGGAGTTAGTTCCAGAGGGACGGGGCTCCCACAGAGAAGGCCCTCCCCCGTGGCCCCGCCAACCGACATTGTTTGGCCGATGGGACCCGGAGGAGGCCCTCTCTATGGGACCTAACCGGTCGTAGGGAGGTATGTGGTAGGATGCGGTCCCGAAGGTAACCTGGCCCTGAGCCATGTAGGGCTTTAAAGGTAACGACCAACACCTTAAATTGCGACCGGAGACTAATTGGCAGCCAATGCAGCTGGCGAAGAATAGGTGTTACGTGGGTGTATCTCGGTACACCCACTACAGCTCGCGCAGCTGCATTCTGTACCAGTTGGAGTCTCCGGATGCTCTTTAAGGGTAGCCCCATGTAGAGCGCGTTACAGTAGTCTAGCCGTGAGGTGACAAGGGCATGAGTGACTGTGAGCAAAGCCTCCCTCTCCAAGTAAGGTCGCAATTGGTGCACAAGACGAATCTGTGCAAAGGTCCCCCTAGCCACAGCTGAAAGATGTTGCTCCAATTTTAGCTGTGGATCTAGGAGGACACCCAAATTGCGGACCTGTTCCGAGGGAGTCAATTTTTCTCCCCCGAGAACCAGGGAGGGACAGTCGACATAATCCTTGGGAGGCAAAATCCAGAGCCACTCAGTCTTGTCTGGGTTGAGCCTGAGTCTGTTCACTCCCATCCAGACCCTCACATCGTCCAGGCAGCGGCACATTACATCAACTGCTTCACTGAACTGACACAGGGTGGAGATGTACAACTGGGTATCGTCAGCATACTGCTGATACCTCACCCCGTGTCGTCGGATGATCTCACCCAGCGGTTTCATGTAAATGTTAAACAGGATGGGCGAGAGGACCGAACCCTGTGGCACCCCGCAAACCAGGGGCCTAGGGGCCGACCTCTGCCCTCCTGTCAACACCGACTGCGTCCTGTCAGAGAGGTAGGAGGAGAACCACCGTAAAACAGTGCCTCCCACTCCCACCTCCCCAAGACGACGCAGAAGGATACCATGGTCGATGGTATCGAAAGCCGCTGAGAGGTCAAGTAACACCAGGATGGAGGAATGACCCCCATCCCGTGCTCGCCAGAGATCATCCATCAGTGCGACCAAAGCAGTCTCCGTACTGTAGCCGCGCCTGAAACCCGATTGAAAGGGATCCAGATAATCAGTATCCTCCAATAGCCGCAGGAGTTGGAGCGACACCACTTTCTCTACAACTTTACCCAAGAAGGGTAAGTTGGAGACTGGACGGAAGTTCTTTAAATCCGCTGGGTCCAGGGAAGGCTTCTTGAGGAGGGGCCTCACCACCGCAGCTTTTAAGGGCTGCGGGACGGACCCCTCTCTCAAAGATGCGATCACAACAGCCTGGAGCCAGCCGCGTGTCACCTCCCTGCTGGCCGAAACCAGCCAGGAGGGACACGGGTCCAATAAACAAGTGGAGGCGCTCATCGCTCCTATGGCCTTGTCCACATCCTCAGGAGTGATAGGCTCAAACTCCTCCCAAATAACAGGACTAAGACTCGCCCCTGTCATCTCGGCCTGCATATTATTGAATGGGGTTCATAATATAAAGATAGGGAGTAATCCAGTGATGGGTTCTAAATCCCATCGCTACTGGTTCACGCAAGCGCTTGCACAAACGCGTGACACTTCTGCGCATGCACAGAAGCGTCTGGGGTGGGTGGGCGGAGCCTCCCCCGTCACCGCTACCGATTCGTAGAACCGTACTGTACCAGTAGCCAATGTTCCCTGTAACATCAGAAAACAGCGCACGGCAGTTAGAAACTGCTGTGAGACGTCCTCTTTTTATGTGCATGGCCACGCAGGCGCGCAGCCTTTGCCATTAGAAAATGCCGCGTGGAAGTTAGAAACTTCCATGCGGCGTTCTCTTGTTACGTGCGTGGCCGCGCAGCCGCACAGCTTAGAGGGAACAGTGCCGGTAGCAACCCACCGCTAGAGTAATTCCTTGCTCTTGCTTCAGTTCAGCAGGCAAATTCTCTGCTTTGATAGCTGCTAACTGTTGTAAGAGGAAGAACACAAGTTTTCATAGTTTGATTCTTCATTATCCCCAATCATGGAATTGCATTTTGGAATAAAAGAGCTACTGTAGGCTCCAAATATGATATTGTTGAGTTATGCTAGTTTTGATCAAAGGTATTAGCTTGGGTATAGCAAAAACTTTTTTCATTCGAATGTATTTCCCCATTTGGAAACTTACACACAAACACAAAGAAAAGAGTTGCAAATGGGTCAAAAGGCCAGGAAATCATTTTAATGAATGGTGACTTTTAAAACACAACTGCTTAAATCCCTCCTCCCTTAAAAAAATATCTGTGTAGACCAGTATTTTTCAACTTTGGCAACTTTAATCTGTGTGGACCAGAATTTACGAGCCAGCATAATGGGGATTATTGGTAAAAAAAAAAAGCTTCGGATACTTTAAGAAATACATAATGGTATTGTAGTCCTCCAAATAAAAGGTTTTGCATACCTCTTGTAACTTTTCCAAATGCACTGCTACTTGCTATTGATATGTCCAAGATAGTAAAAGACAGTCTCAGACACAGATAAACCAAACTCCAAAAAACAAAACAAAACCTGAAATCTGATTCAAATAGGTTTCAGAAGGACATGGAGCAGATGGTGAGGATGGCATATATGGAATGGGAGGAGAAAGAAGGAATGCAATGACTCAAAGCTTGCTTAAGAAGCTGGTTCATATTCTATACCAGTGATGGCGAACCTATGGCATGCGTGCCACAGGTGACATGCAGAGCCATATTGGAGGGCACGCGAGGCATTGCCCTATGTCAGCTCCAGCACGTATGTGCGCGCTGGCCAGCTGATTTTTGGCCTTGGGGAAGACCGTTTCGCCCTCTGGAGGCTTTAGGGAAGCTTCCCTGAAGCTCCAGAGTGCGAAAAACGGCCCAACGGGCAAACCGGAAGTCTGTTTTTCTGAACTTTCAGTTTGCCCGTTAGGCCATTTTTTCACTGTCCCAGGCTTCAGTGAGGCCTGTGTGCATGCGTGGGTGTGGGTTGTGAGCATGTGCAGGGGGGAGCGTGGGGGGGGTCCGCATGCATGGGGGAGGGAATGGGTGTGGGCACGTGCGCGCATGCTAGCATGCGGACACACCCCCTTTTGGCACGCGAACCAAAAAAGGTTTGCCATCACTGTTCTACTGTATACCCTGAATCTCCAATATGGACTGTTTAGGAAGATAGAAATGTGTCCATTTTCTTCTGCATTATTGACTTTAAAAGTCTTCTCCAGACTTTAGAAGACTTCTCAAGGCTCCAGCATGTTGGATTACAACCACCTCATCTGCAGCACATTGACTTAAGGTGACTACCCAATAATAGTGCGAAAGATGACCATCTCCCTGACAAAGCTAAAGGCTGCAAAATGGGGAAAGTTGATCTCACTAGTTGATTTATGTAGGCTTAAAAGCAGAATTCTTTTTGTTTTAATCATCTGGCCTAAAAATGCTGAAAAGTGAAAGCAAAAATACATGCAAAGTGGATACTCATATTCTACCATTGAGTGAGAACAAATCTCTTCAGTGGTGGGTTGCTGCCGGTTCGGACCAGTTCTTTAGAACCGGTAGCGGAAATTTACCACCGCTCGCCAAACCGGCAGCGATGACCGGCGGTCCATGTTCTCAAACCGGTCCTCCGGTCGCTGCGGCTTGCAAAAAAACCCCCTCTGTGCATGCGCAAAGGCTTCTGCGCATGTGCAGAGGGTAATTTCCGGGTGTTTTGCATGACGTGGCGGGCACTTCCATCATGATGCGTACCGGTAGGGAAGGTAAATGGAACCCACCCCTGAATCTCTTCCATTTAAAGCTGAATAAATAGTTGCCATAGCAAGACTTTTTCCAACATCCTGACCATTATAAGGCCTTCTGTCCTCTGGTTTGGATACACATATTCTTCCACTGCTACTCGAGAAGTATTTCTGCCAGCAGAAGTTGGTTTAATGAATTGTCTACTTCAGTTTTTTTCCCCAATAGAAATTTCTGATTTAATTTATTTTTTTTCCATGGCTGGAGGAGAAAAATAACCAGAGCACAATTCATAGAAGCAGGAGGAGGCAACTGAAAATGTTAATCAGGAAAATCTGAAATTTTATAGCATAGCATTTTGATTTTTTTTTTTTTTAAAAAAAGATCAATAGCTGCTGCCTTTTCAAACAACGTATAAAAGAGAAACTCCTGATGTTTGGAATCTTGTGTCAGTTTCCCATTCAGTGATTAACAACATTTTAAATTGGAAACTTGACATTTAAAGGGTGTGAGATGTAAATCAGGCCAAGATCTGGCTTTAATCACTGTTTAGGCATGTTTCTCTTTTTAGTCTTAATGAAGTTGTAGAATTGGCAATTGGAGCCCATGAGAGTGGATTCAGATATGCGTCTTGCAAATTTCCTGAATTGGCACCACTGTGTAGAGTCTTATTCTATGATTGTTTTTCTCCCCTCTCTTCCTTCTCTGCCCTGTCTTTTCCTCCCTCCCCCACTCCCTTTTTGTCTCACTCAAAATGAATGCCTAAAAACAGAAGGGTCTTTTGATTTATAGGGTGTCAACACACAAACTAGTGGGGTGGCAGAAAGCAAGATCAAACTGAATTAGATGCTATTTAAGACCAGCCAGCATCTCTTTAGCACAAGAGCCATCTCCTAACACTAGGGTCCCATAGAGTTATTGGAAATTTCCTCTGGACTAATTTCAACATTTTAAAAGCATATTTCTGTGTGTTTGAGGGCTGCTTAAATTTTTCCTCTCAATAAAAGAGGGCAAAAAAGTATTTGGCAGTAATATTGCATACTTTTTATGCAAATATGTAAGTCCACATTTAGAAATAATAACTGTAATTTAAATATATACAATATAATAAAGGAGAATATTTGTAGCTCAGGATTGAAATGAGGGATCCTTGATGCTCTCTGAGCTTGGTTGTTTCCTTGCAGATGTTTTATTACCCAAACTGTTCTGATGGTTTATGGGTCAGTGCACTGATGATGTTACCTAGTTTGGGTAATGAAACATCTGTTGGAAAACAACCAAGTTCAAGGACCCCTCATATACAATATACTTCCAATAATGGGGAAGATTCCTTCTTACTTGTGTTCATAGGGTTTAGAAAGCTACTGAGTTTAGTTTGAACTAGTGTACTCAGATCCTGCCATGGACTTTATAGAGATATCTAATGGATCAGTGAAAAAATGTCTGTTAGACAAATTTACTGTTTGTAACTTGTAACATGATTTCCTCCCACGCACATCCCATACGTGTATATGAGATCTCATGAGCTGTGCAAGAAAAACATTCGCTCTTCATTCTGAAATCTAATTTTCTATGTTTCTGAAATTGCATTGTGGCAAGCAGTGGGCTTTTCTGTCATCCTCACCCTCTTATTTCTTTGTCTATAAAGTTGGGGCAACAATATTGTCATTTGGGGATTAGTTTTTCTAAAAATATTACCTTGATATTAAAAAATATATAGCTGTAATCAACTAACTGTTGGTTTAACATAATCTTATATTTAACATTTAATATAATCTGGAAGCTAACTAATAATGAATTGCAATGTTATGAATTGGCTTTCTGAAATTACTCCTCTCTGAGTTCATTCATTTGCTTAGATGCTATCTGATTTTTCTATACCAAACCCTACTCCGTTAGCCACAATAGCTACCGTATTTTTCGGAGTATAGGACGCACCGGAGTATAGGACGCACCTAGATTTTAGAGGAGGAAAACAAGGAAAAAAGTATTCTGAACCAAATGGTGTAGTAATATATTATTTAATAAAATAACAGTATAGCAGAATACTTTCTACAACTATGTATACTTTTTACAACCATGTACACTTTTTACAAACTTCAAACTTGACAGCTTTGTGGACTTCAACTCCCAGAATTCCTCCTCCAGTCATGCTAGCTCAGGAATGGGAGTTGAAGTCCACAAGTCTTAAAGCTGTCAAGTTTGAAGTTTGTAAAAAGTGTACATGGTTGTAAAAAGTCTTGCCAAGTTTGAAGACCCTTGCACCCCTAACCCCTAACCCAGGGGTCTTCAAACTTGACAGCTTTAAGACTTGTGGACTTCAACTCCAATTCCTGAGCTAGCATGACTGGAGGAGGAATTCTGGGAGTTGAAGTCCACAAGTTTGAAGACCCTTGCACCCCCTTGGCAAGTTTAAGACTTGTGGACTTCAACTCCCAGAATTCCTCCTCCAGTCATCCTAGCTCAGGAATGGGAGTTAAAGTCCACAAGTCTTAAAGTTGCCAAGTTTGAAGAGCCCTGGGTTAGAGGTGGCAAGGGTCTTCAAACTTGGCAAGTTTAAGACTTGTGGACTTCAACTCCCAGAATTCCTCCTCCAGTCATGCTAGCTAGAGTTGAAGTCCACAAGTCCTCCCGGTCTCGCAGCCAGTTCCCTCCTGAAGTTCAAGGGCTGCAACTTGAGCTGAGCAGATCTGCGGCGAAAGCGGCTGCTCCTGGTTTTCCCGGCCAAAGAGCGCTCGCTAGAGAAGAGCAGCTGAGGAAGCAGGCGAGGCGCGGCAGCAGGCAGGTGTTTTGGAAGCGCCGAGAGCAGCACGCGCGTCCGGGATGCCCCTCTCTGTGCTTTCCGCTTAGGTGGCGGCAGCGGGCGCAGCGAGTCCCGTCCCCACGCGCGTCCCTGGCGCTTGCTGTGGTGACGCTGTTTTCTCCAAGACCTTTGTCTCGGAGAAGGAGCAGTAGACAAAGGTCTCGGAGAAAACAGTGTCGCCACAGCAAGCGCCAGGGACGCGCGTGAGGACGGGACTCGCTGCGCCTGCTGCCGCCGCCTAAGCAGACAGCCCAGAGAGGGGCATCCCGGACGCGCGTGCTGCCCTCGGCGCTTCCAAGACACCTGCCTGCCGCCGCGCCCCGCTCGCTCACAAGCGGGCAGCGGTGGGGATCGAAGCGGAGCGGTGGCACCTCGAAAAGACTGGGGTGCTAGATTTCATGCTAGCTCAGGAATGGGTGGCGGGGGCAAGCAACAGCGGGGACGGCGGGGGCAAGCAGGGGGGAGGGCAAGTGGCGGTGGCGGCGGCAGCGGCGGGCGGCGGGGAAAACCTCCGAAGGGGGGGGGGGCTGGGGGGGGTTGGGGGCTGCATTTGGTGTATAAGATGCACCCACTTTTTGACCCCCTTTTTGGGAGTAAAAAGGTACGTCCTATACTCCGAAAAATACGGTAAATTAAACCTCCATATCTAATACAATATTACTTGTAGTACAATACATATTACATGATGTGGAGAGACTTGGCCCATAGAATCGCCAAGAGTCGGACACAATAAAATGGATGACATCAACATCATCATATATTACATGTTGTGGAATCAAGTTATCTCTCCTTGGAAACCTGCAGCACTGCAGCATCTGGCTGATGGCTAATAAAAATCATGCTGACTCCATACAGGAAGAATGGTCCTCATTTTCCTATGGCCCTTCTGGCACTGTCCTAGGTATTGTAGAATTGCCCATTAGTCTGAAACCTCCCCTTACTTGGATCATTGAGCAGGCTTCAAATTAATCAGTTTAAAGAATCTGCTAAACAAATAATTCCCTCACCACTGTTCAACTATTCACTAAGGCTGCATTACTATTACTATTAATCTTCTCATTATTCCTATCACCCATCTCTTCCCACGTATGACTGTATGACTGTAACTTGTTGCTTGTATCCTTATGATTTATATTAATATGGATTGTTTCCTGATTGCTTATTTGTACCCTATGACAATCATTAAGTGTTGTACCTCATGATTCTTGACAAATGTATCTTTTCTTTTATGTACACTGAGAGCATATGCACCAAAGACAAATTCCTTGTGTGTCCAATCACACTTGGCCTATAAAGAATTCTATTCTATTCTATTCTATTCTATTCTATTCTATTCTATTCTATTCTATTCTATTCTATTCTATTCTATTCTATTCCATTCCATTCCATTCCATTCCATTCCATTCCATTCCATTCAGTCTGAAACCTCCCCTTACTTGGATCATTGAGCAGGCTCCAAATTAATCCAGTTTAAAGAACTAACAAATGTTTATTAAAATTCTACTTGAAGACTTTTTGGGAAAAGAAAACCACCATTGGCTTCCAATTCCAAAACTGCCTTATAGTTAAGAAGGTTTTGTAATATTCATTTGAAACTGGCATGCTGGAGTGATAGAAAATAAACTGTGGCCTTTCTGATATTTTAAGAATACTGTCATATTACACTAAGTTCACTCAAGAAAATAGATCCAAACAATAATGAAGAGTGGGATTATTTCGATGGTATAATACTATTGATGCAATTTACTATAACATTTGGTTTTTCTGCATCTTTACTAGATTATGAACTCATATTCAGTTTGTGATCAACTACAGTTCCAAAATCATTCTCACAAGCGCGATAACAAACCAGATATTAATATCCTACACTTGTACAATTGATTTCTTTTCCCAGACAAAGAACACTTATCTCTGTTAAATTTCCTTCTGTTATTTACAGCTCACATCTTTAATCTTTTCCAATCATTTTGTTGTTTCCCCATCTTGCTGATTATTGGCTAGTGCAACCTATTTTATCTCATCAGGTAATGTGAAAAGCATTCAATCCACTTTGTTGCTCAAGGTTTCAATAAAAAATACTGAATAGTGCTGAGTCCAGAATCAGTATCCCTGGGTGCTCCACTACATACCTTCCTTCAATCCAATAAAGAACCTTGATGAGCATTCTTTATTTGCACTGGCACATCATGCCAGATTGATCTGAAATAAGACTGAGTAATTTGTAGTTCAGCTCTTTGAAAGGAACCCAACCATTGTTGCAACAATAAAATTTAATTTATTTCTGGGCCTAGCAAGCTATGTGAAGCCAAGAATTAAGATTTCTCACCTGAATTTAGGTGTTTAGCTTGTTATATGCATCTAGCATTTCAGTACAGTTTTTTATGTTAAGAATGGATCCACATACCTGTCATGCTATCTAGTTCCCCTGATATTAATCATAGGTCACAGGGTATCTTTCCAAGGGTTTAAGAAGATCCAGATAGATTATGATTAAGACGATCTGATAACCAGCAAGGATATTTTAATAACATAAGCATATATACTTGAATATGTAGTTTTTCTTTCCTAGGAAACTGCCACTTCACTATAGTCCAGGGGTGTCAAACTCGATTTCATTGAGGGCTGCATCAGGGTTGTGTTTGACCTCAGGGGATGGGGTAGGCATGACCAGGATGGGCATGGCCAGCTCGATGTCACTCATGTTGGGAGCACCTGTGGTGGCCAAGTGCTAAGGCAGGACTACCATCAGACCTTCCCTAACTCTCATTATAATCTCCTTCCTTCCTTCCTTCCTTCCTTCCTTCCTTCCTTCCTTCCTTCCTTCCTTCCTTCCTTCCTTCCTTCCTTCCTTCCTTTTATTTTTTCTTCCCTCTTCATTCTCCTTCCTTCCTTCCCCTCTTTCCTTATTTTTCCTTCTTTACTCTCTTCCCATCTTCCCATCTTTTTCTTTTTCTTTTCTCTTTCCCTTTCTCCTTTCCTGTCCCTTTTTGCATGCTCAAATGCAAAAGGGGAAACATTTATCCTTTTCTTTTGTTTTTAGTTTGTTTTGCTAGCCCTCTGCCAGTGAAAACAGAGCCCAGTGGGAGGCCGCACGCCCTCTGCCAACAAAAATGGGGGCTATTTTCACTGGCAGAGGGGTTCAGGAGGCCGTCATGACCAAAAACAGGGCCCAGGGGGCTGCCCACAGCCCCCTGAGCTCCGTTTTCACTGGCAGAGTGCTGCAGGAGGTCATCATGATTGAAAACAGGACCCAGGGAGCTGCATGCGGCCCCCATGAGCTCCGTTTTCACTGGCAGAGACACTGCAGGCCAGGCTTTTGCTGTTTCCAGGGCGGCCCTGCGGGCCAGATCTAAGCATCTGCGGCCTGTGGGCCTTGAGTTTGACACCCCTGCTATAGTCCAGTAGGCCAGTAGCCTATAGTCCAGTAGCCTTTGTAGGCACAATTAAATACAAACAGTGTTATCTGACCATGGCGAAATGACTGTTGTGATAGTGTGATGTTGTGCCAAAGTGATGGTGATGTTTTATGTTCCTAAATTATATCACAACTTCCAAGACGTAACAATGGCAATACCTGATATCTATCAGAGAGCCTCAGAAAGCAATTAAGATTTTATAGATGATAACTGCTGATCTACCTCTCCATCCCTATCCTGGGCTTGTTGTAGGTGCCATATCTGAAACTGTGGTGGTCATATCTCCAAAGGAAGAAACTTTAGGTCTACCCAGGTCTCAGTTGTACATGGAAGGATGGCTGCCAACCTGGTATTCAATAACAGTAGTGTTCTGATCCAGCCGTAGCAGAAGCAAGAAACAGACTCCTGGTCACGAAAAACCCCTTTATTTACCTCCTGTGAATTAATTGTATTCACCCACTGAAAAGTCCAGGCAATAGTCCTTCAAGAAGTTAACCGCAGTAACAGATCTTATCAGTTCCTTGAGATAATTGCAAGGCCTTGAGAACCCAGCCGAAAGGCTGCAAATTAAGTTCTGGCAAGCAGTCTTTGTGGCACGAAACACAATGAGCAAAATCTTCAGAAATACGAACTGTTGTCTCCTACAACAACCACTCCCCTTTCCTTCAATTTATTTCCCAGCCAGGGAGGGACCATTCAGTGTCTACATGTGCTTTGCTTCCTGAGTCGACTCCTTGTCCTCCGTTGTTCACCTCTCCTAACTGCTCTGCGCATATGTGCATCTGGAACAAGTCCCAGCTGTTCTTCCTCCTCATTCATATCAGCTTCCAAAGGCAGCTGCCTCTCCGAACAGCCCTGGCTCTATCTCTGTGTCTGATGCAGAGCATCCGTCAGAGCCTCCCCCAGACTCCAGAACTGGCCCAAGTTCCTCCCCAACCTCCTCATCATCTGAGTCTGCTGCCAGCTCCACTGGCAGCTGGCGGGTCATAGCAAGTAGCTGGAACTCAAGTATGCCATGAATCCAATGATCTGGCCCTGGGGATAAATATTGAGAACTGAAGAGTAGGACAGGTCTTAGTCACTGAGTCCACCATTCCCATCAGTAGATTTAACTTGCCACTACTGTATATCTTCCTATGCTACTATATTTTCACAATGTAGATGGAACTTCCTGTCTTTCCCCCCTTGACTTCCACTCCTCCCATCCTCTCTAAGCCATAAGACATCCAACCATCCTTGCTGTCACCCTTGCTCTAAATTGTACAGTGATGACCTGTTCTTGCCTTCAGACCCCTGGCAACCTAGGCTAAAATATAGCTGTGGGCAACCAGCCATCCATACCCATCCACTCTCATCTACCACTTTCTCCCCCTCTACTCCCTGGCCTCTGCACAGATGCAATCTGGAGCAAAGTGCAGATCACATTGAGGTCAGTTCACTCCATACAGCCAGGAGGAGGTGGGGACAGATGGAGGAGAGTTGAATGGGACAGATGTAGCAATAACAGCCTAGTTTGACTATAGATGGTAAAATGGCAAAGCAGTTGTGGGGCTTGGTTCCCTCAACCTGCTCCTGCCACCCCAGATCTCACCAGGTGCACTTTAGGAACAAAAAATCCTGTTGTCCAAAGTTCACTGATGATCCTCAGTCAGGACACACAATCTGTACACAATATATTTCACCTTCAAATTCATGCAAAATTATCTCAAAATTAACTTAGAAGTTCAGCTGAACCCCATTAACCAAACCTTTCTGGAAACTACAGATATAATTATGAAAGTTGACCAAGAGGTGTACTTTTTTCATTTTTTTGCCATCTTTGCTCTTTATTCATTTTTTGTTTTTAAATGTTTTTTTTAACAATGTGTAAAAACCCCTCCGCCCCGGTCACTGGGACTTGGGAATTTAATAAATAGCTTTTTAAATCCCATTTAAAATAGGAAAGATAGCACTGCATTTTAGAATTACTAATAAAGGAGTAAAAACTTCTGTCCTGGACTGTTTATCCTGTTATCCTAATAAAGTTCCAAGTCTATTTTGTTTTTTAAACTTTCCATTAGTGTTTGCTTTTGTTTTGTTTTAAATAATAATATAGTCCTTGGAGCCCATGCACGATTCCTTTTAAGTTTTCAGTTTAACATTCTGCCTCCATTTCCTGCAAGAAAAATGTTTTATATGAAAGCAAATCTAACCTTTTGAAAAAGTTCATTTACTGTTATGTTTGGTATTAGCTTTCGGGGAGAGGGAGAATGGAGTGGGCTTTTTTAGAATGGTATACCTTCTGTTTTCAATACTGGGCATGAGAAAAAAAAGGCATGTGTCAGAAATAAAATATTGTGCCAAAAGACTCTCCCTGCATGAATTCAGCATATGAGCAAATGAGTAAGTGGTTTAGAATAACTCTCCTTCCTCAAAGCCAAGAGCTGGGCTTGATGTATCCAGGAGTATGCTGGTAACAAATAACACATTGAATCCCTTGGCCATGAGAAAATGTCAAACTGTCCTTTGATAGATGGCTACGCTCATATAACTAGTGGAGTGCAGGAGAGAAGCATATGACCATTAAAGATTAATCCCACTGAAGGGAAAAGAAAGGCTGGATTGAGCTTTAATTAATCCCCCCCCCCCCTTGCTTAGTTAGACTTTTCATGGGTTATTGGCTCTTGGTTACTGAAGTCTAAGTATTATTATCTTTGTTCTTAGGATAGCAACACACCCACTACCATGTTACAGTTCTGTATGCATATGTACACCCCCCACATGCACACGCTTACAAGCCCCACCAACACCCCTTTAGTACAGAGAGCCTAACTAGATTTGAAGTGAAATATGGATAGGTTACTGAATTGTTTTTCTTTAAATAGCATCTGTGAGCCATCAGCAATACATCCTGAAAGTGATTTGCAACCCTTTTATTCCATATTATAATGTGGGATAAATCCCATCTTCAAAGGTGCTCTTAGCCCTGTGAAAATTTCCCCCCTCCATGCTAGGTAAGAGCTGGATGAAGATGATGATGGACCTTTTGCCCAAAAGAGCCTCTTGACTTTGCCCTCAAATGTAATGGTTATGTAAGCACATTCACACCCACCCGTAGAAGAGAGAAAACTATTTCAATACTATATTTTAGTGGGAAAATTATGTTTAATTTTGGAAGTAAAAATTAAACGCCTCTTCCAGGAAACCAACTTGTGAAACTTGTTTTCAATGAGCACCAGATGTCCCTACCTTTAGCATTATCCTGGCATTTATATTTCATTAATGTGTCTTCTTCAATTAATATGTAAATGAATGAAAACTCTAATGGGCACAAGCGTTAAAGCCAGAACTTCAGGAGATGGGGTGTTGAAGAAGAATTGTCTGCTTGTTAGATGATCCTGCAAATGGAACAATTTTTTGAGAAAGAAAATGCAGATATCAAAATAACTTGGAAAAGATATTGATATATTAGCTATAGCCTCAGATCAGCAATCCAGATTTCCTTACTTCATTATATATGAATTTGAAGATGAACTAAAAACATCAGTTTCATAATAAGCCAATATACATGATTTTACCAGTTTGATCTTTTTGTAGTTAAAAAACCCCCTAATATTTCTAGTGGTTTTAGATCATGGTATTTAAAGGGATAGCTCTTCCATCTATTGTTGTCCATATACTAAGGTCATCCTCTTGAATGCAATTCTGAATGCTTTCCCACCCTGATCTGTAATAAAGATCATTTTAGTAATCTCACCTGAATCTAGAAGTCCTTCCTTGGGAGATTTGCCTGGTATCATGGTATCTATGTTATTATATTTCCAATGTCAGGCAAAGAGGTTTTTATTTTCCTAGGCCTTTGTGAATATATTAATGTTTCAAAAATTTCATCCTGCACATGAGGTTTTTAAATGAATCTAACTGCTTGTGTGTGTGTATATGTGTGTATCGGGGTGGGTTCCTCCCGGTTCAGACCGGATCGCCCGAACCGGTAGCAACCCACTGGTGATGTCACTGTCGGTGCTGTTCCATGCGCGCTGCCATCTTTTTTTAAATTTTTATTTTATTTTTCCCCTACCGCGGCTTGAAAAAGGGCCCTCCCACCCTCTCGCGGGTGAATTCTGACCTTTATTTCTTCGCCCCAAGCACAGCTGATGAGCTCCTCAGCTGTGTTTCAGGCTAATTCCTGCTTCTGAGCATGCGTGGAAGCCAACGCGCGAGGGGATGAAAGCGCGCAAAACATCGCAATGCGAACCGGTGGCGAAGGTAAGTGGAACCCACCCCTGATGTGTATGTTTTAAGAAATGCTATACTGTGATTATAGTAGGTTGCAAACTGCCCTGGAGTGATGCTACTAATGCATATATTTTAAAAAATTAATAGTTTTGCATGATCAGAACTGCCCATTCATTTTATATAAATGGGTCACTTTTGCAGTGCAGTTTAAATGGTAATCTGGGACATCTCTAAGAGACTGGATACAATGCAGAAGAAAAACTCTCGTTTATTACTTTATCTTTTATACAGGCACAGTAAATACAGATAGAATCTTTTTATCTCTCTCTCACACAGACAAACGCATACACACACACCACAGAAGAAAGACAAGGTGATTCACTGCCTGAGAAATAATATCCAATCAGGACTGAATTTTTTTAAAAAAACCCAATAAACAAAAACATCTGAGAAATATATTTAGTTCAGTAGGACTCACTTCTACGTAACTAATTACAGGATTGCAGGATCATGTGGCAATATCATTTACTAAGATAGCACTGGAGAATTGCTCTAGAAAGTTTTGCATACATTTTTAAACTCATTATGGTACTTGAGTATCAACAGCCACATCTTTGTTTCTATTGGTTACATATGTTTTGTTATAAACGTGATTAATGATTAACTTGGCCATGTTCATGCTTTGAAGCAGCAGATCTGTAGGTTGCATATGACACATAATTCATTATATCTGGGAATGTATTTTGTAGCATAGCAGGACTTTCTCACGTTTCCATCCCTTTACTCTGCATATGCACAAGATCTGCATGGAGTTTCAGCAGCATCTCCATCTGGAATGGATCAGGAGATACCGCAGCCCGACAGTGATAGATGGCATATGAACAAAACATTCAAAGTTGTTGTTGTCAAATACTATAAACACTATGCATAGATGGAATCAGTGATGTAAACCAGATCAGGCATTTATTTATCTCTATATTTTATAAACTCTATTGATAAATTCCAAATGTGCAGAAATAAAAATATTAAATTAATAATGTTTAAAAAAACATCTAAATCTGTGAGTCAAGAAAAATGGAAGCAGACAAGTTTGTTGGTAAAATAATACATTTTGGGGGAATACTTTTGGAAGCATCTTTTTGAATATTTGAAGAATAACAATATGGAGTATAATTAAATAAGAATGACCAGGATCCAACAAATACTTCTATGTTTTTGTAAATGTGTACTGGGGCCAATTCTATTTTTTTTGTATCTGAAAGTGTTCTCCTTGATTTTACTTTTTTAAAAAGGGATTTGAGCAGGGAATTTTGGGAAACAAGATATAAAACATTTGTTGATAAAATGTCCTATTTTAAGATGGTTCATTTAGCATTAGCACTAGCACTACCAATAGCACTTAGACTTATATACCACTTTACAGGTATATAATACAGGTACAGCTGTCTCTAAGCCAGGGGTCTCTAACCTTGGCAACTTTAAGACTTGTGGACTTCAACTCCCAGAATTCCTCAGCCAGGAAAGCTCTAAGCGGTTTACAGAGTCAGCATATTGCCCCCAACAATTTGGGTCCTCATTTTACCTACCTTGGAAGGATGGAAGGCTGAGTCAACCTTGAGCCTGGGGAGATTTGAACTGCCAAATTGCAGGCAACCGGCAGTCAGTAGAAGTAGCTGCAGTACTGCACTCTAACCACTGTTCCACCATGGCTCTTAAAATAGCATTAAAAAAAAGAGAGCAATCATTTATTTGAAAGGAATCCAGGTCAAGCCAGGTTTAACAATAAAGAGGGAACCTAGAAATTGTTCACTGAATAGGTGCATCATAACATAAGTTTTTCCACTCTGGGCAGGTACGCTATTCCTGTTTATTATTTTTAAATTTTGCATCAGATATGTAGACATGAGTACATTCAATTTGGTGGTAATGGAGGCAAGAAATGTGTATAGCTATTTAGGCCCCTGAGGGCCTACCACTGAAGCAGCTGAAAGAAAAATGGGCTTTCAGGGAAGTTTGTGGAATGCCTATAGCTCCACTTTTGCCACAATTCATGACTTTGGCAATTTCTCTAATTACAAACACAATCATTCTCTGCAAGTTAAAATATCAGTGTTTTGCAATGCAAGGAGGTTTGTTTAAACAGATTGAGATTTCCATAGAGATTAATAATAAGCACCATGCCTAGAATGTGTTCAAAGGCTTCCCTGTGTGAGTTACATCTGCCATTATTTACCAGCAACAGAGTAACAGCAACAGTGAAAAACAACACAATGATAATCCAGAACAGTATTTCTCAGCAATTTTTATCTTCAGCAATTTTTAAGCTGTCTGGACTTCAACTCTCAGAATTCGCCAGCTAACCATTGCAGCTTAAAGTTGCCAAGATTAAGAAACACTGATTCAGAAATAAAGTACCCAACCGCATTGCATACATGGTCTTATAGATAAAATAGCCTTTCTGTTTGAACTGGAAGAAGTTTTGGGAGCTTCCTGTTCTATCTAAACCTTGTTTGAGCAATGAACTCCTTCTGACCTCTGGTATGTTCCAATCCTTGGTTTTTCTTTCTTCATGACCTTCGACTTGTTCTGTGGTCCAATCTTCTGGCTCGATGTTCTGTTCCATCCTAACCATGGCTTAGGTTCCCAAATATTGATTCATTTCAGACTGCTAATCATTGTTAGCTGTCTGCTTACTGCCAGAAAGTGCCAAACAAGAAACTGTTTAATTATTTGCATATTACTTTTTAGCAGAGCTTCCAGTGTAGCTCATAAAAGCATGCCAAATAATAAAATTAATACCCAACTCAGCATGGCAATAGGAAGCCCTTTCTTGTTACATTATGCTTTTAGCATCTCTTTATAAGTGTATATATAGAGAACGGAACTACAGCACTTCTCCCAGTTCATTTGATCTAATCAGAATCAGAATAGAGCTGGAAGGGACCTTGGAGGTCTTCTAGTCTAGCCCCCTGCTCAAGCAGGAGATCTTATACCATTTCAGACAAGTGACTGTCCAATCTCTTCTTAAAAATGATGAAGCCAGTGGTGAAGCACCCACAATGTCTGAAGGCAAGCTGTTCCATTGGTTAATTGTCCTCATTGTTAGGAAGTTTCTCCTGAATTCCAGGTTGCTTTTCTCCTTGATTAGTTTCCATCCTTTGTTTCTTGTCCTGCCTTCTGGTGCTTTGGAAAATAAATGGACCCCCTCTTCTTTTGTGGCAGCCTCTCAAATACTGGAATACTGCTATCATGTCACTCATAGTCCTTCTTTTCTCTAGACTAGCCAAACCCAAATCCTTCAACCGTTCTTCATATGTTTTAGCCTCCAGGCCTTTAATCATCTTAGTTGTGCTAATTTGCACTGGATCTAGGATCATTCCTTTTCAGTCTTTAGGGTTTGGGACAAAAAAACTATTTTTAAAAAATGTTCAGTTAATTACTATTCATAATGCAAATTGCTCTAGTCATATTTCAAAATCCCAAAGGTTTATTGTTTTTGAACATTTATTGCTTTGTTTATCTGGCAGAAGAGTAGTGGTTTATAAACTACAAAGGAAAAAACACACACCTTTAGCACAAAGTAAGAGAGCTGCTAATTATTTTACATTATCTATGGTAGTGGTGCTTATGATATAGACCAATAAGCAGTTTCCCAAGATGCAAGGAATATCAGTACTCTTTTGTTAGCCCAGTGAGCCGTGGAATTTGTATAGATCTCTCCTAATCTTTTTAGGAGTCTATTAAACTGGACATGGAGCTATGTCATAAGGTGACCAGACGTCCCGCTTTTGGCGGGACAGTCCCGGTTTTGGCCCATTTGTCCCACGTCCCGCTTCGTTTTGAAAAAGTCCCGCCGCCAGCACTCTCCTCTTCTCCTAACACCCTTGTTGCTATCGGCGGCCGCTGGCTTGAGTGGCGGAGCGGGCTGCTTGCCTCCCTTTCCTTTGTTTCCTTCCCGCTGTGCCTGCGCTGCTCTCGCTCGCTTACTTGCTCTGGAAATGGAGCCAGTCAAAGGTTCCTCCCTGTGCGAGATGCCTCTCAGCCGCGCGCTCCCTCGGCGAAAATGAGAGGATGGGGTGTTTTGACTTGCCCTCCCCTGCTTTTTCCCGGGTGAAGGAAAGAGAGTGCTGGCGGCTAAGGTCGCGCCGAGGGAGCGCGCGGCTGAGAGGCATCTCGCGCGGGGAGGAACCTTCGTCTGGCTCCGCTTCCAGAGCGAGAGCAGCGCAGCCACAGCGGGAAGGGAAGCGAAGGAAAGGGAGGCAAGCAGCCCGCTCCGCCACTCAAGCCAGCGGCCGCCGGTAGCAACAAGGGTGTTAGAAGGTGGAGCGCCGCTGCCACCGCCAGCACTCTCCACTTGACAGTATATCTCAATTGATATTCCGACAACTTCAGATCCTTCCTTCCTTTCTCCCTGGTTTTATTTATGCGTACGCACACACCAACACACACACAGGCGTGTGCATTTAAAAGGATCCTCTCCAGGAGTTGCCACATGAAGCCTTACAATTATCAGCTCACGGAGGCTTCCTTGGCTTGACAGCTAATATGGCTTTTGGAGAGGAGCCCAAAACAACGGTTAAAAATTAAGCAATAATGGCCTGTGATAATACCGTAGTTTTATAGCAAACCTGGAGTTTGTGTTTCCACCATGGCAGAGTGATATAACGAGCTCACCTCCTCCCCACACTGAGATGCAGGAGTGTGCAAGGGTTCTTGGAAATGGTTTCCAGGGAAACTACGGGCAGCCTTTTTGGATATGGACCGCCCTTTTGAAGAGGGAATGTGTTAAAAAGATGGGAGGATGCTTGAATGGAATTGAAATAGGAATAGAATAGAATAGAATAGAATAGAATAGAATAGAATAGAATAGAATAGAATAGAATAGAATAGGAATATTGGAATGAAGAATGGAATGGGAATGGGAATGGGAATGGGAATGGGAATGAGAATGAGAATAGAATAGAATAGAATAGAATAGAATAGAATAGAATAGAATAGAATAGAATAGAATAGAATAGGAATATTGGAATATTGGAATATTGGAATGAAGAATGGAATGGGAATGGGAATGGGGAATGGGAATAGAATAGGAATAGGAATAGGAATAGGAATAGAATAGAATAGAATAGAATAGAATAGAATAGAATAGAATAGAATAGAATAGAATAGAACAGAACAGAACAGAACAGAATAGAATTCTTTATTGGCCAAGTGTGATTGGACACACAAGGAATTTGTCTTGGTGCATATGCATAAGGAAAAGGTTAAATCTTGGGCATCAGCAAAAATCATAATAGAGAACAAATGGTTAGAAATATTTCATCATTTTGAAACAAACCATGTTCCATACAATAATGCACTAAAAATTGTGGAATTCGCGCTGTCCTTACCAGGAACTAATGCTGCGACTGAACACGTTTTTTCTACGGTAAATAAAGTGTGGACATCAGAAAAATCACAATTAAGTGTTGAGACTTTGAAAGCCATTTTATGTCTGAAATATAATTTAACAAATTCTTGTGAAAAATTTCATGACCTTTTAAACAACGACAGCAATCTACTAAAAAAAATTCACTCAAATGAGAAATATGCCAAAGAATAAAATAATACTATACATACTTTTTTTAATGTATTATATTTGTAAATTGTACTTAGGTTGAAATTTAAAAAAAAATATTACAATACTATTTTTGCATTCTATGAAAATTATTGTTGCTCTATATAGACCAAATTTTTAATCAGGAACCCACCCCCCGTCAGGAACCCCCCCCCGGTCAATGGTGTCCCTCTTTACCAATGTTAAAATCTGGTCACCTTAAGCTATGATTATATTCTCCTCACTTCTCTCCTTGCTCTGGACTTGATAGAAGGCCTTAAAGCATGAACAATTTCTGCTCTAGCAACCTAGAAGTAGTTTCTGTGGGTATCACTACTACAGCCATTGCCTCTTAAAATGTTTGGGTGATTTTCAGCTAAAACATGAAATCAGAAACAAACCCACAAAGAAACAGTCAAAATCCGAAAACCCATTTATCCTACCCATATACTCATATACAGTAAGCTAGAAAAACATAGTCTAATTATGGCAGAAACAAACAGTTACTATGCCAATTCAAGAAACTATTAAGAGAAAATGCTACTTCAGATTTAATTCTAAGAATTGTCCAGTATGTTTTGCAAGATGTGTTACTAAACTATTAGGAGGCAATGAACACAAAGTAGGTTTACCATCACTTGATAAGTGTACACGTCACTACATTTTGGAAAAAAACATTTTAAAAAGATTATTTCTCCATTCTAGAGCCTTAATGATTAGTACTGTGACTAATTCATAAATTGAAAGACAGATGCTTGTGATCCATTAATAAGTATCAGTTGAATCAGTTGACAAAAAAGTATCCTCCAATGATTTCCTACATGCTGCCAACCTAATTATATTTAAAAGCTCTTATGACAAAGTCTACAAAATGCTTTTTAGTGATTAAAAATATATTGAAGCAGATATGCATAAATTGACTTTGCTCCAACCAACATCCAGCCAATGTCAATCATTATTCCCATCAATTTGCACGCAGTCACCCAAGACATTCTTAAAAAATAAAAATGGTAGATGGGTGCTTTTTTAAAGATAAACTGGAAGTACTCTGGGAAGTTCAAGATGGTGGCAGAAAACCCCATGTTCCTTTGGTGGTTGTGACCTGCCATGGAAGACTGGCGGGCCCTAGGGGGAGGGCCTTCTCTGTGGGGGGCCCCGTGCTCTGGAACCAACTTCCCCCAGAGACCCGAAACATCCCCACCCTGCTGGCCTTCCGAAAAGCCGTCAAGTCATGGCTTTTCCTGCAGGCAGGGGGTAGAGACTAGTCCATCTGAGCTCTCCCCCGGGTATGTCTGGTTGGTGAATATTTTTTAACTGTTCAATTTTTTTTAACTTTTTAACTTGGTTTTTAATTACTGTTTATTATCTAGTGTTCTTGTATATTGCTGTATGCCGCCCTGAGTCCCTCGGGAGTAGGGCGGCATATAAGAACCAAGAAATAAATAAATAAATAAAATAAAGACATTCTGAACAGCGTCCGTGGCATGTTCCCAAAATTTCAAACGCCTCCTCCTGAAAGTGAATTGTCCTCAAAATTAAATGCACTTTCTTTCTTTATATACTTATAAGAAATTCCAACTGAAAAGCAACATTTCTGCACTCAGATAGCTCATGATTTAACTCTGCACTGCAACGAAGTCATTCTATTGCTACTTTAACACTTTAAGGATAACTAAACTTCAGTTTGACTCTCTTCTGATATCATTGTTGGTGATCATTCAGACATTTTAAACTTTACTAAGACAATGAAAACATTTCTGTTAGAACTATTAAAGCATTTCTATTTTTAAAAATTCTTTGCTTGGTTGACCATCCACCAATTTCAACTCTCTAAACAGAAAGTATAAACTGAAGGAAGTTCCTTTTTGCCACATGCAATGTATTTTAATTCACCCCTCAGATTTTTTTTATCCAAATTAAATTTTTCTCAGTCTGCTCAATAGGCTCTGTATCAACAACTGCAAGTGTGAACTCTGAAGTATCTATCACCTGAAAGAAAAACTACTTGACCCGTAAGTCAGTGTTGATTCTTGAACACATAAGCTGATATAAAATATGAAAATTCTTCTTTTAAAAAGCTGGAATCGATGGATGATGTTGAGTTGTGGGGATAACAACAGGAGACAGACTCAAGGAACACTTCTTTACTAGGCAACTTCTCTGTACAACCAGCAACTTGCAGTCTGACAGCTAGTCCTTTTATAGGGAGCTGTCAGATGCTTTAACCAATAGCATTTGAGCATTCTCCCACTCAAACTCTGGACCTGGGTGAAACCATGTACCCTGTCAGTACATAAAAGATGAACATGCATATGATCAAACTTACAGTACATTTCTATATAACAAGCATTGAATAAAATGGAATGCTATGAGTTTGGATGTATACATTGTTAAATGGAAAAAATAAAATATTTCATCTCTTCCTAGATAATCCAAAGATGTATTATAATGTAGCCATGGTATAAACCATGAGCATAATGACTCATGGAAAGTTATAAAAATTAACTAACATGCTAACTTGAGTGTGGTACCATTTGAGATCCCTGAAATAATCTTCTTCCGTGCTAAACACACTTTCACTTACCATACTAAGAATTCTTTTGTCCTGAGTGTTCTTTCCAAAGAGTCATCCGAGAATCGAAATGGGTATTTTGGGATCTTTTAACTGAGTCTATAAAAAGACTGTGCCAATAAAACCCTATAAGGCCTCTCTTGAAATATCACAATTATATAACAAAATAAAAGGTACAATTGTCCAAAGGGATTGCAATTTTCAGACCAGTAATTTTCTCACACATTACTGTTTCATCAAGGCTGGAGTAGGTGGACAAGGAGGAAGAACCACCCATGGTGATGTCAAAAAGGTGCAGGTTGATAATGTGGGAAGAAACATATTTTTTTTACAACTGATAATTGAATTCTATATTTTTCTGACTAGGTAAATAATGGCCTTAGTTACTGGGCAAATTTTGTTTAGAAAGGAAATAACTATGATTCAACATTACAGTTATCAAGACAGCTGACGACTGTAAAAGGAAGAAGGCAATAGGTCAAAAGCAGAGGAGATTTGATGAGGAAATGTGAAGTTTTATTGTGTGGCTTTTGGCACACTTTCTATGGGACATTTCCTTTCAGGTTGTTTTGAGGACAGAACAATAGAAGGTTATTTGGTAGTACATCAGCCTTATAAATAAATGATGTACTATATTCAAAAAAGACAAAAGGGGGTTATGTTTGAATTGTGGGTTTTCCAAGACAGGATCTTCCTTTCTCTGGTCTTCAACAAAAATATGATTTGTTTATTTTGTTTCCTGACTATTTTCAGAACACTTTGTACCACCTTCATTTTTACATGCATTTTTCAGAATGTATGCAAAGTGGATGAGTCACACACCATGAATTAACTACATGCATACTTTACAGAATTCAACAGAATGTTCTTTCAGCCAATTCTTAGTATAAACCATTGTTGTATCTAAAATCACTCATAGGATTGAGAATTACTGTAAATTTCCTGCTCAGCAATCAAGATTGCTGTTCCCCATTATTAGGAGCAACACAACATCCCTCCTATTTTTCTTCACCCTACCACACTCCACTTCATCTACTTTTTTTTACTCCCATTATGCACTGCTGCTATACAGCAGGTCCTGACAATATAAGCAGTCATTCCTAGAGGGAACTTTGATTGATCATGGAGTTCTTTTACAGCACCTGTTAATATATGACCAGTGACAATTTTATCATCCATTTTAGCAGATGTTCAAGCATTTTGTGTTGTTATAAAGGCTTCTCACAGAAGTTGTCAGAGGGGTTGCTAATATTGTTAAAGCACAAATAAACATGTAACACCAGTACTGAATTGCATTTATTAATCATGTACTCAAGTTGGCATGATTCTACCTGATTGAATATATGCCATCACATCAGTGGCAACTCTTAGTGATCACATAGTTAAACTTTCTCTAGGATGATTTGTCCCCAGTCTGACCCTTCAGCAGATGGTGTGCCTATTACTACTGTGATCGAGTCTATCCACATTGCTGCTGGTCATCTTTTTCTCTTTCTTTGCATATTTCCCAGTATTATGGATGTCTCAGGGGGGCTGGGTCATTGCATAATGTGTCCAAACAATGGTAATAAAAGCCTAGTCATTTGTGCTTTGCGTGAGAGAGGTTGATTTGTTTTATAAATCATATGTTTGCTTTCTTGGCTATCCATAGTATTCTCAAGCCTTCTTCAACAAAGTTCAAAAACATCAATACTCTTTACTGTATTTGTTCATGTTCCATCCAGGTTGTAGCTTCATATCCTGAGTATAGGTTTCTCACAAGGATATTCTGAGATTTACATTTTCCTAATGACATTTTTCAGCTTGACGTGATCAACACAATGAAGACCTTTCAATAATCAGTGAAGCATATATTGGTTACTTTTTGGTGCTTTTTGATTTTCTCAATAATCCAACATGCATCAGTAAAAATGTTTTTCTTCCTCTTCTAAGACCAGCTTGAATATCTAATAGCTCCCTTTCCAGGTAAGGCTCTAATCAGTGTTAGATGATCCTAACCATTATGTTGGTAGCATGTGAAATATCTTCTCAAATATCTTGGATGTTGACCCCTCTACTAAACAGAATTTCAGTATACATCTTCCCTCTTGGTATGTTCTTCTTTGAATCAATTACTGGGTTTTTTGGTGTCCTTTAGTATACCTCTTTAAGTTGGAATTTTTTTCTGAATTCATAAATCTTTCCTCATTTTCACAGCAGGAGTCTTGCAGCATCTTTTCTGACCAATACATTTTATTAAGAATAGAATAGAATAGAATAGAATAGAATAGAATAGAATAGAATAGAATAGAATAGAATAGAATAGAATAGAATAAATGGAATTCTTTATTGGCCAAGTGTGATTGGACACACAAGGAATTTGTCTTTGGTGCATATGCTGTCAATGTACATAAACGTGTCAGTATCATAAAAAGACATAAACTTTCATGAATTGCATGTTACTTCAATTGCATAGAGAGCAACAACTTCCCTCCCAAGGAATATATTTTCCTTACCATCTAGTTTTTAATTCTTGAAGTCCTGAAGATCTGGTTATTCTGTAGGACATTTGGGTATTAAAGATAACAAATTGACTTTACTTAATTGGTTGGTTGTTTTTTTTTTTGGTATTCCTTATATTTCCTCCCCCTAAATTCTATGTTATATTGCCATGGGATTTTAAACCTTCTGAAGACCTAGAAAATAGTCGATAAATAAAATCATGACTAATGAATTCTATAAAACTTTCTTTTTATAGATTGGCTTTCGGAAAATAGTAGAGTTTTAATGTATTCTTCCTACTAAAACCCACTTTTAAATGCTTGCAATTAGCTTTCATTCCATTTAAAAAGTATTTTAGATGATTTTATACATTGATTAGTGTTATTAATTTTGTAAGTTTTTTTTAGAGAGAAGAGTTCAAACAAAGAAGTGTGGTCCACCAAAATTCCTAATTCTCAAGTGTCACTAACATCAATAAGATTATACATTTTATGTTCTGTATTCCCCCACTGAAATAGATGGCTTTCAAAATGCTTTGGTTGGATTATACTTAGTGTTTTTTTCAGGCTGCTTTAAGAACTTTGATAAGAAATGAGCAACACCATCTACAGGAATTCTTATCATCTATCCATCTATCTCTTTATCTTACAAAAGATGAAGTGAGATTAATTTGCCAGATACTAACAGAATAGCGAGCAGGCTAGAAGTTGTGTTGCAAGAAACAGAACCAAAAATTGTTTACTCTGTTCCATTTCAGCTTTCTCATAGTCCCCTTGCCAACCCCATGAAATAAGCAGTGTGAAGCCAAGGTGCAGATCTTTGTAAAGCACCTCTTTGCTGTGTGAAGCCATTCCATATCAACGTGCTTTGGTTTCTCAGGTGGTTTAAATCAAACAATGCATTATTCATACAACATAATATGCATTCTCAGGCCTTCCACAAAGGAAATTACTTTTAGCTACTTCTGAGACTTCATCCTGTTTAAGAAAATTATCTGGAGTCTCTCTTAGAAATTTTAATTGCCTACGATTCAGTTGAGGAACTCCTAAGAATGGACTGCTTTCTGAAATGTAACCTGAGAGCTAATTTAACTTTTTACATTGAAAATTGAACATAATTACACCATGCAAAAGATTTTGATGTTGTAACCGAGTACGAAGAAAATTTGGAATGACAAAATAATAGCACGAGGAACAATTGAATCTTGGTCATGCAGAATTGATGTGCAGACATGTTCAACAGATTCCAGTTACTTTGGCATAATGCTTCACTTTGTAGATCATGCTGGGTTTTTTTAAAATAGAAAACTATAGAGAAGAAACATTTATGCGGGAAGTTTGGGAAGACTAATATCTCATCTGTGAGTACCAAACATAGGGCAATCCCAAAGGTTTTATTGGCGTCAGAGAGACTTTGAACAGAGCTTCTCCATAGTGGGTGGAGCCATCCTCCAAAGAATGGGTTAAACCTGCCCTCCAGCCAATCAGGACCGAGTTTATTCAAAAGTATAAATAGGACCTTCTTGCCTTGGCACCCCCTCTTTTTCCTCGGTCCTGTAGCCATATAGGACAGTGCTTAACCCATTCCTCGAGTCTGTTCCACCAACTATCCTTCAAACATCCAATTTCTGCAATTTCTAAACCGTAAGTGTGACCTGTCAAAATTTTGCAGTTTGACAGCTGTCAAATTTGACAGCTGTCAAATTTGACAGGTGGTGGGCGGCGCGCTGCGCTCCGTCCCTTTGGGACCCCTATTTGGGACTGCCTGAGGTGGTGAAGGGGTGCCCTCTAGCCAGCTTCCAGAACAGCTGCCAGCGGTGCTTGCAGGGAGGGAGGTACTTGAACTGTCACCTCTTCGGCCGGAAAAGCCTTGGCGCTTCAGCGGTCGTTCCTTTCCCCTCCCGTCGGCTGGAGCCCGGCTCCAATAGCCGACATCACTCTCTCTCTCTTACTTTGACATCTCTTCGGCCGCTGGATCGAGCGGCAGGCTTTCCCTCTTCGGCCGCGTGGTTTCGAGCGGCGGCGAGCCGACCGTCAGCTGTTTGTCGGCAGCAGCTTTGACAGCCGGTCTGGGAAGCCGAGAGAGAGCGATCGGGCGAAAAATAGACCGGTTTCACCCAGAAGATCGCAAGCACCCTCCCCAGCCTGAAGAGAAGCCTCTCAGCAGTGAAAAGCGGCTGGCACCATCTTCGGGAGCTGTTTTCGGCGGGAAGAGACGTTTGACAGCTCGTGACGTCACAGCGGCCATTTTAAAGTGCACCGAAGCCGTTTTGACAGTTTGACAGCTCCACACGTGCTTTTTCAAATTGCCTTTTTGCTGCCTGCTCGTTCTGCTAGCTGTGCTTGCTTCACCTTGGTGGGCCTTTGCACAAGTCATCATGGCAGAAAAGTCATCCAAGCAGGCAGACAAGTCAGTTAAGCAGGGGAAGGCTAAACAAAAAACATCTAAGCCAACCCCTGCAGAGGAAGAGGTGCGGGGGGGTGAAAATTCCTCCATGAGCCCTGGCACTCACAGGGACAGATCTCCATTACGCCCCACCTCTCCTCCTCCTCGCCCCAAGTCACACAAAACTGACCAGGCGAGGGAGGGCTCTAAGACTCAGTCAAAATCAAGTCACAAGAGCCTGCAACATCAGCCCCCACATGACACATCTGCTTCAAAGAGCTCCAAGGTAATTCAGAGCACACCTCCTCTCCGGCCTAGCAGTTCATGTGACAATGTGTCACTGGACAATATGGACTGCCATCTGAGGGAGGTGGATGTCTGGGGGGACAGTGATGAAGAGGTGCCCCTATGCCAGGGGACCCAAGACCCACCCTTGCCTGCCCCGCCCTTGGACAGTGCTGCATGTGCATATATGGACACAGCCATTCGCAAGGGGGTGGAGGCAGCTCTTAGAGCCATGGCAGGGGCCTCACGTGACCAGGTGGCCCCTAAGATCACCTCACGCGCAGTTCTCCCTCTGCCACAACAAAACACCTTGCAGGCAGAGGTAGAGGACCGCGATGACTCATCTGCAGAGTCTGTCATCTCAGTGGAAGACATGGCAACCGGACAACCGGAAGGTGAGCAGCTAGAGGAGGCACCCCTGGACATTAACATGTCAGAGGATGAGGACATGGCACCCAAACCCCCTGTGGTTACGAGCCTTTTTCATCCAAGCCTCTTTAGGTCGCTTCTCCACAAAGCCACCTTGACGGCCAACCTTTCTACGGCCAAACCAGAAACACCGGCCACCACACCACAAGAGGATCCCATCTTTGAGGCGGCAACAACCTCCCGTAATGAGGTAATACCTATCCCAAATTTTTTTGTGAACTCTCTTGTGAAGCAATGGCAGGCACCGGCAGCAGGGCCATTGCCTTCCGCGCAAGACAAGCGCTATTTTAATGTGGCCTCCCAACTGGCACAACACCTGGCAATTCCACCGGTTGACCCTCCCGTACGGGCTCTGTATGCCAATACCCAGATCCCTGGCGAATCAGAGGAACTTCTGCGCCCAGAGGAGCGTAGGACGGAGTCAGCCTTACAAAAGGCGCACCAGACAGCGGCATGGGCGATAAAGGCGTCCACAACAGCGTCGTTTTTCTGCCACGTCTCCCTCAAGTGGCTGCATGCGCTTCAGGAGCGCACACCATCCACCGAAACACGCTCCCGGCAAGACATCAAGAAGCTCCTGGCAGCGGCTCAATTTACGTCGGACGCCACCCTTCAGGCGGCCAGATTCGCAGCCCGCTCTATGGGGTCAACTGTAACAGCACGCCGTATGCACTGGCTTCGTTCCTGGCCCGCTGACGCAAAGCACAAGTGGAAACTGGCCACGGCTCCCATTGCCGGTCAGTCCCTCTTTGGACCTGCCCTTGACCCTTTGGTCACTGAAACAAAAGATAAACGCAAGATTCTCCCAGCTTGCTCAAAACACCCTAAAAAATCCTTTTACAGGAAGGGGTTCAAGGGTTCGGACCAGGGGTATGCCCGGCCTCAGGGCCAGTCAGGATACCAGGGGCAATCTGGGTACCACGGGCAATCCGGGTATCAGGGACAGTACGGGGCCCGTCAACGCCCAGCCCCTGACAGAACTCCCAAGGGGTCGCAGCCCAAACGGCCCTTTAGAGGGGCCGGTGGTCGCCCTTACCGCCGGTTCAAGTAAAGCTGCACCGGTTCCTCCCATTGGGGGTCGTCTGGCATTATATGCCGGTCGGTGGGAGGAAATCACCAATGACGCATGGGTTTTGCAGACCCTGTCGTCAGGGCTATCTCTTGAATTTCTTTCCACCCCCCCGAGGTTCTTCCTACACTGTCCCTTGTCATCTAATCCTGCTAAACGGGTCCTAATGAATCAGGCCATCAAGCATCTGTTGGACATTCGAGCCATCCAACAGGTGCCCACGGACCAACAGGGACAGGGATTCTATTCCATATTGTTCGTAGTGCCAAAATCCTCGGGTGGGTGGAGAGCCATTCTTGATTTAAAACGCCTCAATAGGTATGTCATCTATAAGAAATTCAAGATGCACACCCTGCAATCAATTCTGGCGGGTATTCGGCCAGGCGACTTTCTCGCATCAATTGACCTGTCGGAGGCTTACCTCCACATCCCAATCAATTTGGACCACTGCCAATACCTCCAGTTTTGTTATGCAGGGGTGCATTACGAATATCTGGCGTTGCCCTTCGGCCTATCTTCTGCACCCAGGGTGTTCACGAAGGTCCTGGCCGCCTTGACAGCCCACCTGCGGGCTATTCCCGTGCGTGTTCAGTGCTACCTGGATGACATCCTCATCCAGTCCTCCTCTCTGTCCCAGGCAGAGCAGGACATCCAGGTAGTCCTTAACACCCTTGAGCACCACGGGTTCCTAGTTAACATGGGAAAGAGTCAACTGTCCCCCTCCACCAGGGTCACTCACCTGGGGGCCATCATTGACTCTCTGGAGTGCAGGGTGTACCTGTCAAAGGAGCGGAGGGACAGCCTATCGGATTTAGCCCAGCGTGTTCTGGCCCAAATCAGGGTTCCCCTGAAGCAGCTGTCCTCCCTCCTGGGAAAGATGATATCTGCGATTCATATCACCCCGTGGGCTCACCTGCATTCCAGAGACCTTCAATGGTTTCTTCTCCCTTTCCAGTGTGCCGATCGCAGCGATTCCCCTGCCAGGGTCCAGCTCCCGTTGGTCGTGAGGAAGTCCCTCCGTTGGTGGTCCTCAACAGCTCTCGCCAAGGGCACCGGCTTCCTGGAACCACAAAGGTTGACACTCACCACGGATGCCAGCACTACAGGTTGGGGGGCCCACATAGAGAAACAGGTTGCCCAGGGCACCTGGTCCAGTGCCGAACAGAGCCTCCCCATCAACCTGATGGAACTGAGGGCTGTCAGGTTGGCCCTGTGTCACTTCCGGGACCTTCTCTTGGGCAGTCATGTCCTTGTCTTGACAGACAATGTAACAACGAAGGCCCATATAAATCGCCAAGGAGGGACAATGTCCAAGGCACTCATGGCAGAGGCCATGGCACTGGGGCTCTGGGCAGAGAGGCACCTGCAGTCCATCGCAGCGGAGCATATCTCCGGGGTGAGCAACACGACCGCAGACTGGCTGAGCCGGAACTCCATCGACCCGGCAGAGTGGTCCTTACACCCGGACATCTTCCAACAACTGGTCAGTCGGTTCGGTCTGCCGGTCATGGACCTCTTCGCCACCCTGGAGAATGCCAGGTTGCCCAGGTTTGTCACCAGGTTCAGAACACAGGGGGCAGCGGACACAGATGCACTTCGATGCGACTGGCCGCCAGGTCTGCTATATGCCTTTCCTCCCCTTCCCCTGATCCCAAGGGTCATCCGGAGGGTCCTACAGTTGAGGGCGGAGGTAATCCTGTTAGCTCCACACTGGCCCAGGCGGGCATGGTTCGCGGACCTTATGTCCCTGTCCGTGTCACCGCCCTGGCGGATCCCGCCGACAGAGTGGTCGCTTGTCCAGGGGTCAGTTCACCATCCAGAGCCACATTGGCTACAACTGACCGCCTGGCACTTGAGCGGCTAACTCTTAGGCATCGCCTGGTTCCGGACAATATCGCTCAAATCATGTTGGCCTCTAGGAGGCCGTCCACTGAACGTATTTATTCGGCCACCTGGAAGGCCTTCTGTCGCTGGTGCACACAGGTGGGGTATTCTCCTGTTGATCTCTCAATAATCAATGTAATACAATTTCTGCGTCAGGGCCTTGCCAAGGGACTTTCCCCTAACACACTGCGCTGCCAAGTAGCGGCTTTATCGACTGTCCTCTCGTGTCCAACTGTGGACTCTCTTTCCGGGCACCCACTTCTGAAACAATTTTTGAAGGGGGCTT
Organism: Diadophis punctatus similis; assembly: GCA_023053685.1. Taxonomy (NCBI): domain Eukaryota; kingdom Metazoa; phylum Chordata; class Lepidosauria; order Squamata; family Dipsadidae; genus Diadophis; species Diadophis punctatus. The sequence goes on from JALIGW010000001.1 coordinate 45,343,694, forward strand.
CCAATCTGTGTCCTCCCATGGTCCATAGGTTCCCCACCTGGGACCTATCTAAGGTACTAACTGCTCTCACCACTGGGCCGTTTGAGCCTCTCTCTACGGCATCCTTGATGCACTTGACTTACAAGGTAACTTTTCTTGTGGCTGTGACTTCAGCACATAGGATTTCAGAACTGGCAGCTCTATCTGTACGGGGGGATCTATGTGTGTTTTACCCTGACAGGGTGGTCCTGCGCCTGGACCCCACCTTCGTTCCGAAGGTCAACACATACTTCCACAGGGCGCAGGAAATAATTCTTCCCTGCTTCTATCAAACTCCTATTAATGACTCTGAGCATGCGTGGCACCTGCTGGACATCAGGCGTGCCCTGGACATCTACTTGCAACGCACCTCTAGTTTTCGACGAACTGAGGCACTCTTTGTGTCCTTTCGCCCGTCTTCCATGGGCTCCAAGGTATCATCTTCCACGGTGGGCCGTTGGCTCCGAGCGGCCATTTCCTTGGCCTACGAACAAATGTCTCTGCCCCAGCCCCCCGGACTGACAGCGCACTCAACACGCAGTGCGGCCACCACTGCAGCCTGGAACGCCCGGGCCTCCATTGTGGAAGTTTGCCGTGCGGCCACGTGGGTCTCCCCTACACCCTTTGTCCGGCACTATAAACTGGACGTCTATGCCTCGGAGGAGGCGGACTTTGGCCGGAGGGTGCTGCATCAAGGTGTGGGGGGACTGATTCAGTCTCAGCCAGATACAGGTGGCCCGCCCTAGGGACAAGGTACTTTGGTATGTCCCATTCTTTGGAGGATGGCTCCACCCACTATGGAGAAGGGACGTTGTTTACTTACCTGATACGTCCTTTCTCATAGGGTGGAGCCATCCTCCAAGTCCCTCCCTTCTTGGGTGTACTGGCTGGACTGTCCGTTGTCATTATTCTCTTATTTTGTACATATGTTCATTATTTTTTTCATCCTGTACATATGTTCATGAGGTGTGTGTTACTGTTCTTAGTTTGCCTTATATAATTAAAAAAAAAAGAGAGAGAGAGAAGTGAGTTGGTCTAATGGGTTAGCACGTTGAGTTTGACCTTCGTCCCTCGCAAAAAGAGGGGGTGCCAAGGCAAGAAGGTCCTATTTATACTTTTGAATAAACTCGGTCCTGATTGGCTGGAGGGCAGGTTTAACCCATTCTTTGGAGGATGGCTCCACCCTATGAGAAAGGACGTATCAGGTAAGTAAACAACGTCCCTTCTGTTTACATATCTGAAAACCTAAGGAGGATTTTCAACCAACACAACATAGATATACACTTTAAACCCCAGAATAAACAAATGCAGAAGCTTGTCTACCTCAAGAATAAAGCACATAGACACAAACTCAGTAATGTGATATATGCAGTACAATGCAGTGAGACATATGCATATCTGTACATTGGAGAAACAAAACAACCACTTCACAAATGCAAGGCACAACACAGGAGAACAAACACATCAGGACAAGATTCAACAGTCCAGCTATATTTGAAAGACAAAGCTCACTCTTTTGAAGACAGCAAAGTCCACATTCTGGACAGAGAGTACCACTGGTTAGAAAGAGGGATCAAAGAGGCCATCTACATTAAGACTGAACATCCCTCTCTCAACAGAGGGGGAGAGATACGACACTACCTTTCTCCTGTTTACAACACAGTCCTTTCAGCAGTTCCAAGAAGGTTCCACACCCATTTGCACTATCCAGGTGACCCTGAGGATCCAGATAAACCTCCGGGTGGCCTCAACCACTCTCAGAAAGAGTGCTAATGATCAGATGATTGCAAGGAATATAAATTCTGTCATTCTCTACCATTTATTGAGAACCGAAGAAGTTCTTGGATAAGAAGTGAAATGTCTTCAAGCAAAAAACAAAGAAAGTCCAGTTTCCTTTTCAAAGAGCACCTTTGGGACAACCATGACTGGATGACTGGGAAACTCCATAGACATTAGAGAGTATGGTAAGCACTGACTCAATTGAATGGCTGTTCATCCCTCTAGCGAATCAACTGCTGGGTTTAGTCTCCAACAAATTAAGTCATTTAAGGTATCTGAAATGAACAGAAGCATTCAACACAGAAAATATATTTTGAAAGTGGAGCATAACAATGTGTTCTTAAGTTGCTTTGGCAGTATGGGGAGTGGAATTAAAAGAGGACAATGTCTATTTCTGCCCTCCAGTTGCCTGTCTGTTTTGACAATGGGGCAGCCCAATTGTGCAGATAAGCCTTACACTTCAGATTGGCTCAGAAGAACTGATCTATTTCTAATTTGTTTACATAATAAGTTACCTATATATCTATTTATTCATTTATTCAATTAATATATGTACCTGCCTCATATACATGACTCTGGGTTACTCACACAATTAAAACCCCCAAAATGATTAAAATAAAACAACAAAAATAAAAACCATTAAAAACCAATTAAAATAGTTTAAAACTTAATTTGCGGGCAAGTACAATGCATATAATGACTAGCAATACGACTGGTTAATAGGCTTCCTGCTACCATTAGATCCTCAGGCACCACTGGATCTCTCTTGCCACCACTAGATCCCCATACAAAGCCATGTTTTGAGAACCTTTTAAAAGGCCAGCACTAGTGATTATGCCAAATTCTAATTTTTTGGATTGTTTATTTTTCTATATGTTTTATTGTTGACATTTTTTTTGCATTGATGCCATTTTTATATTGTTCATTTCAACTGAACAATATAATTTATGCTGCTGTTCATCTGAAACATTCTCAGTTGTTTTAGTCAGAATGTTAGAGATTAGTGACTTAAAAGTAAATGGATATTGATGGTGTGGGGCATCTTCACAAATGGCTTTTTATGCCTGCAAGATGGACTATGCAGAAGAGTTGTAGAGTAGCTTTTCCCTGGGATGGGAAGTGAAAGTATATTTATCTGGAGTATTACAACATTGGCATCAAACCAATTTAATCATTCTTCATATGTTTCTGTTTTAAACAGTGAATGACTTCAAAATGCCTGTTGTCTTCCATAATAGTTTAACAAAAAGATGGGGTTTCAAAGAAGCCAAGAAGAAGGTGAAAGAAAAGGTGTACCTACTCAAACACAATTCCCATTGAATTCAAGTGGACTTAATCCTGGGAAACCAAATATAGGATTGCAAACTAAATAGATCTAAACTGGCTATCTCACGGGAGTCATGTGAAGAATCAGCTGCTGATCTTTGCTTCTTGAAGCTTTCCTGTAACTTGAGAAAGAGAACATGTGTTGTCCAGATTCCAGGGGGTCTCTCATCCCCCAACACCAGTGAGGGATATGCAGTAATTCCAGCCCTGTTTCCTACACCCCTTCCATATGTGCAGTATAAATGCAAAATAGCAGGATTCCAATTATGCTGATCCTTTCCGATTTATTATTCACTGCTGATCATCTTTATGTGTAGTCTGATGTGATTCAAGCCAGCCAAATGAAATCCCCAGCCACAGAGATTATTGGCATACATATTCTGCAGTTTCATATGAATTGCTATTTCCCCCCGCTTTGCATTATGATTGCTGGCTGAAGAATGAATACAAAAACACCCAGAGACATTCCCCTGGAAGCTCCTCCTAAGCAAGCAGCTTGGAAATTGAGCTTATTTAAATTAAAAGAATTGACATAAGGCCTTTCCCCAACACTAAGCTGAAGTGCTTACCTAGGCATCCATAGGTTGCCAAAGAACAACGCTGGTGTGTGGAATTTGCTGAACTCATTGATGATCCCTTTCCTCCCTCTGCTCCCAATTACTGACAGTCACCTGATTTCCATCCAAGGTAATGAATAACAAGCCTAACATATTTTACACCCCCCCCCCAAGATGTCCTTGGACAGAATTGGAATAAAAGGGGAAATACTAGTTTAATTCCACTATAACTAAAGATTGCTTAAGCCCGTTTCACTCAAAGATTAAGGCAATATCATGGGGACTCATGCGAAAACAGTTGACAAGGCATGTTTGTTCTATGCTTAGATTCAAGCAGATACATAGACTTAAATGTGCATCCAGGATCTCGCCACCCAGAAGATATCAAATCCCCAAAGACATTTTTAGATACACCAGCAAACCAGTAATAGACCAGTTGCCTGTGGCAAAGAGGTGGTACAAAATCCGCATATAGAAAAGAAGTATCAAATGTTTGAGAAAGGGAGGAAAGCATAGCCTACATTTTTCTCTCTCTTCCCTGCTTTCTTGAGAAAAGAGTACCCATGTCCTCAACCTGCCGTCAGCATTTGTCTTCTTGCATAGAGCTGCATGTCCTTAGTGATCAATTCAATGCTAGTTTTTGCTCTGGGCTACCTCAACTGAATAGCTGAATGTGGAACCTGTCATTGTAATTTACTACAGTGCATTTTCCCAAGTTCTGGGAAAATTCTGGGACATTTAAATAGCCTCTGAGATAAATTACTCCATGTTGACCATAGCACTCCTGTCCCTGCCATTAGTCTGCCATTATTAGATCTGATAATAACCCTCAAGACAACAGTCTAAAGGAGTCAGATTTGCATAGGTCAGCTCACATCTGTTGAATAGGAAAGTCACATGGGGGGTGGTTGGCTTTACTTTTTGTTACTTTTCCATCTTGTCCTCTTCCCAAGGGTTGCAGAGTAGCCAGTTTTCCCAAACTGAATCCTTGGATTCAATTCAACAGAGTTACCTTACATCCTGGTAAGCTTCAGCTTGGTACTATTTTTTTAACCTTTGAATATTTACCTGGATTTTAAGCATACCTTGCATTGGGCATGGGGCTGGACCCTCAAGGGCTGGAGTTTTCAGGGTCCCTTCATTTCTAGAGTCTATTTATTTATTTATTTATTTATTCATTCATTCATTTATTTATTTATTTATTTAGTTGTTTTTATATGCCGCCCAATTCCCGTAGGACTCGGGGCGGCGTACAACATAATTCAACAACAATTTATAAAAACGATAGCAATGATTTAAAAAATTACAAAATTTAAAAAATTTAAAAACAGACCATCATTCAAACATGGGGGATTGATCTTAATTTCACCCCGCCTGCAGGAAGAGCCATGTTTCTATGATATTAATAGCAACAGCACTTAGACTTATATACCGCTTCATAGTGCTTTACAGCCCTCTCTAAGCGGTTTACAGAGTTCAGCATATTGCCCCCAACAGTCTGGGTCCTCATTTTACTGATGGAAGGATGGAAGGCTGAATCAACCTTGAGCTGATGAGATTTGAACAGCTGAACTGCTAAACTAGCAGTCAGCTGAAGTTGCCTGCAGTGCTGCACTTTAACCAATGCGCCACCTCGGCTCTTAATGACATAGAAAACTTGATGCAAAAGAGAGAACTAAAATATTTATGCCAGTTTTAGTATGTCTCCAGTGATTGTCAATTTAAGCAGCAAGCTCATTCATAACCACCATGTTGAAAAAAATGCAGTTCTAAAAGTGTAACTCAAAGCAAATGTTAATCTTTTAATTAATATTTAACTGTGGAATGTTATAATGCATTCTTGTGTCAGTGGATTAGCCTTATTTGCTTACATTACATTCTGCTATGATCTCTCTGAAATTCATAAGGATGATTATGGTTGTGAAGGATACCATTAACAGCTTAAGTGTTCAGAGCAACATAAGACTTGCTCATACAAGAAAAATAGAGAGGCTGAATGATTGTTCTATGAATTAGGAAAGTCCCTGTTGAATCTAACTTCTGTTACTTGCCAGCTGGCCTTAGAAGCAAGCTGCTTTCTCATTTCTCCTTTAGCATCTGTAATGCTGGTTTACCATTGTTCCTTGGTTGGCAAACAGAATACTATTTAATCCAATTGACTGTTATTTTATTCCATATGATTTTTTATTTTTTTTTAGCATTCAAGCTTCCTTGTTCCCCACTAAGAATCATGAGATGGGATAGGAACCAAAGAATTTTGAAATAATCCTAGACTTCAATGATCATTCTTTAAATTCCTTTCCCTTACTTATTCTTGGCCAATGGGGCATTTGCTATTTATTCAGACTTATTTGTGACATTAGATGGACAACCCCAATGTCTGTCCAAACCAGCTCTAATTAGGGTGTGAATCAACAAAAATCTGTTTTGTTTTATTGCCTACCTTGGATGCCCAGGTTTTTTTTTACTTCAATGGGTTTTTAATAGTTTTAAAATATATAAAATATATAACATAGTTGCATGTGCAGGGTATCTTTGCAAGAAGACTTTTTGGGGGCTTCCCAAAACTCTTGAATTAGCATGGAATTATTATGGCCGAGTCGAGGAAAAGTGTCTGTGTAAATGATAGAATTTGAATCATGGGAATTGGAAGAAAGGCCTTATTGCTCTATAGGCAATTATTGTTAGAAAAAAAGCTACTTTGTTCAGTTTTAACATGCTGCAAAACGCAGTTGCTACATTTAACTGAAAACCTCTACGAGCATTTTGCCTCATTTGGTTCTTCTGTGTTGAAGGTTCATGTAAAAATGAAAATCATAGAAGTCAAAGAGATCAAGAGAAATAACAGTTGCATTTATTGCTATATATGTGCATGTATGTTTGTGTGGAGGAGGTCGGAATGAGCTGCATAGGATTGATTCCTCCCTCCCTCCCTCCCTCCCTCCCTCCCTCCCTCTTATTACTAGAAAATATGTAAAATAATCAATTGGGAAGAGGGAATACTTATTGAAAGATAGTAAGGTCCAAGAGTTTTGGTTTCCTCTTTTTAAAAGTGACTTTTAAAAATGATTGCTGTGAATGAGACAAGAGCTGCAGATTGAATATCATTTCTCATTTTCTTGAAACTTGCCTAATAAAATTATATATGGTACACTTGTGAACAGCGAAGGTTGTAACATGTTGGTTTTGTGGCCAGCAGGTGGGCTGCTGCTGATATGATGTGACTCAGCAGCAGGAGAGAATAAAAATGGGGAAAAGACATCCAGAAAGCCCTTGGAGGGCAGATGAACTGTCACAAGGGCAGATGAGCTGGCCTGGCTATTAGCCAGGACTGTCATGGAGCAGAGGGAAGCAGCATTCTGATTGGTCCTTAAAAAAACAAGAAATCCGAAAAGAAACCAGCATGGCTGCACAAAGCTCTCTCTAACAAATTGAATGAAAAAAAGGTCAAGTACAAAAAATGGAAAGTGGGACACATAACTAAGGCAGAATATCAGCAGATAGCCAGAATCTGTAAAGACGAAGTCAGGAAAGCAAAGGCCCAGAATGAACAAAGACTTTCAACAAAAGTCAAAGATAATAAAAAAGTTTCTTCCAACATATAAATAACAAGAAAAAAAATGCCTGGAGCCTCCAGATGAGGAGGGTCTGGGCAGAAGACTCAGAAGGAGATGCACCATGTAATAATCCAAATCCCAAAAAAACATGAAGAAAGGTTTTAAGCAGCCACTAAAAAAAATCAGCCTATCCCCTTCTTATTTTTCTCTCTCTCTCTCTTAGTAAAACTGAGGGGAAGGGAGGAGGAGAAAGGAGGGGACTTTGTTAAGCAATGGAGTGAGTGGTTGCTAGAAAACAGTTTTGGGGAAAAGTTAGAGAATGCTTTTTGAGAGACAAGAAGGAGGAAAAGACTTCCTGTTGGGAATCTTAGGATCTCCTGCTGTAAATTTTATTTTCTAATTCCACTAAATATTCTTGTATATAATAAGAGAGAACAAAAAAAGCCTCCATGGTCTCTGTTTCTGGAGAACAATTGTTTTTGTTAAAATCAAGCACATCCCCAGCTGTCATAAGTACCACCAGTCAGGCTGAGACAGGGGTAGAATTCAGCAGGTTCTGACAGGTTCTGGAGAACCGGTAGCAAAAATTTTGAGTAGTTTGGAGAACTGGTAGCAGAAATTTTGAGTAGTTCGGAAAACCGGCAAATACCACCTCTGGCTGGCCCCAGAGTGGGGTGGGAATGGGGATTTTGCAGTATCCTTCCCCTGGAGTGGGGTGGGAATGGGGATTTTGCAGTATCCTTCCCCTGCCATGCCCACCAAGCCACGCCCACCAAGCCACACCACGCCCACCAAGCCACACCCACAGAAACGGTAGTAAAAAAATTGGATTTCACCACTGGACTGAGGATATAAGTCAATGACTGCACTGTGAGGTAATGGCTCACTGTGTGGTGCTATTATCTCCTACAGTTAGAGATCTACCTCTGCCAGGTATGAGAAGGGCCAGGTTACCTAATTATGCTTGAACTTCAAATCAATGCACACATATAATAATCATATCAAAAGGCTCCATATTAGTATAGGTAATAAAAAATTTACCTCCTGGCATCAAATCTAACATTACACTGAGGGTTAGCCTCTCTTCTGAGATCCATACATTGAGCCCAGATATCTACAAGGCACTTCTAATGATGCATATACATTAAAAGGGTAAGAAATAACTTTCTAAGTAAGTGCCTTTAGAAAAAAAGTAGGCTGTCTAGTTCTTTATATACAGGCCTACTGCAGGATTGGGGCCAAACGCAGAGAAAAATAAAATTAATTTATAATGAGTTGCTCATAAATCTTACCCTACTTCAACTTATAGCAGACAGGAGCTAGGATTAGATAAGGGCATAATATTGGAAGTGGGGTCAGGGAAGGAAACTTCTATATCTAAAGTCAGAGCTAGACACTTTAGCATCCTTGAAACAATAATGATAATAATAATTCAACAATTCTAGAGCTACAAAGAACCACCTTTTGATTGATTTCCATGGCTTTTGATTGATGACAAAAACACATTCAATTCACTACCATATAGTTGGTTTAGAAAATGTTTAGAAATTTTGGAATTAATGAGAAAAATAAAATGTTTTTAAACAGTGCAATAAAATGGCAATGAAAAAACAGAAAATGGCATTAATGATAGATATAGAAGGATTTGGAAAAATTTTTTTTCCAAGGAGAGATTTTGTTTCCATTACTTTTTAATATGGCTCTGATTTCACTGATAATTTTGAATAAAATGTTATCTGGCTATAATTTATCAAAACAAGGCACAAACATCTCACACGTGCTCTGCATGGATGATTAGAAATCATACTGTGTGCAAAATCATGTAGACAAATACTGTTGCTTTTAGATACTGTTCAAATATTTACTAATGATATCAAAATGGAAATTGGATTGGATAAGTGTACAATGCTGACCCCCCCCAAAAGGGAGGGGGAAGAATGCTTAGATGATAATAAACTATGAAATGGTGCTAAAATCAAAGCATTGCCAATGAAAGGAAGTTAGAAATATTGGTGTGTTTTAGAAACAATATCTTGAATGTCCAAGTGACAAAGAAAACCAGTGCTGAATATATAAAATAACTTTGCAAAATTTTAAGACCAAACTTGAATGGTGGTAATAAAATCAAATCCATTAATATTTGGGCTGTTCATATACAGCAGATATTGGACATAAGCAAAACTAGATACTTCAGTGTGCAAGATCAAAAAACTTAGAACGATGCACTACACCCCACAAAAATATAGATTGCTTGTTCTTATCTGGGAAAATTGTTGCAAATAAAGCAGACATTGGAACTGAAAATCATAGGTCTAAATGATTATGTAAAGGGAAGCAGAAGAAGGATATTAATGAATTTCTGCAAAGAAAATATTTTGAATGTGACAGAATCAAAAGTGGGGCATGAAAATGAACAGTTACAAAAGTGAATGAAACATCGAAAGCTAAACCTGGTCAATATCTGACGAATCGAAGGCAATGTGAAAAGTAACAAAATTTAACAATGGCTTGAGATCGGATCCACCAAAAAGGAAATGAAGGGCTTAATATTTGCAGCTCAAGAAGAAGCATTAGGAACAAATATTTTAAAGGTAAAAAGGTAAAGGTTCCCCTCGCACATATGTGCTAGTCGTTCCCAACTCTAGGGGGCGGTGCTCATCTCTCTTTCAAAGCCGAAGAGCCAGTGCTGTCTGAAGACGTCTCCATGGTCATGTGGTCATATATTAAAACTGAGCATTAAAAAATGGAAATAAAGCCAAAGTAGATTATGCAGAGAAAGATGAAACTGATGACCACCTACAAGAACTCAATGTGCTATTATATCTATTGTGTCTTCACAATAGTTGAAGAAACACAACTTTTTCTTGCAGATATGGCAATACTAAACCACACTAGAGAAGGTCTTAAAGGAACTGGAAAGGATTGGAAAATGTTGGTACTTAATAACTGATATACAGAAACTATGGAATAAACTGAGGAAAAAAATTCCACATAATTATTGGAGCATTCAGAGCTGTAACAATGGAATTGTTGAAACAACTGACAAAATTAGAATGAGTTGTCTTCACAAATTGAGTATACAAAAGCCAACTGTGTTTGGAACCATGTATATATATTTAGCGGTATGTTATTTGCGCAATTTTTAGGCTTTTGACTAAAGCTGTCCTTAAATTATCAACACTTCTGAGTATTCTTCAGAAGAGAGTGTTTGAAGAGCTGTCAGCCCTGGTGTGTTTGAAAAATAAAGAACCAGAAGCAGAATGTGGGTAGCAGCCTGGAAACAGCAATGTGGACAGTTAGCCCCTGGACCATTAATCTCATTCTGATTTGAAATGGATTTCATCGCAATTGCATGCAGGAACATGGAAATATCTTGCAAATCTCAATGCTCTTTTACTTTTTTTAAAAAAAAACATGGATGTATTTTCCTCTGATGGTGCAGTCAGAGAGCTAAATCACCAAAGAGATTGCCTGGAATGAGTTTACCGTAATCCCATCCTGCCAGCTTTAACTGTACTCAGAGCAGCATCAAAAGCACACATTGGGGAAAGATACAATGTGATAGAAAAGACAGAAGATAGACAAATCAGGAAAGGTGATCAAGTAACCTATGGCTATTTATTTATTTATTTATTGGGCTGCACATCGAAGAGTTGGGGCTTGGGGAGCCTCAGCCCCAACTCTTCGATGTGCAGCCCTTTTGCTTTGCTACTCTGCAGCGGAATACTGTGCACCTGTATGGTTAAACAGCTCACATACAGGACTTATTGATGTTCAACTTAACCATACGATGAGACTAATTACTGGATGTATAAAATCAACACCTAGTCATTGGCTACCAGTTCTTAGCCACATACTTCCCCCGCACTTACAACGACAAGAAGCCCTTATTCGGGAATACAGCAAGATCCTGGTAAATTCCTCTCTACCCATACATGGATATATTCCTGACCTCTTAAGATGTCGATTAAAATCAAGAAATCCACCACTTTTGACAGCGCGTAAGTTGATGGCTGACCATCAGAACATCACACAAAAGTGGATGGAGGCGTGGAATAGCTGCACCCCCCAAGATGTCTCTGGGCACATTAGCCCTAGTAGTATACCTCCAGGATTTGGTCTACCCCGATACATGTGGGTGACATATAATAGAATTAGAGCAACTCATGGGGTGTGTGCTGACTCCTTGCATAAATGGGGAAAGACACCTTCAGCACAATGTGATTGCGGGGCTCCTCAACAGACTATATATATATATATATATATATATATATATATATATATATATATATATATATATATATATATATATATATATATATATATATATATATATATATATATATATATATATATATATATATATATATATATATATATATATATATATATATATATATATATATATTTATTTATTTATTTATTTATTTATTTATTTATTTATTTATTTATTTATTTATTTATTTATTTATTATTGTAGCTGCCTGCTCCCATAGACTCTGGGTGACTTACAAAAACAACATGCCTTGCTTTGTGTACCTGACTGTTTTTACAGAGTTTCTCTGAGGTGCAACCTCGCTTTCCGTCATAACCTCACTTAAACTGACTCCTCCGGCAGTCATGCTGGCTTAGAATAGGAAAATAAACAGGCAACTGGGTAGAGGATGATGTCAGCATCCTGGCTAACACAGGGTACAATGAATAATAAGTGTGTATGCATACTTGGAAGCAAGTGGGAGAATGCCAGAATTCAAGCAAGCCAGCTGGGCCTGCTTGCTGTTCCAGGTCAGAACTGGAGAAAGCAATTAGCTTTTGGATCGTCCACTGCTGCTACAACTATTGAGGAAAGGTCCTGCTTTTCTCGGTTTATTAGAAATAGGGATATTAAGAATGAACTAAAATGCAGCATTCAGGAAGGATGAGCAGTTTCACATTGAGATCAATCAATGGAAGTGTCACGGAAGTGTCAGGAAACAATGGCTACTACCCATGGAGCCAATTTCATTACCACAGGCCTGCAGGAAAGAGTATTCCAGATTCTTATAGTAGTACAGTATTTGTCCTCACCAGAATGTAAATAAGTGATAGTTTCATGAGTACCCGGGACTACCTGATCAGGAGCATGTCTACTGCTTCTAGTCCCTGCTTCTGGATTGTTTTCCAATACTGCTTTCTGGTCCAGCATTTGAGCCTGCTACTTTTGTTCTTGTTTCCAGGTGGTCAATTTACTCTGGACTGGTTTATATTGCACTGATTTTTTTCCAATGTATTTAGTTTCATGCTTAACTAAAATCTGCTTTCCAAATGGAGATTTTATCTGAATAGAACAGATATAAGAAAAGAACACATGATATTAATGCCTATATCACCATCTTCAATTTAAAATTTAATTTTAAATAGATACAAAAGCGGTTAGAGGCAGTACTGCAGGCCACTTTAGCCGACTGTGATCCTCAGTTCAGCGGTTCAAATCTCACCGGCTCAAGGTTGACTCAGCCTTCCATCCTTCCAAGGTAGGTAAAATGAGGACCCAGATTGTTGGGGGCAATATAAATATACATTGCTTACTGGTGTAAACCGCTTAGAGAGTGCTTGCACTATGAGGCGGTATATAAGTCTCACTAATATATAAATAAAAATAAATACTTTGAATCTCCCCAAAAAACTTGTCTTCCAAAAAACTGCATTCCAATGAGCAAAGCTTTTCTTGTACTATGCCTTCACACTTCAGATATTAATCAGAAATCGTTTCAAAGATCTTTTTCATTTTTATCTATTTTTTAGAGTTCATTGCTGTAAGAGCCAAGTTTGTTTTACCTGATAACAATAGACTCAAACCTGCAGATAAAAGCATTATCAAATTAGTCATTTTCAAAGTAAGTTTGTTTCAAAAGAAGAATGAGGAAAAACTTGCATTGTGGGTTTTCTCCCCCAGTCATATAATTAATGTCATCACTAATATATAGACTGGGAAATGAAAGAAGCAGCAGTGAAAATTCAACAAGTGGGCATTCAAATTGGCAGTCTTGTTTTCTCTAGAATTAAGGATAGATAAATCTGTCAAAATAACTTCCCTTCCATTCTTTGTTTTTCTAATTTATACTTTATTCATCTTTTCTGTTCACCAGGTTGATATTTTGGAAAGAATTTGTGTAAAATTCAGGCATTTTTTGTTTTGCCTTTCTATGCATTTTTTATGATAATTTTTTCCTGAATAGAAAATATGTGTATATGAAATTTTCTTAACATATACAAAGGTATGCATTATTTTATGTGAATGTATGTGTGTGCATGTGTGTGTATGAATATCAAAAGATATTAAGCCTGAGATTCATTATTGTAGACTTGATCAACCTTGATTTATAATCACAGATGTTGGAAGAGGCTATTTAAGTCTTTGGCCCAACTTTTTGTGAGGGTATCTGAATTCAGCATTGGAATCAGATTTGGTCTCTACTTAACCTTATCCAGTAAAGGGAAGTCCACCACTTTTAGATAATTACTTCTACTGTTGAACTGCTCTTACTGTTAAGAACAATCCCTAATATTCAATTAGAATCTGCCTTCTTATAATGTATATCCACTATGCTCTGGAATAATGGATAATGAGTCTTGGCCTTTATTCTTTCAGGTATTTGAAGAATGCTCCTGAGAATCCTGTGAGCAGCCAAGGAAATAAACTGATGGATCATAAAAGAAATCAATTCAGAATTCTGAATTGACATGGCTCAAATTATTGTACTTCAGATACACTATGCAAAGATCCATTTCTCTGGAAAAGGCTCTACAACTGGAAAGGGGGGAGAAGAGGATGACCAATAGATGGATGGATGGAGTTTACAGTGGCAATGAGCGTACCATTGGAAGAGATAGATTGACATGGATAAAATCCATCTATGTGGCCAGTAGAAGTTGAAAATGACTTGATGTCACTCCCATCCATCCAATCCTATTTCCTGTCAGTCTTATACAGTTAAATTCTTTTTACGAAATGGAGAACTTATCTCTGTTAAATTTCATTCAATTATTTTCAGCCCAATTGTTTCTAGCCAAGTTTTTTTTCAACCTTGGCAAGTTTAAGTGTGGAGTGGGGATTTCCAGGAATTGAGGTCCACACATTTCAAAGTTGCCTATGTTAAAAATACTGTTACCAAGATCGTTTGCATTTTGTTTGCTTCTATGGCAATAAATTTCCCCCCATGCTATATTATCTGTAAATTATATTAGTAATCCTTTCATCAAGTCATTAATCAAATGCTGCTGAGAATTGGATCCTGGACTGAACTTGTGGCATTCCACTCTGTATTTCACCCCTGTATTTGATGAGAAATCATTGGTGAACTCTCTTGCAATATAACTTTCAATCCAGCTGTATTTTTATTAAATTGTTCTGCCTTCCATTCTTTAGCTGGTTTGGACAGGATTGAACAACCATTTGTCTAAAATGGTATAAGGTTTCCTCCCTGAGCAGGGGGTTGGACTAGAAGACCTTCAAGGTTCCTTTTAATTCTGTTATTCAACACAAATTAATTCTGTTACTTAATTAATGTGTGAATTTTAATGATATGCAGTGCTTTTAAAATGTTTGCTGAAATCAAAACATGTTATATTTAAAACATTCATATAATCTGCTATGGAAGATGTCCAACTTTTACAAAATGAGGTCAGTTTTGCCTAAACAAATTGGTCCTGATTTCCATTATGATTTAAGAAAACAACCATCTTAAAACAGTTATTCATTTTTTGTCTGCCCTAAAATCTTCCTGGATATCAGCATTAGACTGACCAGCTTGCAGTTTGTTATCTATCTATCTATCTATCTATCTATCTATCTATCTATCTATCTATCTATCTATCTATCTATCTATCTATCTATCTATCTATCTATCTATCTATCTATCTATCTATCTATCTATCTATCTATCTATCTATCTATCTATCTATCTATCTATCTATCTACCTACCTACCTACCTACCTACCTACCTACCTACCTACCTACCTACTGATTGGAGATAGGATATCATTGGTGTCAGGGGTGGGTTCCTAATTTTTTTACTGCCACTCTGTGGGTGTGGCTTATTTTGTAGGTGTGGCTTGCTGGCCAGGTGATCGGGTGGGCGTGGCTTCTCGGACTGCTGAAGGGAGGGGAACTGAGATAGGTCGTACCTCCCATTCCCCCTCCCCTCAGCAGCTCGAGAAGCCTCAAACATGCGAAAATGCCCAGGATCATCATCGCGTGTTCGTGGCTTCTCGGACTGCTGAAGGGAGGGGAATGGAGATAGCTCCTGCCGCCAGTTCTTTCACCGTCTCACGCGCTCCCTCAGCCATCCTCCCCTGCTTGGACTCACTGTGGGGTAGGAAGGCAGCACATGAGCAGTGCTGGAAGGTCGGCTTCTGGGCATGCGCAGAAGAAATAAATAAAAAATAAAAAAAAAATTTTTAAAATGGCGGTGCCCAGGCACCGGCAACCGACCGCACCGGTATTGTGACGTCACCAGCGGGCCGCTACCGGTGCTATAGAGTGGACCGCACTGGTAGGAAACCACCACTGATTGGTGTTCCTCTAATGATCTAGCAATTAACCAGTTCTCCAGAATTTCTCAAAGATAATACATAGCAGTTTAACTTTACCAACAGTAAATTCTTTTATCTGTGGAAAGTTAAAGTCATTCCAAGTAAATAACTTTCTCTGACTGAATTTCTACCAGGTTGACGCTTATCCATTTATTCTGCACTTCAGAGTTGCCTGTGGAGCACATACCCCTTTGTGAACTAAACAGACGAAAGAGGAACTCTGTTATCAGTTAGCATTTTGCCTTTTTCACTGAGCAACTGGTACATTTTTCTCTTATTTTTATTTTGAACATATCTAAAAAATATCCCTAGTATTCTATTTCTTAACAGAACAATTAATCCGTGGAATGACTTACCTGCAGAAGTTGTGAGTGTTCCATCACTGGAAACTTTTAAGAAGAGAGTGGACAACCACTTGTCTGCAATTGTATAGGGTCTCCTGGTTGAGCCGGGGGTTAGACCAGAGGACCTCCAACTCTGTTATTATGTTATTCTTTGCCAAATATATGTAATTCTGATCTTCAGTCTTCTGGATTTCTCCACATTGTGAAACTTCCTTTATATATTCTTCTTTGTTGACTGTTTTCTCTTTCTACTTCTGAAATAGATTCCTCTTATAAATGCCATTTTCAGATGTCCCAAAGGTGCTTTTTTCACGAGGCAACTGGACTTGTTTTTTCCTTGAAGACATTTTGCTTCTCATCCAAGAGGCTTCTTCAGCTCTGAAAGGATAGTGGGGAATGGAAGGATTTATATTCCTTGCAGACAGCTGGTCATTTGCATCTTTTTAGAGGGTCATTGAAGCACTTGGCGGTTTATGTTCTCAGGGTCACCGAGTAGTGCTACTCAGCACTACTCAGGTGATCCTAAGGACACAGATAAACCTCCAAGTGCTTCAATGACTCTCTAAAAGTATGGATCCATACTATGGATACTATCCATACTATCCATACTATCCATACTATGGATCTCATGATAACAATGCTTAAAAAGAGTGTGCATATCTTAGGCTTTGATGTCTGGGTTTTCATTTCCAACCCCCCCCCCATACAATTCATTTAAAAATTCTCCCAATTAACTTCAGCCAAATACATTTTCCCATTTCTTACAAAGCACAGCTCATCTTGTGCCAGCAGTCCATGTTTTAGCAATGGTCCAAGAAAGCAACTTTTTACATAGATACCATTTGTAAACCCAATCAACCCACTTGCTGTGTTCTTCCCCTTTTTTCTTGGTTCTCTTCCATGCACTCAAAAGATGAATAGGAACACTACTTTAGCACCCCTGGTCTTATGTCTGGACTTCTGAAGTGATGATTCTTTGAAGTATTATCTGTGCATATTTGGATTATCAGGAAGGAATAACCATCAGTGAATTTCGTAAGCCTTAGAAACTGCTCTGTCACATCCCTGATTTGATAAGCTAGAAACCAAGGATATCAGAGTTCCAATCAGTCCTTGAAAATCTATATAAAAATTATATAAAATCATATAAGATAATTTTGTCTCCCTAAAAGTGTTTGGCTTCAAAGTGTAGCAATTTGAATCTAAAACTGATCCAAAATTTGTTCCTTTTAACTAAATAGCATTTGGAACTTCTGAGCCTCCAGTTACATGTTGCTTACATGAAGTTATTTTCTGTTGTAAAACACTGTTATCAGGAAATAATACTGGGGGAACAATCTGTTTCAGTCTGAATCTATTTTGTTGTTTACACTCATTTGCTGTAGTGAAGTTGTGAGGACTGTGATACATCTTAACTTTGTGATATCACTCTTACAAACCTCTGAAACTGAATATATAGATTTCGATACAGAATTTAGTTATTTTATGGTTGAGTGAGTTGCCTGGAACCTGGCATATCATTTGCAGAATGATGGTGAGGAATAACTCATATAGATAGTTTGCTTTGAATGACTCATGCTGTAAAGCAATAAGTATGACCTCAGCTGACATGTGAGGTGACATTTCTCTCTGATAGTTGCATACATTCAGTGGCAAGTGGCATGATCAGCTTGTTCCACAATGTGTACTTTTATCACTTGCATTTCTACTAAAAGCCACAGATTATGTTTTGCACATAAAATAGTAATTTCAGGGAAGGGAAAAAAAACCAGTTAATCAACAAAAATATAGCTTTGGGTTCCACAGTATTTCAGTGTTTAACAGGGATGGGTTCTACTTACCTTCCCCACCGGTTCGCATCATGACAGAAGTGCATGTTTTGCACGCACACGCTCGCTTTGCTCGCACACACACATCACTTCCTGGAAATGACCCTCTGTGCATGTGCAGTACTTAAAAAAAAGCTTCTGCACATGTGCAGAAGCAAAAAACAGGATGGCGCAGCAGAGAGAACCGCCTCGGGGACGTGGCAGGACTGGGTCACTGCTAGTTCCAGTGACCTAGGCCGCCACATTACTACCAGTTCTATAGAACCGGTCCGAACCAGGAGGAACCCACCTCTGGTGTTTAAACAGAAAAGCACAGATATACATGTAGATACAAATCCTATAATATGCAATATTTCTCACCCTCACTGTGGTGGAAGATTGTGACCAGATTAGGCATTTTCATTCTGCTATCCTGAAATGGTTGATGCACAAATTCTTTTCTTCAGGTTTTTTAAATATTTAAACTGTGTTAAACACATATTTGATACATCTGCAGAGAACTTCCCTGTGAAAAGGCTATCCTAAGAGTGATCCAAAAGATGCAAAGCGAAGTAACAAATCTTAGAATCCTAGAATTATAGAGTTGGAAGAGACAACAAGAATCATGTCATCCAATCTTTTACAATTTGCAGGAGAACCCCAAATTCACGAGAGGTAGCTGAACAGATGATCTATATCAGAGGTCTTCAAACTTGGCAACTTTAAGACTTGTGGAGTTGAAGTCCACAAGTCTTAAAGTTGCCAAGTTTGAGGACCCCTGATCTACATCTTACCCAGAATTAGATCGTGATCTTCAGAACTATGCTGGACTTGGGATTTCTTTTCTGGCTTTTGTATGTTTTTTATTTTATACACAACTCTTCCAGATTCAAAAAATATTACTCTCATTTGCTGTATGTGAGCTGCAATGCATAATTCTATCATGCTAATCTTTTTGTCCTTCATTAGTTATCCTCTTAATGTACAAAACAACTCTAAGAGTAATTAAGCTGTCCAGAAAATGAGATAGGAAAATTATGTATTGATAAAATGGATTCACCTCAGAAAGAATAAACATTAAAAAAAAACTCCTTATAAGTACAAATAATGCACATCAGGATGAAAAGTTAAAATCTCACTTCTTATCATGTTAGTTTTCTGCTCACAGAAAAAAAAAACCAAAGTAATTGCCAATTCAGCTTTATGGTACATTACAGA
The DNA here is from genome assembly GCA_023053685.1 of Diadophis punctatus similis. Taxonomy (NCBI): domain Eukaryota; kingdom Metazoa; phylum Chordata; class Lepidosauria; order Squamata; family Dipsadidae; genus Diadophis; species Diadophis punctatus. The sequence goes on from JALIGW010000001.1 coordinate 45,362,876, forward strand.
AGCTGTTGGGTTTCTGGCATCAATTTCTTAACAATATATCACCTCTTTCCCTTTGCTTGGGTTGTGTGTGTTTGTGTGGAGGGGAGTTGTAGGGGGAAGGGAAGTAATCGTATATTTTTTTCAAGATGATAATGGAAAATTGGCTGGCTGTCAGCAATTTTTGCTTAGGGCAGACAGTTTCTAGACATGGAAACCTGAAGTTTGAGGCATAATTGTGCTGCCAGAAATAATAAAAGAGATGTTGTAATGAGACTTTAATTTTTATTGAGGCCCAGCAGCTGCTGATTTCTGTGGAGCATGATGACGTCTTTATGGTATATTTTATGATGAGTGGATGATGGCTATCTACCCCCTAGCACATATTATGGTTAAAATGGCTTTATAGGAACCTGATTTTGAGGCTAGTTTGGTTGAAATACAACTCTGAAATTCCACAGCATCTTGATTTTGATTGCAAAAGAGGCCAAGCATACTACATGAGAAGTATAACAACTTTTACTCAGAAATTCAGTTTAAATAAATCCTGAACATTGTGAGGTTTAAAAATAAATTGGTCTTGAATATATCATTTGAGTGTTAGAGAGAGAGAGAGAGAGAGAGAGAGAGAGAGAGAGAGAGAGAGAGAGAGAGAGAGAGAGAGAGAGAGAGAGAGAGAGAGAGAGATTTAAACATGGCTTTATTATTGAGTGTGAATATTTTGCAACTACATGACTGTCATCCTTTTAGAACTTTCCCAATGCAAATTACTTTTGTTTTTCAAGCATTGGATTAAATGGAAATACTCCTACTTGTTCATTCTGTCTCCAATTTTCAGGGAAACATAACTAAAGCTAAGAGGTTAGCTTCGGGAGTTGGGCAGCATAGAAATACAATAAATTAAATTAAATTAAATTAGTTGCTAATGAGAGTCTCTTGCACATCATTTTGGTAGGCTTAAAGGCAGGAATGTTATCTCAAGAAGAGACTCATTGGATGATAATATACCATGTTCAGGTGAGAGAATGGGCTTGAACTTGGCATTTTCCTTTACCTCCTAGTCTCCCCCTGACCTGTCCAACCTCCTCCTACCTACCATTGACTGTAGAGAGGTTGATATGGGCCAGTCTATAAGCAAGCTTGTAGCCATTGTCTTGGGCCTCTAATAGTAATGCTTACTATAACAAGAAGTTTTGAGGTAGCATCTTGAAACTGGTTTTGGCATTCTTATGTCAAACTTCAGATGAGACTAAAAGGAAATCCAGGTATTGTTTTCTGCCACCTGATGGATACAGTTTGCAATTTTTACTGAATAAAGATTGCACAGATTTCTATCTGCTGATCCCAAGGTAGAGGAGAAGACGACCAGTTGGAACTTGGGAGTGGAACTTTGTTGTTTATATCATTAAATTCTTGTTGATGCACCTTTGTCTGATAACATGAATACTGTTATTTCCACATATCTTGGGTGTCTGTGTGGGAAAGGCAACTTGATACCCAAGTTATGGCAAGGGTTTTCTGGGCTAAATGCTCATGCTAGTCAAAACAGAGATATAACTTTAAAATCCTGATTGTACGATAGCCATGGTGGATATATTTTTCTTTCACTCTTCATTGAAATACTGGCAGTAACCTTTACTGCACCATGGGTAAAATGTGCTTCCCCCAAATAATTTTGTGCAGTTTGCAGAGTCTCTGCTTCAATTTCTGCTGGTAGAGTTGAAAGATCTGCCCAGTTTAACACTTTGGGAGGATTACAGTCTACTTAATATTCAATGAAAAGTTCATTCAATTAACAATTTTATTAAAATAGAAATAAGAATGAATATTGTAGCTTTTTCAGTTTTTGTTCTGGTCCTATCTGCTTACTTTACCTTGGCTATGTCCTCTGAATACTACAAAGTCTAAACTGTTAGAGCTTTAAAAAACTTGTGCTTTAAAGGTAGAGATATCTTTAAAGTGCCCTCCAAATGTTTTTGGCCATAATTGTTCAAAGAGAAAGGGGGGAGGGGGAAAGTGATGAAGCACACAATAACCACTAACTCTTTCCCTTATTTGCATTCTCCTAATGCAAGTATGAAAGGGTACAGCTTGCTTTGTGAATGACACAATTGCATTTGTATTTTGGTATTAAGAACACCTCCTGTAGCCATAACTCCCCTAAAGTCTGTACTTCTAACTGAAGGATACTTGCAGCTTTTGTAGAGAAATATAATGAAACTGAGAAAATAAAGTGGGTATATATCATCCATCTTTGCTTCCCATTGCAAGTTGGGTCTAGTCGGATTAACTATTCTTTTGCTTGCTTATGCAGAGGCTCATATTATTTACTTCCGTATGGAGGTTTTCCCTTCAACCTTCTCTAAAATTTCTCCCAGCCTTTCAGATCTTTTTGAGCAAAACCATAAACTTTTATCTAAAAAATTAAAATTTAATACTGTATCATTTAGTCTCATTTCATGGTTTAGGGCCTAGGTTGGTTTTTAACCTCCTTTGGATGTAAATTTTGGTGTATGTCTCTCCACACATTAAAATGTTAATATCCTCTTTAAACCATGTCTTTCTCTTCTGAACTAAGCAAATAGTTCCTTGTTCCAGAGAAAAGACACAATCCTTATACAGCTTTTTAGTTTCCTTTGATTTGTCTGAGGGAATACATTTAGAAAAGAAAAATAATAATAATTCTGAAACACTATCCTGGACTTAAATATTGTGTCAATGCCTCCCTCTGCTGAACAGTTTACAATATTCTTCAGTCTCTTAGTTTGTCGATGGTTCCCATCTCTGTGACCAGACAGATACAGATATAGATGAAACATTTGTTTGCTACATACAGTATGCTACATGTGGTTATCACATCAAAGTGCACAGGCTATAGAGGTTTCAGCAAAAATATTGCCTTCTTGCAGTGCAACTCAGAAGCTTAAATGATAAAGTGGGTTATTGCAGTTTGTCTGGGACTTTTTGGCACATTGAAAATAGCTTCCTCTGTTCCAGAATGCTTCCTCTGTGGGAATGTCACCATTTCATCTCTTTGTCAGAATCTTTTCTCTCCACTTCTCTGTTTTTCAATGAAAGTGGTAAAAAGAACAAGGAGAGAGAGAGAGAGAGAGAGAGAGAGAAGAAAATTTGCCAATGGTATGAGAAGTATTTACTTACACATTCTAAGAACAACAGTTCCCTGTGTTTAGTTTACATAATTTTAACTAGAAATGGTGAGCAATCAGTGTCTTTGCTATAGGGCATTGGCAATGGGCATTAAAAACAAAGCCTATCATTAGATTTAGAAACCATATTGAGCCTGCAGGAATGATAACATAAATGAGAACACTTATTAAGAGAGATCCAAATAGTTCAAAGTGGAAACTGAGAGCGGATAATATCCTTATTCAGTTGTCTTTTACTTTAGTCTCCCTCTGAGTTTTATTATTAGCATGCAAGTATGATTTCACAATATTTATTCCAAACCCTTTTCAAAATATAATTTGTTTACATATCAGAAGTAATCCAACTTGAACATAAAGCAGTTGATAAGGTTGTAAATGTATTGATTATTCTAAATCATAAAGTGAGCATAAAATGCTCACTCATGTCTAATCAATAACATGCAAGGAAGCACAAGAAACAGTTAAAATTAAAATCATATGTAATCATACAAATTACTCAAAACTTTAAAATTAATCATTGCTTGGAGCTAGTGATCTTAATTTATGGAGACGATCATAAAAGAGAAGATGCCTAAGGTTTTCCAGATATAGGTCATTTAAAATTGTTTTAATTGACCAAATTAGCACTGTAAATTTAACAGATCAAAGTAGTAATCATTTCAAATCAGACAGAACTAATATATGCATTCTCTAAAGCAGTTTCAGTCAAATTGCCAATAATTGGGCTCTGATATTTTGAATGGACTGGAGATAATTATGGAAATTATCTTATACTTTGTCCATGTCAAAGACAAACAATGGCCATATCCTCAACTAACTCAAAAGGGTATTTGGAACACGTTTTTCCAACAAATTTGGAACTTTTCCTAAGAAACAATGAGTATATTTATTTTCCAGCATGCCTCTTGGGACTTTATGACTTATATGGCAATCCTGTGAAACAGGATATGAATTGATATGCATTGACCCAAAGCAAAATGATGAGCTTCATAAGTGAATATGAAAAGTCCAGTTTTATGTCATGCTGAAAACTTTAAGAAATAAACTATAGATTACATCAGATGAGTATAGTTCAGTAGCCCTTCTAAGGTTGCAGGACCAGAAGTTTTGGGATGGAGGCCACATCAGTCTTTGAAATGCATGTCAAGGATTACAGTGTCAAAAGGCACAAACCATATGAAAAGATTTAAAAAGCTGGTGGGAGGTGAAAATCCAACTAATTTTAAAAATGTTATTTTTTAAAATTTATTGAATTATTGCCTGGTAAAGTTTAGCATGTATACAAACTTATGATGATTCCATTTGAATTGATGCCCCAATTTAAAGGTAAGGGAGAAAAAGTGAAACTTTATCTCATACATATATATTCCCATCTATGGGACATTGGTGTCTGTGAGTCCAAAACAAAATAGCAAGGTTGATTGAAGCCTTACCGTTTTGTCTCTTATTCCCTGATGTTGTTGCTGGAAAGGCAGAGAAAGATTACGTGTGTGTGTGTGTGTGTGTGTGTGTGTGTGTGTGTGTGTGTGTGTGTGTGTGTGAGAGAGAGAGAGAGAGAGAGAGAGAGAACATAACTACACCTGATTACCTGCAATATTAAGTTGCCAACCCTTCTTAAAAATTGGACTAATATATCCATCTTCTGGTGCTCAATCTCAGAGGCAGGTTTCATATTTTCCATAGAATGTGCACTTGTGGCCTATTGTAAACATATAGTATCTTACCATGGTCTTAATAGGATTTTTATGATGGAGATTGGGAGTAAGGGCTAGGCAAGTCCCTCTTTGTGTCTTGTGATCACACACTACCATAGTAAGCACACTGTGGTAAAGTAAATCTGGAAGGATTGCTGTAGTGTGTGTGTGTTTGTGTGTGTGTGTGTGTGTGTGTGTGTGTGTGTGTGTGTATGATTAAGCTAACTTTTGAGATCATTGCAGCAATTAAAGTGGAATTATAAAACATTTTATGTAAATGAACAGAACTTTATAACACTTTTAGAACTCCATTTCCACCCCTTAAGAATAGTTTCCTTTATGAATCTTTTTACATCCAAGGAATAGCCATACAAGAATTTCATCAGAGAGTTGGCAATCAGTTTGGGTTGACGGGTGTGTTTCTTTGCTGTGCTGATAGTTTCAGATGTCAAGTTGGACAGAAGCAGATTTTTCTTGAGTGAAGCAGTCATCACCCTTCCATTGAATACTCTGCTGTCTTGGGAAGATGATATGAGGCCAGCTTTGCTGCTCTGAATCTTGATTGATAACTGAGCGGAAGCCTGCACCTGTGGACTGCTGAGGTCAATCTGTCTTTGGGAGAAAGTTTCAGCATTATATGCACCTGGCTTGAGATGAGAAACTTGAGGAACACTTCCATTGCTTGATGATGGCGTTTTGGCAATTGGAAGAAGTTTGCACAAGATTTTGGCATGTGCAAGCCAGTTTATTTTCATCTCTGCTTATAGACAGGAAACTATATACAGTATACATTGTTCAAGAGTCCGGAGAAATTAGGTGAATTCATATAGCCTCTTCAGAATTACGAAATGCATTAAAAAATCAAGTCACCCTGGTTGATCCTTTGAAGAATGTAACAATAAAATTTGAGATTGGTTCAGAATATGTTTGAAGCCTTATGGTTTAAACTGGAAATGGACAAGACATTTTAGCCTTTAGGCAGAAAACTAAGCACTTTTATCATTAGCTCTGACAGAATGACAAAATGTAATAAACGTCACAGCAACAACTGACCATTCACTATCCTGAAGTCTGTTGTTTAATCCAAATTCTTTCATTTTCTTAATTATGGGGATGGTGCTAATTTAGCTCACTTTCAATAAGGGTTTATATGCCATGGAATATTCTGAAGAACATTTAGTCACTATAAATAAATGCCTTTGAATATTTTTCTAAAGTTTTGCATTTCAGAGATTATTACTTTATTGTATCTTGATTTTCATCTAAGATCAACTTATAAGATGTCTTGCAATTCAAATCTTTACACTAAGGAGCAATTTGTTAATTGATGGCTACTGCTTTAGATGTGGCAACTTATTTTGTACATGTGTATGAGAATTCAGACAGAATCTATAAAGTTTTCTCTTCTGGTTATATCTTAATTATATTTTTCCTTTGCTTCTTGTATATTCTATTTTCGACATCCTATAGTTAGAAGAATGATGGACATTTTTGCTGTTCTTTCTACTATTATTTCTCACTGGAACATGACTATTTCATCATCACTTTTTAAGCCAAGGCTATAGATGGGATAAAGAAACATGGATTATGCTATATTCTCCATTATTCTTACTCTTGAATTTCAGCCAGCAGAAACTGTCTAGCGAAAAGTACACACAATTGTTCTGTAACTAAAATTCCATAGGAAACCTATATATTTTTGACTGGAGGAGAATGACCTTTTTAAAAACATTGCTATATTTATGTCCCCCCCTGGTTCTCCTGGCTGGAACTCAAAAATGAAACATAACAGTGTGCTTATCCCAGAAGGGACTGATGGAATGTTTATATCTGAACAGAAGAAAAACTATGGGAAACATTATATATCTGTTCAGATGCCTTGTAAGAAATAAAAGAAAGCCGCCCAGAGTCACCTTATGGGAAGATGGGCTACATAAAAATTTGACAAGTAAAGAAATAAAATAAATATTATAACTAAGCTTGAAAAACTTGGATCAGTCATCTTAATATTTTGTTTACATTATAGGTGGAATTGAGTTTTATTCCGTGTGAGAATTTATTTTTTTCACTCATTCAAAGAATCCTTTTTGCTGTATTGAGGAATGAAAAAGAACATATGAAAAACCAGAACATATGAAAAACCAGAACATTCTCTAGGTTTGGGTGGTGAGGAAGCTGGCAAGGATGTACATGTAAAGCTCATGGAGACCCATAAAGCAAACTGTAAAATCATTCTTGTTCCTCTACTTAAATGTGAAAAGAGAGTTTTAATGAGACATGGGGAGTAATGATGGTCTTTTCTTTGGTCACCTAATGACTCTCACCTCTTGAGATCAGATTGTTGAAAATCTCCCTATATAGCAATCAATACGAGGGTGAATCAAACAGCAATGCCATTTTCTTTAGGACAGATATAATTACCAACACAGGAACATGTAGCATACATCAAAATGAAGCTGGTCCTCTGTGGATCACATCCCTACTTCTCAACATAGTCACCATTTCTCTCAATAGCAATGTTCCACCTTCGAATGAGAGCATGTATCCCTGCCTCATAAAATTTTGTTGACTGTTCTTTGAGCCACTTCTTCACTGTAGTTTTCACTTCCTCGTCACTGGAATAATGTTTGCCTCTCAAATCCTCTTTCATGGGGCTATAATCTAAAGTATTGTCCTCAAACACATTTTGTAATCATCTGTGAATGTTCACAGGGGTTTCCCCCTCAGCAACAAGGAATTCAATCACTGCTCTTTGTTTTTGACGCAACTCTAAGGGGGCAGCCATTTTGAATTTTCCTTGCGAGTCTAAAAACCTGAAAAGTAAGAAACAAAATATTTCAGAACATAAATGATATAATCATTTATAACTGGGAAAAATTTCAGGTATTTTTATCAAAAGCTTCACCTGAAATAAAGACAATGGCATTACTTTTTGACTCACCCTGGTAGATTGCCTTTATTTAATAACTCTTATCTTTTACCTCCAATATCTCACACAAGATACCATGTGGATACTATTATAACCCACCGTTACTTCTACAGATTCAATGTTTTGAATTTTGATCTGTTTCTCTTTTTCCCTCCTCTGAAATACTTGCTATGCTTGAAATATTTCTTTTACACAAATAAATAAAATTATGCTTGGCTTTCTTGAAATTTTTGGTACAAGACATACAAGGAAACCACAATAAACACATGTTGTACAGCTACCTTCTTATGTACAAAGTGTAGGCCGCTGATAAGCATCAGAGTACTGAATGATCAGCCTCATCAACTTCTCGGAGGTGTCAAGCCACAAAGGGAAGTGTCTGAAGTCCTGCTTGTTATTTCTGTTTTGTTTTGTTTTTTCTTCTGTTTTGCTCGGTGTTTCTTTCCATGCGAGGACACGTGTTTCTTCTGCTTTATTTCAAAGCTCTTTAAGTCCCAGAAAAAAACAATTTTTAGTAAACAAAGCTAGCTTTATATTGAAACTGAACACAGGTCACCCATAGAAACATTTCACTAAGTTTAAATATGGGATTTCTTTTTCCACTGGAGGGTTTGTAAAGTAATATGATAGGGAAGAGAGAGAGAGAGAGAGAGAGAGAGAGAGAGAGAGAGAGAGAGAGAGAGAGAGAGAGAGAGAGAGAGAGAGATTAATTTTGGATTGGTTCACTGTTAGTCATCAGAATCAAACTCCACATGAAGGATAAAATGGAGGATGCTGGCTTCCAGTGACACTGTATTAATTAACAAAGAAAGATTTCCATCATCCTCATCACCATTAACATTTTACAGTATTGGCATTAGTGTTAAATCTACTAACTGGTCAATACCTATCTTGAAATGAAGTGGGGGGGGCTAGAAACCCATTTTAAATATAAAGCAAAAGATCAGGAATCCTGTTATGTAACCAAGATATGGCTGGAAACATAATAACCTAATATTAGGAAGGTGGGAATATTCTAAATGGAACAAGTAGCATTGTGCTTGTTCTAAAAAGATGAGAAAGAAAAGCCTATTTTTATGAAATGTAAATAAATCAAGGGAATCTGAGATGGAGATTTTTAAAGAGGATGGATTACCAAATCTTCTCTATTCAGAAAGAAGGAAAACATTTTGCTCTCTAGGTCTTTATCTTTAGTGTTGGTTTCATCAGATGAGAGCGAGCCAATAGTGATGACACATAAAGGCAGCAATGTTGGATTTTCCACCAGTGCCAGGTACAAGGCAGCAGCCCATATTAATATAGCAATGTTAAAGAACCACCGATAGCAACAACAATAACAACACCCAAAGTTCTGTTTGAAAAATATCTTACTGTGAAGAGATTTCTTGGAATACAACTTCGATTTTCTGGTGAATACCTATCTCAGGAACTCAGCAAATTAGATAACATTTCCCACCCCTAATCTAGAGTGCTTTTTATGAATGTTTGGCCTTTTCTCCATGATGCTCCCTATCCAACTGTTTTGCATTTTAATACCCCCCCCTTTAAGAAAAAAACACCACCACCACAAAACTCAATCTCACCAAATAAGCAGTTGATAGGTTGCATTTTCTGTAGCTTGATCTGTGATTTGAGTCATTAATTTGAAAAACAGTAACAAAGTGGAAGTCTGCATGTTTGAAGGGGAAAAAAATCTTAAATGTCTTTCTCCACGTACTGCATACTTTTATAAATTTACCATGTCTCCTTTCAGAGGTGGGTTCCTCCCGGTTCGGACCAGTTCTATAGAACCAGTAGTAACTTGGCAGCTTGGGTCACTGGAACCGGCAGTGACCCACGCCTGCCACACCCCCAAAATGGGAAAAACAATTCTCCTCATATAGGATCAATAATTTAAGTCTTCTCAACTCCCCATTGTGGAAAAAAATGGATGCAGCCCTACCCATTTAAAGGAGTTTTTGGAGCTGCAGATACAGTACTGGGAGAGAGGAGAAACAATGCACCACACCTCAGAGCAGGGGTCTCCAACCTTGGCAACTTTACGACTTGTAGACTTCAACTCCCAGAATTCCTCAGCCAATTCTGGGAGTTAAAGTCCACAAGTCATAAAATTACCAAGGTTGGAGCAGGGGTAGGTTCTAACTTATCTCGCTGCTGGTTTGTTTCCTCCCGCACCACGTGGGTGCGTCTTGTGGGCGCACATGTGCTTTGTGCAATGGCGTATGTACAGTGCCAAAAAATCTGAAAACAATTTAAAATAGCTGAAAACAAGATGGCGACCACATGCACAGTGCTGGAAACTCAGCTCCTGCGCATGCTCAGAAGAAAAAATAAATTCAAAAAAATTCAAAAAAAAAAATCAAAACAAATTTTAAAAAAAGCCAAAAACAAGATGGCTACCGCATGCACAGTGCTGGAAACTCGGCTTCTGTGCATGCTCAGAAGAAAAATAAAATAAATAAATAAATAAAAATTTAATTTTTTTAAAAAAAAGATGGCAGTGCCCACGGACCGGCACCGACCAAACCAGTTCCATGATGTCATTGTGATGTCACCAGCGGGTCACTACCGGTTCAGGCGAACCGGTCCAAACCGGGAGGAACCCACCTCTGGGTTGGAGACTCCTGTCTCAGAGGATACTTTAAAACATAATCTGTCCTCTCATCATGTCTGTCCTGAACCTGAATTAGGAGAAGCATCTAATTCAAAGATTTCAAAGAAACATGCCTCAAGCTCTTTTGAAGGATCAGTTGCCTTACCATGGCTAACAAAAATAATAATGAAAAACTTAACAGAATCACAAAAAAGAGCCTTGGAAACAGTATTGGGAATTAAAACAGCCAAAAAAGTAAAATACCTAGGGTTATGGCTAACAGCTAAATGCAGCTCAATCAAGGAAGACAATTATGCTAAATTAAATCAAAAAATACAAAAGGAATTGGAGACCTGGGCCAAATTACAGTTATCATTACTGGGTAAAATTGCAATCATTAAAATGAATGTTTTACCCAAGATTTTATTCTTATTTCAAATTGTGCCGATAAAACTTAAAAAGAACTTTTTTACGGAATTAAACAACATGGTCCTTAAATTTATATGGTCGAAGAAAAAAGCTAGAATTAAAATGAAGGCATTGTATGACAGTAGGAATAGAGGAGGATTCGTACTGCCTGATTGGGAAGGTTACTACAACACTGCTGCATTAAGCTGGTTGAAAGAATGGGTCTTGCTACGAAATAGAAGAATTTTAACATTAGAAGGCTTCAACCTCCAAGCAGGTTGGCACGCCTTCTTGTGGGGAGGGAAACATAAAGCACACACTTACTTTCAGAGACACTATATAAGAGGTCCATTACTAGAAATTTGGCTCAAAATAAAAAATGAACATTACACAGAAATCCCCAAATGGCTATCAATATCTGAAGCAATTATATACCCAAATCTCCTAGAGGAGAAGAAAATCATAACATATCAACAACTCTTGGACAATCAAAATAATATTAAGACTAGACAAGACCTCAGATCAATAGGAATAGAATTGGATTGGTGGCATTACCTCCAGATACAAACATGATATGGATTAGACAAAATATTATTCGGCCCAGATGAAAAACTGATTTCAAAATTATACAATTTTCAACTGCAAATTAAATTAAAGGAGGAAGTGGTTAAAGGTAACATTATCACATGGGCGCAAAATTTTGGGTATACGATTAATTTGATAGAATGGGATAAAATTTGGGGAATAAATTATAAATTGACATTAGCTGCATCATACAAGGAGAATATCTATAAAATGTTCTACCGCTGGCACCTCCCTCTGGCACGACTGGCAAAGATGTTTCCGACAGTATCTCCAAAGTGCTGGAAATGCAAAAAAGAAATAGGGACCTACTATCATATGTGATGGACCTGCCCTAAGGTCAAAACATTCTGGAAGAAAACTAGGAACTGGTTGGAGGAGATTATAAAACAGAAAATTGATTTAAAACCAGAAATGTTTTTACTGGGAATCTTTCGGACAAAATTTACCAGAGAGGAACGCTACTTAATATTACATATAACAACTGCAGCCAGATTATTGTACGTGCAGAATTGGAAAACAGACAATATCCCTACCTCCAACATGGTAATTAGAAAAATATTAGAATGCTCAGAAATGTGTAAATTAATGATGGAGATACAAGAAAAAGAAGATTCCGAATTCTACGAAATATGGAGAAAATGGCATAGCTGGTTAAAACAAAATAAAAATTTTAAAATGTGGTCACAGAACAAGATTTGATTTAAAAAAAAGTAACAGTTTATACCCCTTCTTCATAAGAACAAAATGAGAATTATTTGTATATAAAAACAGATGATATAGATATGGGAAATATAGTAAGAGCTTAAACAAACATAGTAAATTAGATAGATTTAGACTAAGATTAATAAAGGTTAAAAGAAACCAAATAACAAGGTAATGTAAAACTGGATATAGTAATCTTTTTGAAAAAGCTGTAAAAATGAGCAATCATCTTATGTGTAATTGTATGTAATATCTGTTCTATTTTGTGTTTGTGTCGTGTTTTGTTTGTTGTGTACGTTTCCCCCCTTTTTTCTGTATTTTTAACGAAAAAGCTGAATAAAGATTATTTTTTTAAAAAAAGGAAATGCCCCACCCCCGTGCATGCCCGGCAGAGACCCCGAAGACCAGCTGGCCGGCGGAAGGCGCGAGCATGCACAGTTGAGCTGGGCTGGGCGATGGCTGGTGTGCCTGCAGAGAGGGCTCTGCATGTCACCTGTGGCATGCGTGCCACAGGTTCGACATCACAGCACTAATCTAATGTAATTTTTTGGGGACTATCATCTATGGGTATAGAAAGACATCAAAATTGAAACAAAATTATTCCCTTGAAATCTACATTACTCAAGAAAATCCCTATGAAAACAAGATTTTATTCCCCTGAATAAGACCAATCTGGTAATTTTATTTTCAAATGCATCTTTATTTTCAATCTCATATAATGATAAGTTTATGGCTTTAACTTTGAACAATTTTAATGAAACTTAATTTTACTTTTGAATGAAGGCGAATATACGTGTCCCAGGATAAGGTTGCAGGATCCAAACTGGGTTGATTTTACTTTGCTATATGTTTGTGCTAAGGGGAACTACAGCAGTGTGGAAAATTGTTTTTATTCAGAAAAAGCATATGGGAAGGGGAAACTACACTTGGGGTGTGCTCTAAATCCTGCTTGAGAGCAGATTTGGAACATGTAGTGAACAGTTTCTTCTGAGTCATTTTTTGTTTGCACTTCTCTTCACAGACTTGGATGACTTCCTTAACAGTAATGAATTAAGTTTTCCTGCTTTAAAGGGAAATGGTACATTTCCCCTTCTCCAGAAAGTTCTATAACTAAGGAAATAAAATACCACGAGTCATATTTTGAGATGGACCAGACCTTTTCCATAGCTTCTCATATTTTATTTCACTATCATGATTACTTTTTTTTCTAGAATATAGCCATGAACTGACTCCCTCTTTTTGGTTAAAAATTATTAAGCTGCACATTTCTAACCATACAGAGGTGCAATTCTGACCAGGTTCTGACCAGTCTTCTCGTGTTTCGAATCTGTCTTGGGGTCTGCTTTAAAACTATTATTTCTCTACCTTTATAAATGAATGTTTCTTCCCTTGTTTTTTTTTTATAAATGTTATCTCAGGGAAGTATTCTTAGGTACTACAATAGCAATTACTCTTCTAATTATAGCAAATTTCAAATTAAGCAATGGTTAAACCTCTCATAAACTCTTGGACACAAGCAAATATTGGATGCAAAAATAAAAATAATAAATAATGGTAAAACCTCTGTTAATCAAGTCCAAAACATACTCTAATCTAGTATGCTGTACTATTCCCACAATTGTATTTACAACTGTATCTGTACCCTGTTTAGTTAAGCAGTCATCTTAACTAGTGTATGAGCTGTGGTGGCACAGTGGTTAGAATGCAGTATTGCAGGCTAATTCTGCTTACTGCCAGCAGTTTGATTCTCACCGGCTCAAGGTTGACTTAGCCTTCCATCCTTCCGAGGTCGATAAAATGAGGACTCAGATTGTTGCGGGCAATATGCCGACTCTGTAAACTGCTTAAAGAGGACTGTAAAGCACTGTGAAGCAGTATATAAGTCTAAATGCTGTTGCTACTGCTATTGCTACAACATCACAAAGCATCTGTGTACAACACTTACCCAAATGAAAGTACATAGCATCCTCAAATCAGCAAATTATTTTTGTACGTGGAACAGAAAGTCCTGATGGTAATATACAGATACAAACACTCAACATGCTATACCTTTTTTGGAGGGGGGATGGGTTAGCCATTTTTTTCTATCCTTGAAAATCATCCTTGTTTTTACCTTATGCTGCTTCATACACTGCCTTTAATTTTTTTAATTTTGCTTCTCTTGTTTTGAGGATTTTAGCTCCATCCATCCATCTCTGTGTCTCTCTCCCTCTTTTGGCCTGTTCATTCTTTCTTTTTGTATTTATTTTGTAATGTGATCCTCATTAATGCATTCTGTACCTCAACATAATTTTCTCACTCATTTTTAATATTTAGTCCAGATACATTCAGCACCCCTTCTTTCATGACCCTATGTCTTCTTGTCTATCATACACACCTCCAAGGCTTTTTATGTTTCTCCTGACAAACGTCTCACTTTCATGTGGGCAGAAACATACTCCTGTTAGCAGCCTTTATTGCTTCTTTTGACAAACATTCATGTCTCACAACAATTCATCTTTAGGAATCATTCTGTTAAATTCATATTACTTGCTGTAATGTTTTACCATTTGTAAGTAATTTGCAATGGTTCACTCCATTTTCCCTGTCAAACAAACCAACCACTTTGGTTGTATGTATTTTTGATCCATAAAGCTTGTTGCCTCATGCAGTCTATGTAACCTAACACTGCAGACCATTTAGGTTTTCAGCCCACACAGCATGACTTGTATATAGTATGGAAGTTTACATAGCTTTGGGTTCCAAACCAACACATATCTAATGTCATCATAAGTATTCCATAAATATATTATGCCTTATCTATGGACCTATCAAAAAGATATACCCACAGACTTTTTTTCAATGTAGTTTAGTTGCTACTCATAGAAATCTCCCACACAAGCATGTATATAATTGACATAATAAAAGGCTATATGCATTTCTTGCCAACTAGTGAACCTCACTTCCCTTACTTCTTCTGCACTGATGATGTTACAAAGTATGGTAATGAAATGTTTGCAAACCCCAAAACCTATCTCTAGCAATACAACATGTATCTCTGACCTAATAATAATAATAATAATAATAATAATAATAATAATAATAATAATAATAATAATAATAATAATAATAATAATAATAATAACAACAACAACAACAACAACAACAACAACAACAACAACAGAGTTGGAAGGGACCTTGGAGGTCTTCTAGTTCAACCCCCTGCTTACGCAGGAAACCCTACAGTACTTCAGACAGATGGTTATCCAACATCTTCTTAAAAACGTCCAGTGTCGGAGCATTCACAAGTTCTGGAGGCAAGCTGTTCCATCGATTAATTGTTCTAACTGTCAGGAAATTTCTCCTTAGTTCTAAGTTACTTCTCTCCTTGTTTAGTTTCCACCCATTGCTTCTTGTTCTACCCCCAGGTGCCTCGGAGAATAGTTTGACTCCCTCTTCTTTGTGGCAATCCTTGAGATATTGGAACACTGCTATCATGTCTCGCCTAGTCCTTCTTTTCATCAAACTAGACATACCCAGTTCCTGCAACTGTTCTTTATATGTTTTAGCCTCCAGTCCCCTAATCATCTTTGTTGCTCTTCTCTGCACTCTTTCTAGAGTCTCAACATCCTTTTTACATCATGGCGACCAAAACTGAATGCAGTATTCCAAGTGTGGCCTTACCAAGGCATTATAAAGTGGTATTAACACTTCGCGTGACCTACACATCCTATCCTTGCTTTACTCTCTGCTCAATGCTGAACTATTCTTTCAGCATTTAATTTATTCTCATGCTTGCCTTATATCCACTGTTTATACTGCTCTTATTACATTCAGCAATTAAATGTCCAGGGGCACCTGCAGCAATCTGAGATTTTGTCAAAATGGAATTAAATCTGGACTGGCACAATGGAAGTACAAAGGGATCGAGTTTGAATCATGTTCACACACATTTCAATATTTCCTCCCCATTGCTCCCTGGCACATGCCTATGCAACTCTTATATCCATATTCATACAAACATGTCATAAATTTCCTATTCCTATTCATTTTTATAATACACTTTCAGAAAATTAACGAACATGCATTTTCTGTAAATTAACAAATACCTTTTCATTTACACATTCATACAACAATAGCGAAACAAGCATTTTCTGCACTTCTGTAACCCCCTAAATTTGCTTCATGGTTTCATTTTGTGCCAAGAGGCTGATCCAGACCACCCAGGGAAAAATAAGTCAGTCAATAAGTAAAGAGGGAATAATAAGCTTTGCAACCTCAGAACTCTTTGTAGAAGCAGTGCAGTAGTAATGGTATTTTTTAAATGTACACTTATATCTAATTGTGAATGCCCAATTGGTCCTGATGTATTAGGAGAAGGGGTGAGCTTCCCATGTTATATACATGATTTAAGTTCAGACCAGCCGTGTTGTTGTACTAAGGGAGGACGTATAATGTTTGGAAATTTTAACACTCTAAGGTGCCTGTTCTTATGCAATGGTTGCCACTTTATATCCCTGTATAAATGAATATTGGAAGCAAATCATGGGAATGCCAGTACTCTCAGTTCTCCAGTGCACTTGCCTAGGCTCAATGTCAGGGTTCCAAGTAACACCCCCAACGTTCAGGCCTGCCACTCATATCAGCTCGAGACTTTGGGCAACTTGGTTAGAAACACTGGGAGTTGCCATGTGAATGGCAGCCACATATGACCAAAATGACAGTGTAAGATGAGAAATAAAATAGCAAGGCAGCAGACAAATGACATGTACTTATGGCAGACTGAAATGAAAAAGCATAAAAACATGAGACAAATCCAGATATAATATTGCAGTACTGTATATTAAATGTCCAAGATTTGAGATAAAAAAAAAGAGATTGAAGGGGGAAAAAGACAGACCTAAACTTGACAAACCAAAGTAAATGATATCTTATTTTAAATTAAAAGACCACCCCCTGAGGTATAATATAGACAGCGGAATTTGCCTTGTGATAAAACTTTACCTCTGGAGATTTACTGCTCCCACTAACTCATCTTAATCAAAGCTTGAAAGAGCTTAAAGTCTTAAAGACTTTAGTAACAGATAAAGAGGACTAAGGGAAAACCATTTTAAATAAAAAAAGATTATATGAACAAAGGAAAAATTGTGAGTTTGCTTTCTAACTGCTATTCTCTCCTTCCATTTTGTGGCACATATTTTAAAACTGCAGTAGTACTACTGCCACTAGCAATAATTGCTGAACTGCATTTGATATGTTGATATATAAGATATGTCTCATAACCTGTGCAGTTCTTTTGTAAACATTTAGCCATGTGTTCGATGTGATATTGAATGCTGGCTCTTAATTGCAATTATGCATATGAAAATTAATGTTTTTCAATCCTAGCTAGAGCATTTAACTATATGAGTCTCCAGAGATATCATGATCTGAATTATAACAATGAAATTGGCAAAATGCTAACATACAGCAATCATTAAAAAATGTAGAGATGTTACTTGATATTGTGGCTGAGATCTTCCAGAGCTTAGTTTATTGCCACAATAGCCTTTTAGCAAGAGGGATGTACAATAGTTGCTCATTCTGTTTTTCATCAGGTATCCCCTCTAACCAAGTACTTTTAACCATGACACTGAAATAAATTCTGAAATAATACTTCAGTTATTCCCATAGAGATCCAGCACAGTGTAGGATATTACAATTCATTTTATTAATACATGGGAGTTTCCCAAGGCAGCTATAATGCTCTACATAAATGCTTTTAGAAAGTCCTACACAGGCCATTATCAGCAATAAAAGTTCTGTGGTTTAACCCACTTAGATGATCCTCACCTCTAAATAGATTAAAAAAAAAACCCTTTGCTAGCAATTTGCAAAGATCCTTGCTTTTTATTACCAGATCTGAATAAGGTTATTGTGTTTTAGTAAAAGTTTGGACATTTCAGTACATATGATACATGAAGCAACCTTGATTATTGGTATATGTAGAACATTAAATCATTGTGTTTAATAGCACACAGGATTGTTGATAAGTTTATCTTCAGCTTGAATTCTTCATTCAGCTGTTACAAAGCTGATAAACATATTAAATGCAAATATTTTTGTTTTCACATAATTACAGAGTTTACATTAAATCCCTTCTACAATTTGAGGATTGGCACTTATCTTCATTTTCTTTTAATACCATTGCTAGCTTTATTTACATGTATATCCGGAATTTGTCTCATTAAACTCAATGTGTTTTACGACTTTGCAGATTTGTAGGTCCCAGACAAGTGTTCGTATTTCCTGGTGCTTGCCAAGGCCCCAGACTTCAAGATATATCTCCCACAGCCAACCAGAAAGCACGATGCCTCTGTCACTCCCCACTTTGTCTGTTAACCAAGCCTCTCTGAACACACGATCCAGTATAGAAGCAGGAACAGAAGGATTTTTTGACAGAACAACTAATCAACGGAACGGCTTGCTTCCAGAAGTTGTGGTGCTCCAACATTGGAGATTTTAAAGAAGAGATTGGACAATTTGTCTAGGATTGTATAGGATTTTCTGCTTGAGCAGGGGTTTGGACTGGATGATCTCCAGGACTCTTTCAATTCTGTCATTCTGTTAAGGAGCAGCTACCTTTGTATATTTAGGGCATTTCCCTTACAGCACAATTTTAATTGTTTGTTTGTTTGTTTTATTTGTCAAGCATATATGATTAAAGCAAAGTATAAACAATAAAATTATGATTGTATATATATATATATATATATATATATATATATATATATATATATATATATATATATATATATATATATATATATATATATATATAATAGTACAAGCATGAATAAGAGTATAAGAGGTATGAATATATGAGTACATTAGGACAGGAATGGTAGGCATGAATGTGCGCTTATGCACGCCCCTTACCGACCTTCTCTGCAACTTTGAAAGCAAACTGTGATGTCTTCACTTCTGCCAGCTTGACACAAGGGGTGAAATTTTGTACTCTATCTTGCCCAGCTGGATGTCAATAAGCTAAGCCTATACAAAAGGAAAAGAAACATCCCCCAGCCCTAGCTCTGGTAGTCCCACTGTACTTGGTGTGGTGCTGAAGCTAGGAGGAGATTTTGTCAATTTTATCCCTCTTCCTTTTCTCTAGGCAATGGAGGGAGAGCTGAAAAGCCCTGAAATTATATTTTCCCTTCTAAGACCCGAAACAGGCAGAGATGGTGAAGGATGTGCTCTTCAGTGGTATGAAGGATCTAATAAACAACAAATACCTTTCCAGGAGTTTCAGTGCACTACAGCTGAGTGGAAAATATTGCAAATAGCATGAGAACACAGAAACCAAGAACTGCTTTCAAATTGGTCTAGAGTCCAAGAATAGAATGAATTGTACTAGAGGCAGAGGCAAGAGATAACCACAATAGTAATTAAGAGACAAAAGAGATGTGAATTCAGGCAAGAATTCTTACTAAGACTAACTCATCTAATGATGCTCCAGCATTTGAGATTGAATATCTTTCAAGGTAGCATTTATGCTTTTTAAATCTGATAATATAGTAATGATATTTCAAATGCCTCAAGCAAAAGCCTCACAAATCTGGCCAGAAATCCACTGTACATGATATCCTGCTTCTCAAAATAAACAGCTAGATACATACAAGCAGATTGCTTGGCCACTAATCTCAGTTTTAAGAACGATGTTCACAGCAATGAAGCAATTAAAGTGTTGCAATAAAAACATTGTTTGTGGTAGCAATAGAAGCTTTGTTTTCCTAGGTAAGTAATTAAAAAGTATTTTGCTATATGTCCACAATTTTCCCCCTTTAATATGCTTCAGGAAGAAGTTTGGAAACTTTTTTTTTACCTATTTCAAAATTAGAATTAGAAAATGACTTCATTATGTGGCAAAGTTTACACTGCAGAATGACAAATAAACAAAGGAAAGCCACACTATTAAAGAAAGGAAGAATAGTTTATTTTTGTTAATTCCTAGGAAAAAATAATAGCTTATTGTGATCTAAATCCAAGAGCTTGGTCCACATATACTAATATGTGGAGAATCACAGTACCATACATCGTTCTTGGCCAATTACATTTTTAAATTTTGTATGACTTGGCCAAATATTTTGCCATTTTTTCCTTCCTTGTTTTCAGAGTTTCCCAAGCCAGATGTTTAGATTTAGATTTATTATTAGAGTTGGAAGGGACCTTGTAGGTCATCTAGTCCAACCCCCTGCTCAAGCAGGAGTTCCTACACCATTTGAGACATATGGCAGTCCAGTTTCCCCTTGAAGGTCGCAAGTGTTGGGACTCTCACAATCTCCGCTGGCAAGCTGTTCCACTGGTTGATCGCTCTCACCGTCAGAAAGTTACTCCTCACTTCCAGGTTGAATCTCTCCTTGGTCAGCTTCCATCCATTATTCCTTGTTTGGCTTTCTGGTGCCATAGAGAACAGCCTGACCCCCCCTCTCTGTGGCATCCCCTCAAGTATTGGAACACTGCTATCATGTCACCCCTGGTCCTTCTCTTTGCCAGACTGGCCAAGCTCAGTTCCTGCAACCGCTCTTTGTATGTTTTATTTTCCAGACCCTTTATCATCCTGATTGCTCTCTTTTGCACTTTCTCTAGAGTTTCAATGTCTTTTTGTAGTGTGGATGTTATCAGGCCTTGGATTCAAATGCTGTTTTCAGTGTCAGGACTCAATTATGGATTTCCTCAGAGCATGCATTGATTGGCATCTGAGATTATGGACAGAGGCTTTTAGGACAGAGCAGACTGATTTCCAGGAAAGTTTGAGGCCTAGCATGTATCCTATTTAGAAACAATTCCCAGAGGACAACTTTGAACTTTATATAGCAATAAAGCGGTCAATAATGCAAACTGCCAAATAAAATCTTGCCAGTGTCCACTTTGCCTTTGTAGCTTTCCTGTCTATAAAAAAGAAGTGTTATGTTTGCTCATCTTACACCTCCTTATACTCTTGCACAGCTTCCTCTGAGGCTTACTGCTTCGCAGCAGGATGTTAATTTCCTGTTTTGAAACTGTCACAGATGAATTCAGTTGCTGTTTAAAAGAAGTGGAAGAAGGAGGAGGGAAGTAAAAAAAAAAAAAGCAGCACCCTGCAAGGCTGACATAGGGACTAATCAAGCCTTAATGTTTAAAGGAGGCTATAGTAGTGTTTCCTCACAGAATAGCAAGGGACGAATTCTCTTTAGACCAATTTTTACAAAGGGCTTCATCGCTGCCCCATTCCCTCAGCTGCTTCTTTCCTGCCAGTTAAATAGAGGGTATAAAGCAAGTGGTGTTTGTATTTGGAAAGATGGTTTGCAGTCTGCAGGCTGCTTCTCTCTCGAGCTTTTAAAACTGATAGTGGGCCACTATTGTAAACTTGCATTGTGAAGGAGGGGAAAGAAAGAGAAACAAAGACAGAAAGATTTTAAAGATGGTCAAATGAAACAAAATAAGGTTCAAAATATATGTTATCTTTATTTTTTGTTTCGGTAAAGAGGAAACACTCATGCATAGCGTTCCTGAAATACTTTTTTTTCTCTTGTGCTCTTCTATATTAAAACAAATGAAAACATTTCATTAGTCATTCTCCTGCCAGTGTAAAATGGGTGGCAACAGTAGCAACTCCTTTCTACTCCTCTTCCTCCTCCTCTCCCCATATATAAATGAGAAGAAGCCAGTTGTTAAGTCAATGTTTTACTCCTGGACTTGTAGAAATTGAAGAGGCCTCGCTTACCTGCTTGCTATAGAAGTGGCCCCCAGATATTTATTCTTGCCTTTTCTTATGGACTGTCTCGTTTTATAACTTAGCATATGACATTCAAATATTGTGAAGCTATACAAGTGTTACA
The DNA here is from genome assembly GCA_023053685.1 of Diadophis punctatus similis. Classification (NCBI taxonomy): domain Eukaryota; kingdom Metazoa; phylum Chordata; class Lepidosauria; order Squamata; family Dipsadidae; genus Diadophis; species Diadophis punctatus. The sequence goes on from JALIGW010000001.1 coordinate 45,384,766, forward strand.
TGTGGTGACCAACAAATATACAACCTCAGGGCAGAGCTACATGTTACTCTTGTAAATGTAAATTCTCAAATGTGTTTGTCAAGATGTGAATGGGGGAGGAAAACAGTGAGGGAACTCTCATGTATGCTTTCTCATACTCTCATACTCTCAAGACATGTATTATTATTATGGTTTGTCACACAATCAGACAGATATTTAGACTGGATTTTGTATTTTTATCTGCCTTTCAAGTGCTTCCCAAGGCCCTGAGATTGTTTGATAGAGTTGTTTGGCGTTGTTGTTTGATGGTGTTAAAGTATCTTTGCAGAATGTAAGCTGTTTTCAAGTAACGTTACCTTTTGCAGTTGATTGGGGGTGATTTATCAATGCCAATGATACTCCAGTTATTTTGGGATTGAACCCCAAGGTGCAAATAATATGATTGATACTATCTTTGCTTTCTTTTGCCACAGTAGTTCTGTTTCTATTTGGAAGTCTTTCTCTTCTATTCTGTCTCCAGCTACTACTGCGTCCACTGTCCAGACTTTTATTTGTCTTTCTTATTCAACATTTATAAGTCTGGGGTGTTATGTGGCAGAGGTTTTTCTGTTTGAAGTCCCAGAGCACTTAGGTTCATTTTCTATTATTGTGTCTATTTTGAGGACCCACCAATTTTTGCTTGCAGGCAAATGGTATTTCTTGCAGATACTCCAATGCACCATTGTTGCTACTTTGTCACCACTTAAAGTCCATTGGTACTGACAAAATCGGCATCAGTCAATTGCTAAAACCAGCTTTATTTGAAACTGCTTAAAACCTGCAGCAATACCTTTAACCCCACCAAACAAAACAATATGCCTACCCCAAATCCTTGGGAAAGACTCAATAGGTGGATAAAAATGCCAAACCCAGTCTGAACATCTGGCTGACTGTGCAACGAACTGTAATAATAAGGTATCCTATTAGCTCTTGTGCATTGTGCAAGAAGACTCATTGTAAGGTTTTATTACCGCAGCATCCACCAGTCAGGCAGCAAGTAGGTATAGAAGCATCTGGGAAGAAAAGCAAAAAGAACTAACTCAGGGCATATTCATTTCATCCCGGATTCACAGGCTAAGATTGGCAGGCCTCAGAAAACAGGATAGCAGATACCAAACCCTTCTGTTAATTATGCTGCATTTTCAAACATTGCTTCCAAATAGTATTGAGTTTTAAAGCACAGAGGGCAGTGAATGTGTCCATAGGTCATGTTTCAGCACCTTTATTGACACCCCCCACCCCCTTCATTTCCAGTGAATACAGCACAGTTAAATGTGTCATGGGAATGCAGCAACAGTCATTGTGTAAAGTGGATTTTGCTTCTCACCTGGGAAGTATTTTTTTTTCCTTTCCATGCAAGTCCGGTTGTATCATGATAAGTCACAGGAGAGATCTTCTTTCATTCCATTCAAGTGCATGGAACATAAAGAGGGGAATACAGTTTGAAAATTCTTAAACTAAGCCTAAAGCAAGACAAGGGTGGGAGGATAACACAAAATGGATTTCTACAGCAGCAAAGCAACTTGTGCAAATTTATATATAGAGATTTTTTTTTCATAATTAGCAGTATCATGGGCAAAACTCAGCTGATATCCTATAAAGCAGCGGTCACCAATTCGTGGTCCATGGACCACTAGTGGTCCGCGAGAACATTTTGGTGGTCCGCAGAAAAATTATTTGCATTTTTTATACTGAATCGGGGTCATCAAACTATGGCCCCTGAGATGGATATGTTGAATGTTTGTACTGTTGCTGCAGAGAATCTCCCCCTTCGGGGTCTTTTTGTGGGGGTTGGGAGGGGGCAGAAATTCTGATTTGGGGTCTGCTTCGGCGTCCTAGTGCTGGGGCTTTGGGCGAAGGCTGGAGGGAAGTGCCGCTGGTGGCGAAGAGCCAGAGGACCTTGTTCCAGTGGGACTGCATCATGGCCTAGAACTGGCTGACCATCTCAGCCTGCTGAGCCTCCAGGCGCCAGTACCTGGCCTTGCACTCCCGCAGGTCTTCCCTCTGCTTGGAAAGCCTATGCTCATAGTCCTCAGTGAGGCTTTTACTGAGCCTCCTTTTGGTCAGATCCAATTTGAACTGAGCTGTTTTGCCAACTCTTTCTTGTGGTGGCTGCTTAGCTCCAACAACTGCTTCCTAAGGAGCCCGGGAGGGAGCCGAGAAGTGGCTGGGAGGGCAGGGGTGAGTAGAGGCCGGCAAAGCACCCCTCGACGTGAGTGACATCAAGATGGCTATGCCCACCTAGTCACATGACCACCTAGCCACGCCCACCCAGCCGGTCATTAGGCAGATCATATTATTGGTCCACAGGATTTAAAATTATGAATTTAGTGGTCCCTGAGGTCCAAAAGGTTGGTAACCCCTGCTATAAAGCACTCCCTATAAAGAAAGAATCTCGCCTTCAAGAGAAAAATAATATACTGCGATTTGAGCACTGGGACAATAATAGCCATAGCCAGAAACACCTCTTACAGGAAGAATCTTCAAATCCTCCCAAACAACAAAGGCAAGTTTTATTATAAAAAGACTCAGGGAAAGGAATAAAGTGGATAAAGTTTTGCCATCTACTTGCAAATGTCCTCATGATAAATGTCTCCCTTCTGAATTTATGCTTCAGTGTACATGAGTCACGTTGTTTGGTTATTTTATGTAATGAATGATTTTGTGGACTATGTTTATAAAATCAAAAATGCCTTTTGGTCCATGATTTCATAGTATCTAACCTATATGGAGCTCGCATCAGTATAAGACAGTAATGGGCTGCAGTAATAAGAGGCAGATGGAACAAAGAAGTCATAAGCTTTTGAGCTGACTTTTTCTGTGAATACATGTGAGCATTAGGCTGAAAAAGGTGGTTATATGGGTAAGTTCTGAGTGAAACTAGTCAAAGAAAACTTTCTCTTATTTATGGCGGTTGTGTGTGTGTGGTGATGGTGATGGTAAGAAGCAGTGCAGAAACATATAGAAGTATTATAAAGGGAAGATATAATCATCTGGATTTCATGTCCATGTCTTCAATGATGCAAGGAAATTATATAATAAGAGCCTTATCCACAACTGAAATTCATTCATGAAAGTATCTTCTAATTAAACACTCACTCTTCGTTCCTCTTCAAGGTAAAGAACTGTAATGATGACTTCTGAGTAAACATCATCGAGTTCCATTGTGTTTTTGCCAAAATATTATGATTGTTCTTGCCTTTTATTTCCTCATTGGTCATCCATTGTGGTCAGCCATGTAACCACTGCTGTTTCCTACTACTGATTGAAAGAACTGAAATTTCCATGCTTGTTCAGCATTAGAAACAGATGAACAGAACATAAAGAGATGAGTCAGGTCTATGGGAACTGAAAACAAGATGAATATAGTTAAAGCAGATCTGTTTTGTGGCTTGCATTGTTGCAGTTTATATTAGTGTATCAAAAACAAAATAAAAATAAGTAAAATTCATAAACATATGAGATTAGGCTATGATTCATGAGGTCTAAACTCTGATTGCAGAGTGCCGTAAACTTATTAATCCAGTGGTTCCCAACCTTTTTGTGATCGAGTACCACTTGGAGGTCCTGTACAGTTGCCGCGTACCACCTGGTTCCAGAGAAACTAAATTCAATCAGATATCACTTTATTTCCATAATTGTACCGTTCCTTTTTTGGCCCCATGCATCCAGCAACTGGATTCTCAGGCCGCTGGGACCAGGTGGGTGGCGTGTGGCAACAGTTGCAAATCGTTGCCAGATTATCTTGTGTTAGGCAGTAAACATTTTTGTGAAGTAAAAAATAACTAACTAAAAATCGTTCATGACCCTGAAAGTGTTCGCGTACCACCTGGAAGGCCCTCGCGTACCACTAGTGGTACACGTACCACAGGTTGGGAACCACTGTGTTAATCCATGTGAAATCAAGTTGGATGCTTTTCCTACAGCTTTATAGGTCTGTGTACCAGTCTCTTTGTGTATGAGTATGTGTACGAAATTGTGAGAAAGGCAAAAGAGAGAGGGAGGGAGGGGGAGAGAGGGAGAGGGAGGGGGGAACAGAGGGAGAGAGGTTTACCCAAACACAGAAATATGTATTTATTTCCAAGTATTAGTTTCTGTTCAGGAAACATCAAGCAACAGTCTGGGCTTTATCAGCTAATTTACATGACAGGAAGAATAACTGGTAAAAGCTGCAAGTTAATGAAGGAGGTTTTCATAGAATTAGGAGAGATCAAATGAGATTATGAGGAAACCCCTAATACCCAGAAACGTTAAATTGGAACACTTCCATACTCCCTATCTCCTCAAAGCAGTTGGAGCACAATCACATACCTTCAAATCAGTGGTGAAATCCAATTTTTTTTACTACCGGTTCTGTGGGCGTGGCTTGGTAGGCATGGTGTGGCTTGGTGGGCGTGACAGGGGAAGGATACTGCAAAATCCCCATTCCCTCCCCACTCTTGAGGGAAGGATATTGCAAAATCTCCATTCCCACCCCACTCTGGGGCCAGCCAGAGGTGATATTTTCCGGTTCTCCGAACTCCTCAGAATTTCCGCTACCGGTTCTCCAGAACTTGTCAGAACCTGCTGGATTTCACCCCTGCTTCAAACTGATCAAATTCAAAAAAACAGAAAACAGATAAAATTCAATGGCCTCAATTCATTAAAAAATATCAAAGGGAAAGAAAACGTTGTTCACACTCTTCTATTCATGTCACTACTTATATTCTGTATTATTTGCCTGCCTCTGTACAAAATATCCCAACAGTGCACACAGGGGAGAGTTCTAAACAGGTGTCAAGCCAACTTTAACTCTGAAGGATCTGTACTTATTTTCAGGAAAGGAGTTCCTGAAAATGGGAACACCGATTGCCCTCAAGCTCTACAAAACCACAATGTTATTTATTTATTTCAAACACCATCAGTATCATGGGATTACAGAAGTTGAGTCCTGTCTTTGAACTAGCACAAAATTCTTGTGTTGAAGAGCTCTTGGTTTCAGCCCTTTGTTTTCTGCCATAAACACAATGACTGGTCTTTCATTTCTATGATCCTAATCATAGTGTACATATTTCTTGCTCCCCCAAAATAATGGCTTTAAGAATATTTAATTCCAGGCCTTGTCGTGATAAATTTGTCAAGGATCCATAGCTTTGATAGAGATCAGTTCTGTGAGTGCTGACTCTCCCAGAACTGATACTATCTGTGATTTTACGTCATGTTACGTCTATGACCAGATTTCATTTTTGGCATTGCAATCCATTTGCCTGGTTTATTGTTAAAGTTGTGCAAATTCAGCACGATTTTATGTGCTGATTGCTTCTGTGGCTTCTTCTGGCTGAAAAAAATCAGAAGAACAATGCAACAACTTTCAAACAAGCCATGGACAGAGTATTGTCAATTAAATCATGTACTCAAAGAAACAAGCCAGTGGGCACATGTGCATAAGACAGATTTTTTTTCAGTTGTGTTGTGTAAATATATCACTGTCTTATCAGCAACACAGATAGAATGCACTTGGTTGCTATTTTGACTGAAATCATTATAACTAATTTTAAATACAAACATTTACACATTTATTTTATTATTATTTTATTTATTTTGTCAAGTACGTGTTGGTAATATACATAGATGTAACATTGTTTATATACATAAGATTGGTACTGAAAGAGGGAACATTAGGACAGGGACGGTAGGCACGCTGGTGCACTTATGCACGCCCCTTACTGACCTCTTAGGAATCGGGTGAGGTCAACAGTGGACAGTCTTAGGGTAAAGTTTTGGAGGTTAGGCGACGAAACCACAGAGTCAGGTAGTGAGTTCCAGGCATTTACCACTCTGTTGCTAAAGTCATATTTTCTATGTATATATTTATATGTAAGTATTAGAGGTATGTAAGGTATATGTAAGTATTGGAAGAAAAAAGAAGGGGATGACAGAGAATGAGGTGGCTGGATGGAGTCACTGAAGCAGTAGGCGTGAGCTTAAATGGACTCCAGAGGATGGTAGAGAACAGGAAGGTCTGGAGGAATTGCTCACTATCAGCATTTTCAAATTTATTTTTAAGCTAAGAACTGCGCAGCATTATTTGAATAATGTGGTAGATGCTGTGATAGTTGTATTAAGGATAATTATGAAAAATAACTGATCAGCCAATAGTTCATATTAGAATTCACAAAAACTGTATTCCCCATGACACATATTTGCTAGCCCATATGGTAAATCTATTCTTCATTCTGATGTATTTGAACTGATATATGGTCATAATTAAAACTGAGTTTTATTAAGAGGTTCTGTTTTCTTTAGTTTTTGCTTGACTGCAGTCTATACAGTTGTCATGACTAAAACAGTCAAAATTGGATGGTGTATGTTAGTTTATCAGCTAACAGCTATTCTCTCTAAGCATGTTCAGGCCTTACATATAATAATGTTTTCATTACTGAAGGAAATAACATTTTCTATTTTTGGTTTATGCTTAGCATGAAATAAATTTTAATTGTTTAGGTAGTGTTTGCCAACAAAACTAATAACATTGGGTCTGACACTTCTGTCATTTATATCTCATCAGTGCTGAAATTTCCATTTACATTCCATGTCAGTCATCAGTTTGTAAAAAAAAATTCCTGTGATTATTTGCAAATGAAAATTCCCATGATTATATGTAATTGATTAATTTACCACTGAATAATGTTACAGAATTCATAATATGAATTATCACTGCAACAGAATTCTTGAACTGTATGTATTAACTGTGTATCAGGTTTTTGTTTTTAATGTTTAATGGTTTAAATAATTTTAGTATGGTTTATATGTTGTTTTATTAGTAATATTTTTTTAAATTCTTGATTAGAAACTGCCCAGAGTTTGGTATCAGATAAATAAACAAACAAACAAACAAACCAACCAACCAACCAACCAACCAACCAACCAACCAACCAACCAACCAACCAACCAACCAACCAACCAGGATTTTAAAAATGCCAGAAACATCCCAGAATCATTAGTTATGGGGAAGGTGAAAAGTTTGGTTTGCATATGTATATGTATTTATATACAGAATAAGAATTGTTACCCAGAGTCCTTTTGCAGAATAAGATGGGTGACATATACAGTACAATAAGTAGGTAAGTAAGGAAGTAAAGGGTTAGTGTAATTTTTAGAGCCCAATCATTGCTCCCCACCAAAAACAGGTTGTCAGTGCAATGAGCAATTTATTTATTTATTTATTTATTAAAATTTCTATGCCGCCCAACTCCCGGGGGACTCTGGGCGGCTCACAGCAGATATAGAAACACATAAAAAACAATTTTTAAAAGGAGCCATATTAAAATACTATCCATTAAAAAACAAACTTTCATTCATACCCTGCCTGCCGGAAGAGCCAAGTTTTTATTGCTTTACGGAAGGCCAGTAGGGTGGGGATGGTCCTGATCTTTGGAGGGAGCTGGTTCCAAAGGGAGGGGGCTCCCACAGAGAAGGCCCTCCCCCTAGGTCCCGCTAGCCGACATTGTTTGGTCGACGGGACCTGGAGGAGGCCGACTCTGTGGGCTCTAACCGGTCGTAGGGAGGTATGCGGCAGGATGCGGTCCCGAAGATAACCTGGCCCTGAGCCATGTAGGGCTTTAAAGGTAACGACCAACACCTTAAATTGGATCCGGAGACTAATGGGCAGCCAATGCAGCTGGCGGAGGATAGGTGTTACGTGGGTGCATCTAGGTACACCCACCACAGCTCGCGCAGCTGCATTTTGCACCAATTGCAGTCGCCGGACACTCTTCAAGGGTAGCCCCATGTAGAGCGCATTGCAGTAATCCAGCCGTGAGGTGATAAGGGCATGAGCGACTGTAAGAAGTGCCTCCTTCTCCAAGTAGGGTCGCAATTGGTGCACAAGACGTACTTGTGCAAAGGTCCCCCTAGCCACAGCTGAAAGATGTTGTTCCAATTTTAGCTGTGGGTCTAGGAGGACACCCAAATTGCGGACCCGTTCTGAGGGGGCTAATTTCTCCCCCCCAAGAATCAAGGAGGGACAGTTGGTCGAGTCCTTAGGAGGCAATATCCACAGCCACTCAGTCTTGTCAGGGTTAAGCTTTAGCCGGTTCTTCCCCATCCAGACCCTAACATCGGCCAGGCAGCGGTCCATTACGTCTACGGCTTCCCCAAATTGAGACGGGGTGGAGATGTACAACTGGGTATCATCAGCATATTGCTGATACCTCACCCCGTGTCGTCGGATGATCTCACCCAGCGGCTTCATGTAGATATTAAACAGGATGGGCGAGAGGACCGAGCCCTGTGGCACCCCACATAGTAGGGGCCTAGGGCTCGACCTCTGCCCCCCTGTCAACACCGACTGCGTCCTGTCAGAGAGGAAGGAGGAGAACCACTGCAAAACAGTGCCGCCCACCCCCACCTCTCCGAGACGACGCAGAAGGATACCATGGTCAATGGTATCGAAGGCCGCTGAGAGGTCAAGTAGCACCAGGATAGAGGAATAACCCCCATCCCGGGCTCACCAGAGATCATCCATCAGGGTGACCAAAGCCGTTTCCGTACTGTAACCGCGCCTGAAGCCAGATTGAAAGGGATCCAGAAAATCAGTGTCATCCAACAGTCGTAGGAGCTGGAGTGCCACCACTTTCTCAACAACCTTCCCCGCGAAGGGAAGGTTGGAGACTGGACGGAAGTTCTTTAAATCCGCTGGGTCCAGGGAAGGCTTCTTGAGGAGGGGCCTCACCACCGCAGCTTTTAAGGGCTGCGGGACGGACCCCTCTCTCAAAGAAGCGTTGACCAACGCCTGGAGCCAGCTGCGTGAAACCTCCCTGGTGGCCGAAACCAACCAGGAAGGACACGGGTCCAATAAACAAGTGGCTGAGCTCATAGCTCCTATGGCCTTGTCCACATCCTCAGGAGTCACCGGTTCAAACCTATCCCATATAACCGGACTAAGACTCGCCCCAGTCATCTCGGCCTGTACTGCCCAATCGGAGTCCAGGTCTGTCCGAATCTGAATGACTTTATCCGCCAGAAACCGAGAAAATTCCTCAGCTCTACCCTGCAAGGGATCTCCGCCTTCCTCCTTAGCAAGAAGGGTGCGGGTCACCCTAAACAGGGCGGCTGGGCGGGAGTCAGCGGACGCAATAAGAGCGGAAAAATGCGAACATTTTGCCGCCCTTATCGCCACTAAGTAAGACTTAATGAAAGTTCTTAAAAGTGTCCGGTCAGACTCAGCTTTACTAGATCTCCATCGTCGCTCTAGGCGTCTCTTGTGGCGCTTCATCTCCCGGAGTTCCTCGGTAAACCAAGAAGCCCTCCTGGATCCACTTCCACGGAGAGGCCGCAAAGGCGCAATCCGATCCAGAGCCCCTGCTGCTGCCTGATTCCAGGCCGCAACCAGAGACTCGGACGAACTGTGTACCAGGGATTCAGGTATTTCCCCAAGTTCCCTCTGGAATCCGTCGGGTTCCATTAGGCGCCTGGGGCGGAACCACTTAATCGGTCCCGCCTCCTTGCGGTGGGGGAGTGGTGCCATGAAATCCAACCTCAGAAGGAAATGATCTGACCACGACAAGGGTACTGTGACTAAACCCCTCAGCCTCAGATCATCTCTCCACTGCCCCGAGAGAAACACAAGGTCAAGCGTGTGACCACCCTCATGAGTCGGACCCTGAACTACTTGGGTCAGGTCCATGGTTGTCATGGAAGCCATGAACTCCTGGACTGCCCCTGAGGCTTCGCCGGGCGATGGCAGATTAAAATCCCCCAGCACCATCAACCTGGGGAACTCAATCGCCAGCCCTGCAACCGCCTCGAGCAGAACAGGCAGGGCCTTTGCTACGCAGCTAGGAGGCAGGTACGTTAGCAAAAGGCCCACCTGAACCCCTAGGTCCAACTTCAGAAGGAGAGTCTCACACCCAACAATCTCCGGGGCAGGGCTCCTTCGAGGACACAGATTCTGGCGAGCTATAATAGCCACTCCTCCACCCCTTCCCTGGGGTCGCGGCTGATGCTGAACCGAGAACCCGTCCGGGCATATCTCCGAAAGGGGCACCCCCCCTCCTGGCCCAGCCAGGTCTCGGTAATACATGCCAGGTCAGCCCCCTCTTCTAGGATTAAATCCTGGATAAGGGGGGCCTTGTTGGTAATCGACCTGGCGTTTACCAGCAGCAGCTTGAGCCCAGGGCCCTGACATCCCTGGTTACCAGGCACTCGGGTTGAGCTAGGTGGAACCAAACCAGAGGGGCCAGAACAAGGAATCGCTTGTAAACAGCGAGTTCTCGTTCTCCGAGAGCGGCCTACCCCTCTGCTCCCGCCATACCTGCCTCTCCCTGTTATGACCGTAATGCTCCCACTCCCTGTCCCCCCAGAGATCCCCTCCCCTTCCCCACTGGTCTCCCTCTCTCCCGACAGGCCATGCATAAGAGAGAAAGAAAGGGGAAAAGGAAAAAAGGATGAGAAGAGAAAAAAACATTCAAAATTATCACAATTAATGAGGATTAATGCAGGAATTGGGTATGGCTAGTCTAGAGAAAAGAAGGACTAGGGGTGACATGATAGCAGTATTCCAGTATTTAAGGGGCTGCTACAAAGAAGACAAAGGAGCTGACTGTGGCTCAGATCATGAGCTTCTCATAACAAAATTTAGGCTTAAATTGAAGAAAGTAGGGAAAAGCACTAGGCCACTTAGGTATGAGCTGAATCATATCCCTGATGAATATACAGTAGAGGTGACAAATAGATTTAAGGAATTAGATCTGATAGACAGAGTGCCTGAAGAACTATGGATGGAGGTTCACAACATTGTACAAGAGGTAGCAACTAAAACCATCCCAAAGAAAAAGAAATGCAGGAAAGCAAAATGGCTGACTGAGGAAGATTTACAAATAGCTGAGGAAAGTAGGGAAGTGAAAGGCAAGGGAGAAAGATAACGCAATTGAATGCAGAATTCCAGAGAATAGCTAGAAGAGATAAGAATGTCTTCTTAAATGAACAGTGCAAAGAAATAGACGAAAACATTTCATGCAAAGATGGGCATGATAAAGGACCAAAATGGCAGGGACCTAACAGAGGCAGAAGAGATTAAGAAGAGGTGGCAAAATTACATAGAAGAACTATACAAGAATGAGCTTAACATCCCTGATAACCATGATGGGGTGGTCACTGACTTGGAGCCAGACATCCTGGAATGTGAAGTCAAATGGGCCTTAGGAAGTCTGAGCAACAACAAAGCTAGTGGAGGTGACAGTATTCCAGCTGAGCTATTCAAAATCTTAAAAGACAATGCAGTAAAAGTGCTACACTCAATTGCCAGCAAATTTGGAAAACTCAACAGTGGCCACAGGATTGGAAAAGGTCAGTTTACATTCCAATTCCAAAGAAGGGCAATGCCAAAGAATGTTCAAACTACCGCACCATTGCACTCATTTCACATACTAGCAAAGTTATGCTCAAAATCCTACATGCTATGCTCCAGCAGTATGTGGACAGAGAACTACCAGAATTACAGGCAGGATTTCGAAGAGGCAGAGGAACTAGCAATCAAATTGCCAACATATGCTGGATCATGGAGAAAGCTAGGGAGTTCCAGAAAAACATCTACTTCTGCTTCATTGACTATGCTAAAGGCTTTGATTGTGTGGATCACAACAAATTGTGGCAAGTTCTTAAAGAGATGGGAGTACCAGACCATCTTATTTGTCTCTTGAGAAACCTATATGTGGGTCAAGAAGCAACAGTGAGAACTGGACATGGAACCACTGATTGGTTCAAAATTGAGAAAGGAATTCGGCAAGGCTGTTTACTGTCGCCCTGCCTATTTAACTTATATGCAGAGCACATCATGAGAAAGGCAGAGCAAGATGAATCACAAATTGGAATTAAGATTACCGGGAGAAATATCAACAATCTCAGATATGCAGATGATACCACTCTAATGGCAGAAAATGAAGAGGAACTAAAGAGTCTCTTGATGTGGGTGAAGAAGGAGAGTGCAAAAGTTGGCTTGAAACTTAATATTAAGAAAACTAAGATTATGGCATCCGGCCCTCTCAATTCCTGGCTAATAGATGGGGAAGAAATGGAGGTAGTGACAGATTTTATTTTCCTGGGCTCCAAGATCACCGCAGATGGGGACTACAGCCAAGAAATTAAAAGACGCTTGCTCCTGGGGAGGAAAGCTATGGCAAATCTAGACAACATACTAAAAATAGAGACATCACCCTGCCAACAAAAGTGCATATAGTCAAGGCTATGGTTTTCCTAGTTGCAATGTATGGCTGTGAAAGTTGGACCATAAGGAAGGCTGAGCACCAAAGAATTGAGGCCTTTGAACTATGGTGCTGGAGAAGACTCCTGCGAGTCCCTTGGACTGCAAGGTGGTCAAACCGGTCAGTCCTAGAGCAGATCAACCCTGACTGCTCTTTAGAGGCCAGATCCTGAAGTTGAAACTCAAATACTTTGGCCACCTAATGAAAAGGAAGGAGAAAAGCCTAATGCTGGGAACGATTGAGGGCAAAAGAAGAAGGGGACGACAGAGAATGAGGTGGCTGGATGGAATCACTGAAGCAGTCGGCATGAGCTTAAATGGACTCCGGGGGATGGTAGAGGACAGGAAGGCCTGGAGGAACCCCCATGAGGTCGTGATGGGTCGGACATGACTTCGCGACTAACAACAACACCACAAAGAAGAGGGGGTCAACTTATTTTCCAAAGCACCAGAAAGCAAGACAAGAAACAATGGATGGAGGGGGAATCAAGGAGGGGGGAAAAAGTTTAGATGAGAATGTGACAGAGGTGGGTTCCTGCCCAACACAGCTCCGGTAGGAAGCAGCAGATTTTGCAACTGCTCCGGAGCCCTCTCTGCCGGTCCACCCAGCGCGTCGCCATTTTTTCCAGTGATTTTTGATGATTTTTGGGCGATTTTGCTTCTGCGCATGCGCGGAGCAAAATCACACCGAAATCTCTCTCTCGCACGCGTCCCCTCGCGAGATTTCGGCGTGATTTTGCTTCTGCGCATGTGCAGAAGCAAAATCGCATGAGGGGGCACGCGCGCATAGCACGCGCATGCCCCCCGAAGCGTGGAGATGCACGCGCATGGCTCCGGCAACGAGGTAAGTGAGCAACCCCCCCCGGAATGTGAACAAAGGAATTGGCTCCGTCAGACCTTCTCCTTGCAAGTTATTTATATATAACACATATTAGATTTATTATTTGTACAAGATTATCTATTTGGAGAGGAAAACCCGTGGCTTATCTGGACAACATTTAGTAATCCTTTCCCCCCTCCCTTTGGAGTAAACCCACTTAATCAGTCCCTCCCTCTATGAGGGTTGATATTACCAACTAGCCTCATAATGACTAGAAAACAATTTGTCCATGAGAAATAACTGATGGAAATGACCTTCATTGTCTGATTGCATGCACACTGCTTCATAGTAATTGTAGATATAAAGTGTGGCCTCCTATAGCCTTATGATAATTTTATGATAAGTATACAGTAGTCATTAAAGTTATGTAATTCTGAACTGTTTATCCCCATCCCCCAACTGAAGTTTAAATCCCATGACATTGATAATCTGGAGCAATCACTACAAGCCTGGAAAATAAATGAAGGATTGCTAACAATGGAGTAAAAGAACCTTTTGATTTTGATTTTGACCAATTGGTTGATTTGAATTTATTATCTCAGAATAGAAGGGTTTATTTTAAATATAAATGAAAAAAATGGAATGCTGCAAAATTTACTTGCTCTTCACTTCTGCTTTTCTTCCATAGTGCTGGCAAGATGTTGTAACAATAGATTGTCCCATGATCTGTGGCAGGTTTGAATAATTCTGCATATTTCCATTATGTTGTCCTTTCCACACAGTTGCTGACTCCATAGCAGATAGCTCTGGAACTGTCTATTTTTCAGAAAATTTGGGTGCAAAACACCCAATTCAGACCCTGAATTGAAAGCCGATGAAGAAAACCTCAAGCATTAAAATTCACGGCTTCAGGGTATGCGTAGAATGGAGACATCACGGGTTTGTGCTGTATTTTCCTCCTCCTCTTCTACCATTTCAAATCCTTAAACAATATTTACAAGCTCTCTGAGTTTACAGTATTCCCAGATTTGGTTGTGTTGAAAGCAGCCTTGCAAAGCTGTAAAGACAATTTATGACTCCTGTGACAAAATGCATGTATTCATCTTTCTGGCTTACTATAAAACTCAAGACTATTTAAAAGATAATAGTATTAGCCCAGTGACAAAGGATGCATAAAGGCCTATCAGACTAAGGAAGAAAGACAGTGTGTGGGTGGGGTGGGGAGTGTATTTCTTTTCCTGCCTTGTTTTATAAATAGTTCTCATTAGCTCTGGTGAGAGAACAATGGCTCCCGACTGAAGTATTTGAGCTGAATATATGGGCTAACTGAATGATGCAATTAATTTGCTTATAGCAGAGTTTGCTCTGTCCAATTTCTACCCCATAAGCATACATTCTAAATCTAATTAGATTTAGATTTAGATTTATTATTAGAGTTGGAAGGGACCTTGTAGGTCATCTAGTCCAACCCCCTTATCAAGCAGGAGTTCCTACACCATTTGAGACAGATGGCAGTCCAGTCTCTCCTTGAAGGTCGCAAGTGTTGGGGCTCCCACGACCTCTGCTGGCAAGCTGTTGATCGCTCTCACCGTCAGAAAGTTTCTCCTCACTTCCAGGTTGAATCTCTCCTTGGTCAGCTTCCATCCGTTATTCCTTGTTTGGCTTAGGAATTAACCCCATTAATTAGGATTAACTACATCAGAAAAATGTGGTTTCTCCAAATAAATATCATATACAAATTTTTGACATGCATTCCTCCATAATATGGGTCAGCTTTAAGTAAACCCCCCCCATCTGCAATGGCATAATTTAATAACCTAAACTACAGTTCAACATTTATGCATTGTTGATGCAAAGATTCCAATATCTCAGGAGTTGCTTGACTCGGGAGTTGGATGGCATATAAAAATGACTAAATGACTAAATGACTAAATGACTAAATGACTAAATAAATAAATAAATAAATAAATAAATAAATAAATAAATAAATAAATAAATAAATAAATAAATAAATAAATAAACTATTCTCCAAAGCACCTGAGGGTAGAACAAGAAGCAATGGGTGGAAACTAATCAAGGAGAGAAGTAACTTAGAACTAAGGAGAAATTTCCTGACAGTTAGAACAATTAATCAGTGGAACAGCTTGCCTCCAGAAGTTGTGAATGCTCCAACACTGGACGTTTTTAAGAAGATGTTGGATAACCATTTGTCTGAAGTAGTGTAGGGTTTCCTGCCTAAGCAGGGGGTTGGACTAGAAGACCTCCAAGGTCCCTTCCAACTCTGTTATTATTATTATTATAAAGTAAGAAGGAAGGAACAGAAAAGTATTTTCCCAGGAATGTGTATGTTTGATAAGAAGACATAATATTCCAGCACAATATTTTTTAATGCAATTGACGTATAATCATGAAATTAATGGGAGAGAGAATTGCATATGAGGCTGGATTTGAGATTGGGCTTTCAGAGCTCAGCACTGGATTCTATTTGATATATTGTGTGTCATTTCTGGAAGATAATGTAAAATAGCAAGGAAGAGGAGAATGTCTCAGAATGTACAGTACATTCATTCTCTTATCACTGACTAGGCACAGCCACTGGTCCACCCACTCTGCATCTGATATCAGAGGAAATAATGTTTAAATCAACATGAAAAGCCCTGGATAGGTCTAAGGTATAATAACTTTTCTTCCCCCACCCCCGAAATGCAACATTTGTATTTGTAGAAAAAAAGAATTATGGACTGAATAAAATGGAAGAAAAAGAATAAACAATACAATGGGCATTCCAAGTCTATCACCAACAGCTGAGCTTTAGTATGTAGAGCAGTGTTTCTTAACCCTGACAACTTTAAGATGTGTGGACTTCAATTCCCAGAATTCCCCAGTCAGAGATATACTTTCAGACTTGCAAGACTGCTTGAGGTAGTCCAGACAAGAAACTCCAACCTTGAATACTAACACTACCTTAATTGTAAGACTGCAGTAACAGAATCTTGCAAGACTGAAAGTACATACCTCCCCCTCATGTTTATAGTCTAAGAAATGTTTTCCACTTCTCCATTGCTTCTGTGGGTTAAGCTACCTCTTATCTGACTTTTGCCTAGTCTGCTGCTGTTCTACCTCCTCCTGTTTCTCAAGGATATTCTTATAGACCAGTTTTTTTTCCCTCGGGTGACAAAAGTGCATGCGCGTCCGCTATTGCACATGCGCGAGTGCCCACACCCATAATTCAATGCCTGGGGAGGGCGAAAACGGCCTCCCACTCCCTCACGGAGGCCCTCTGGAGGCCGGAAATGGCCCATTTCCCAACTTCTGGTTGGCCCGGTAGGCCCATTTTTTGCCCTCCCCTGGCTCCAGAGGCTTCCCTGGAGCCTGGGGAAGGCAAAAATGCCCTCCCCCATCCCCCGGAGCCTCTCTGGAAGCCGAAAACACCCTCCCAGAGCCTCCGTGCGAGCCAAAAATCAGCTGGCTGGCACGTACATGCGCGCTGGAGCTGAGCTAGGCAATGGCTCGCGTGCCTGCAGATATGGCTCCACGTGCCACAGATTCGCCATCAGTGTTATAGACCATTACACATATGTATAATAGATGGTAGAGATACCTAAAAGTTTATAAAGACAGCAATAGCAATGGTTTTGAAATAAAAAGGGAAGTCTTTGGTAATGTTATTCCCTAAGTTAGGGGTGTCAAACTGGATTTCTTCGAGGGCCAGATCAGCATTGTAGTTCTCCTCAACGGGCTGGTGGGGGGTGGGGGGGAGAGACGGAACTGTTCATCACGAGCACCCTGCCGACCAAAATGGGGCATGGGGGGGCAGCACATGGCTCCCCCACACTTCATTTTCACCCTCCATGGCCTCCTGCAGCACTCTGCTGACCGAAAGTGGGCCAAAAACAGGCCGCATGGCCCATTTTCGGCCGGCAGAAGCACCATGGGCTGGTCCTCTGATATTTCCAGGCCAGCCCCGCAGGCCGGATTGAAATACCCCGCAGGCCGGATCGGCTCACGGGCCTTGAGTTTGACACCCCTGCCCTAAGTAGAATAATTATAAAACTGTCATTTTCCTTTTAGAAAAATCTTGAAAAGTGCTGATAATAATAATTGCTGATAATCTGATATTGTTCTGCTCTGTCGGTTTCCTTTAAGGCACACTAGTTAGCAATCAGATTTCTTTTGATCCACTGATTTGAATGGTTCTGTTGTACGTTTGGATTTAGCCTCATGGATATTTGTTTGGTTATTATTTAAAACATTGATGGATAGCTATCTATGGAAATTAAAACAACTAGCATCAGGTGGTGTAATGTAATTTTCATGGAGAAGACTATTTTTATTTCATTCATATTGTGCCATAAAAAACCCTCTGCTTATTACTGACAACAGTGTGCAGCAGCAGCCAAAAAGGCCAACGCAGTCTTGAGCAGCATAAATAGAGGGATACAATCAAGGACCAGAGAGGTACTAGTACAACTCTATAAAGCCTTGGTCAGACCACACCTAGAGTACTGCATCCAGTTTTGGTCACCACACTACAAAAAGACATTGAAACCCTAGAGAAAGTGCAGAAGAGAGCAACCAGGATGATAAAGGGTCTGGAAAATAAAACATACAAAGAGAGGTTGCAGGAACTGCGCTTGGCCAGTCTGGCGAAGAGAAGGACCAGGGGTGACATGATAGCAGTGTTCCAATACTTGAGGGGATGCCACAGAGAGGAGGGGTCAGGCTGTTCTCTATGGCACCAGAAAGCCAAACAAGGAATAATGGATGGAAGCTGACCAAGGAGAGATTCAACCTGGAAGTGAGGAGAAACTTTCTGATGGTGAGAGCGATCAACCAGTGGAACAGCTTGCCAGTGGAGATTGTGAGAGCCCCAACACTTGCGACCTTCAAGGGGAAACTGGACTGCCATCTGTCTCAAATGGTGTAGGAACTCCTGCTTGAGCAGGGGGTTGGACTAGATGACCTACAAGGTCCCTTCCAACTCTAATAATAAATCTAAATCTAAAAAGGAGACTTCTGGAAGTGACAATTGCTACTTCAGTGCCAGAGATCTATGAGCAGCTTGCTTTTGTCTGCTTCAAAGTGTTCAATTGTTATTCATTGCTCTTTTACATAGCCATTACTAAAACCAGACTAATATAATGCCATGGAATTGATGATTGGATTCTAGCACTGTTACAACCACATTGAGACATTTGCTTCACTCTAGATCAGTGATGGCGAACCTTTTTTGGTTCGCGTGCCAAAAAGGGGGGGGATGCGGGGGATCACGTGTGTGCGTGCCCACACTCATAATTCCATGCACCCCCGCACATGCATGCATGACCCCCCTGCTCCCAGCATGCAATGGCACGCCCATTTTTCGCTCTCCCCAGGCTCCAGAGCCTTTCTAGGAGCCTGGGGAGGGCGAAAACGGCCTTCCCCACCCCCTCTGGAGGCTGTTTCCCAACTCCCAGTGGGCCCAGAAGGCCCAAAAATCAGCCAGCTGGTGCACACATGCACGCCGGACCTGAGCTCGCGTGCCCACCGATATGGCTCCGCGTGCCACTTGTGGCACCCGTGCCATAGGTTCGCCATCACAGCTCTAGATGGAGAAAGTAATATTGGGAAAAATACATCAAAATGTTAGTTTAGAAAACAATTTCATATTCTTTCCTATCTTGGTAGACAGAATAAATTCCAAAATATCAACATAATTACTGTTACAGACTGTCTCTGTAACTTTATTGATGAATGTTTTTTTTCTCTAGGGAAATTTGGATTTGTGATGCATAGCAGAAAAGTTACATTGTTTCTAAATTAAACCAGCATAAAAGCATTTTAGAGCAATGATAGTATTAAAGTCAGATTTTCTCCAATCATTGTTTTTAATGCATTCAGATTCAATTGTTCTTTCTGATGGATTTTCTGAAAACTGGTTCAGTGCTGTATAGAAGCCTCTGGCTCTGGTATCCATGCTATGACAACGTGGATGTGTGAAGACTTGGAACCCCACCCCCACAGCATGCTCCCTGATTCTCTGCCAAAATTAGCTTATCCATCAGGATTGGCTGAACAAAGAAAGTGACCTTTTGCAGATGCCGGTGTAGAAGCTACGTAGGAAGTTGTGTATGCTGACACAGTTTAGATTGCAGAGATGCCTGGAGTGTATACTATGTGAGCTGAAAATACACTATATGAGAAACCCGCTGCCTATAGATTTCTCAGACAAGACAGTTGCCCAGTTAACTACAGGATGAGTCTGTTCAGGCCGTGACAGCTGCAGGAAACTGTGATGTAGCCTTTGACCACGGTTGACTCGAATGTCAAGTTTTTCCTTCAAGGTGCCATGTATATAGGGAAAATGGATCTTCCCTTCCATAGCCCTAAATTATCTCTGCTGAAATTGGTGCAAGCAATAATACAGTTTTAGATTCAGCGGGATAATCTGGGCATTATTCACTTCAGTTTATCACTTTATCATCATATTCATCCAGACAATGTTGATATCTGAAGCAATAACTTCAACAGATTCACAACTCCATCGAACTATGTTTGTACCACTGTGTGTCTCTTTCAGTTTACCCTTTTGCAGAAGTTGCATCCTTTTGAAGTAATTTGGTGGGTGGGTTTGTCTGTGTGGTTTGCCAGGTGTAGGGAGACATAGCTTCAGAGTTTCCATCTTCCAGGCTTTTCCCTGTCAACATTTTGCTTGTCCTGGGAGGGCCTGTCTTTTGAGATGCTGGTGGCTGTTTGGCTCAGACAGACCATGCCATAGAGGGTTTCCTACTCCCTCTACTTGATGGAATCAATGTCAGCTACGCCAGTGTTTTGAAATCCAAAATGAGGAAAAATAGTATTATTCAGTTAATCCAACTGAAAGTTAGGCCTCTTTCTGGGATAGGCTGGGGATGATGGCCTGGGAATGATCTTTGCTACAGGAGTCTGAATGAAGATCAGTTTTGAGAAACCTCAGGTCCATGGGGTAGGAGATTCCTATGTGGTGGCCATAATATTTCAATTTGTTTCTTTCTTTCCCTAGGATCAGCATTAAATAAAATTAATTAAATCCCCTACATTAAATAATCTGATCTTGGTTCCTATGTTTATGGTGGACATGGTCCATACTTACCACATTTATGGGAATACCGCAGTTGCTTTATCTATTCAACATTTCACATCTGCTTCTATTCCCACATCTGTATCCATGATGCTACCAAGGTACTTAAATTGCTCCACAGATTTTAAGGTCTGTCCTCTTGATGTTGTCAGAGTGTTCTCTTGAACATTGCCAACTTGCATCAGCTTGTCCACATTACCACCCAACTGGAGGCTTAGAATGAAGGTCTTAGTAGATCTTGTTTGATATGTCTCAACATGATGCTTCACCTTTTGGAAATTGCATCATTCTTTGATAACATGGTAAAAATATCTTAGTGATATAAGTCACTCCACTTCTGCAAACAATCAAGACAGAGCTTTAGCTGTTTGCTTTGAACACACACACACACACACACACACACACACACACACACACACACACACACACAGACTTTTAGTGATTACAATAAAACACTTTGTCTTCTTCACTGAGACACTGAGAGAAGAGAAGTATAATTATAGGAATTTATTACAGACCACTTGAAGGGGGAGAAGATATAGATGAGGTCCTTCTGCACCAGATGAATACTTTAGAAGGTGCATGAAGTAATAATAGTGGTAGATTTCAATTATTGTATTCTGACATATGCTGAAAATATAACTCTGGCAAGATTCAGAAGTCTAAAAAGATATTGTTCTCACTCAAAGGCACTATTTGTCAAAAGGCAGAAATAAGTATAACAAGTCTGCTATTCTAGACCTAATTCTTACCCAACACCAGTTCAAGGGTATATGACACCCATGGGCCACATTGACTTATGACATCATAAGTCAATATGAACATTTGCATTTTTACAATGATTTAGAAGGAGGAATGGCATTGGCACTCCCTAAGCTTTGGCACCCTAGGCCAGACTATTCAGCCTTAGCTTAAAGCTCGCTCTGTTCTCATTTGGCTAAGAAAGCGAGCATGATTGCCATCTTGGGAGGAAATGATTATGTCTTTGAATTTCTGATATTCAGAGGAAGAATCAGACTTGTATATTGGATATGTATTTCGAATCTAGTTTTAATGAACTCTATGGGAAAATACATCAGATTCATGGATTGATATCTTGAAGGAAAAAAGTATTCAGGAAAGATGAGAGGCCATGCAGAGCTCTCTAAAATGCTGAAGAGAGAAAGAAAAGAAAATACATATATTGGAAATGGAATTGGACCAATGAAAAATGCCAGCTAGTATCCAGAATTTGTAGCAATTCTGTCAAAAAAACCCTAATGCTCAGAATGAGTTGAGGCTTGTGACATTCAAAAATAACAAAATATAGTCCTGTCAAAACCAAAATGAAAATAAAAGATATTGGAGGTTCATTGTGAAGAGAATGTAGTGCAGGGTGTCAAACTCGCATGCTCATGTTGTTGCCACGTGATGTATCACAACTTTTCCCCTTCGCTAAAATGGGGGTAGGCGTGGCCAGTGTTTGACGCATCCGGCCCACCCTCATGTTGTCGCCACGTGACGTATCATGACTTTTCCCCCCTTCGCTAAAATGGGGGTGGGCGTGGCCAGTGCGTGACGCATCTGGCCTGTGGGCCGTGAGTTTGACACCCCTGATGTAGTGAATTGATAATGGGTTAGGGTGAAAAGGCAAAACTTCTTAATTCCTAATTTGCATTTGTCTTCTCTCAGAATGGAAATAGATCCCTGGCTGATCCTGTCACTGGGAAAAGAAGAGAGCTGTTGATTAGGAAGAGGTATAGCTAATTTAAATTAATTCAAGTCCCAAATTATGCTGGAATAATCTTATATTCTTTTATAGAGTAACTAGCTTAACAGAGAACAGGACCAAAACCAGTGAGTTAAAAACACAAGGAAGGAGATTTTGGAGGAACTTCCTGACTGTATAAATTGTCAGTCAGGGCATGAATTTACCATTTAGTGAGTTCTCCTTTGGTAGAAATCTTCAAACAAAGGCTGGAGAGTTGTATGTTGGAGATGAATCACTAGAGTAGGAGATTAGAAAAGAGAAGTTCTTTGGTGACTTTGAGCAAAATGATTGTACATTGGTATTTTGGAGAATTGGCTCAAAGATATAAGTATTAAATCCTTGTGGAAGGAAAGCACCTTTTCAAATGTATGCATTGTTTTCATATATCCAGGGAATCAATCAAGTGTAGCTCTCCCAAAAGTCATGAATGGACAATCTATTGCAGTATTTCAGCAAAAAATGGAATGGATTTATTATCCTTCCTCATAGAACTTCAGGTTCTGCCCATCCCTTGTTTAAATGCTGCAGTTGGAAACTCAACTCAGTTCCATCCAAAAGTTCATAATCTCACAAAGATGGGGATTAGACATTGAGGCTGATATCCTTTTGCACAGCAAACTTGATAGCATTCTATAAATAATAACAAATAAACATTGGGCTTTTAGTCTTGACAGCTTGCCTTGACACATCTCTCCCCTTCAAACACTCTGGAACTTGGGGAAAGGGAGATGAATTTTTTTGAGGGGGAGGACATTTATTTTGAAGTTAAGTGATGAGGATGTCCTTGAACAGAACAGCAGGAGAAAGAGCAAGCAAGCAAGCAAGCAAGCAAGCAAGCAAGCAAGCAAGCAAGCAAGCAAGCAAGCAAACGAGAGAGAGAGAGAGAGAGAGAGAGAGAGAGAGAGAGAGAGAGAGAGAGAGAGAGAGAGAGAGAGAGAGAGAGAGAGAGAGATTCTGGACACTTCATTCCATAATAACTGACAGCTTGGTGGCTCCTCCTAAACTCTAGCAGACAAGCAAGACAGTTTTCACAGAATCCCCATGGAGTTCTTTGTGAATTTTAAAAACATTTTTTTCTCTTATCTGCTTGCTGCCAGAGAAGTAATGCAGTCCTTGATTGATGCCTAGCACAACCGAGGGAGGGAGGGAGGAAGGGAGGGAGAGAAGAAAACATCTGACAAAGGTCAAAGAAAAAGAAGAACTTGCTTTTCTATATTTCTTTACTTGAATAAATTTCCACAATGAAACTAATTAGTTGAAGGTTTTCTCTCCCTCACATTTCTTTATAGTTTGTACCAGTATAAATATGCATAGAAACACTCAAACGTACATATTGGCACCAGGTTTCCCCAAACATACTTCACATGGAAGGCACTAAGGCCGTGATGGCGAACCTATGGCACGTGTGCCACAGGTGGCATGCGGAGCCATATCTGAGGGCACGTGAGGCGTTGCCCTATGTCAGCTCCAGCGCGCATGTGCGCACTAGCCAGCTGATTTTCAGCCTTCCGGAGGGCGGGGGGAGGTCATTTTCACCTTCCCCAGGCTTCAGGAAGCCTCTAGAGCTTGTGGATGGCAAAAAGCGGACCCAACGGTTGGACCGTTGGGTCCGTTTTTTGCCATCCACAGGCTCCGGAGGCTTTCCTGAAGCCTGGGGAAGGGGAAAACAACCTACCCATCCCGGCCTCTGGAAGGCTGAAAATCAGCTGGAATCCATTTTTCGCCATCCACAGGCTCTGGAGGCTTCAGTGAGCCCTGGGCACATGTGCGAGGGGGAGCACAGGGGTTGTATGCACATGCACGGGGAGGGCAATGCATTATGGGTGTGGGCACGCATGTACGCACACGCTATTGTGTGCACACATGCCCTTTTGGCACCCGAGCAATGTTGGAGCATTTACAACTTCTGGAAACAAGTTGTTCCACTGATTAATTGTTCTGTCAGGAAATTTCTCCTTAGTTCTAGGTTACTTCTCTCCTTGATTAGTTTCCACCCATTGCTTCTTGTTCTACCCTCAGGTGCTTTGGAGAATAGTTTGACTCCCTCTTCTTTGTGGCAACACCTGAGATATTGGAACACTGCTATCATGTCACCCCTAGTCCTTCTTTTCATAAGACTAGACATATCCAGTTCCAGCAACATTCTTTATATGTTTTATCCTCGAGTCCCCTAATCATCTTTGTTGCTCTTCTCTGTACTCTTTCTAGAGTCTCAACATCTTTTTTACATCGTAGCGACCAAAACTGAATGCAGTATTCCAAGTGTGGCCTTACCAAGGCATCATAAAGTGGTATTAACACTTCACGTGATCTTGATTCTATCCCTGTTTATGCAGCCTAGAACTTTGTTGGCTTTTTTTGGCAGCTGCTGCACACTGCTGGCTCATATTTAAGTGATTGTCCACTAGGACTCCAAGATCCCTCTCACAGTCACCACTATTGAGCAAGGTACCACATATACTGTACCTGTGCATTTTTTCTTACCTAAATGTATAACCTTACTTTGTTCACCATTGAATTTCATCTTGTTAGAAAGCTCCCAATGTTCAAGTCTGTCAAGATCCTTCTGTTTCTTAAGCCTATCTTCCGGAGTGTTGGCTATTCCTGCTAGCTTGGTGTCATCTGCAAATTTGATGAGTTCCCCATCTATCCCCTCATCCAAATCATTGATGAATATGTTGAAGAGTACTGGGGCTAAAACAGATCCCTGGGTTACCCCACTGCATACCTCCCTCCATGTAGATGCAGTTCCATTGAGGACCAAACATTGAGTGCGGTTGGTCAGTCAGTTACGAATCCATCTGGTGCTGCTGCTGTCTAACCCACATTTTTCTATTTTATCAAGTAGTAGGTTATGGTCTACTTTGTCAAATGCCTTACTGAAGTCCAAGTAAATTATATCGACAGCATTCCTCTGGTCCACTAATTTTGTCACTTTGTCAAAGAATGCAATAAGATTAGTCTGGCATAATCTGTTTTTGATAAATCCATGTTAGCTTTTGGTTATTACTTTGTTTGCTTCTAGGTGTTCATTGATTTGTTGCTTGATTATCTTTTCCAGAATCTTCCCTGGTATTGAGGTCAGGCTAATGGGTCGGAAGTTTCCTGGACCTATTTTTTCCCTATATTCTATATATACTATATATTTAGTATATATATTCTATATTCTATATATAATATAGAATATATACTATATTCCTAGTCATATTGGACTACAGCTTCCATAATTCCCAGTCAACAGGATCCATTATACCTGAA
Source organism: Diadophis punctatus similis (assembly GCA_023053685.1). Classification (NCBI taxonomy): domain Eukaryota; kingdom Metazoa; phylum Chordata; class Lepidosauria; order Squamata; family Dipsadidae; genus Diadophis; species Diadophis punctatus. The sequence goes on from JALIGW010000001.1 coordinate 45,409,952, forward strand.
AGACATCTGGTAGGGTAAGGCTTTTTAGTATATCATTGCCAAAGGGTTGCCTTGATAAAGATGCAACATTAATATTTTGGAACAATATCTGGGATAACTCAAGGAAACAAATTAAAAATGCAAGACCATTGCTTCATTCAAAATGGATGATATTGTCATAACATCCAAAAAAATTAAAACAAGCAAATACAAGTTTAAGGATTGGAATGCTTTTTTGTTTTGAATTGATATCTAGATTGATTTCTTCTGATCTCTTGCCATTATGTCGTATTTCTGTGAATATTGCATCAGATTCTGCAGCTTTCCATATTGCTAATGACTGGCATGCTGATTTAATTTCATATTCTAGTACTACTAGAGCTTCTTCTAAGTTGGGAATATCTTCCAAGATATATTGGATTTTAATATCGCTATTTTACAGAATTTCAATATACTCCTATTTTTGTTTGATATTTGAATCTGTTGCTACATATCTGATATTATCTTTTAGCATATTAATTCAGGACTGAAACTTCATCCTGAGTTTGGAAGACTTTCCTTGTTTTCCTGTGCCTGTTTCCATCTTTGATGTCTTTACAGATGTTATAATACTGCTTCTTGTCTCTTCTATCTGGTCTCTTAAATTCTTTATTAAGTTCTTTCAAGAGATCTTTGTCTTTCTTGGTTTTCATATCTCTTCTCTTGGCAATTTTCAATGTGTTCTCACATCCAGTGAGCTTTCATCAGCTTCTTCATCTTTGGCAGTTTCTTTTCAAATTTATTCTTAACAAATTCTTTTATTTTATTCCTCTGGTTCACAGTCAATGAGGCTCAAGACTTCAAGATGATTCTTGATGTTCTCCTTGAAAATGTTTGGTATAGGCTCAATATTGTAATGTGGAAACTGGTTGGCTTTATTCTTCTGTTTTAGCTTAAGTAGAAATTTACATATGAGGGATTCATTATCTGTTCAGCCCATGGCCACATATTTGCTGTTATTACTGAGTTGTTTTACCTCCTCCTCCTACTAATATAGTCAATTTGATTTCTGTGAACTCCATCTGATGATATCCATGTATACAATCTTTTTGGTTACTTGAAGACTGTTAGCAATGAGGAAATGATTGGATTGGCAGAAATTAGTAAGTCATTCTCCTATTTCATTTTGGTTTCCTAGGCCATCCATATTTTCCTCTTTAATGTTTTTAACGTTGGCATTCTAGTCTCCAACCCCAAGCAGCACATCTTGCTTGCATGCTTGGTCAATTACAAATTGAACTTTATCACAAAACTCATCAGTTTCCTCGTTGTCTGCATCAGTGCATAAACTTGGATAATTGTCATATTTAAGGGTTGTTCCTAAAGGCTAATTGATATTATTTGTTCATTGCATGGTAGCTAAGTATACATTTCCTATAAAAGCACCACAAGCCCTTCTTTGTTTTTCATGTCCTGAGCAGTAAACAGTGCAATCTTTTGAATGAAAGTATCCAATCCCAGTTATCTCAATTCACTGATACCCAAGATGTCAATATGTAGTTGATTCATTTCACCTTTCACTGTGTTGAGCTTTGCCATGTTTATGGTTCTTAAGTCCCCACTGTCTTTGCAGCTTCCAATTCTCTTTCTTACATGGCTAGATGTCCTGAAGACTTTAATCTAACCACATCATAAACACCACTGATACTCTGAAAAGTCCTCAGCTCTCTTTGCTTTAGCTGGGTAGCTGAGATGACCTTTATGTCTTGGGTGACCCTACTACCCAACAAAAACACCATTACTTTAAATGACTTCACTCTATAAATGAGAAAAACATTTTACTCTACCAACTGGCCAAAGAGTCAATGCATCCTGAAATAAGCCCCATTTTCCTACAGTCAGCAGACAGAGAAGAAATATTCAGGTTAACCAAAGACCATTAATAGGTATTTTCAATGTGCTTGTGGAATAATTAAGAAAAGATTTCACTCTGGGGGGGGGGAATCATGGGGCCTGGATGTGACAAACTCAGATCAAGGTGTCATGCCACTCTAGATGCCATTGTTCTGAAGCCTTCAAGGGAAACACTATTTTTTCATCGTATCAAGAAATTATTATATTTATTTGTTTATCTATGTATAACATGACTTTTCCAACATTCAAAGACAGAGGCTATACATTCTTATTTAATAGTTACTTAGCTTTTGATACACATGTATTTTTCGAAGTTGAAACACCATTAGATGTACAATAATAGTCAAGTGTTTGAATTCTCCAGAACACTACATTAAGTTAGTAACAATTTTTTGCCTATTTTAATGAAGTGATCTGGAGAGTGCAGACTTGAACTTTGAATTTTGATGGGTCTTAATAAAGATATTGCATAATTGTGAAACTCAGATCTTTTTTTTTTGGAGATAATTTTTTGTTTTTTTAAGATGTGCTGGAATTGTATGATCTTTTTTTGAACCACAAGTCATGAAAATAAATCAAGAGAGCTTTTGAAGTGTATTTGGTTGGCCAGAAGGAAACGTTGTGCAGACCACATTCATCTCCATGAGCAGACACTAATCCCATCAGACTAGTCCTCAAGAGATCAGTAGGGATCATGCCCAACAGATATATTTGGTAAGCTGAAGTAGGAGTTTGTTGGACACGGTACACACTTCCACAGTCTTTTTAGAAAAAAACACAACCAAACCACTTCATTAAAATCAAAATGAACTCTTCCCAGTTGGGTTTCATTTAATCTTGGATTCTGTTTACATTTTCTTTTATCTTATGATACTTGAACAGTGTGTTCAGTCAAAGCTTTCACTGAATATGGTTTGGAAAACCTCTAGGGAAGGCTGCCAATTGTCCCTCAATGCATAGACTGCTTATTTATTTCAAGGAATAATCTCCCCATTCTCTTTTCAGTTCACATCTGAACTGGAAAAAAAACCCCAGACTATTCATCATCACAGCTTGTAGTACCAGAGTATATTATGAAATGTGGACATTACTCAAGAACTTCAGGAAAAGTAACCTGAACATGATGAAAAAACAAAAACCAACAACCATCCATTAGGAAGCATTAGTGCATCAATAGTTTTGTTCTCAGAAGGGGGTTCTCTTCACCAAAGTCATTTGAATTCAGTAAAAATATGTTTAGATTTAATAATCTGTTTAAAAAGAAACTACATTTTCTCATTTTATTTGTTTAAAACAACTATTTTACTGAGGGCTCCTTAAAAACAAACTAGATTCTGCTGATCTTTATAAGGAACTTTTCATTTGCTTTTTCTTTCTTTGTGTCTTTAAGTTGGGTCCACAGAGTGGGAGACTTCCATATTTGATCCCCAACATCTCAAGTGAAAAAAATTGAGTAGTACATGATGGGAAAGGGTTTTTTTTTCCTCCTGAGATTCCTAGCAAGCATTGGTCAACTTGATTGATCACTGCTTCCCAGATGTCTGGGAGAAAGACACATTTACACAACAACTCTCAGATCTGAAGATGATCAGTTCCGCATCAATGTCATGCACATGATGAAGGCTCATCTGGAGGCAAGAAAGCATACCATCAGTTTTCCATACTCTCCATCAGAGAAGACCATGCGATGGGGCACTAAAAGAAAAATGTAGGAGACACATTTGGTTTGAAGCTGCATGTTATTGCCTATAATTCCACTCTCAGTTCAATAAGAGAATAAGAACTACTTAGTAGCTTTTTCCTTCCTAAAATACTAAAATTCTGGAGAGTTGTTGCTGCCAATGTCTTTAGACATCATAGAATCTAAATAAATGGGTTCCAGTCTACTACATGGTTCCTCTATAAGTCAGCTAGATGTTTATGGGAAATACACACTCTGCGAACCACTGTGCCTACCGTCCCTGTCACCACTGTGCCTACCGTCCGTGTCCTACTGTCCTATTGTCCTCTTTTATCGTTACTTTTTACTTATGTTTATACAAACTACTACTATCCTATACATGTTTGACAAATAAATAAATAAATAAAAAATAAAAAAGAATCAAACATAAAGAAAAACACATTTCTTTCAAGCCCAAGAAGCTGAAAGACAGAAGTTCAAGTTGCTTTTATTTCTTGCTTCTGATCCTTTGCAATGTATAAAGTACTTCTCAGTTTTTTCCACTTATGTTGTGAAATCCTACATAAATGATTGTCCTTTGAAAGTTTTTGCTAAGCTTTGTCACGCTTGCAACAAGATTTTATTAAAAATGGGATCTCTATTTTTTTCTTAGCAGGAGAGGTTAGATTTTTCTTTTTACTAAGGTCTTCCATGGGAAAGAGGAAATCAATTTCAATATGAAAGTCTATTAACAATCAAAAATTGTGGGAGTGTGGAGAGCAGGCTAATCTTGTGTGAGAGGATTAGTATCCTCCTGAGTGGATGCATAACTCTGATTCAGTGAATTCATTACTTTATTCTCATGCAAGCTACCCTGGAATTCTGAACAACAGTTTAGAAATCCAGATGACATATTTGGAGTAGAAATGAATATAAATTTACAACCAAGTTGTAATCTAGCACTAGTCTTAAGAAAGCACAAGAATTTGACTTGCTATCAATTATGGAGGTAATTCCAAACTGTTAATCTGTGTCACTTAGTAAATAGAAATTGACATGTATTGTTTTGCTGTCTGAATTATTGAATAATGACTTGCTTATTCACATATGGATTGCTGGGATTTATTTCATTGACTGGGAGCTTATACTACAATATTATCAACACACGAACATACACACACCTGATATTTTTCAGATTCCACCCTTTGTTTTCTTACTTTTAGTTTCCTTTAATGCATGGAAACCTTATATATTCTAAACTCTCTCTCTCTCTAAATATGTTTTGTCCTTAGACACGTAGTAGAAGTTTTTGTGCCAATTGAATATCAACCAGCACTATATATTACCACATTGAAAAAAATGGCATTGTCTCAGGTCAGACAAAAATACAAACCAGTGAGAGCATAAGATTTTGGAGAAGACTTTCCTTAGTCCATTAAATACTCCATTGATCCTGTATATGCTTGTACCATTACAACTACATTTATTTAAAATTTACTAGAAATTGTTAAATACACACTATAAAATAAAAACTTGACTATATCTTGAACTGTTTCTCCATACTTTATGCACATTAATATCAATTCACTCCATCAAATATTCAATCTGTGTTTTTTAATTATGAATATAGTACTGCAAAGACACTTAATTCTTATTATTGCTTAGCCATGGAAATGGTTTCAAGATTGTTCATTATGGAACATTGGCAGTCATAACTATTAAATATATTATATAATATTGTGCATCTCATATGACAATCTTTGCTGTCAAATGCTAACCTTGGTAGTGAATCAGAGTTTGTTTATTGTAGAATTGGGAGTCAAACTAGGCCTAATCTGGTGATATTTTCTACAAGCAATCATGAAGACTGTGGTCACATGGGGTTCCAATGCACTGATTTTGTGTTCTTACTGATATTAGCCCAAAGGAATATATATGGAGTTGATGGTGTCGTGGCTGTAACTCGTTTGTTGACTAGGGCTAGTTTCCAGATGTCTGGTAGGCAGGAGGTATCATCACATTTGTTCATGTTGTGCGGGTGTTTCTCTGTTTCGATGGCTTCCATAATTATTCTCTTGTTGAAGTGTTCAGTGTTGGAGATTAATTTGGTTCTTTCAAAGTCCATTTCATGTCCTGTTGTTTTAAGGTGCTGGAAAAGGGAGGAAGTTTTTTCTTTTTTTCTGACTGCGTTCTTGTGTTCTGTGATGTGTGCATTTATTCTCCTATTAGTTTGTCCAATGTATGTGGCTGGGCAGATTTTGTATGGTATTTCACAGACTCCTTGGTTTTCTAGCTGGATCTTGTCTTTGGGATTTCTTAAGATGTTGGCTATTTTTTGGTCAGTGGCGAAGGCTGTCTTGATATTGTGTTTGTGGAGAATTTTGCTGATTTTATCTGTGGTGCCTTTGATGTAAGGGAGGAGGGCGATGCCGTTGTCCTGTTCTCTGTCTCGGTTTCCAAAGAAATACAATTACCAACCTAATCCAAAAGGAGACACCCCCAAGAACTGAGATAATATCAATTTTGAGGTATCTATTTTTTTTTCAAGAAATCAACAATCAAAGGGCATGCAACACAGCCAACACTGTCTAAATCATCTTTTTCAATCTGGGTCCCCTCCAGATATGTGGATTTCACTTCCACAAATTCTGGGAATTGAAGTCCACACATCCATTGAACAACCTAATTGGAGAAGGCTGCCCAAAGAGTAGGAGACATACAGCCTGAAGTTTTAGTTTGGGTGGATTGGAAGTACATAAACCTCATCCACACTTTTTATCATAATGTTAATAATGCAGAAAAACAATCTTTGTAGAACAATCTTGTCCTTCTGATGACCTTTGGCAACATTTTGAAATAAGCAGTATCTGCTTCTCAAATTCCTGGCCAGCTTTCATTGAAGTAAATCACAGAGAATGGCTCCCTTTCCCCTTCCTTTTACCTCCATTTCTTGACAGCTCCCACTTACTTACCTTGCTGGTCAGGGAAACCTTGGCAGAAGGCCAAGTTCCAGGTCTCTTGTTGCCTGAATACGGCCATAGTAATGTGCTAGACCTGGTGGAATGCTGGAAAATTGCCTTGGGGAATTCCATTTAGCTTTCTTTTTTGCTTCTGGGATACAACCATTGCAAAGAAAGAAAGAAAGAAAGAAAGAAGGGAGGAGAATTTGCGCCACCATGTCATTAGCATAAATGTCTAAATCCTGCCTAGGTTTGCATGTAACTTTAAATAAATATTATTTTAACAAATCTTTCTGCATTTTTTACATTACTGATTTCTAAATCCTGGGAATAACGCCTTGTTAGAAAGAAGTATATAACCAGAAAGCCCTAAGACTGACTAAAAGAAGTTTAGGGTTAGGGTAGAAAAGCCATAAAACAGTGATGGAAAGGCTGTTTAAATCTTATTCAAGCCAGTTCTGAGAATCAACAATACAGAAATTAATTGATTCCTTCCATTCTGTCTTCAAAACCATTTTAAAACATTGTAACAGTCCAAACACATCTAGACACACTCTACCATGAAAGAGTAATCTGCCTGTTATCTTGGCAGTTAATGCAGTTTTCAGAACATTCTTCAAATTATGAAAATATTGCCAGCTGCAAGCTTTTGAATATAACTCAGAAACACTACATGATCAATATTATGATTTTGAATTATATGGGATATTTTTTGTTAACTTTCCATCGGATGGAAACTTTTCATGATCTGATGCCCTCTAGATGTGTTATAGGCCTCTAAATGTGTTATAAGTATATCCTATTATAGTATATCCTAACATGTTTATCATTACAACCAGCATAAACTTTGGGAAAGTTCCAGTTGCTTAAACCATGCTGATAATCCTTACTTTACTTCATTTCATTCTGGCTTCAGAATTATGTTATTTCTAAATTGATAGCTATCATCTGAACAATATAGCATAATTTACAAGTGTAATGTATTGTTGTCAATGGTGATCATTCTTTGGGAAATGGAATATTTCAATGGCAGTGTATATAATTTTCATGCAGAAAATCTCACAATCATCTGTTGATAACACAGGGAAATACTTTTTAGAAATCCTGGAAAGCTGGGATTTTTTTTTTTTTTGCAAACAATACAAAACTAGATAGGCCAATTATATGACTAGCAACAGGCAGAGCCTTATAATAACAAGATGTATTTTGTTTGGAAAAGGTGGTTTGCAATGATATTCTGTTCATAGAAATAAGACCCACTGAATTAAATACGCCTTACTTCTAGGTAAATAGGTGTAGGATTACAGGCTTATTTCTCTCTGTGTTTATTTGAAAATTAATCTAGATGAATTCAATGGGGCTTATACTTTAGGAACTTTGCATTAGTTTTCAGTCCAATTTTATGCAATATATATATTATTATCTTTACTTTAACAACAGTGTGAATAGCACAACTATTTCTTAATACTAAAAGAGCAAGATCTATTTATTACTTGATCTCTCAAGAATTTTCCTCACATGTGAAATCCAAGTAGTACACAAATCAGATTGTAAGGGGAAAACTGTGTAGGAATATCTGAAGTGGTAGACCTGTTCAACATTATCAATATTAATTTGAACCCAGGAGAATGTGTCTTTGCGTAACCCATTAGGTGATGATTTTGTACTAAAAAATTCAATCTCCAAATATAAAACCAAGTTAGTTTGGTTTCCCCTGTTCCCTTAATTTAAGTCTGAAAAATGCAAAAATCATGAGATTAAGCTCATAGTGACAGGAAGGTTGTATCGTTTGTAAAACTTTGAGTAGACTAACTCTGGTTCTATGCAAGATCTGATCATAAAGCCCATTTATTGTACAGAAAAGTCATCAGTTTTCTTTTGCACCACTTGTTAGTTGATTCTAAAACACAGCTTTAAATCATGGAGGATTCCATGTTTTTTCTGCTGAAACAACACAACTAAAATTATCTCCTAGATGTAATACGAGGAGTCGTAGAAATGTTTCTGTGGTCTTTGATCCAGACCAAGGTGTAGGAGTAATGCTAGCTGGAAATGACAATAAAACATTGCACAATTATTTTTTCCCTCATGGCAGCATTTAAGATCTGATACCAATTATCAATAAGGGTGTGAAGCTAGCTATGACTAACCTTGATAAGTTTCTTACCTGCAAATATTCTGGACTGCTTAGATTTTCTTCTGGAAGCTTGGTCTGATCTGTTCTACTACTTAGAAAGAGCATCTTGGCCAGTTTTGTATTCTGGCTGTTGCTACTGAACGCCATGTTAGCCTCTAATAAAGCTCATCTCACCTAGGATTTTATCTTGGATGAGAGAGTCTACCTGGCATATATTACTGAGATATGGCTGGGCAAAGAGGAGGAACTGGTCCTCTCTGAAATGTGCCCACAGGTTGCCAGGTTTGGCATCAGCAGCAATTCCAGGGGTGGGTAGATGGGTGGGTATTATTGTCTATCAGGAGATTCCAAAAGTTGCCATGGATTTTGCCCCATAGATGGCCTACTTGTGACACTTGAGCCTTAAGGATCATTTGGGAGTTCTGCAACTATACTGTATCAGCCTCACTGCTGTGTGGCAGCTTCCCTGCCAATACTGTTTCCAGACTGTCAGTGGAAAATCTATGGCTCTGTCTCAGCTTTTTGCAGGCTTGATTTTAGGGTGTGTGGGTGTGTCACATGGTGGATCTGTTTTGAGGTGAGGTTATATGATCTAGACCTGGGGGATATTCTGTATATTATCATCTATCCCCTTTGGGACAGATTGTATCTTGTACCCTATATAGTAGCCCCACTATGCGACAAGTGAAATAACCATTTTAGGGCCATGTTCACCATATTTAGGAATTACAGTGTGGTACAAGTGTGCCTATAGAAATATTTCTCTCCATAACCCATTTTGTAAATTCTAAACTGTTCCTTCTAGGTTCCCCCCCCCTCAAATAGCTGTGTGAAAATGACACCTATCTCTCTGCATATAGAGTATTTTTTTTTAGCGTATCCTGCTTTTTCTCCATGAAGCTGTGTTGAAACAAACTAAAGGAGAATTAAGACATTTGTACTAAAACAATAAATGTAATTATGAAGAAAAGCTTGACCTCAGCCTTGATTTGTTTTTTCACCCTTGGCTGACTGAAGCTCTTTTAGATAATTTTGGACTTGTTTAAAACTTATAACATTACATCGCAAATTATTTTCTGTAATATCTCTTCCTTCCAATATCATATTGCAGATAGAATGTCCTCACCTACCTATTCATATGTTGACATTTTGCTCTGAAGAACCTAAATTGCTTTAAATGAGGCCAGATCACTGGATCACCCAATTTAATCTGGATTATCAAAGCATTCTGACATACATCTTTGCTATTTGATTAAGTCCTTAAATAGGAATGATGATTTGCATAAAATTAGCACGTTCAGATTTATAAACCTAGCTGCAATTTAGGAACACATGTTGGATCCATGTACCATACATGGGACTGGTTGATGGGATTTATATTGATGATGAATTAATAATTACTATCTTATCTCTCAATCGCTATATATCTCATCACAGTTAAGCTGGCTTGAATTAGGTTGCCTGCATGCCAGCATTGTTTTCTGCTTGGATTAAAAACGTAAGAATTCTGTATTGAATTATGCCTATTATTTCGGAAATCCTTAATACTTCTTTACATTACTAATGTATGCATCCATATGCATGTTACCAGATCTACTTTTTTAAAAATCAAATATCAATAAAATAAAAGCATGTTTCTGTAAAACCTATCATTTCTCTAGTATTTTGGTGCCAAAATTTCAGTAGTAGTACTGGTGGTAGTTCAGTTTAATCTCTCTCTTTCTCTTTTGTTCTGTTATACATTTCCTCATTCCTTTGTTGGTTTCCTGTGAAAGTTGACTGACTGAAGACGTCCCATTGGAGAACATTTCCCCTAGCTTCCACTGAAAAAGAGGTGGCTGTAGAGCTTTGCCTATGTGGTAAAATAGCAACAGATTTTATTATAGCTTTTGGCCAACCATTGTATGGTAAAAAAATAAGACACCTTCATATTAGTAACTAAGATAAGCTCAAGAACCAGTGTTTTCCCCTTATCATCCCCAACTCCATTAGAAACATTCTCCTTTTTATTAAATTGAACACATCAACCTAGAAAAAATGAAATATTGACATAGCATTACCAGCTAGATGGGCAACTGAATTTGTATTCAGGATTGCTAACAACAGTGCATTTTTACTTTATCTGTAAGTAGAAAAAGCTACTTTAGATAGCATAGGGTAGATCACATAATAAACCCTGTTTTCGAATATCCACTGCTGCTCTGTGCCCATCTAGCACTTACTATCTGGGATGACTACCAAGGAAAAATGTAAGGAACTCTTTCCTGTATTTCCCCCCTTTCTTTTTTTCACTCATCAATTTTAGTTTATTTTAATCACTTTTAATCACTTTTCAAGCGGCGTTGGGGCCGAGTGGTGAAGATGCTCACCTCTCACTCAGAAGGTTGAGATTTCAATCTTAGGTAGTGGCAGATGTTTCTCTCTTAGGGTGCAAAGAAAAAAAATCTGCTGTGAACTCCGACTAGTGTCAGGAAGGGCATCTGGCCAGTAAACGCTCAACTCCATACAGTCGCCCTGACTCTATCCCGAATTAAGAGACTACAAGGTCATAAAAAGGAGATTAAAAAAAAATTATTTACACTTTAAATAGTATCACTGCTATAGTATCTGGTTAATACTTCTGCCCCCTCAATCAACACTTTATTCCATTTAATGGTAGGGCTATCCCTGAAGTGTCCTTGATTAAGAGGTATCCAAATGACAGTGATAACTTCTATGAATTTGTATAATTATTTAATGCCATTTAAACTAGTGACTATACTCCCATCTTGTGGCAATAAATAAGTTGATTTATTTATTTGTGCAGTGACATGTTTTTCTTAAAACTATTATTTATTTGGTTACTCAATAAGTTCATTGTATGTTTTAAACAGTTCTCTGTGTGATTTCTTCTTGCATTTTTCTGAAGATGTGTTCAAAATGGCCAACACCAGCCATTAAACATACAGAAAGAATGAATATAATGAATATAACTGTTTTAAAACAGTTGCATAACCATCAAAACGATAGAGAATCAAAACCGATTTAGGCTGAAGTAACAAAAAAACCAAACATGATACATCCAAGAAAGGGAAAGGGAAAGGGAAAGGGAAAGGGAAAGAGTCAGAATTCCTGACTGCAGTGTTTTGTACTAAGGAAGATTTTTGAATTCAATTCCACATAGATCTCATTACAACAGTGCAGTACATTTTTAGTATCGCTAAAACACGTGATTTAACTTTGTGATGTGCTGAATGAATAAAGCTTCGTGTTATGAAATGCCATTCAGTTCCACTGGATAATCCTTTTTAGTGTTTGGTGGGAGAGAACTCAGCATGTGTATTGTCACTCACTTTCTTGGAGTGTTTTAAAACAGTTAATTATCTTCTCAGACTTTTAAAATTTATATATTTATTTTTACAACAGCTCCCTGTCACCCTTGAATGGTGGGTGACACCCCATAATTTATCGCCAAGAATGCAGACGTGATGGGATGAGACATGGTGTCAAGTTTGTATCGGCTCACATTTTACACACACGAAAGAGACGAGCCCTTTGGCTAGTTGCCATGGGGAATTTTCTATTACAAATAAATAACTCAGAACAGAAAAAAAAGAGAGATAGAGATTGAAAGGAAAAATGAACTCAGATTCATGCTGTCCCAGCTGCATAATATCATTATGTCTCAAAGGAGAGTACGTATGTTGTATGAAATGAATTTTATACTATGGTATGACTCCAGTTGGAAAATTAGCTGAACAGAATTTTTATTTTCAGCCCTGAAGACTGTTTCCTGTGTTGAGACTGTGGAATGTGCATTTATAGATTACTTCTGTTCCTGAAATCCTAGATCAGCATAAACAAGGGGTAAGCAATCTGGTGTCTATCAGTTGTTTTTGGACTAAAACTTCCAAAACATCCTGCCCAAAGCCTCTTCTGAAAGATATTTTACCATCCTTATTGCCTAGGGCTCATGGAACTGAATCTAAATCCTCTGGATTTAGCATAAGCAGTACCAAAGGATATTGTTTATTATGCAGCATGCTAAAGTGCCATGCTTCCGACAAGCAAAATCATTCATCAGCAAAATTGTTTAAAATAGAATGGTGGAAACACCATCAAAGCCTGTGATATGATACACAGCTGTAATTATCAACTGGACACAAAATACAGTTTGGCTTGAAAAACAAGAAAACTCTTGATTATTACTATGTATTTATATCACCATAGTTATATTGATAGATTATACCTGCTCCACAGAAATGGAGGCAGAAGTTTACTTCAACTCAAATTGTTGAACAAGAAAAGCATGCATTGGTTGATTATGTAAAAAATAAACCAGTAAAGAACAAGCATCGATGCAAGCATTGATGCAAGACGCCCAGGGAGTAGGGCGGCATAGAAGAGCACTAAAATAAAATAAAATAAAATAAAATAAAATAAATAATAAATAAGTTAAAAATTGGAACTTTGTAAATTTACAGGAAAAATGTGAATATCAAAATAATGTAGTAAAACATGAACAGAATGCTGGCTACATGAACACTATATTACATGGTCAATTTCTACAAACAATTGAGAGGAAAGAGGATAAAGATAAAAAACTGATAGGGTCTTACAACTGGAAATTTTTTTTAAAAGGAACTGAAGGCTTGATTTTGGTGCTAAAGAACATTACTATTCAAAATAATGCAATCAAAGCCAAAATTGAAAAATTGTTCAAAGAAGCAGAAAAAAGAAGATCACACAAACTAATTATAAACATTGGCATAACACAATCACCAAAATTATTCACTGGAACTCAGGTTAAAAATTATCATCTGCCAGTAATGAAAAATTGGTTGGAATATAGTGTTGAAACAGTAGTAAAAATGAGCTGGTTAAAATGTTGTGGGATTTCCAAATACAAACTGACGAAGTCTTGGCTCAAAGCACACCATATTTAATTTTTATCGAAAAGAAGAAAGTGTGGTTAATTGATTTGGCAATACCAGGGCATAGTATAACAGATGACAAAGAATTGGAGAAGATCACAAAGTATCAAAATCTGAAAATCGAAGTTGAAAGATTATGGCATACACTAGGTATGGTAGTCCCAGTGGAATTTGGCACACTGGGCTCCATACGAAACTATCTTGGATGGTACTTAGAAAATCTGCTCATTGACAAAATTTCTATCTGTCAATTACAAAATGCCACTGCTCAGATCTGCACATATACAACTATACATTATGATGTCCTAGGTTCTTGGAAAGAAAGTGCGTATGAAGGCCAACACTAACTAAACAACTGGCTAGTGTGATTTCACATTGTTGCACATATAATAATAATAAATTAAGATTAAAGAACTAAATGAATGTTGAAAACAATGAAATCAATGAAAAAGAAACAAAACAAAACAAAAAGGAAATGATCATGACTCCTGTAGACTTTATATTTAGCTAAATTTCCAGGCAGAAATACATATCCAGATACACACAGAATACAACAGGATTAAGCATACAAAGAAACAACTCGTATAAAAATAATAAAATAATCCTGTAATCCTGACCTGCCTCTTGTTTCTAGCTTCATTACCCTAGAAAGCCATTTCCCCCCTACTTTTCCAAACGTCTTCTGTTTCAGGGTACTTTTTTCCTCTCAAAATGGGAGCCAAGCTAATAAGAGATATTCTAGCCTGTCAAAACAGAAGTCAATTGAATAAAAACAAAATGAAATGTTCCTGTCCATTCTTAAAACCCACTTAAGATGGAATTTTCCTTCTCATGATTTGTTCTTTAGAGTTTGATTTTCTTGGGCTGAGATGGTTTTTGTCTATTATCTAGATCAGTGTTTCTCAATGAGTGGCCTTCAACACCCAAAATTGGGCAAATTCTGGGAGTTGAAGTTCACCTATCTTAAAATCACTGAGTGTGATAAACACTGATTTAGATTAACAGGTAGATTCAATTTTTTTCTTAGCATTTTCATGTCTGAACTTTTTTTAGGAAGGGATCTTCCCTACACCATTTTTTACATACAGTCAGTGGTGGGATTCAATTTTTTTTACTACCAGTTCTGTGGGCGTGGCTTGGTGGACATGGCTTGATGGGCGTGGCAGGGGAAGGATACTGTAACATCTCAATTCCCTCCCCACTCCAAGGGAAGGATACTGCAAAATCCCCATTTCCTCCCGATCAGCTGGGACTCGGGAGGCAGAGAATAGATGGGGGCAGGGCCAGTCAGAGGTGGTATTTACCAGTTCTCTGAACTACTCAAAATTTCCGCTGCCGGTTCTGCAGAACTGGTCAGAACCTGCTGAATCCCACCTCTGCTTACAATATTATTTTGTTTGATACTTTTGCAGGCTTCTTTTCTCCTATAGAGCACAATCCCTGGGCAGGTTGGAAACTGATTACTGTCCCTTAGTCTCTTGCTAGTTGATCAGCTGACAGGGATTTCAGATGTTATAGCATGATTTTTTGTCAGAGCATACATAAACAACTCCTTCAAGGGACCCAATGCTGAGCCTTAACCAGGATTCCATAATCCAATATATATTTTCATCTGTTTTTCCCCCTTCCTTTTTCTCCCCTCCCCCCTTTTTCCCCTCTTCTGCCTTTAAATATACACATACCATTCTATGTATTATTTTGCTATTTCTTTGTTGTAATTGGTTGGGCCAAAATTGTCTTAATCCCAACAAACCTTAGCAGGCTTCAGCAAGTATTAGACTTTCTTTCTCTCACTGCTTTATACAGTCTAGCATTATTATGTCCTTTTATAATTATCAATCCTAGTTATTTATAGCATTTAGATTATTTATTGTAAACTTAATTGCAATTTTATAGGATTCTTTTGTGTTATAATTCTTATCCTCTGTAATTTTATGTTAATATTTTTATTTTTATTTTATTCTACCAATATGACTTTTTATTTTTATTTTTACTTTAGTGTAATTGTTATGTTATTACTTCCATGCTGGTCTATGACTGAAATAAAATTGATTGATTTCTTCTGGATTATCAAGGTCCACAACTGTCTGTATTGTGATAACATTGATTTTATATTGCTTATGTGGCCAAATCCAGTATGAGGCTCACAAGTGACTCACATAATAGTGATATAAACAAACCAACACAAGCAGAGTTTTGCTATTACACTGTGGTTATTTCAGAACAAGAGTAAGGACTACCAAAGCAGGAGTTACTCAGATACTTCCCTTCGATCGGTGAGGTCCCACAGAGTGGGTCTCCTCCGGGTCCCGTCAGCCAAACAATGCCGACTGGCGGGGCCTAGGGGGAGGGCCTTCTCTCTGGAACCAACTTCCCCCAGAGATCCGAATTATTCCCACCTTGCTGGCCTTCCGAAAAGCCATTAAGACATGGCTCTTCCTGCAGGCGGGGTGATTTTGAGACAACCTTACATCTGATGTCTTCCCATGTATGTATGGTGTTATATGTGTTTTTAATTGTTTTTAAAGTGTTTTTAATGATTTGGTTGTTTCTTAAAATGCTGTACGCTGCCCTGAGTCCTTAGGGAGTAGGGCGGCATAGAAGAACCTCCAAATAAATAAATAAACAATAGACAGCGCATGCAGGACAATCATCTAATTTAATTTACTGAAGAATGTAATCAGTATGGAGAATGCTGTGATAGAGAATCTTTGTGCTTGCTCACTTTACTGGCTAATCAGCATTGGGCAGAACTGTTATCTTGCCAACTGATGAAAGAGAATTTGCTTTCAAACTCCCTTTTAAAAGGGAAAAGAATTTTGAATAAATTATCATGGATGTAATGTGGTGCTTATGAGGGAACACACTCTATTGAGCTTCCTCAGACTAACCAGTGATGGAAGCTTCAGGGTGAGGAAAAATGGATCAAACTAACATCAGCAATCACACCTTCTGTCATCTCTAATAATAAAAGAAGCTGAAAAATACTCCTAGGACAAATGTGAAAATGTTTCTCTTGTATCTTGACAATAAGGGTCCTTTTTTTTACAGTGGTAGTGGTGGTGGTGGTGGAACATTCCAGGAAATTGCAAGACAGATTACAGCTATTTGCACATGACCAACTTGAACGTCTTTAAATAGAAGATATCTTCAAAGAGAGAAATGTCCTCAGGTTTCTCTTCAAATAAAAGCTGTCCTCTCTGAAGTAGAACCCATGGTGTCCTAAAATGGAACAATACAGTATAAGGTTCTCTGGATAACTTTGCACTTATTTCCAGCCATACAATCATTCTCTGTGCCAAGCCCCAGCCTTGATAAAGCCAAAGCCCTTCAAAAGATGTCAAATTCCATATTTTATGTGTATGAGTCGGCATTACATTTTTTTTTTGAAAGCAGATCCCTTTAGTTTTCTCATGCAGAGAACTTTTGAGCACAAAAAGCTCACAGAAATAGAATAAAATTTAATGAAATATTGTTGGAAAAAGACTCACACAGTTTTTCAGGTCTCTAGTTAAAGAGTTAGAATGTCGTCAGACAAGAGAAATCAAGGAAGCAACTAAATAAAAAGCACTTTTGTCTCCAAAGTGGCAGAGTTTCCAATTCATTTCCCCATTTTTACAGATTTATGCTTGACTAAAAGTTAATTTTTTCATACATAGATAGCAGATTTAAGCATATCAAAGGGGGCAATAACTGAAATATGAACTAGAAGTTCTAAGCTGCGATAATACATATAGTTAAACATTATGGTCCAATGAGTGACTTGTTCTTATTGATTTTCTTTTATTAATGTTTTGGATGCCCAATTTAGATCCACTAAAAATGCTAACACATTTCCTTTCTTCCTTTGGAATGCTGTTCCCTGCCCCTCTCCCCTCCCAAAGTGAATCTAGATTAGAGCCATATGGTCTATGGCCTGGTGTGGGAAGGAAGGAATTCACATTTTGAAGCTCACAGCACTCCACCCGTGCAGCAACTGTAGCAATATGCTTTATATTAGTGCTCTTGGCAGGGTGGGTTTCTGAACTGGAGAAGTGCCTGTTATGGAATAACTGGTGTGTTTTCATTAAGAGCCCTGTCAGTCTCATAAAATCAGCACTGAGAATTCCATTGAATGCTGTATTTTGAATATTTGCTCTCTTCCAACTTTAATGGAGGTACTTACAGTGGTGAAATCCATTTTTTTACTACCGGTTCTGTGAGCATGGCTTGGTGGGCGTGGTGTGGTGTAGCTTGTGGGCGTGGCTTGGTGGGCATGGGGGCATGGCTTGGTGTAGCTTGGTGGGCGTGGCTTGGTGGGCATGGGGAAGGATACTGCAAAATCTCCATTCCCACCCCGCTCCAGGGGGAAAGATATTGCAAAATCCCCATTCTCTCCCCACTCCTGGGGGAAAGATATTGCAAAATCTCCATCCCCACCCCACTCTGGGGCCAGCCAGAGGTGGTATTTGCCGGTTCTCCGAACTACTCAAAATTTCCACTACTGGTTCTCCGAACTACTCAAAATTTCCGCTACCGGTTCTCCAGAACCTGTTAGAACCAGCTGGATTTCACCCCGACTATAACCTGTAGACTTTAGACCTGTCAAAAGTTTACGAGTTATAGTTTTTATTATTTAAGAAGATTCTTGATGAGGTAATGGATTTGCTAATGAGTTTCTAATGGCAACAGTATGAAGGTGTTTTTCCCCCATTGCAGGCTAAGCAGAATTAGGCCAAGATAGTACTTGGATGGAAGAAAAAATGGCAAAAAAGCCTGTATTATTGCCAAGAAGACAACTTGATTGTATCTGTTATGTCACTCATCAAGCTTGACTAGAAGAAGATTTAAGCTTTTCTTAATAATAATAAGTACACCAAAGGAATGGGGCTCTTGTTCTTTGGCATATGCAAATAGAATATGGCTATTCTATGAAGAAGCATGGGGACTCATGTGTTTTCCAAGAGTTACTATCAAAAGTCATATGAACCATTATTTGCCAGATCTTTTTTTGAAAGAAAAAAAAGCATAGTCAGGAAACCCACAGTATAGGGTATTTTTAAAAGTCACATAACTACCCGTTTTTGGGGAAGCAATATAAGTTATATCCTTGAACAGAAAATCTAATTATATTGGTTTTGCTCAATTTTTTATTTGATGTGACTTGACAAATTTAACAAAAGTATCTGCATGAAAACATAAATGCATTGTTGTGCAAATGTCAGCTAAAACTATGTCTGATCCCTATCAACCTTGAATTATGCATCCTTTTTGCATCCAATTCCTGGTTACCCTTTTCATATAACACATTATTGGGCTGTTCTTTTCCATAATATAACTATTTTGTGCTCCTTTTTATACAATTTTGTGTACATTTGAATTGTAAGCCGTATGAATTCCCCCCTCCCCTAAAAACTGATGATCTATTCTGAAGATCTATAGGTTTAAGAAGTAAACATTAGGTAAATTTGTAAACAATTCAAAACAGATTATTCGGAATCCGCCAGCAGGACTAAATACAACAGAGCTATATCCTTTTTCATAAATGATTATTATGTTTATTTTGCCGTGATTGAAATTGTTGCTTTTATCTTGATTTAATAAAAATTATTCCTGTCTTTTCAGAAATGTTCGCTTATTTGCAATAAAGTGACTGCCTATCCCTGCAGTTTTGTAGTTTTTGCAATGGGTCTACTGCTCTGACTTCCCTCCTTTTCCATACTTTCTTAATCCAATTTAGTCAGCTAGTTAGTCCAAATCCCTTGGAGGCCTACAGTTTGTTCATTCTCCCACAGTGCTGAAATTTCTTTCCATCCCAGCTGGCAGGAGTTTTTAGAAATAACAATATCTTGGGGTGGGGGGGAAGGGAGGGAAGAAGCTGAAGATTGAATGGGGTCTTTTGTCCAGATCTCTATGAAGCCAGATTAATTATGCATTGCAGAACACCATTTTAAAGGATTGAATTAGGCCCCCACTGCAATGAAAAGAGAGGCTTGAAAGTGAAAGCAGCGCTATTGCCCAGGAAAAGCCCAGATTTATAATGACCCAGCAGAAGAAGAATTTCTCAGATTTAATAGCCAAGCAACATGTAGCATGAACCACTTCAGCAGTAGTTTGTATCTAATGCTTTTTGTATATGATTCTTTGCCATTTCCTCTCTTTTCAAACACCCCACTAAAAACTTGAGTATTGTTATTTCTGAAGTTGTTTTGTGGGAAAAGTTTTCTGTCTCCTGTCCTTGTCAGAATAAAGATATTTTAATTTTTCAGTCTCACAATTCACCTTTGATTTGATTATGTTACTATCATGTAGTGGTAGGTTCTAAATTAAATCACCACCGGTTGGCATGCGCACGTGCAATGCTTCTATGCATGCGCAGAAGTGTCCCGGGTGGGCGGGCGGAGCCTCCCGCCGCCACCGCCGCTACCAGTTCTAAGAACTGGACCGAACCGGGAGCAACCCACCGCTGCTGTCATGTTATATTCAATGATGCCGTCACTCTTTCCAATAAATTTCTTTTGGGTAATTTTCAAACTTGCAACATTTCACATCTTAAAAAAAGAACTATTCTGGTCTACTTCATTATTACTTTAAATATACTTTAAATACACTCAAATAGCCACTGCTTGAGTGTATATAGCAGGATGAACCCCTGATTGAATTATTGGTTATGTACCATTAAGTCAATGTCATCTTTTATCAATTATAAAGATACATTTCTCAGGATGATTTGTCCTTAGCCTGGCCCTGCAAGATCTTTCAGTGGGTCACCTATTGCCATTATAATTGGATCCATTCATTTTGCTCCTGGCCATTCTCTCCTCTTTTTCTCTGCCTTTCCCATCCAGATCGTTCTGGAAGGATCTGGATTTTGCATAATCTGTTCAAAATGTAATAATTAGAGCCTACTCATGCCTTGAGTAAAAAAAAATCTGGGTTAACTTGTTTGATAAACCATGTGTTCACTTTCTTGGCTATTTTTCCCAACAATAGAATAGAATAGAATAGAATAGAATAGAATAGAATAGAATAGAATAGAATAGAATAGAATAGAATAGAATAGAATAGAATAGAATAGAACAATCTATTGGCCAAGTGTGATTGGACACACAAGGAATTCGTCTTGGTGCATATGCTCTCAGTGTACATAAAAAGACA
Organism: Diadophis punctatus similis; assembly: GCA_023053685.1. Lineage (NCBI taxonomy): Eukaryota > Metazoa > Chordata > Lepidosauria > Squamata > Dipsadidae > Diadophis > Diadophis punctatus. The sequence goes on from JALIGW010000001.1 coordinate 45,430,631, forward strand.
GGATACATTCGTCAAGAATCATAAGGTACAACACTTACTAATAGTCATAGGGTACAAATAAACAATAAAATCATACTTTTAAATAAAGTTTAAAAGTGTTAATACTCTTTTCTATCAAGCTTCTTCAAACTGCAACTTTTGCTCCATAGAACACCAAAGAGAAAATGATTTGGATCTTTATAGATATAGAAAACATCATAGCATCTGAATATTTTTTCTAAGGTCTTTGTTGCGATCTTACCAAAAGCTAATCTGGGGTATATCTCTTGACAGCTGGTTCCTTTAGTGTTGATAGTTGATTCTCATAGGCAAAAACTATCCAACAATTCAACATCTTCATTGTTCTAAAGCTAGTTTACCTATTGTCATTAGTCTGATCTTTTTTTTGTATTTAATTATTTGCCATTTTTTCACTCCACTCCTTGATTTCCATTATGAGAGTTTGGAGATCTTTTATAATTTTAGCTATCAGAACCCCACTCCAGGGGAAGGTTACTGCAAAATCCCCATTTCCTCCCAATCAGCTGGGACTCAGGAGGCAGAGAATAGATGGGGGTGGGGCCAGTCAGAAGTGGTATTTACCAGTTCTCCGAACTACTCAAAATTTCTGCTACCAGTTCTCTGAACTATTCAAAATTTCCCAGAACTGTTCAGAACCTGCTGAAACCCACCTCTGTTCTTGTCCTATGTATAGGTTTTCTATGGGAACAATGATTTTCCATTTTTTATAGGAAGGATGGATCCTAAAGAATGACAGAACACAGTTAGTGATTTATTTGAGAAAGGTACCAGGTTTTTTTTTTCTAGGAACAATGAGTCCAAAATCAGCAACATGGCATCTACTGCAAAAGTTAAAATAAAGTTTTTTTTAATGACAAAACTTTAAAAAGTTTTGAAAACTTGAAAGATCTTTGTCATTGTATATTTACTTACACAGCTATTTATTTATTCATTTTGAAAATTGTACATTAGTATGCAGCAGTGTTCAAAGCTGTGTGAAAGCAATTGCTGTTTGAAAAGGTTACTGGTCTCTGGTTTAGGTCATTTCTTGTTTAGTGAAGAAATCTACATTCAAAATCACTAGCTGATTACTGTCCAATCTTATATTCATTCATGAATTCTGGGATTAAAAGAAGCCCTGATTCTCCTTCTGTGTGTGACACTTCCACACATACTGATAATGTATAATTCAAGATAACCTATAATGTCCCAAATCTCCTATTCCCTAGACAAAGTACAGTTCTCCCAATCTCTTGTTTTTTGGGCTTTCTAGTCCAGGGGTCTCCAACCTTGGCAACTTTAAGACTTGTAGACTTCAACTCCCATAATTCCTCAGCCAGCTTTGCTGAGGAATTCTGGGAGTTGACGTCCACAAGTCTTAAAGTTGCCAAGGTTGGAGACCCCTGTTCTAGTCTGTGTTAATCATTAAACCCATATCTCCATTCTTAGAAAACAAAAGTACATTGCTTTAAAAAAACTTTCACATCTTCAAATTAATTTTTTGGGTCTTAGATAGCCCTGTCTCAATGCCACCAAATTTTAGTAGCAAAGCTGTTACAAATAAGCAATACAATTACCTGCCATTTGGAAGATGTGAAGATAAGCATAATATGGTCAACACAACAAATAGCCTGATACTCCAAAATCTACGGTAGTAGCACAGATATTAGCAATAGCACTTAGACTTATATACCGCTTCATAGTGCTTTACAGCCCTCTCTAAGCGGTTTACAGAGTTTAGCATATTGCCCCTAACAATCTGGGTCCTCATTTTACCGACCTCAGAAGGATGGAAGGCTGAGTCAACCTTGAGCCGGTGAGATTTGAACAGCTGAACTGCTGAAGTAGCAGTAGCCTGCAGTGCTGCATTTAACCACTGCGCCACATTGGCTCTTTTATTCTAGTCCTTCTCAAGGACATTCTAGTCCTTCTCAAGGGTGTGATGGCCAACCTGTAACTGCGTACTTCCAGCTCTTATGCATCTCACTCTCCCATCCCAAACAAAACATTGTAGCAATCTATGTCCAGTAGTGTCTTTCTATTTTTTCCTCAAAGTCTATATTAAGTTTCATATGAATAGCTGTTTTTATGGACAATGAAAAGAAAGGACATTTTGAATTATTTGTGCTGAATTTTTCTTCAGGAAGGTAACCCCCACCCCCCAGCTTGTTGCAGTTTTTGTCTTGTTGCTACAATACTATAACTTAATTGGCCTGGATTTTGTGTTTTGAATCAGTGTGGCCAGGAGTGGGCACATTCTTAACTAGAGAGAAAACAATGTGATGGGGTTTGATAATGTACTGTAGGCTTCATACCGTAGTTTATTTGGTCAATGTTTCTCAACTTCGGCAACTTTAAGATGTGTGGGCTTCAACTCCCAGAATGCCCCAGGTAGCACATCCTAGCCAGCTAAGCATACTTTATACATCTTAACATTACTAAAGTTGAGAAACACTGCATTAGGCAACAGTATGGAATAAGAATGCTTTTCAACATTGCTCCCTACAAGTTTTGTTGATCATTGTTGAATGATCAATATGCTGAACTCTGTAAACTGCTTAGAGAGGGCTGTAAAGAAGTTGGTTTCCGAACTTTCAGTTGGGCTGTTGGGTCCGTTTTTCCCCATCCACAGGCTCCGGAGCTTTCCTGAAGCCTAGGGAAGGCGAAAATGACCTCCCCTGCCCTCCGGAAGGCCAAAAATCAGCTGGCCAGCACGCATATGCGCGCTGAAGCTGACATAGGGCAACGCCTTGTGTGCCCTCAGATATGGCTCCGCGTGCCACCTGTGGCACGCGTGCCATAGGTTCGCCATCACGGGTGTATAACATATAGCACATACAGTAATAGAGTTTCAAAGAACCTTTGCATTGTTCCTATTACACTTACTATTCCCTTACAATCACTGTAATAAAGAAACAGAGATAGGGGAAAGTAACATGCTTCACTCTAAAACCAAACATATAAAGTGTTTTATCCCATGAGATTCTCCCCATGGGTCCCCCCAGCATTTTAGAGCCGAGGTGGCGCAGTGGTTAAAGTGCAGCACTGCAGTTCAGCAGTTCAGCTGTTCAAATCTCACCGGCTCAAGGTTGACTCAGCCTTCCATCCTTCTGAGGTCGGTAAAATGAGGACCCAGATTGTTGGGGGCAATATGCTGAACTCTGTAAACCGATTAGAGAGGGCTGTAAAGCACTATGAAGCGGTATATAAGTCTAAGTGCTATTGCTATTGCTATTTTTCAGTGGCTGGCAGCATTTCTCTATGGTCTCAACAGAGGTCATTATTGAAACTTAAGACTGATGCTACAACTTTTAACAGGAAAAGCCATGTTTCCTGCCAGTGAGCCCACAATATTAGAGTAAGGAATGAGTAAAGAAACTGATTTTATAAATGTAGTTTAATTCTGCTGTTGTTGCTGATTATATCTTAACAACAAACATGTAATATGGAACATGACATTTTTTTCCTGTCTCATGAGCTATATTTCATTTGGTTTAGGGACTACTGTATGAATGAATCATTCTGATGGTATTCATTAATTCTTTTCTAAGAAGAGAATGCAGGCACCCAAATACATCTAGTTTCTGTTGCTGATCTAAAATATTAAGTGATTTCAAGCCATAAAAGATGCAGAGATTGAAGTCAAAATCAAAAATGAATTTACCCAGTTCTTTTTCTCTCATATTCCTTTCATAATGTACAACTGAAACAACTATTATGATATCAGTCTCAAATGTATGATCTAACAAAGAATTCTCAGTTTGTATTGTTAAGAAACCTGGGAGTTATTCCATCCATCTGTCTATCCATCCATCTGAATGACTCAAAAGTCTTCAAAAGTAATCCATGTTTTTTTCAGACATTAGTAAACTCTCTGCTTCCAAACTGGGTGGCAGACTGTAAGAAGACTTCTGGTGACAGAGGGATCAGAGGGAGCAGGCCTAAATACTTTCAGAGCATTTTTATCCCTTTGATGCACTAAGAATAGGAAATTGAGCATTTTGAGTAATTTCAGAGAACTTACACTGTGATCCCCATATATATTTTAAAGATTTAAACTAAATCCAAATACCTAAAATTTGACTGTTTTCTTGCTGAATTTTGGCAGCAAGATTGTGGACCATGAACTGAAGAAACTTTAATTTCTCAGAGGCCTTCTCCTCCCATTCATAACCTTAATAGGGTGGTAGTGATAGGGTGGTGACTACAATGGTGTGTTCTGAACAGCATGAAGGCCCCTGTCTGAGTTATGTGGGCCTAAATCTTATTTTAAGATAGTGTTTTTCTTCCTCACCCTGTTATGTATACAGAAGTCAACAATTCATGCGCTATTATCACCAATATTTTTAAACTAATCAAGTTGAAACAGAAGGTCATACTTATTCAAACCTAAACAAAATTTCCTTGGTGTTGAATATGCCTAAAAATCAGGGGTGGGTTCCTCTTATCTTTGCCACCGGTTCGCATTGCGACGTTTCCCTCATGCAATTCTGCTTCCGCGCATGCTCAGTAGCTATAATCAGCCCAAAACACAGCTGAGGAGCTGATCAGCTGTGCTTCAGGCAAAGGAATAAAGGTAAGTATAAACCCGGGGGCAGGAGGGAGGGCCCTTTTTCAAGCAGCAGCAGAGGAAAAAACTTCTAAACAGTAAAAAATTCAGAAAAAAATTCAGAAAAAAAGATGGCGGCTTCCACGGACCGGCACTGACCAAGCCGGATCCGTGACGCCATCGTGACATCACCAGCGGGTCACTGGTTCAGACGATCCGGTCCAAACCGGCAGGAACCCACCCCTGCTAAAAATGCTGAATCTTTTAAAGGTGGAATAAAATTCTCTCAATTAAATCATTCCATTTTTATTTTGCTCCTCGGAATTTGACTTTTGCTGGTTATGAAATTTCAAAAACTGTCAGCTATCAGATGCTTATAATAATTTCATGCTATTGGTCCAATACTTTAAAAATGAAAAGTCTTGTAACCTGGAGGAAAGAGAAAGAGAGGAGGGGGCAGAGCAATACCATTCCCTGCTGAGACTTGAAACAGCTGAAATGTGTTGATGCAAGCTTTTCATTATTTGAAACAATTACTTAGGCAAGACCAGCATGAAACTTCATAAAGCTTTTCAACTTGGATTCCTTGATAAAAATGCAGTACATAACATACTCCTTGTGAGCACCAGCAAGCAGGAACATTCAAAAAGATTCTGCTAGGAGCATTGCACTCAGCTGCTCTCCTTCTCGCTGTTTTAAAAATCTGCTTCCCTTGTGCTCCCTGCATATCATTAGGAGTCTGGTTTTCATCACAGATTAATAAACCAAGTGCCATTTTTTTCCCTTCTTCCCACAGCCCTTACCTTTTGGAGTAATGTATGTGTGCATGCATATGTGGGATGTATATATTTTGAGTGTAAAACTTACCTGTTCTCAATGGATAGTTGGAAAATTAAATTAGCTCATGAGTTCACATTTAAACAGGGATATTCTAGTAATATTAAATCAAAATCCAGAACCGAAATACAATGATTAGCAAAAGTTGACTGAAAGCCTTTTATTGGCACTATCTTACATGAAGACAAATAAAATGTAACACATATTAAAGGTGAAATATAATGTTCACGAGCTTCAGTGGGAATGAATTACCGTATTTTTCAGAGTATAAGACACACCTTTTTACCCTCAAAAAGAGGGTGAAAATTTGGGTGCGTCTTATACACCAAATGTAGCCCCACCCAGCCACCCCCACCCTTTGGCCTCTGCCTGCCAACAATTTACCTCTTTGCAGCAAACAGAACAGAAACAGAAGCCTTATTAGCACACTAAGAGATTACTTGCCTCCCGACCTACAGCTGACAGGCTTGCAAGCCACGTGGTAAAATGAAACTAACTACGGTGGCTGTAATGAGACAAAATGCTGGGAGATAAACTGCTGGCAATGTTACACTGCTGAAATTGCAAGGAGGTAAGCTACAGCTACTGTAGCCTAGAGGTAGAGCTCTTGCCTCACAATCAGGAGGTTGTGAGTTCTATCCTAGGTAGAGGCAGATTCTGTTAATATGTTATTTTGTTAAATGTTTGTAGAGTGTTCAAATTATAAGACTTATTTTTTAAAGACTGCTTTATTATTGTTCTAGACAACTTAACAAAATGAAGAAGCTTTTAAAATAAATTCTTGCTCTGAAGAGGCCCAGTGCTATTGTATCTTCTTTTAAATAGCAGAAAGCCTTCCAGAAAGCCACATCAATTTTAAAGATCTGTAAAAGTATAATCTGAAATGTCCTGTTTTAGCATTAAGTATTAGTATTAAAATAAGGCAGCTGAATTAAACCCTGACTTAGTCATGTTTGGAGTAGATCTATTTAAATAATCGGGAGGAGTTTGTGATTACATTTAAGAAAACTTTCTGGGATTAATATACTGCCATAATGTACATTTCTCCAATTCTTTGCTATTTCTATGAGTCAAGCACACATGCACAGAAATACACAGCAAACAGTGTATAGCATCTGTGCTGTTTGCTGTTTCCTGTTTGGCAAATTGCTTGGAGGCAGACGCCTTTTTTCCTTGTTTTCCCTCCCCCAAAACTAAGGTGCGTCTTATACTTTGGTGCGTCTTATACTCCGAAAAATACGGTACATAGCTACTTGACAAGCACTCACTGAAATGTTTTTGCCCATGAGTGTGATACTTAGAAAACTATTGTTGGGAGATACTATGACAATGACAACTCCAGGTTTTAGAGATTCCTGACGTTGTATTTTCTTCCCCATAGCTATTACAGATGTCTACTTGTGAGCCTTCTTCCTCACTCTGCAACACCAGCCAGACAGGGTAGGTAATGCAGGTCACAGTTATTGCACTTTCTCTGTCATTTTGACACTGGAGTAAGTGAATGGACTACTGCAGCCTGGAAGAGTAAGACTAAGTTCAGGGGGCTTAGAAATGTTACTTATTTAAAATACACATGCAGTGTTTCATTGCATTTCACAACACAGTGAAATGCTGCATAAAATACCTAACTGTTAATTTGTTTATAACAAACAGATACCTGAAAGAACAATACTGTTTATGCTTGGAACAAACATTCAAGAATTTTTCTTTTAGGGAAAAAAATTACATAATTTGGGACTCCCCTCCCCTCCCCTCTCCTCATTTTTGGGTCAGTGTTGACTTCTAGAACTTCTTAGACAAATCCCTGCAGGTTTCTTAGCAAGATGTCCATTTGTCATTGCCTGCTTCCTAGGACTGGCCCAAGGTCACCCAGCTGGCTTCATGCCTAAAGTGGGACTAGAACTCACAATCTCTAGCTCTATTTTGTTGTTGATTTCTATACTTTCAATGGAGGAAGTACATGGAAAACAAACCAACAGAAAAGTTTAAAGCAATCAGAAACTACTTTGGAAAAATATGATATGTTTTGACAAGTTGTTGTTGAAAGAATATTTGGCTGTCAAGCTATTTAGGGTTTTAAACAAAAATACCAGAACCAAATATTCATCAAAAGAAATTCTTCTGAAGTTAATGTAATATACAGGAGTCTACTCCTATTAGTCAAAATGCTGATGTCTATATTTTGTGCCAACTGCATCTTCTGAGTCTTTCTTTTACCCAGTTATTCTTTAGAAAAACAATTAATTAGAGATTTCATACTTGGCTTACAAAAACCCAGATGTCCACTATAATACATAGCAGTGAAGGGAGGCAGAAAATTCAACTTTTTATTGAAATCTTAGTGGTAATCCAGAATTTTGCCGTTCAGATAAGGTAGCTCTAGTTCTTTACAGATTCTCTTATTTTTCAAATTCCATTTTATATGCAAGGACAAGACAATCATCTTTAAGGGAAATTCTATATAGTAACAATAATATATCCAATCTAGGGTTTATCATAGAATTGCAGGGAGCCCCTGCTAAAATATGGGACTTGATGGATTTATTTATTAGTTGCTGTTACAGGTATGCCATCATCTCAACTAATTCTAAGTGACTTACAATTCTAAAGTATAAAAATATGACTAAAACCAGTTAGCGACATATTTTACAATTCCAAAACATAAGGTTGACTCTTCCAAGAGGACAGAAGTTGATAATAAATCACTTTAGACAAGAAGAGACAGATGCCCAAAACAGTTTCCCTTCCTGTTTATTGTGCTTATGTCTCATCTGAACATAATCTTGGAGATCCCCACTAGGTCAAATGGAACAGTTCAATTTTGGATGAGATGGAGAAGAGGAAACATGAGTCAACTGCAACTTTTGTTCTCTCCATTTATCATAATGTTAAAAATGGCTCATGATCTCTGGTATGTTTCTGAAGCACTCATTAGAGCTCTACAGTGTAAGCCAGCACTCTGAGTTATACCAGAACTATTTGGAAGTACAAGCTAACCTTTCTCAATCTCTCTACCCTCCACCCATCCACAAAATCATTCTTTCTTCAGGATGTATTATTCTGAACTCATTATAGCTTTTTGAGACATATCAGGGGAAACTGCTCTTAAATATAGCAAAATAAATTAGGAACTGTTGGGGGATAATAAGTTGAAATTAGAATTATATAAAGGTGGCATGAGGAAGCTTCTGAGCATCTTGCTTATAGGATGCTTATGAATGGAGAGCTGATTTACAGGAGAATCAGGTCAAGTTGAAGAGGCCATGCAGCCATATTTGATCATGAATTAAGGAAAAGGTTAGATGGGCAAAAAGGCACCTCAGGAGGACTCCCATCTCTCAAGTTGTGGACATGAACATTATATCTTTGGATAATTACTTCTACCATTAGTGAGCAAGGCAAAGCAATCTTTCTTTCAGAACCGATGTGGCAATATCTGGCAATCGTAGAATATTGGAGAAGATCTGAAATTATCAAGGCCTGAAAAGCAAAGGTGAAAGATTATGGCATAAACCATCCATGGTGGTCTCTGTGGTCATTGGCCTACTAGGTGCCATACCACAAAGTCTTGGACGATTCTTAGCAAATCTGTGCACTGATAAATTTCCACATGTTAATTACAAAAGGCACACTGCTTGGATTTGCACATATACCATGCCAATACATTACAATATCCTAGGTTCTTGGGAAGAACTCTGTAAATGAAGACCAACACCAACTAAAGAATTGACAGCTGTGAATTCACATTGTTGTAGTAGCATCTGGTGAGAGCACAGAAGAAAAGGCAGAACTGGAGAAAATCACACACACACACACACACACACACACACACACACACACAACCTGCAAATAGAAGTAGAATGACTGTGGCCAAAGAATAGTACCAATATAGTACCAATAATGTTAGGCACCTTAGGTACAATCCCAAAACATCTGGAGTACCACTTGATCACTATTTGCATTGACTAAATCACCATAAGTCAATTGCAAAAGGCATCTTTACTTGGAATCCTGTTTTAACACCATCAAACATCATCTGCCAATCCCAAGTCCTTGGGAAAGACTTGATAAGTGAACAAAAATGTCAAATCCAGTCTAAACATCTGGCTGACTGCATGATGAGCCATAATACCTAATGCTGCAAAAAGATTGGACAGATTGATTGCAAAAAACTACATGATAAAATAGCAACAATGGTGCATTGGAATATCTGTCCCACAAAACAGATACAGTAATAGACATTGAAGAAGCAAAAGTGCTCAGGGATTTTAGAATTCAAACAGACAAACATCTGCCACATATCCTCCCAGACTTAACAATTATTGATAAGAAAGACAAAAATGTCTGGAGTACCTGGAGATAACAGAATAACAGAGAAAGAACTAGAGAAGATAATAAAATACAAAGATCTGCAAATAGCAGTAGAATGACTGTTGCAAAATAAAATAAGGGTGGTTCCAATAGTAAAGCGTTAGGTGCAATCCCAATGGAGCACCATTCGAACATCATTGGCATTGACAGAATCACCACCAGTCAATTGCAACTCAGTTTACTTGAAACAGTTTACATTGATACTTTTAATAATAATAACATCTGCCTACCCTAGACTCTTGGGAAGGGTTAGGGTTAGGGGTTAGGAGGGAAAAATGCTAAATCCAGTCTAAATATCTGTCTGACTTTATGACCAATCATAATATCATACATGATACAGAAGGCAGAGGATTGTAGTTTAATACCAAAATAGCATATAGGTGTGCAAAATTCAAACTTCCCCATCCTTATCACAGTGCTTCAGATAAGAAATTCAGAGACATGCACTGAGGAACAAACTTTGCAGCAACATGTAAGCAATGTTATTAAAGGAATAGTTTCACTGTATACTGTTGGAGCAAAAGAAAAGATTCAATAAAAATTTCAAGGCTCTTCATTTTGAAATGTTCTGTTTTCAAAGCAAATATTTCTCTCTCTCTCTCATACACAGATACACACAGACACAGACGGACACACACAGAGACAGACAGAGACAGACAGACAGGCAGACACACACACACACACACACACACACACACACACACACACACACACACACACACACACACACTGTTTATATATATACTGCTTGCTATTGGATCACCACGGGATTTTAGCTCTAATTACTTTAGCAATGAACATTTGGCTGACTACATCTCTGAACTTGGGTATGTGCAAAGAAAGGCATAGAGGATATAAACTGCAGCATATGCTCTTTTATACTGTATATTCCTTTGGGGGAAAATACCAGGCATTTGTGTTGGAAGAAAAGAGTTGGGCAAAGAGAAAGTTCTTCACCTTACTTAGGAAAACCCAAAGCTCTGTCTTCAATCAGAGGCTTGGAAGAGATTTTCAGGGATGCCGGAAAGCTGCCAAAGATGTTGATTTTTCCCTCCACCCACTTTGCTGAGCTCCATTCTTGGCACAGCTTGTTGAGGATTCCAGCTGTCCTGCTGGGTCATGGCGAGCTGTCAAGTGAGATAGCACACAGGATAAGCAGGTCCTGGCCTATTGAGAGGCCAGAAGGAAACACCACAGAGCTGTAAACTGGAATTCAAATGAGAAGACATGGTTAAGTTATTTGTACCCAAACAAAATCAGCTGTGACCTTCTCAGTAGTTAGCCTCTGAGACAGATATTCTTTGAGTGGTTAGGAATGAAAATATCAGGAGAGCTTCCTCTGAATGGTGGAACTTCTCATATTAGCTGTTAGGCATAATGGTTGATATTGCATGCTACTTTTAAACTCAAGATTTAGCTCATTAGGGACCTCTAATGTAGCCACTTTCTGAATAGCTGTTCTCTTTATCTTCAGATTAGAGCTGTGCAAATTCATCAAAATAGATGCTTCAGAACGTGCAAGTATATAAACAAGCAATTTATTTTTATATAATTGAAGCAGCCACATCTTTTAGGGATCATATGGCTATTTCAGAAGTTGCATATCTCCGTATACATGTGTATGATGGGAAGAAAAATAAAAGTAAAGGGAATGATTGATTTCCTTTAGCTGTGCTGTCCTCCCCCTTCAGCCTGTCATCAGGCAGCAGAAAAAAAAACATCCACCAATCAGGGCAGTACAGCAACAATGGGGGTAAGTCAAACCTCAAATGTCTATCTTCACTGCTTTGTATGTTGTCAATACCTCTTACAACCCTTTTCTGTCATTCAAGTTGTCTAAAGTGAAAGGAAGTTGAGCCATTAGAAACAGTTCTTGGAAGAGAATTCTGCTTAGCAGTCTATCCCTGGCATTTCAATGCAAAAATAGACAAAGCCCACAGCCCATCTCCATGCAAAAATAAACAAAGCGAGCTGGAGCAGTCAAGTGCTCCTGGCAAATCCCTAGACAATAATCTTCAGCCTTTTCAGTTCAAAAGTAATATAAATTCTTCTTAAACTCGGGCTTTCTAAACTCAAACTGGTGACTACATGCACCTGCTGTAGTTTGGCATTTCATCCAGCTACAAATGGGGTGGTTGAAAGAGCAAATGCAACGGTGGAGCGGTACCTGCGTTGTTACATTAACCATCAGCAAACTGATTGGGCTGACCTACTCCCTTTTGCGGAACAGAAACACATGAAAAGTAGTTTCTTGAACTTCTATCCAGAGCCGAGGTGGCACAGTGGTTAAATGCAGCTACTGCAGGCTACTCCAGCTGACTGCTAGTTCAGTAGTTCAGCTGTTCAAATCTTGCCAGGCTCAAGGTTGACTCAGCCTTCCATCCTTCTAAGGTCGGTAAAATGAGGACCCAGATTGTTGGGGGCAATATGCTGAACTCTGTAAACCGCTTAGAGAGGGCTGTAAAGCACTATGAAGCGGTATATAAGTCTAAGTGGTAAGTGCTTTTAAGGGAGAGAATAATAGATTAGCGGTTGAAAAGGCAGGCCACATACTTGGGGGAGCATGCCCTCAGCGGTCTGAAACACCAATTAAGTATTTCTGATCAGATTTACTACTTGTCACCTACCCAGAGACAAATATAACTTATTTTACGTATCTTGAGCATACTGCTATACATAATAAAAAAGGAAATGATAGGCTTACCCTGAAACAGCTAATGGCAATTTACATGGGGTGGGGATGAGATAAGGACATTGTAGTTGGGAGAAGGAGAAAAATTGCTCTTGTCAAGGAACAACTGTATTAAGGTTAAATGCCAGGTAGGGACACAATCTAACTCTTAGACACAGTGATTGGACCAAGGTCAATTTGTGAGGTTTAAATTTTTGTTTACACTGCCCTTCCTTCTGTATTGTCAATGACTTGTTTTAATGGAACATTCTGAAAGGTTTCACACATCTATGATAGCTTAAAAGTTAATTGATGCAAATTAAAATATTGACATGCATCAATATTGATTTGCCAATGAAATTTAAAGTGATTTGCCACAAAAGAGTTAAGATATTATGTTAATATACTCAGTTCTGTGATTTTGCCTTTCATATCAACACAAGAAGTTTCATTTACCTTGATCCTTCTACTCCGAGAGTTATAGCAATAGCAATAGCACTTAGACTTATATACTGCTTCATAGTGCTTTACAGCCCTCTCTAAGCAGTTTACAGAGTCAGCATATTGCCCCCAACAATCTGGGTGTTCATTTTACCCACCTCGGAAGGATGGAAAGCTGAGTCAACCTTGAGCCGGTGAGATTTGAACCGCCGAACTGCAGCTAGCAGTCAGCTGAAGTAGCTTACAGTGCTGCACTCTAACCACTGCGCCACCTCGGTTATGATTGTGTTCCTCTCAAAGTTTTTATCTTTCTTATTTCTGGGCAATATTAGGATACAGAAAGAACTTCAGGTGCTTGTTTACTTTAGATGGAATTTAGCCTGGTGTGACCTCACAAAAACTGGAAATCGACTGTTTTTAATATCCTGTAAAGGGAGACAGTAAAACAAAAGAGAACTTCCTTCTTCTACATGTTACAACTCTTTTGAGTAGTAAATACATTATTTAATGCAGTTTGCTCCAATTTATGTTTGTGTGAAAGACGAACTAAAGCAATGCTTTCTCTTTTTATGTATTTGTGACCATATAGATATGAAAATGACAACAAGAGCTATTTTTAAAATAAACCAAAACCAGAGCATGATTGAATGAAATGGAAATAAAGGTTTCAAAACCAAAGCACCTGGCCTCTTCACAGGAACATGGGGGTAAAAAATAAACAATACTGAAGCTTTTCTCCTCTTGAGTCAAAATATCATGGGAATAGTGGTGGGGAGAACAAACCTTGGATAAATTCATAATCAAACGTCTATTTGTATGTATTATCAGCTTTCAGGGACAAGGTAATCTGTCAGACAAAGTTTACATAAATTGAATGAAACAAGTAAGTCTTTATGCTTATTCCAAGGGTAGGAAACATTTTTAGTCCAATTAGGGGAAAGGATTCAAGACCCACATTTTAATTCTGATGAAACTGAAGATAAACTGAATAGAACTTGGTGTGTATGTCAATATGACAATTTTCCATATGAAGATCAAATATGTATCTGCACAAATAACAGAGATTGAGCCTATTTCATATATCCTTTTAAAGTGCCCATTGTATATATACTGGCAATCAGAGCTAATACATCCGCTATTACACCCCCCACCCCCCACCCCCCACCCCCAGCTGTTTAGAAGAGGCTGGCTGTTCACCCAGACCTTCCACAAGGGAGAAAAAGTGACTCCTCACTTTGTTGCCTTTTTTCTTTTTATGTTTTCTTGTAATTTATTTTGTTGTGAGCTACCCAGAAGTGTTGAAAGTTAGGTGGCATACAGTACAATGTTAAATAATAATAATCTCCAACTCATGATGAGGACTCTGAGGTATTCTTATTCAATGACTAATATTTTTATATTATATTTTATATATAGCCTTAAGTTATAGAAACTATTTGGTTGCTTCTATATAATATTAGCTCTATAGGATTTTTTTCCTTTTATATATTATTATTATTAGTTAATCTTCAATTTGATTCACAGTCTAGGACTGGTAAAACTTAACAGTTCAAGTCCTAACCAAGGACTTAAGAGCTGTTAAGGTAGCATCTCAGTATATAGGCAGTTCCAAATGGGGTGTTTTTTTTGTTTTTTTTTGCAAAGTCAGAATATTCAGGTCTACAGTAATACGTTAAATTTTCCATGTATCTAGGCAGCCCTTTGAGTATTGTTCCAAGGGCTCCTATTATTATTGGTATAACCATTGATTTCTTCCTCCATAATTGCTCAATTTCAATTTTTAAATCACAATATTTCATTATTTTTTCTAGCTGTTTTTCTTCAATTCATGCTTCAGCTGGTATTGCAATATCAACGAACCAGAGGCCAAAAATGGGACATGCAGAGACCAAAAATGGGGCACACGGAGGTGGCGATAGGTGGCGGCAGTGATGGGCGGCGACACCAGCGATGGGCGGTGGCAATTTCCGCAGCCTGGAACCGCTGATAGGTGGTATTCCGGGAGGCAGATCCAACCGCCTATCAGCTGCTCGTGCTAAATCAGGCTGTGCTGAAGCTGACCAGGCTGTTTGCTGTTTGCTGCAAGGAGGCAAATTGCTGGGAGGCAGAGGCAGATTTTTTTTCTTGTTTTCCTCCCCAAAAGCTAGGTGTGTCTGGAGCATGTAATATGGTACATAATACTCCTTCTTCCGCCTATGTTCTCCACAGCAACAAACCTATGAAGTAGATAGACCTGAGAGAGAGAGCAACTGTCCAAAGTCACCCAGCCAGCTTTCAGAGCTAAGATGGGACTAGAAGTCACAGTCTCCTGCTTTTTAGGCAAGGATCTTTACCACTACACCAAACTTTATATATGGTTACTTATACATGTATAAATGATGTGCTGTATTTTAAATTCTGTCATTTGATGTTGGACTGTAAATAAATAGATAAATAAATAGAATAGGACTCAAAAGAATATGCGAGAGCACCAGAGGTGGGTTCCTGCCAGTTCAGACTGGTTCTATAGAACTGGTAGTAAAAATAGGGACTGGTTCTCCGAACCAGCAGTACCGGCAGCCTGGCCATGCCCCCGAACCGGTCCCCCGGTCATTGCTCGCTCACCCACCCAACATGTCCATCGGATGACAAGCTGACCGGAGCTGGGAAGTGGCTGGCTGGCAAAGAAGCTTCTCAGCTGCCTGGCCACAGGGTGCCGAAAAGTCCTTCAGCTGGTGAGAAGAAAGCTGCGCATGCACAAAGATGGTGGCAATGACCGGAGGTCTTTTTGGTGCCCTGCGCCAGCGGCTGTGTGGGAAAGAAGCCTCTCAGCTTCCAAATTCAGCAGCAGGCTTGGTCCCTTCACAGGATCACTTTTCTCTGCGCCTGAGAAAGCTCAAAAGGCACGAAGCAGCCTTTAAGGACAAAGTCGGCATAGCCGCCTAGAGGTAAGAAAATGAACCACTGAGGGAAGGAGCCCCCCAAAGCTGCCAGCATTGCAGCTGCCCCCCTCCCCACAGCTTGGAGCTCCAAGCGAAAGAGGTCCTCAGCTGTTGCGAAGAAGTGGCAGCTCTAATTGCGCCACGGCCACTTCATTCTCTTTGAGACCCACTTTGCAAACAAGGTGCAAAGCGGCTCTCAAAGAGAACTGAAGTGGGCGTGGTGCAACCAGAGCTGCCGTTTCTTCGCAACAGCCGAGGATGGAAGAGTTCGCTCAGGAGCTATGCTGGTGAGGAAGGCGGCTGGGTCAGAGGGAGGCATAGTCCGAGCTCTCTGGGGTGGATAAACAAGTGTGGGGAGGTGAAGGGGAAATAGAAGAGAGAGTGCTGCACAGGAGCCACAGGAGGAGGAGGGCAGTGGCTCTTCTTTGCCCCTGCCTGGAGAAGGATGCTCTCAAGGCGGCTCTCCACCCTAACCCAGAGGCAGCCGGGGGTTGCTCTCGCCCTCGGGCAGCAGCTCCGCCTCAATCCCCTGCTCAAGCCTGGCAAGAAAGCCCACTCCTCCTGCAAGATTCACGTAAGGAAGGAGAAAGAGAGCCCGGTGGCTCGGCCGAGCTGCCTCTCCCTGAGCTAGAAGCAAGCACCAGGCCGTCACCTCTTCTGGGTTAGCCTTAAACTCCACCCCACACCGCCTGAGAAAAGGAGCTTTATTTTCTCACTCGTGCCGGGGAGCGTAGTGGTCTCTGCCTTAACTACTGCTTCTGGCTTGGGGAGAGGCAGCTTGGCCAAGCCGGGCTCTCTCTCTCTCTTCAGTTACAGATGGTAGCGATGGGGAGGTGCTGGGTGAGCAGCCAGGAAGGGCGCACCGGGTCCCAACTCCCATTCCATCTCATCCCGTCACCTCAGATCCTGCGGGCAGCCGCTTTGCCAAGCCGCCCTGGGATCACCCTGAGGAAAAATCCTGCCTTCACCCTCTGCTATCACGGCTCTGGGCAGCGGACTCAGCCCCGTGTTGCATCCCCCTCCCAGCATTCGCCCACGCCTCCGCATTGCCAGCGTCTCCTGAAGCCACCACAGTTGGAGTCGTGACAAGGATGGGGGCAGCCCAGTAAGCTGGGCACCTGAAAATTGTGTGGAGGTGTGGGCAAAGGGTGGGAGGGGGATGCAACATGCGGGAGGCTCCCTGCAGTTCCTTGGCTCATCTGAGCTGCAGCTGAGCCCATTGCTCTAAGCCTGCGATGGCAGCAGAAGGGAAGGGGCCAATCACTTCACAGCTGGCGTGGTTTCCCAGGCTCCCTTCACTTGGCTATCCTAACAGCGTTGCCACACACACACACACACAAGGACATCTCCCTCAAGAGGCTTCAGAGGCCGAGCCTTTCCCCCTCCTGCTGCCTCCTTGAGGGCTTTGCAGCACAGAGGCTTCTTTCTCCACAGGCTGCAACGATGGGAGCAGCCACCTTCCGAGGTTTGGGGAGAGAAGCATTAAAGAAAAGTAAAAGGAAAGCGGGGTGGCAGTGGGTGGGATGGGAGAGATGCGCATCTCGCAGTGGGGTACAATTTAGGGGTGGCAGATGGGATGGGAGGGCCGCAAGACATGCATCTTACTGGAGACTGGCAGCTCCGGATTGCCTGTCAGCCATTGTTTGCAGGGAAAAACCTTGCAAAGTAAAGAAGTTTGTCTTTACTTTGCAAGATTTTTCCCTGCAAGTAATGGCTGAGAGACAACCCGGAGCTGCCAGTCTCCGGTAAGATGTGCGTTTTGCAGAGGGGCGCAATTTTGGGGTGGCAGATGGGGCGGGAGGGCCACGGGACGCACTTTTTGCCAGAGACTGACAGCTCCGTTGGGTCTCTCAGCCGTTGTGTGCAGGGAAAAACCTTGCAAAGTAAAGAAAAACTTCTCGTGAGTGCCACGAGAAGTTTTTCTTTACTTTGCAAGGTTTTTCCCTGCACACAACGGCTGAGAGACCCAACGGAGCTGCCAGTCTCCACGTGCCTCATAGTGGGGCATAATTTGGGGGTGGCAGATGGGGCAGGGGATGGGCCGGAGCGGGGCTGCTAAAGGAGGGGAAATTTTCCTACCTTTTCCTGTGGGCGTGGCTTGGTGGGGGTCATGTGAGTGCGCGTGGGCATGAGTGATGTCAAGTTGGCCATGCTCACTCCGTCACGACCATCAAACCACACCCACAAAATAAGCCACACCCACAGAACTGGCAGTAAACTTTTTTAGAACCCACCCCTTGAGAGCACCTATTACAATTCCCCACCCCCACCCCCATTATGTTTGATCAGAAGGATTTTTCTCCTTCTTGGCTTCCTTATAAAGAATTAAGAGTAATTAATACAAAGCCATCAACAGTGTCAACAGGATCAGACAACGCTGTTTGTATATACAACATTACAACATCTTTTTAAAATTTATTTTTAAAAAAGATTCAAGTTTGCCTATTTTAGGCTACATACTTTTTAGGCTTGACCTTAAGAGGCATTATAGCAGGACAGTGGTCTCCGCGTAGAAGATGAAGGGAGCAAATTATAAAAGCAGCAATATGCTGATATGACACAACTGCTTTTGGATGTACGTCACCCATGCATATAAAGGGATACAACATGCACTGTAACCACACCATGCTGCTTTTTTCATATTCACGAAACATTTTTCATGTTCTAATTGCATGTTGTGTATAGAGTAGTATTCCTGATTCAGATCAAGCCATCATGAGCTTACAGAAAAGAAAATTGAACCAAGATATAGGAACAAATGATATGCATGGAGGCATTGTCTTGTTTAGGTTTTAATATATGTATAGAAAAAAGAGGCATTTCTGGCCAAACCTGAAATAGAGTTATCCATGTGGGTGGTTTTATTGTACTACTACTACTACTACTACTACTACTACTACTACTACTACTACTACTACTACTACTACTACTACTACTACTACTACTACCAAACTTAATTACAGTCTTTGACCATCAAAGTGGTCTTATAAAACCATGACTAGGTAGATACAAGAACTAAGGCCAAACTACAAATCTTCTTTGAAGGAAAAAAAATATTGTATCTTGTATTTGTCTGGGTTTGCTCAAAGATCAGAGTTGGACTCTGCCAGGAATGTATGGTATTCTCATTACTGAAGAGAGGAGAACATGAGAAGACATATTGTATAGCAGAATTAACCCAGGAGAAATCATGGTACACCAAAATGAATGCAAAAGTAAATCAGAATTCTAGTAAGAGCCAAGAACTGAGTTAATGGTTGGCACAGATTAGACAAAGAATACAGAAAATGGATCTAAGCCAACTTTCTATCTATTCTATGGATAGTGATGTTCCCAGAAAGACTATCCACTTTGGTATTACTTCTTCTTTTATGTCTATATTCTTGGCATACTCCCTCTACAACACTACGTTCTTTATATAAAAGAACTTGGTGTTGTAGAGAAAGTAAGTCAAGAAGGGATAAAAGGCAGAGATGACACAGATATCTGTATACTCATGTTGCATCTCTTATTCAATGAGTAAATAGTCTGGGATGGGCTTATTATTTGCCAATATAAATCAAAGTATTTCATAAAAGTGTCATGGTTTCATTTTTATCAAACTTACTTCTAACAATAACAAAAAAGAAAAGTTAATATTTTGTTTTAAAAATAAAAGCACCCAGAATAGAATACAATGTAAATGATTGATTAAAGCTTCTATTAGCCTGCCAATTTTATTTTTTTATTTTTACTACCACCAACATCATCTCAATTTCATAAAAGCTGCTTTTGAATAAATGGCATATTTGTTTTTTTTAATTTTGACTTGTTGAAAATACTCAAATGCATAATGTAGACTAAGTCAGTTTACAGTGGAATGGTTTAGATTTATTTAGATTTATTATTAGAGTTGGAAGGGACCTTGTAGGTCATCTAGTCCAACCCCTTGCTCAAGCAGGAGTTCCTACATCATTTGAGACAGATGGCAGTCCAGTCTCCCCTTGAAGGTCGCAAGTGTTGGGGCTCCCACAACCTCCGCTGGCAAGCTGTTCCACTGGTTGGTCGCTCTCACCGTCAGAAAGTTTCTCTTCACTTACAGGTTGAATCTCTCCTTGGTCAGCTTCCATCCATTATTCCTTGTTTGGCTTTCTGGTGCCATAGAGAACAGCCTGACCCCCTCCTCTCTGTGGCATCCCCTCAAGTATTGGAACACTGCTATTATGTCACCCCTGGTCCTTCTCTTCGCCAGACTGGCAAGCTCAGTTCCTGCAACCGCTCTTTGTATGTTTTATTTTCCAGACCCTTTATCATCCTGGTTGCTCTCTTCTGCACTTTCTCTAGGGTTTCAATGTCTTTTTGTAGTGTGGTGACCAAAACTGGATGCAATACTCTAGGTGTGGTCTGACCAAGGCTTTATAGAATGGTACTAGTACCTCTCTGGTCCCTGATTGTATTCCTCTATTTATGCAGCTCAGGATTGCGTTGGCCTTTTTGGCTGCTGCTGCACACTGCTGGCTCATATTTGGTTGGCTGTCTACCAAGACTCTAAGATCCCTCTCGCAATCGCTGCTATTGAGTGTGGTTTCGCCCAGTTTGTATGTGTATTTTTGATTCTTCTTACCTAGGTGTAGAATTTTACTTTTCTCCATGTTAAATTTCATTTTATTGGTTTGGGCCCAGTGTTCGAGTCTGTGGAGGTCCCTCTGGATTTTGAGTCTGTCCTCTGGGGTGTTTGCTACTCCCGCCAGCTAGGTATCATCTGCAAATTTGGTTAGTTCTCCTGCTATTCTCTCATCTAGGTCATTTATGAAGATATTAAAGAGTACTGGGCCTAGGACGGAACCTTGTGGTACGCCACTGCTTACTTCTCTCCATGTGGACTTAGAGCCATTGAGGACTACTCGCTGGGTACGGTTGGTCAGCCAATTGTTAATCCATCTGGTTGTGTAGCTGTCTATCCCGCTTTTTTCTAGCTTATGAAGGAGTAGGTTGTGGTCTACTTTGTCAAATGCTTTGCTAAAGTCCAGGTATATTATGTCTACTGCATTACGCTGGTCTACTAATTTGGTCACAGTGTTGAAGAATGAAATGAGGTTGGTTTGGCATGACTTGTTCTTAACAAATCCGTGTTAGCTGTTGGTTATTACTTGGTTTGTTTTTAGATGATGGGAGATCTGGTTTTTAATTATTTTTTCCAGTATTTTCCCAGGTATTGATGTTAGGCTGATTGGTCTGTAGTTTCCTGGGTCTGTATTTTTACCTTTTTTGTAGTTGGGGACCACGTCAGCTCTTTTCCAGTCCTCAGGGAGTTCCCCTGCATTCCAGGATTTGTGGAAGATATGGTGCAGTGGTTCCAAAATGACTTCTGCTAGTTCTTTTAGGACTCTGGGGTGTAATCTGTCTGGTCCTGGTGCTTTGTATTCGTTAAGTTTAGATAGGTGATCTCTTACTGTATTTTTGCTTAGGTTGAGTCTTGCTTCAAATCTGTTTTCTATATTTGTGTTGCTGGGTAGTTGAGCTGCAGTTTCCTTTTATGTGAAGACTGATGCGAAGAACGTGTTCAGTAGCTCTGCTTTGTCTGTGTTGTCTGTTACTTCTTATGTATGTTATGTATGTTATGTTCTTATGTATGTTATGTATGTTACTTCTTATATGGTAGGAAACATATAAGTAATTAAAAATAAATACATTAACTGCATCCCCATGTTACTTTGTGGAAAATTAGAAAGAAAATTTTATTTGAAAGCTGTCGTAGTAACAGCCCATGTCGCTGATTTTAAGAAGTATTCATTTGTATTACAGTCTCTGATAAATTAAAAATCTAAAAATGGTTTTGCTATATATAAGTATTTTCACTTTGATTGGACTGTGAATTTCTTGATTCTGGTTTCATAATATAGTAGGAAAAGTGTTTTTTCATACTTCCAGTTTTATTGGGATTTAGGAAAAGGACCCACAAGGAGTGTGCTTGCAAAATACAATAGCTTGTTGTTATAATTTGGCACAGTATTGGCTGTTTTATTATCAAGAGTTTTCAGTTTATTACAGAGATGTTTAACCTTCCTTGTAAGCCATCCATTGTCAATTTGCAAATGGGCAGCCCTAAAAATCAAATCAAATCAATAAAACCTGGGAACCATGAATGGAGATAGATGAGGACATCCAAGTATGATAGAGTATTGTGAGATGCTCAGAATAGTTGAGAGTCAAGCAGTATACAAATTAAATAAATAAATAAATAAATAAATAAATAAATAAATATTTTTAAAAATTCTCGAAGGATCCTAAAAATTGCTACAAGGTTTATTTGCTTACTTATGAGATTTAGCCTTACTTCAATCCTTAACAGACTCCAAGCAGAAATTTATTAATTAATCAATTAAGTAACTGGTTGCTTCCAGACTCCAGACATTTTTAAATTGTACATATTGTGTCTAACAAAGTATAGAGTCACACCAGTCAGCAAATATTAAGCTTGCAGTTAGCATTCATTGCCTTCTGAAGATGTAACACAGATTTAAATCTAGTTATTTCTTTTCTTCCACTTTGACAGTGTTATGTATCTTTGATAATCATCTGGCAGAAGGCAGACAATATTTTGTTTGCGAACAAAATAGTTTAGTGTGTAGTAAATGAATTCAGCTGAATTGAATAAATACATTTTCACCAGCCTTCAGTGTTGATGACAATGAAATAAAACATAACAACAATGCTGAGGGTTTAAGATATATTGCAACCATGTTTTATTATGAATGATGACATAGTTAAAAGATGAAGAATACTTGCATAGGACTTCATCATGGTTCCTTGTTATGCAATGAGTACAGATAGTCCTCAACTTATGACCACAATTGAGCCCAAAATTTCTGTTGCTAGGCAAGACATTAAGTGTTAAGTGAGTTTTGTCCCAATTTACAATCTTTCTTGCCACAGTGGTTAAGTGAATCACTGCTTGTCAGAAGGTCACAAAAGATCACACATGACTCCAGGATACTGTCATAAATACATGACAGTTGCCAAGTTTCTGAATTTTGACCACATGACCATGGGGTTGCTGCAATGGTTATAAGGATGAAAAACTGTCATAAGTCAATTTTTTTGAGTACTGTTGTAACTTTGAACTTATTAAATGAATGGTTGTATGTCAAGGATTACCTGTAATTTGAGTGGGTTCAGGGGTGGGTTCTAACTTACCTTGCTGCTGGTTCGCTTCTTCCCGTGCCGCGTGGGCATGCCTTGTGGGTGTGTGCATGAAAAGCGGGCACGCGCATGCGCAGTACCAATTTTTTTTTTAAAAGCTGAAAACAAGATGGTGACTGCATGTATAGTGCCGGAAACTCGGCTTCTGCGCATGCTCAGAAGAAAAAAAATAAAAAAAATTTAAATTTTTTTAAAAAAAGATGGCTGTGCTCACGGACCAGCACTGACCGAACCGAGTCCGTGACATCATCGTGATGTCACCAGCGGGTCGCTACCAGTTCGGGCAAACCGGTCCAAACCGGTCCGAACCCATCCCTGACTGGGTTGAAGTATATTTCCTATTTACATGTATTTGTTAATTGAATTTATGTCCTGCCTTAATACTGAACAAAGCACAAAAAGCAGAAAACAAACATAAATAAAATATAGAACATAAAACACTAACAGAAATAACTAACAGTTAAAGAGTCCCTCGGGAGTAGGGCGGCATATAAGAAAACCAAAATAAATAAATAAATAAATAAATAAATAAATAAAAGAGGAAGTGCACCTTAGCTGTTCTTTTAAGGTGATGGTAAGGAGCATTGTAAACTCTAACCCCTCTTTGCAAGAAAAGAATTCCCAAAGAGAAATAACTCTTATCATTTCCTTATATCCCCCCACTTTCCTCATTCTTATTTATGGGAAAATAAATAAAGACATGCTGTATTTTGATTTCTCTTTTGTTCCTTAGTGGTTTTATTCTGACTCAAAACCAGTTGAGCTTATGGAAATGAATTTAGTATTAGAGGAAAAAAAATAAGACTGTGGTTACATTTGTTTAAAAAGCCACTTTCTGTAGTTTGGGGCCCAACACCTCTGAATAACTCACTTACATCCCAAATGACAACCAGCAATTTATTTATTTTACATTCCAAATCTCCCGAGTTTGCAGATCTGACGAATTTTCATAAGATCTGCAAGTTTCATAAGATCTTTCCATTGCCAACAAAATCTGATCGACTGATTAATTAATAACATCTTCCTAGTACAACTCTGGATGGCTAACAATAAAGAAAAAACAATCAAAACAATCAATAATAATTACAATCATGCTCAATATAAAATGTGCCAGAGGTCCAATAACAAACCAGCCAAATAATAAAACCAAGCAATCAAACCAAGTAGGGATCACTTAACCACCTAGCCTTAATTCTTGGAAGAAAAGCCAGGACTTAAATGAGTTATGGAAGGCCACCAAGTGAGGGCCATCTGAATCTTGGTAGCACAGGACATGTAATATAACAGAGAAGAGGTGTCCCCTGGATCCTTCAAGATGGAAACAAAAGGGACCCAGTGCATATCAAACCTGTCGAACTCCTGAGATTTCAATCCTTAAATTTCTCTCTCTATATTTGCCATTGCCTGCAAAATTTGCTAATTATTGCTGTAAACATTTGAAATCTTGAGGAGCAAGTGGCAGCCTTAGCTAAGAAGACCTTCACACAAGTCCAGCTTATTTATAATTACCGTATTTTTCGGAGTATAAGACACACCTTTTTCCTCCCTAAAAGAGGCTGAAATTTTGGGTGCGTCTTATACTCCGAATGTAGCTTTTTCGAAGCTCTTTTCCCCCAGCCCTAACGAGGTGCTGACGATCTTCCCGGCTTCCTACTCTGTCTGAAGAAGTTTTTTTTCCAGCCCTAAGTCTTTGCAGGCTTGTTTTCATTCCTACTCCCTCTGAAAAAGGTCTTTTCAGCCCTAACGAGGTGCTAACAA
The DNA here is from genome assembly GCA_023053685.1 of Diadophis punctatus similis. Taxonomy (NCBI): domain Eukaryota; kingdom Metazoa; phylum Chordata; class Lepidosauria; order Squamata; family Dipsadidae; genus Diadophis; species Diadophis punctatus. The sequence continues at coordinate 45,455,361 of JALIGW010000001.1, forward strand.
TCTTACCGGCTTGCAGCATTTTATTATTCCTACTCCCTTGAAGTAGTTTTTTTACCAGCCCTAAGTCTTTGCAGGCTTGTTTTCATTCCTACTCCCTTCAAAGAATATTTTTTTCAGCCCTAACCAGGGGATAAAATAATGTGCTGAAGCTGAACAGACTAAGGACGCTAGCCAGATGAATATCTGGTAGGTAGATTTTTTCCCCTATTTTCCTCCTCCAAAACTAAGGTGCGTCTTATACTCCGGTGCATCTTATACTCCAAAAAATATGGTATACTGTACCTCTATATGGACCAGAGTTCCTTCAGACAGTGACTCAAACTTTGGTAATCTCCTACATGGATTAATGTATTTTACAAAGAGCTGCTTTTGAAAATCACTCAAAATCTGCAACTGAGCCAGAATGTAACTGCATGTGTAATTTTAGGGTATGCCATGTAACACCTTTGCTTTGTGAGCTGCCCTATTACCTGTAAGCTTCTGGATGGGTGTAATGTAAGGTCCCGATTATCATCCATAAAGTCCTTCATGGCATAAGGTCTGGTTATCACGGGACCATCTCTCTTTGGTGGTATTTGCCTGGCCTGTATGATTAAGTGGAATTGGGATGCTCAAGTCTCACCATTAACCAAGGTCATCTGATAGGAAGCCTGTGTCACAGTACCTGCACTCTGGAATACCATCCCATTCCATCCCTGAGATTCATCTGATTTGCTTTAAAAAGCCCTAAAGATTTGGCTGTTCCCTCGGGCCTTGGGTAGAATTTTAGTTTGGGTAGCCTTATAAATTTAATCACATAAAATAAATTCTTCATGTCCAGCTTCAATACTTTAAAATGTATTTTTCTCTATCCTATACAATGTCTGTATGTCTGTCTATCTATCATCTTTCTCTCTCTCTCTCTTTCTCTCTCTCTCTCTCTCCCTTTCTTTCTTTTCTTTCTTTCTTTCCTCGTCATCTATCCATCCATCCATCATCCATCATCCATCTATCTATCC